>CM037865.1:69368355-70568355 GCA_021292105.1 Anadara kagoshimensis | reverse complement strand
AAGTATTATCACCTTCATTTATGCACGTTGTTGATCGTGCAAATTCTTAACAAATAATTATGCATATCATATTGGCTACTGTTTTAAAAGTCATAGACTCATTTTATTACTTACAAAAGTGATACAAAAATCATTTAATTTAACAAAACTGGATTTATTCAGGGTGATATATAATTTTTTTTTGTTCTATATGCTGAAACTACTAATTTTAAAATTTTTTAAAAATTGAAGCTAAAAAGCCTCTTGGTCGTAATGTTTGTTCAAATTAAGAGGAACAATTGACTTACGTTGTTTAATCCAATTTAGCAGCAACATGTGCTTTGGTCATAATACAACTTAATCTCTATTAGATTCGAAGTGTGGTTGGCATCCACTAGAGTCAAAGTGCTATACATTTAGCTGCTAAATTGTGAGGCGACAAACGAAATTGCATAATACTAACACAGCATTCATTCTAATGTATATGTAAATATCAATTCTGTGTCTTCTGTGTTTGCACATTAATGTTTTATATTGGACCATTGTAACCTAACCAAGTTCTACTACGTTTATATTACTGAGGCATGCAGTTAAATGTTAGTGCTAGTTTTTGATTACTTATTTCAAAATAATTCAAAAATTAGTGCTGGACTTTGTAAGACTGTGATAAATTTTACTGGTTAAAAATCAGTTGTATTGTTTTAAATAAATTATTTATATTTTCCTAAGTAATTAGATGTTTGTTGTCTTTTACTAACAAGTGAATTCTTAAGTCAAGAATAGTAGGAAAATTATTTCCGGTACCATCTAAAGCCGGGGTTTCATAATCAATTGCCTCAATGTTTGTGTGCGTGTTATCAATTGTTTCCTTTTGGTTCCATTTTCTGTATTTGGTTTATAGTACACAAACATTTTGTATTAAATGATCAGCTTATTAATGTTTTACATCAAAAACAAACATACCAGTCCATGTCCAAATCATAATCCAGAAAGCAAAGCAAAAATCTTAAAAACTTGGCAAATGAACTTCCACCAGTGCTCTGGAAGGGAAGTGCCTCCCGGCTAGGTAGCTACACCTACCATGTGTAAAATCAATATTAAGAATGAAAGAAACATGGAACCATGGTACATCAAATATTTCCAGATTATTTTGGATAATGGGACACCATACTCATCAACAATATTGTGATTATGGCCATAAAACTTTTGGGGGCCTGGGTAAGCCTAGACTTGCAAATTACAATGTTCTTTAGACAACAATTAATTACATGTGTGGGTATTTTTCTCCTTTACCTGACTAACTTGAGTGTAGTGTACTATGAAAGTGATCTTGCTGGCATAGTTCAGTAATATACAGCTATGTTTAAAGAACAAAGAAAAAGGATGGAAAGAAAATGCTTCTATAGTTAATCTCACAAGACTGTACAAGTTGAATAACAACTCCCAAGGTCAAAGTCCTTTTACTTCTACAAAAACTGTAGTTACAAATGTTTCAAATTGATTTTAAGACTTGTATTTTTGAAGAGTAAATGGCAAAATTTTTTAATAAAGCTTTGATTTTCACCTCCTGTAAACCTGGTTCTTCTAATGAGACTTAACAAACCAAACCCAATGCAAAAAAATGCATAAAACACCATGATTGCCACATCATATTCTAAAGGTTTAGGGTAACTCATCTTGACATTCTAGTCAGATACTTTTGCTTTTCAGTTCAAAGATGGTTGAGGAATTTAGCCTGTCCAGGGTAAACTACTGAACTTTGGCAAGGTAACTGACAAACTTTCTCACACTAGGACCTGTTTTGAATGGTATTTGAATCTAGGCATTGATAGTTGCTTTCACCTGCATGCTTAAGACCACTTACCCACTGAGGTCCCATTCTATTTAATAGGCTTTGACCTGCTGCTGAAGATAAAATACCATTTCACTCACTTTAACATCCTCTAAATCACTGATTTATAGATCACGTCTCTTGACACCTAGATCTAAATCGCACTTGGGCAGATCCCAATCTGAAATTTTGTCAGTTGGCTTGTTGAATATCAATGGTTTTCCCTGGATACTCTAGCTTCCTTCACTATCACAGACTGTCTTGATACCAGTATATAAGAAAGAATTTAGAAGGGATATAAACACATCACTACTCCACTCTTACTTGTAGTTTCAAACTCAACTACAAAAACTGCAAGTGTTATAACACATATTCTTTAATTTAAAACATCCCAATCCATTTTAAATGAATTAAATAAATACAAGACATGCTTCATATAATCGATATACAAATGTAACACAAAGTTGTATAATACAAAACATAATTTCCATGCAATTTCACAAAATCTATCACACTTAAGCAAAATCTCAAGGGATTTAAGTTTTGAAAACTTGGAAGCTAGAAAAAAACAAACGCTTTTAAATGTCTAAGCCAACAACCTTTTTATGATGGGCATACTTCAATTTTATTACTCAGAATCTCCATTACACTTTGATTTCCTTGGACTTTTAAAAATTGAATTTGATTTTTATTTATTAACCTGTTGTATGATGTGGGTTTGACTCATGAAATTTTAAAAATAAAGTCAATCTGACCCATGAAAGACAAAAGGAATTCCTAGTGGTGTAAACCAAATTGCGTATTTTTGTGAATAATGTAAAATCAGTTACTTATATAAATCTATATAAAAGAAAAATTCCACTTAAAATATTTTAAGACTAGAAAAGTGAAAAGTGTGTGTGTTTGCCATTTTACTCAAGTGTCTGAATACAGCTAATTATAGATATGGAACACACACACACACACACACACACACACACACACACACACTATAAAACTTGTCGTTTTATTCTATATAACACATGATTATCATTACACAAAGCCACATGCAAACATATATATAAAACATAATTCTTTAAATTCAAATACAAATTTTAGCATGATACTAGTATTTATACCAAAAACAAGAGAATGAGTTATAAAACGTTTTAAATATTTCAAGATAAACAATAACCAATTAAATATTACTCTGAGTAAATGGGGTGACATGTTTCTACGTACATTCTGGCTGCTGTAATGTCACAATGCAGCATAGTAAATGGGGTGACATGTTTCTGCATACATTCTGGCTGCTGTAATGTCACAATGCAGCATAGTAAATGGGGTGACATGTTTCTACGTACATTCTGGCTGCTGTAATGTCACAATGCAGCATAGTAAATGGGGTGACATGTTTCTGCGTACATTCTGGCTGCTGTAATGTCACAATGCAGCATAGTAAATGGGGTGACATGTTTCTGCGTACATTCTGGCTGCTGTAATGTCACAATGTAGCATACTATACTTTTTACATATACAATGTAGACCATACAACTGGTCAATCTCTACACATTATATCTACTGCATACACTTTCATTTTAAACCCTTTCAAGTTTGGTCTTTTTTTTAGAATATTCATCAATCAGAATACCAGATTCTGTCATTTTATAAACTTTTGAGAGGAACAGCTTCACTTTTATAACTCAGTTCACTTTCACCTATGATGGGAGTAAACAAACTTCCATAACATAACTGTATAAAATGTTGTCCAGCTGTCAAAGCCATTTCAGAATCTTCCAGGGTTTGTACAGACATTTGTACTCCCAAATTTAAGGACTTTTTATGGTCTTTTCAGGGTCTCATTTGCAAATTTAAGGTCTAATCAGAGAAACAATTTTTTAAGAAAAACATTGGTGCAAAGACAATTAAATCAATAAAACAATTATTTACATGTCCATAGCAACGGCACTTGAAGTAGGGGTTGATTTTGGGTGTTCGGGAGGGCCAGGTACCTTTAAATTGCTCATTTCAATGTAACTTATTTATTTAATTTGATCAGTCTATTTACAACCATTTAATATCAATACCTAATTGGCAAAATTCAAGGGCTTTTAAGGACCTCCAGGATAAATTCAAGGGCTTTTTAGGGTCAGACTTGTTTTTATGGTCTTTTTAGGGCAAACCTCAAAATTTAGGGACTTTTCCAGGCCTGTACAAACCCTGTCTTCATTTCTTATTACCAACATTTATATCATTCAACCCTGTAGACTGACATTTGATAATACATAAGGCTAAGACTAAGGCTAATTTTTCTTCACAATTATGTAAGCTTTGAATAATAATAAACACCAAATGCTGTACTTGTAAACCAAGCTGCATTCACCCACCATGTTATAAATGACAACACACCTCTATACCACATGTATGAAAACACTGATCTTAAGTTTGTAATGGCAACTGCAAACTGATTGGCTGTTAATGCTGCCTCTTCCGCCGTCAAGTTTGATGGTAGTGGTGTACGCGCCAAAGGTTTCCCTACAGTGGATACAACTAATTCATTAAAATGTGCTTCTGTGCTTTCACCAAATAATGCGATCCAGGAATAATTCCCAAGTGTTTTATGTAAGAACATTAAAAATAGTAAAATAATGACAGGAGTTATGTACTGAAGAGCTACAACACACAGGTAGTAAAACACACTGGTAATCATCTGCTGTATTTCTAAGTTTGTAACACGACCACTCTCTTTTCTCATGCTCTCTACTTTTTCAAATGCTAAATTTAAGTGAGCTTGCATGTGTGTAACCATCAAACAAAGTCGCATCACAAACATAGCTGCGATCAAAACTAATCGAGCAATGTCAAATGATTCTTCTGGTATCAGTGCTTGTACTTTCCAGGCTTTACCACATATGATATTTCTGCCGATGGGTTTGACCCACAATAGAATTACAATCAGAGGCAGTATGAAGTTTAAGTGCAGGAGCACCTGTTTATGTGGACTTTCCTTGTTGTATTTTAAGGAGTCTAAATGTAACCTTGCGTATCTTAATCCAGGAAATGTGAGTAAAGTGCCACTGATACAACAGATAACAATTAAAATGATCTTAAACGTTAAAAATGTAATAGGTCCCTGGGAGGTTATTCCTTGTTTCTTCAAATAATTTTCAGCACTTTGAGAAAAATTGTTGTATCCTTCTTCCAGACCAAATTCAAGAATCTTATCATCTATGACTAAAATTCCCATTGATGCTACCAAGAAAAAGAAGCCAAAAGTGAAACACAGAATTTTCTCTCCTCCATCTTGTGTTCTGAAGTACATGGCTGTCTGAGCTATCAATATCCTTATACCAAACCCTATTGCTAGTAAACACCACAGGACACTAATGTTAATCTCCGTTTTTGGTCCTAACCCATAGTATATCTCTGTTAACACATACACAACTATTGCACTCAGTGTAAAGTCTAATAACCACTGGTAGTCTGCATAAAATTTTAACTGCATCATATCTAAAATTTCTACTTTAGTGGTATCTAAGTTTAGCTGTGTGTTTCTAGGAATAGTAAAACTATTTGATGATGCCTTAGCTTCTTGTTTTCTTGCTTCACTTCTCTTCATTTTAACTTTCCCGTTCGTGGTTGGAATACCAGCGGCAGATTTTAGATCTTCATCCGTCGGATGTAGATAACGCACCAATCTTCCTCTTAATAACCATCTCGCAAATGAAAAATATGGCGACACCTTGTTTAGGAAGCTAAAAACAATCAAGCTCAACACCAACTGTAGACCAAGTATAGCCATTACCGGTATCTGTTTACTGTATAACTACTGTCAAACCTACAAATAAATGAAAATACAATTTGAAACTTACACAATAAATGTAATAGACTGTTTCTTGCATTTTTGTGAAAACGCCAAACAGTGACAGTGTTTTCTACAGAGTGTGTTTATGATGAAAACACCAGTTTTTTAACTGTGACAGTGTTTTCTAGTGTGTTTATTGCCTTTTTGATGCAGGTTTTCAATAAACGATGCAACATAATTCTGAATGTTGTGTTATTTTTTACAAAGACATTTTTGCATCTATTGAAATCACTTTTGCGTTGAGTAATGGTGTTTAATGTCCCAGACAAGAATATTTCACTTATATCGAGTCATTGTCAGCTATAGGCAAAGGTGCAGAAATTTTGCCTGTGTATGGAGCTAATATGGCATTATACAGTACTATTCTCTTATGATGCCATGCTAACCGTGATACAAGAAGTTCCCATCTGAAAGAAACACGACTTTTGTTTCCTGCCAGGTGCTTGACGAAAGAATAGTCACTACCCGATTTCAAGTCTTGGATCAGGCCCAGTCAGAGTTAAAATCCATGACGTTCCACTTATGGAGTGAGCACTCTACCAACTGAGCTACCGCAGTGGTCTGAAAACAAAAGAAAAATGTTGTGGGAAAGTACTGAGGCTTATTTTTGTGATTTTTATACGATACACTGCAGGTAACTTTTTTTAATTTTTTTTGTTTTTTACAGTTTTAACGTGTTTTCCCCACAGAAAATGAGTTCAAAAGCTTCATCAACTGAAATCGTCGAGGAAATAATTTAAGAATTTGTCCTCCCTCCCGTTATTAAGCAGAATCGATAATTTCCCAAACTTTGTGCGTATAATTCGCTATTTAATTTCTTGGAACTATATTCTTATGACGGGACTGTGGTCGACTGAATGAAAAGACAGTCAGCGAGTGAAAAATCACCGGTCGACAAACCTCCATCTGTCATCCCCCCACCCTTCCACCGTTGTATCAAATCAGCGATCGCCTATGAAAGACAGGCGGATTTAATCTAATTCAATGAATAGTAATTACCTGTTTGTACAAAGATTTTTCTATATTTTTCAATTTACTAAGCTGAAATCACATTGTGCATTCATAAACACACGCACATGTTGCAAGGTGAAACCGACGCTGCTTATGTGGATAATCTCCCCTTGACTTTTCTGTGTACATTGGTAACTTCTTCCAATTTTGGATCACCTCAGGACAAATACAAGTTGTGAGCTTCAAAATGGTCTGTGCAATTTAAAATCTCATACACTTTTGTTTTACTTTTATTTTATTTTTGAAAAACAGAAATCCATTATACTAGCATTTATGGAGTTTTGTAATATACATTAATAATATATCAATCACCTCTGGGTTTTAGATGTAATGTCTAAATGTGTCAAACAGATATTATGAGCAAGTTTGACAAATTTTTAATGTGACTTAAACATTCGGGCTTCAACACAATTTTTTATGTTGAATGGTCTCATTTTGTGCGTTGTTTTGTTGTGGAGTTTTCATGGTAATGGGTACTATACATACATGTTATTCAGCTGCCAATAGTTGGTTGATTAGTTGAATGTTGCTTAACGTTGCATCAGAAATTTTTCAGCTATTCGTGATGATAACTATTTTATTAATCTCTATGGATTAATCTATGAACAAGTTCGTGTATGCATGTGAAGTGCAAGCATGTTTTATGGTCTGCGTTGTACTAGCATGCACTCAGGCCGATTTTAACATGCTAGCTCACAGAGTCAGTATGCCGCAGACAAGCATACCACTCCCCCAGTCACATTATACAGATACCAGGTGAACCAGTAAAGACCAACAGCAAGAACAAGAATAGAATTCCTGGGTCCCCCGCCGGTCAAGCAGTATACTAGTATACTAGTATACTGTATAACTCCATAACTCATAAGTCCCATAACTGCAACAAAAAGTATCGACCAAGGCTAATTTACGAACTTGACCAAGGTATTAGTAGTATAAACATTTGGTATAAATTTAATGAAAATCCATCAAAATTTGTAGGCATGAGAGCGCTTACAAGGTCAAGTTTTGGATAAAACAGAGTCATTACTGTGGTCAAAGTCCCATAACTCCAACAAAAAGTATCGACCAATGCTGATTTTCGAAGTTGACCAAGGTATTAGTGGTATAAACATTTGGTATAAATTTAATGAAAATCCATCAAAATTTGTAGGCATGAGAGCACTTACAAGGTCAAGTTTTGGATAAAACAGAGTCATTATTGTGGTCAAAGTCCCATAACTCCAACAGAAAGAATCGACCAATGCCGATTTTCGAACTTGACCAAGGTATTAGTAGTATAAACATTTGGTATAAATTTAATGAAAATCCGTCAAAATTTGTAGGCATGAGAGCGCTTACAAGGTCAAGTTTTGGATAAAACAGAGTCATTATTGTGGTCAAAGTCCCATAACTCCAACAAAAGGTATCGACCATTGCTGATTTTCGAACTTGACCAAGGTATTAGTGATATAAACATTTGGTATAAATTTAATGAAAATCCGTCAAAATGAGTAGGCATGAAAGCGCTTACAAGGTCAAGTTTTGGATAAAACAGAGTCATTATTGTGGTCAAAGTCCCATAACTCCAACAAAAAGTATCGACCAATGCTGATTTTCGAACTTGACCAAGGTATTAGTGGTATAAACATTTGGTATAAATTTAATGAAAATCCGTCAAAATGTGTAGGCATGAAAGCGCTTACAAGGTCAAGTTTGGGATAAAACAGAGTCATTATTGTGGTCAAAGTCCCATAACTCCAACAAAAAGTATCGACCAATGCTGATTTTCAAACTTGACCAAGGTATTAGTAGTATAAACATTTGGTATAAATTTAATGGAAATCCATCAAAATTTGTAGGCATGAGAGCGCTTACAAAAAGTGTGACGGACGGACACATGGATGCACGGACACACGGACGGACGCCCGGCATTTCTATGTCCCCGCTCCGCGTTGCGGCGGGGGGACAAAAATTCACTTTCCCACATGTGGTCTGAATGGGGCTCAAACTCACAGTGGTAAGATACCCTGGATTTGTAGACTGACGTCTTATCGATTAGGCCACCTCGCCCTCATCAGCTTCCAACAGGGTCTGTTTATGGTGTTCAAAGACAAATATGGTAAAATGATGCATTAGTTTGTTACCACCCTGATAATGTTCACAAATTCAAACTGGTTACATGACAAGACTTACCAACCTTATTTAAAATCAGAACATATAAGATATACTAGTACATTGTTGTCAAAACAAGTACAAGTCCCAACATCATGACACAGTCTTCTGGTACATTTGCAATGTTTTTGCATTCTGGATTACCAGATATCAGTTAAGATTCCAGTGAAAAGGTTACACAATAAAACAAATCATGGGTGCTCCAGCTTTCTCCACCATCCAATAACTGATTGTTTTAATAAAAGTGAAAAAATCTTGACACCACTCCACTTTGGTCACTGGCTAGATCAGGTGCTCAGGAACAAATGTTTTCTGCTTTACTATTGAAAGTTTAAAAAACAAATACATTTCTGTACTAAATAATAATTTATTTAGTCATAACAAAAGACAAATTTTATATAATAATAACAAAAACGAAAATGTGAAACATTAATAAAATATTACAAGTAAAAACAAAATTAAATTATGTTGATGTTACTGCATGCTATATAGACAAATGATCAAGATAATTTATGTGACTTCTCTAGCTACATTCTACCTACCGGTACTTCACACTTTTGTCACAACCAGTAAATATGTAATCTAATGGGCTTCATTAATATACTAGTAATCCTGTGTTTGTATATAGAATGTCCATAATAAAGTCAACATTCTACCTGATGACATATTTCACTAAATACCTTCAAACTCCAGTTTCACAATCATTTCATAACCAAGAATTTCCTAACTTTAATCTGGCAAGTTTAAAATTTGAATAATTTTATGTTTTCAAGATATTCACCAATTTATGGTGTCATTTTAAAGAAGTTTTTAAATTTTTGAGCTCCTTACATTTATTTACATTCAAATTTCATTGAAACTTTTATTTGTAGTACCATAAAATATTATCAAAAGTTGTCAGATTTAAGTTAAGGTAAATCTTAATTAAGGAATGATTGTGAAACTGGAGCTTGGACATTTAAATTGACGTATCGCCGACCACGCCCACAATGTTCCGACACTGGCCGCCATCACGGTACCAAAGCAGCGTCACAGCAACTAATGACATACTAGTGTCAGTGACGTCATTAAATGGCACTATGCAGGCTGAGTTTTCATTCTTTTTTGTGTGTAAATCAAGCATCCGGCCATTTGACGGAACATTGTGGGCATGGTTGGCGATACGTCAATAAGAACACAAGTATCTTTCTTAAAATCAATAAATCACAAAGCTTCACCTGCTTAGTCTCACGTGATCAGTAGTCTCTCTCATTTGTCTCAAAATAATGTTGTTTTTCTAGAATGTTTGGCATTTTGATACCTCATCCATAAGACTAAATGTTAAAATATGCCAATTCATCATGTCAAATATGTATTTCCAAACAGGACAATAATGAATCCTATTGGATAACCAAGTTTCCATTCCTGCTAACCACAATCACCACTGGTTACTAAATTTTAAAAATTTCTTTAAAAAGTAACCTATTTTAGCAAATATTTGTGTCAAATACATTTCAAAAACGACTATATTTTCACAAATTTTGAAATTATGGCCGTTAAAAATTTTAAAATTGTGAAAAAGTAGTGATAATACATGTCACTTAATCTGAAGTTAAAACATTAAGCAGAACAGTATTACATGTACTAAATTGCATAAAATGATATTGTTACCAATACCATGTAATATTCCTGAGGATAACCATTTTTACTGAAGCTTAACTACCGGTACTTCAGCAGGTATATATATAGTAACATAAGTATTCTTTGGTAGTTTTAACTGTCTAAACCAACAAAATCTTCAGTCTTTTCTAAGATCGCTTTTGGCCATTAAAATTAATGTTCTAATTTATTTGTGTCCCCTCCCTTGATAATATCCAATGTAGAGGTAGGTTTTATTTCTCTTTTGTAAGGAGGGGCAATTGGAAATGACAATTGTTTATTTTGTACATGTTACAAGGAAAATATTTCTATTTGTATATATATATAAATGTGTACAAAAAACACAAAAGGCACAACGTGATGATCACAACATAAGGATTAAAACTACCAACAATAATGTAGATTTATGATAACAATATTACTATGTAAAGGTACTCATGGTATTGTTAGAATGCTTGTACCCGTAGTTAAGATGTTGTAGTAAAGTACATGTATATAGGAAACATTATTACTGGGTACTTAAATGTCAACATTTTTAGATTGTTATGGTAAAATGACAATTATTGGTACATGTATTTGATTACAGCTGCATTTTGCATTGTATGTATTTATCTTGCTGTGGTATAACAAAGTTAGCATTAGCAAAGTTATAATGAAGAATTAGCATGAAAATATTTGAAATTATGCTTTTATTTTAAATGATTGATAATGTACATTAAGTGAAGTCTTATTTTGGTTTCCTAATTAGTCAATGAAAAACATCAATTTATAGTACATCACATATGGAAAATAACACCATTAAACAAATGGAGTGGACCCCAGTGTAGAAATGATGTCTATGTAGTCAAGAGCATTGAGGAAGTCCTTTTTGAAATGGTGGAGGAAACCTGAGTACCCAAAAACACATTTAAATAGAATACAAATGTAGGAGGTGGACCATTGAAAGCATATCCCCTAGAGCATGTAGACTACTCAACAGGGCAACATAAGTGATGTTATGGATATGTCAAAAAGCATATCCCCTAGAGTACTCAACAGGGCAACAGAAGTGATGTTATGGATATGTCGAAAAGCATATCCCCTAGAGTACTCAACAGGGCAACAGAAGTGATGTTATGGATATGTCGAAAAGCATATCCCCTAGAGTACTCAACAGGGCAACAGAGGTGATGTTATGGATATGTCGAAAAGCATATCTCCTAGAGTACTCAACAGGGCAACAGAAGTGATGTTATGGATATGTCGAAAAGCATATCCCCTAGAGTACTCAACAGGGCAACAGAAGTGATGTTATGGATATGTCGAAAAGAATATCCCCTAGAGTAATCAGCAGGGCAACAGAAGTGATGTCATGGATATGTCAAAAAGAATATCCCCTAGAGTAATCAGCATGATAACAGAAGTGATGTCATGGATATGTCAAAAAGAATATTCCCTAGAGTAATCAGCATGATAACAGAAGTGATGTCATGGATATGTCAAAAAGAATATTCCCTAGGGTAATCAGCAGGACAACAGAAGTGATGTCATGGATATGTCAAAAAGCATATCCTCTAGAGTAATCAGCACGGCAACAGAGGTGATGTTATGAATATGTCAAAAAGCATATCCTCTAGAGTAATCAGCACGGCAACAGAGGTGATGTTATGGATATGTCAAAAAGAATATCCCCTAGAGTAATCAGCATGATAACAAAAGTGATGTCATGGATATGTCAAAAAGAATATCCCCTAGAGTAATCAGCATGATAACAAAAGTGATGTCATGGATATGTCAAAAAGAATATCCCCTAGAGTAATCAACAGGATAACAGAGGTGATGTCATGGATATGTCCAAGAAGCTGATTAATGGTATAATGAAATTATGAAAATAACACATGCATACATTGATAAACAACAAAACAAATACAGGTTAACTCTGACACCCCTATAACAAGCTGACACCCCTATAACAAGCTGAAATCATTGCACTTTTTATGATTTACATAATGTATACTGTTTTATGTATGAAGCTACACATATAAATGTATCATATATAATAAAACCTGATTTAGAATGAAGTAATTATATGTACAGTGTAGTACATACACAAAGCTCTCTCTGTCACCCTATTGTGAATGGGGCCAGGGCCCTTGCAATAGGGTTCATCGCTGTACCACATGATACCCTCTAATGTTTGTGAGGAACGTTTATTTACATTGGATATGGAATTAAATCAGTTTACGTTTTCTCATAAAACAATGTTATTCCGGGAATCCCTGACATAAATGTTTTCCAAAACTTCTCGCACAAACCTTAAAGGGTACTGATCATGAGGTACAGCAGCGAACACCATTGTTAAAATAAGCATCATAATGGCTTAAATTGTGAAAAAAAAAGAAAGCGCAAAATATACTGGTTGAAAAGCTAAAATTCCAAAATTGTAAAAATTGACAAAGTGATTGGGAAAAACCATTAGATTTTGAAGTGTGAATGGGGCAGAATATTGGCCTCAAAACAACCCAGCAATAGCCGATATACAAGTAGTACCGGTAAGCATAACCACCACAAGATCTAGGTATATGTGTCTGATATTAACTCTTACAAAAGCTAAGTAAGTATTTGTTTAATATGTGGTATGTGATGAATTAATAGCCAGTTTAATATCACAAGTTATATCATACTTAAACATCTTACTGCAGGCTACTGTAATAACACTTTTGATTGCATTTCAATTTTTGTAAACTAAATTCATATGAAAACCACTAAAAATAGATAGGGTAAACTTAAGCAAATAATACAGCAAATATGAAAATAAAACATACTGAAAAAACTAACAAATAACCCATTAGACCTGGAACGCTCACTTGATAAACAATGGCTAGTTGAAATGCTTTAATTCACTTTATTATATTTTGTAGATTGCATAAAATCAAAATCATAAAATTCTGAAATTGTTAACAAAATATTTTTAATGAAAAAATCTCATTAATTTTAAAGATGCATGCATGCAAGCACACACACACACACATATGCAATCACTATGCTATGTCATCTGCTCACTGGACCTTTGGTCAGACGAGCTAAAAAAATGGAAGAATTATAAATAACTGTTCAAAGCTTGAATAACTAAATTAAAAATTAAACAATATTTCTTTTGGTATATTATAAAAAAAACCTGGTTGAAAAAGATCAAAATAGAACGAAGCACATTATATTAAAAATTTGATTTCACACATTGGTTTTTACTGAAAATTTGGAATTTGTATTACAGTGGATTAAACTACCCTGTAATCAAGCTTTGTACGTCAAAATTATAAACCTTCACAAAGGGTTGCTGACAATTGTTTAATTATCACAGACACATTTATTTTATCACTCTGGCTATTTTTACCCTAAAATCCTCATCATTTCCTGAACAGAAGCATTCGCTCGGCACATTTCTTCCCCACAAATTTAGAATACTCTTTAACTTCTTTAGGATCCTTAGCTTTAGGATTAAGTTTTTTGTATATGTCATACGTCATCATCTGCCTCATAAACAGTACTGTGACTTTATCCAGATCTATCCTTCCGTTCTCATCCTCTGAAAGAACAAATATAAAAAAATATGATGAAAATGGTGCAGCAGTTATCTCCCTTACAATTCAAACATTAAATGTATATTTAATATATTCAATATATATATGTATGGTCAGGATAAAATTCAGATGTCCTTAGATCCAGGAGGAGATCTGTCCAACCCCTACACCAGGAAAAATTTCTATGAATATATTTTTCCATTACCAGCCATAATTTAAATGTTATGGCTGAGAAAGAGAACAAAATGAGAGGTAAGGGACAATCTTCTTGAAATTAGTTGTACAGACTGAATGTTAAAGAATTAAAAGGGAGATCTGTGAAACAACAAAAGTTGTCAATTTGATAAGCACAGGTCTGTAAGTGGAAGTCAGTCTGCTGGTCTGGCACCAGTAAGTTTTCAACTGGACCTATTATATCTTGTAAAGCCTCTTTTTTGTAAATTTGTATTTTTTTATTATTATTCATCTATGTTTATACATTCGGAATACATTGTATTTATGTCATATTATACATAATATAACAGACTATCAGATTTTCATATAAATTCCAAAATATACAGACATTTAAAATAAGCTATTTAAACTGATATTTCATTTAATCCCAATTTTTTCAATTTTGTCTCTTTTTGGGACTATACACATGGTCTATAAAAAAAGAAGAGAAAAGCCCTTTTTCTGAAGTACTTCTAATTAATATAGAAAACATTGAGATTTGAACAAGTAATAGAATTTCAGCCCTTATTTCCGACACTGTATGCTGGAAAAAATGTCAAGAATAATGTTTGAAATGAAATCAAGTTACTTAAAATTATTACAAAAATCAATAATCTTGCTAATACTTTATGAGACTAATAATAAAGTCTGGAAGAACATGACGGTAAAATATAAATAAGTAATGTACTTCATCTGATCTTGTTATATACTGGTATATACTCGGGTAAAATAAAGTGTCAAGTAAAACACTTGTCTAATTAAATGTATAAATCAGGTGTTATTGGCCAGAGGTATCCACCAAATACTATAGGTAAACAACTTTGACCTGTCCGCTTGACCTTTGATTTAAATATTTATCACGGACCAAGTACATCCATGTATAGGGAGCACAGGTGTTTATGTTGTCTACATAATGCAAACACTTATCATGTACCTTTTCCTTGAGTACATACTATTAACAGTGAATCCTACTACAACCCATTTATTGGGTGGATCCTTCTATATGAATATTCCAAATGAAAGGTCAAACGGACAGGTTAATGTTGTTTACCTATAGAAAAGTATTAAAATCCATTGCCATTGGGTAGGTATTAATAAATTACAATCTACTACCCCAAAATTGAAAATGGAAAGATTTTTTACACACCATATGTATGAAGGTAAGCTAGGGAATCATACTGAACAAGTATTGTAAAAATTTTATGAAATTTAAGTGCACCATTTGTGTTATAGACCTCTAAAAGAGAATAGATTATTGATCAAACAATAAAACTCCATCATTGGATTAAATATTAAAAACTATTTATAATATATATAACCTTTGGTTACTGACAACTATATATATATATATATATATAATGTACCCAGTACTATTGTTTGTTATGGAAAGTGTGACAGTAACAAGACAGTTTTATTATAATTTCTACTAGATAAATTCAGATTGCTTATTAAGTTCAACTACAGAAATTCAGAATACTCAGAAAGTTCAACCACAGTAATTAAGACTGATTAGAAAGTTCAACTAAGTTCAACTACAGAAATTCAGACTGTTCAGTAAGTTCAACAGAAATTAAGACTGCTCAGTAAGTTCAACTACAGAAATTCAGACTGTTCAGTAAGCTCAACAGATATTCAGACCGCCCAGAAAATTCAACAGAAATTTGGACTGCTTAAAAAGTTAAACAGAAATTCAGATTGCTCGGTAAGTTCAACTACAGAAATTCAGACTGCTCAATAAGTTCAACAGAAATTCAGACCACTCAGAAAGTTCAACAGAAATTTGGACTGCTTAGAAAGTTAAACAGAAATTCAGACTGCTCAGTAAGTTCAACTACAGAAATTCAGACTGCTCAGTAAAGTTAAACAGAAATTCAGACTGCTCAGTAAGTTCAACTACAGAAATTCAGACTGGTCAGTAAGTTCAACTGAAATTCAGATCGCTCAGAAAGTTCAACAGAAATTTGGACCGCTTAGAAAGTTAAACAGAAACTCAGACTGCTCAGTAAGTTCAACTACAGAAATTCAGATTGCTCAGTAAGTTCAACTACAGAAATTCAGACTGCTAAGTAAGTTCAACAGAAATTCAGACCACTCAGAAATTTCAACAGAAATTTGGACTGCTTAGAAAGTTAAACAGAAATTCAGACAGCTCAGTAAGTTCAACAGAAATTCAGACTGCTCAGTAAGTTCAACAGAAATTCAGACTGATCAGAAAGTTCAACAGAAATTCAGACTGATCAGAAAGTTCAACAGAAATTCAGACTGCTCAGTAAGTACAACTTCAGAAATTCAGTTTGCTCTTTAAGTTCAACAACAGAAATTCAGACTGCTTAGTAAGTATAAATGTCATGTTTTTCAGTAAGTAATATTTCATTTTCAATTGAATTGACACACTATGTTTTTAACTAAATGCTTCTCAGCAAGTTTATTTCATACTGTTGAACAAGTATGAATAATAACAAAATTTTCATGAGTAATTCTGATGTAAAAAAAAAGTGTTTGTTGTTGAGAAAGAAATTCTATGCAGTACAGAAAGTTATTTTATGCTGCTGGCAAAAGAGTTCTATGCAGTTGAGAAAGCAATTCATTGCAGTTAACAAATTTACTGTATTCAAGAGTAATTCTGTGGAGTTCAGAAAGAAACTCTATGCAGTTGAGAAAGAAATTCATTGCAGTTTACTCAGGAAAGTGACTTTGTGATGAGAAAGGACTGCTATGCTCTTGAGTAAAAAATTCTATGCAGATGAGAAAGTAACACTATTCAGTTGAGAAACCAATTCTATGCAGTTGAGAAAGCAATTCATTGCAGTTTACTCATTAGAGTGACTTTGTGTTGAAAAAGGACTGCTATGCTCTTGAGTAAAAAATTCTATGCAGATGAGAAAGTAACACTATTCAGTTGAGAAACTAATTCTATGTAGTTGAGAAAGCAGTTCTATTCAGCTGAGAAAAAATAGTTGTTTTGTTTTTAAAAATACTGCTATTCTGTTGAATAAGTAACTATTCAGTTGAAAAAAGTTGTTCTTTTTTTTAGATCCATGAATATTTACAGTAGAAAAATAACTTCTATGTTGAACCCAGTTTAATTTTTTTTCATGATTCGCATAAACATCGGTTTTTCACATCGCGCATGAATACCAATACTCCCGAGTTGAATACCAATCCACAAGTCCAGATGTCGACCACTCTATCGTCTATTAAGTCTGGTTTTTTAACAAGCTCTACCTTAAATAACTGTAACTTGACCATAAATATGAATATGTAATTTTTTGTCATTGACTGAAATAAAATTTGTTTGAAATATTATCCAAGATTGATGACCTATTTTGTTTCTTCCAGACATGACGTCAAATGGGTGGGGCTTAATGTTTCTGAACAGCTGTTCCATGTCCAGGTCACGTCCGCCGTTAAAAATTCTTTTTCAAAACATTGGAATTTATTTCATTCAACGGAATTTGCAATTTTGCTCTCGTAAAGAAGAATAAATTGTAAATATAAGAATTGACTGTCATTTTTTCCTGGTTCATCAACTAATGAACCAGATTTTAAAGCTAGCAAATCTAAAATGAACTGCTTTGCAGTTCATCAGATTTGCTAGTTTTAAAATCTGGTTCATTAGTTGATGAACCAGGAAAAAATGACAATCAATTCTTAAATAGAAAATCATTATGTTTGTGTGTAATACTAATTATTATAACATTTACTTTTAAAAATTAAATTTCAGATAGGTGACTGTTCTGAAGACCAACAATATTTTGTTCCATATTTCAACTACACAAAGCACACACACACACACACATAGAGATAATTGTTTGGTAAGTTTGTTGTTTGCTTAGATATGTAATGCTTTAATGTATAAAATTAAACCCATTAAATTATGTATATATTTAACAGTATATTGAAATTGAATCTGTGAATAGAAAATTTGAATGCCTTTATGTTGAGTAGGTAATATTACACACCACTACCCCAAAATTTAAAATGGAAAGATCTTTTTTACCCATTATGGATCACATCACATGTTTGTAGGTAAGCTTAGGAATTTTACTGAACATTTTGTATTGTAAAATTCTCTTGAAATTTAAGTGCTCCACTTGTGTTATAGACTTCTAAAAGAGAATAGGTTATTGATCAAACAATAAAACTCCATCATTGGATTAAATATTAAAAACAATTCATACCAGTAATATATAAACAATATACTAGACCTGAACAGAAATAAAATCACTAATGTTGATACCGATAATTTATCTGATGTTCAAGATCAATATTTATTATGTGTGATATTTTTGGGTAATTTTTTGTATTTACCTTATTTAAGTTACCTAAAATTGTCCAATAATAGAATTCAAATCATGTGATATCATTTGATTAACTTAAGTTTTTTTTATTATTATTATTTTTTTAAAATTTAGTTATTTTCTTTAAATAGTCAACTAAATTTAAATAATTTGATTAATTTTAGTTTTTTTTTAAAATTTAAGTTTTGTCATTTGAATAGATATCTAAATTTAAATCCAATATTTCTTATTATAATTCAGATATATAATGAAATGAAATTTAAAGCACATAACCATTTACCAAAACAAAAAAACTACTGAAAGTTAGCGGGCTGGAAATTCTATATTTACCCTACAATTTGTATAGTTCTGCCTGCGTAGTTGTACATGAATAATTAAATAATTCTTTGTTACAACTACCGGTATGTAATGTAAAACCTTCTATAAAACAGCCTAGTTACAAAACTGACTTACTGAACAGACTGACGGGTATGTCAAATTTACTTATTTCAATATAAATTTTAATATTTCTTACAAAAATAAACAAGCATCCTAGTAACTATTGCTGGTTGTATAGAGTGGAGTAATGGAATTTTACGCCCCAGTCAAAATTCTTTTGATTACATGTATAGACAGTCATGTCACTTTGGCAAGTCAAATGACAAACATTTATCATGGCAAGATCTGTCCGAAGTAGGATTCAACCTAGGGGGTAAGGCACTGTGATCCGTGAGCAGACACTTTAGATCACTCAGTTGCGGAGGCCCCTACTGAATGTATGGATTATCTATTATAAACTGACCTTAAATTAGTCATTTTATAATAATTTGAGTGTGTATATATAATACATCCTCAGGACAACAACAGAATATGTGCACTCATTTCCTGAACTTGTCTTGCACAATATCGCCATGACAAACTCGTCTCAAGCTTTAATATACACAGTCAAACCTGTCAAAAAGGCCATCCGAGAATATTTACAACAGTGCCTGAACTTTATGACCAGGTGGTTTATACGGCTATATATACAGGTTCAAATAACAGGTTCGAGATGAAATATCTCTCACTTTCAGGCAGGTCTGATTGTATTTAATTATATAACACCAGGTAATACATTTATAGATATGTGGAGATTAACTGTACTGTGACAAGTCACTATGCCACAGAATGATATTACACAAATGGTGGTTAAATGAATAATTTAAAACAGATCATTATCACATAAAATGGCTTGTACAAACTTGATTTGTATTGAATGATTTCATATTTTATAACATCAGAAAGATCAGTTCAGAAGAATTGAAATAATGAAATTTATTTCAACATATTTCATACTTATAAATTTTTATTTCAAAATTTCAGCTCTAAATTGAACTTACTCAAATTTACCATTTGGCTCTGTAAAAGTATGATTTGAGCACTTTGTAGTGTAGGTGATAATCAGTGATAGGACAAAATGGATCTGAAAAAACTTCACAAATGCTGCCACAAGCACACAAGGAAGATGTTGGTTTGTTTTTCACACATTTCGCTGTACTGATAAACCCCTGATAACATGCTAACAATTTTTACGTGATTTATATGTGCATGATTAAATACTATTCAAACATTTACATCATAATACATGCAGTAACATAAACTGTTTAAATGTTTACTAGTACAAAACTTCTTCATTGTAGATTTATGTTGGAAAATTTAGTTTATAGACAGAAATAGTAGTGAAAACACAGTTAACTAGAGAGTGATTACTTAAGACATCAGTACAATACCAAATTAGAGTTATCTTATTTAATTTTTTTATTACAGATATTGGTTTCCTATATATGACAGATTGTTGACCACCATTACTCTTGTCATGTGGGACTTTATCATATGTGGGAGGATGTTATGACACCCCAGAGCAAGACCCGACAGAATACAATATACTGCTAACACGAACATGGCTAAGACTGAATCCAAAGATATTTTTAACAGTTTACAGACTGATATTCAAGGGAATTAACACATCAATAGAGTTTTATATTTTTACAAGACTAGTATATATTGCTGGAATACATGTATTTCAAGCACCGGTAAATACTAACACTAGTAACATGAGACAGATCATTTAGTTCTCTAACAAGCTCATGTAATAAACAATATGGCAACAAGGAGGTGTAGATACCAGCACATGTTGTACTGTTTCTTTATTGCTTACTTATTTTCAATATTTTCTATTTATAGTCATCTCCAAAAAGAATTCGTTGCCATGGAAACTACCAGTATAAACAATATTGTCTTACATAACCATACAATAACAAAACAAACCTGCGACTTTCTACCACCTACTTCCATCAATAACAGTTTTCAAGAAGTCCTTCAAAATGTGTTTTATGTTTATTCGGCGTATTTAGATGAGCGATATGATGTAAAACAAGTCAGAATTATGGGATTATTGATAAAGACTGCACCGAAAAAAATCACCGTCAAGTGCGACTTTACTTACGAGAACAAGACACTGACTGGGAATGCCACTTTATACGAAATGTGTGAAAACCATCGTAAAAAATATGGTGGATATATCATTTCTTGTGAAGCACCTGAGTTTATATATCAAACATGCCAAGTCTCTCTACAGGCGGAATTAAAAGGCACAGAGTTTCCCAAGACCAAGACAGTTACCCTGAGAATTATAAAACAGGACACCAACTACCATAAAACAAACATCGGAATATGTATACCACCATTGTTTGGTGATAAAATGAAGGCAGACTGGCTTGTTGAATTTATTGAATTTAATCAAATTTTAGGAGCTGGCTTTTTTATTTTCTATGATTTTGACTTTAAAAACAAAAATATTTCAAAAATATTAAATTTTTATTCAAATAAAATTCTTCTGATTCCATGGAAGCTACCATTTTCTGATAAAATTTTACAAAATTCAAAAACTATGGAGAACACAATCTGGTATCATGGTCAAATTTTAGTTCACAATGACTGTCTATACAGATCAATGAGTCTCGTGAATTATGTGACATTTGTTGATCTTGATGAGTATATCATACCACGGGGGTATAGATTTACATGGGACGAAACTCTATTACCATTACTTCAAAACAAAACTGTTGCTTTAAAGATAAAAAGTGTGTTTTTTGAACCAGAGAGGGAAGAAAGAAGTCTATCTGAAACAAAACTCCTGACCATGAATACCTTAACACGAGTTAAACCTGTTGATAAATTACGAACCAAGGTGATTGTGAGACCACAGAAAGTGTTTGAAGTGGGTATACATCACGTCAGTAAAGTATCTCAGGAGGGGTATCAGGTCAGGGACTGTGAGGAAGACCTGGCCCTAATACACCATTACAGAGAGTGTACCACCCAATATGGTACAAAATGTCATCCCTTAATCACTGATGGAACTGCTTGGAAATACATTGGAAAATTGAAACCAAAATTTGATTATGTGATGAATGTAAATTTTAAATATAACAAAACAAAAGATTAAGAAGTTTGTGTTCTGTATTTGTTTTATAGCAAGCATTAATTAATGCTTTTGATGACTTAAATTAACCAAACAAGTGTATCATTGGCCTTTCTAAATTTGTAAATTTTAATGCCACTGATTTCAGAAACAAGAGACTCAATAAGGCCTGTATTGCTTGGTTGGCAGGTAATTCATATACATCCCTATTTGATGAAGAATGAGAATATTAAATTGCGTCAACATATAAGTTGTCCATAAGAGCCAATTATATGTATTAAAACTGAAAGTACAATGATTATAATTATGTGTTGTTGATTTCTGCTTTCTATGTGTAAAATTTGAACTTAATTGGTAAATTATTTTTATACTGGTATGTTATCTGGTTTCTGTGATTTATTGAAGCCATTTTAGATTTTCTAAGAATAAAAAAAATCACTATGAGCCAAGGATTTTCTATATTGAATTTGGCCATGTGGTTTCAAAGGAGCTGATTTTCAATGATTTGGCTTAAAATAAATCCCTATTTGCATAAGCCACCAAAGTTGAGTCAACAGATATTGTATGAAGACAAACATTACTTATGTTAAATCCCCAACATCAACATTCTACATTTCAAATTTGAGCAAAATCAGTTGAAAAAGTAGAACTGTCTCTTGAGAGCCAAATACCTCCTGTCCCCAACATTTAATGTTTCCTGCATTTTTGACCTTTCCATTATGACCTTAATTCAAGGTCATGGCACACCTTTGTACGATGAAGATTATTCATGTGAAATTTTATGACAGTTATGAGATATGGGAAACAATTTTACACTGACAGATGGATGGACACAGGGAAGGACAGGCGGACAGATGAACAGGCAGACAACATGGGGGTTACTATAAACCCTCTTTAAACTAGTTTGCAGGGCATATAATAATCACCAAGCCACAAGTTCAGCTGGCTATGGCCAGTTGAACTAAAAAAAAAAACAAAATGAATCTTTATAAAACAGACAACATAACCAGTGTTCAAGTCATTGACCACCCTCAATCTTTTGATTTAGACCGTAAAATTGTCTGGAAAAACTGCTTTATCTTGATAACAAAGATAGTACCAATATTAATAAACAAGGCACTGGACTGATAAAAGATCATCTAAAGAAGAACAATGAGTATACAGTGAGCAATCACTCTAGGCTTATGAATGAACTATACATTGACAATGGTGTGCCTTGAACTACATCAACCTTCTACAAAACTAACATGACCATGTAATCATCCATACAGATACAAGTACATGTATACAACATTAAAAAACAAATATGAAGAATTTATAAAACTATGTATACAGAAAAACTCTACTTCATTAACAGAGGCAAACAGCTGAAATAAACATGTACTTGACAAAAGCCAATGCAATAAAGAACAAGGAACAATAATGGTAAGAAAGAAGGACAAGAGGCAAGAGAAGACAAATATAGACCACTTATTATACTGTATAAGAAAAAAGTTTCAGGGTTTTGAGCTTTTAAACTATTTCACGGTTAAAAATTATCACAGTTCCGACAAAGTAAAAAGAAACCAAGGGAAATAATTAATTTTCGCTAAGAAGATATATTCGCAGTACAAGTGTCACTGTAAACTTCACAAATATTTCTTCCCGGCAAATGCTTCTTCTTATACAGTAAAAGATTCAAAATTAAATGGCTATAAATCATGTAAATCCATCAATGATGATGTCATTCCAGTCAGAAAAATCATCAAAAACAAGGTTTCCACTCATCCATTTAAAATCATGAGCAACCAAATATATAAAATATAGAAAAATAGTCCTTTTAAAGTTACATTTTACAAATTAGCTACAATATGTTACTTCTTGAAAAAAATTCTTAAAGAAATTAGTAGCTAAAGGCAATTTTGGCTTTCAAGAATGTAGACTAATGCGTAAAGCAAGTTATGGTCTAAGGGAGACAACCCAAGTCATAGATAAGTGATTCTATTAAATCATTTTAGCTTTCAGTGCTAAATTTTACATCAATATTAATTTTGTCTGTTTGATAAAAGTGGAATTTTATTTCAAACTCTGAAGAACATTTTTTTTTTCAAAATTAAAAAAAAACTTCTAAAATGTTCTTTCCTATTAAAGTGTTTTTTGGTAGAAAAGGGAATGTTAAAATGAAGACTCACCAACACCACTCTCAGCAAATCTACTGTACTTATTGGCATCAAGTTTTGGTCTACATTCTTCTACTGGGTGCCATGTGTAAGTTTCTGGACATGCTAAAAATGATGGGTAATATTGACCCTGAAATAAGCAATATAAACAACATAATTATACGATGCAAAGTTTTGATTACACATTCATTTTCTCTATAAAAACTTTCATCAATGACAGAGCTCCAGATAATTTTTAAGTGTCATGAGTATTCACTCATCAAATTTTAATTTTATGAGTAAAAGCAATTTAGTGATGAGTAAAAGTACTCATCAAATTTAACAATGCGGAGTAAAACCACTTTTACCGACAAATTTTGATTAAATAGTAAGTGTAACTTAAATATCTTAAATTAAAAGCTGAACTAGTGAATATGATTGTGTTTCTTTTTATTTTACATTTTTCTGTCCTGTTGGATTTTGTTCAAAGCAGTGTAGCTGAATAAGGAGTTGCATGGTGTTTCCCGATGATTCGACAACCAACCACGGGTATTGTGCCTGTCACTGTAATATTGTTTCTTTTTTACATTCTGTCCATCGTGTTTTTTCTTAGACTCGTTGATACAACCAGTAATTAAATCTTCAATAATTTGTTTCACAAATAATTTGGGACCTGAGGATTTTGTCGTCAAAAATGTTTGTTTTGACTTGCCATATTCCGAAGCATCTGTCATTAGAAGAACTTTGATTGGCTGACACTGACGTACGTGTGATACCACGAGGTTCATCATTGTCACAAAAGCGATTTCGAATCCAGGTCATGTAATTGTTATTATCAAGCGTCTACATGACTTGGCTGTAGACTGGGAGTTTCTACTTTCGTTTTCACTTTCAAGTTGTTAACATCGATACGCGGGGGTTTAACTGATTATGCGTAAGTGTCCATAACCATGCGTAAGTAGTACACCTCTTATTAAAATATTTGGCGTATTTAAATAAAATCTATGCGTAAAATACGCAGATACGCAACTTATCTGGAGCTCTGTGTACATGTATTTATAAGATATTATAGTTTTTTCTTAGAACATCATCATGAATGACAATCCTAATCCTAGTGATTTAAAATAAACTACTGGTAGTATTCATATGTCGTTTGTAGCTGACCAGCGTCAGGAAGTTGGAAAATAAATAAAATTTATGTTGCTATATAGTAAAAGGGTTATTGAACTGATCTTGAGAAATATTGTCCCTCGTTGAAGGATCGAGTGAATGCAGTCTCTCTGAAAATAACAACATCAACACATAACTAAAACAGAATAACATTCTAAACACATATATTGCACTCAAAGGCTCATACAAATGCCGACTCAACTCGGGACAATATTTCCCACTATCAGTTCAATAACCCTATAATATTATATACAAACAAGTTAGGTACAGACATATTATGACAGAGTACTAAGTTAAGTTTATACAGTTGTATTATAGTACCTTATATATCATCTTAGGACAGGAATGAATGTAGTATCCCATATAATAGTACTGTAAAGCAGGTGCCATCTTTGTTAACGAGCGAGTAAATGCAATCTCTCTGAAAATAACAATATTAACACATAACTGACACAGAATGTAATTCCAAACACATAAAGTCATAGTGTAAAAAATTGAGAAAAAAACAGTAGTTATATATAAAACAAAATAGACTTCTGTGTTTGAGAAAAAAAATAAATTTCATTTGACAGTGTGAAATAGGGACTACAGGACAGTGTTTTGTCATTAATTGTATGATCCTCGTTCTTACTTTAGTTTGTAGATATTTACTTAAAACAAGAATGGAAAATTTTGAGAGGAAGACTATTTCAGAAAATACAACAGAATGCCTCAAAAGCATTAGGAGAGTAGTGATGGAGTTTAACAACCCAGTCAAGATTCTTTCAGTTTTATAAAGGTGGTCAGTTCCGAGATGGTGGATGAACCATAGTGACTAACAACACTGACCTTTGGCAAGCAAATTGACAAAGTAAGATCTGCTCCAAGTTTGAGATATTACCTTAATTATTGCTGAGTATGTGCCCAGTGATAGGAAGTTATAATCTGGATCATAATATAAGTATGCAGATAAGGTACAATAAGGGAAAATATAAATGAGGCACAATGGGGATATCAGATAAGTATATTTAGACCTCTTACCTTAGTGCTGAGTATGTGCCGAGTGATAGGAAGTTATAATCTGGATCATAATATAAATATACAGATGAGGTACAATTAGGGAGAATATCTATAACTCCAACCGCTATAATTTTCCCATCTAGAATGTATTGCTGATGAAATGAACCATAACCCATTGGAAGA
Organism: Anadara kagoshimensis; assembly: GCA_021292105.1. Classification (NCBI taxonomy): domain Eukaryota; kingdom Metazoa; phylum Mollusca; class Bivalvia; order Arcoida; family Arcidae; genus Anadara; species Anadara kagoshimensis. Next base: position 70,541,895 of record CM037865.1, on the reverse strand, counting down.
TCTTTACTTTCCTCCTACATAAAAAAACAATAACAGGTGTTTAAACAAAAACATCCATAAATACACAGTGAAATCAGTGAAAACCAATTGTCACTTCCATTCATTAAAATTCCTGGTATTCACAGGATCCGTTTTTTAAGTTAATTGTCTTTGATTATAAGAGGTAATTGAAAGTCAGTGTTGGTAAATAAAATAATTTTAAGGTAAGTACGGTAATTCTAATTTATTTATTTCATTTGACCTGTATTATTTGAGTTTGCAAGACTGATTCTCAGCAATATGTAACACCAATTTGTTTTACCCTTTTTTTATTCACTAAATCCAATTTACGGCAACACAGATGAAAGTATAATGATTTTCTGTGATCTACACAACAATATTCATCATGTTTTCAGAAATCAAAAGATCTAGTTTGTAAAGGGCTCAGCTATAAAAAAAATAACAGGACTCAGACTGTTTACTCATCCACTCATCCTGGACAAGTAGATTTTGTATTTGGACGAGTGGTGTTGCCAATATCACTTGTCATGGTGGTGAGGTGAATGTTTGTAATAAATACATAGGTTAATCAAACATGTGTAGTTCTTTTGCTTTTCTGTATAATCACTAAAACAGTATCAACAAAATCACTCAAAACATTTAACGACTGGAAAATCATTTCCTTTTGGTAGTACAAATGTACCGGTATATAACAAAACAAGTTGTAGTCAAATAAAACAATTTTTAACAAGTACAAATAACTTAAATAAAAAAAAAGATAAAACAAACAAATTATACAAAAAAACAACAACATAAAAACAAATGACCTAGTAGGGCCTGTAATGGTTAACTAGATATTAATTTACATATTCGATTTATATAACAAGCAATTATTGTGTAAATGCCATTATACATCATGGAAACACTTACAAAAACTGACGGATCGCCGGCCATGCCCACAATGTTCTGACAAAGGCCTGGCATGCTTGAATTACATGCAAAAAGAATGAAAACTCCACCTGAATTGTGCCGTTTAATGACGTCACTGACACTAGTCATTAGTTGCCATGACGCTGATTTGGTACCATGATGGCGGCCAGTGTTGGAACATTGTGGGCATGGCCGGCGATCCGTCGATTGTGGCAATGGAAAATAACTTGGATAACCCCATTACATAAGCTAAATGGCTAGTTCTCTACTTTCTATATTTCAAATTTAAAAATGTTAATGCTTGAAAAATGAATCAACAATGGTTAATTTTGCTCTTTTGTCCAATAGCCATTTGGATTTTGGTTCATGGTCGCCTGGTATAAACTTCTGTTGAAAACACCTAGTAGGTGTCTTTCACATCAAATTTGATTCATATTATTGGCAAAGTAGTTTCAAGGAGAAGTTTTTCAAAGGAATTATCATATACCTCATTTGATGAAAATGGAATCAACAAAAGATTTGTCTGAAAAATCTATTACATGGGATAAATAGCCACCTATCTGCTTTCTACTGTAAACATATATATTTATTTTCACGGTATATTATTTTTTGCTTATTTTGCGGGAAAATTAATACCAAGCGAAAATATTATGCTTATTGTGTTATAGTGCATATTTAAAAAAACATGAAAATTTAACTATATGGATATATCTAAATTTGCTATATGGTGAACATAAATACACTCAAAATTAAATATGTTTACAGAATTTTCAACATGTTCAGATTTTAACAAAATCAGCTGAAAATTGAATCAACAATATCTTTGTGCTTTTATTTAAGAAATAAGGTCAATTGACATCTAATGTCTTTATGAACTTGCAAAGTATAATGGGCTGTCTCAAAATGAATAAAAGGCAAAGCATGGAAAAAATTGAGACAGCACATTACACTTTGCAAGTTCAGATAGACAAAGGAAATTTACCTTACTTCTTATATTTACAATATTTTTAAAAATGTTTATTTGAAAATAATTTTGAAATACAATGTTGGTTTACTTTCTCATAAAAATGGGTTGTCTCCTGTCAGTCAATGAGAGCATTTGACATCTGACGTCATAATGGAGCGTGTGGAGCAATGTCTTTATGAAGTTGCAAAGTATAGTCAATGTCAAATACTTTATTGAAGGAAAGATATTGCAATTGTAAATATTATTTAAAGCAACATAAGCCATCTTGGATTTATCAGGATCATCTTGTTTAAACTTTAGTTTAGCCCATCTGAGGACCTTTCATACCCAATTTGGTTCCAGTTGGCCAAGTTGTTTCATAGAAGAAGATTAAAGTTTATTTACACATGCACTGAGGCACAGCTTTATCATGCCATAAGCTAAATAAAAATAAATTGTGATGTTTGAACTCTAGAATTAAGTCAACAAGAAAAACCTCAATGTTTCTTAAAAAATAAACTAAATGCTGAATTGTCAATTAGCTTAATGAATATGATAAATAACTGTTAAAGTAACATTGATATGTTTTACCTCTAGAGGTGAATCAACAAGAAAGCCAGTGTAGGCATCACGGTCACAGTCTGACTCCTCGTCTTTATGAACACGCATCTGATACTTCCTGTATACCTTATAGGACTCCTTAAATGAAGAGTTAAACACAGAACTCCGCGGGGATGATCTTATGAGTTTTATCTATAAAGGAAACAGACAATATGTAGATAGATAAACAGCTATATATTTACCTCTAACGGAGAATCAACAAGAAATCTGGTATATTGACGTTCGTTTGGTTTGTGTGGCGGGTCATTATGTATTATTGTTTGGTATTTATGATAGACTTTGAAAGCCTCTTTAAAACTATCCTCAAACTGTTTACTGCGAGGATTTGATCTGACCAGACGAATCTGTAATCATAAAAAAATTGTAATTGTTATTCCTCACATGAATTTACCATTTTCACAATATGGGCCTTTTTTCTGAAAATCAGTTCATTAGAATCATGTACATATATTTGATCCATTCTATAATTAAATCAATGTGAATCACCTTTCCTTAAAATATAAATCAATTCTATTTCCGTTTTTCAAAAAGAGAAAGAATTGTGAACAATAAATATACGTATGAGGGAAAATATGAATTAGGAACAATAAATATGATGCAAATAATGCCATACCGGGGTTCAAAATTATGTTTTCTCCAGGACCTTTTGCCTTTATTTTTGTCAGGTCCCACATAAGTTTTGAAAATCCAGTATCAACATTGTAAGATTCAAGTGCTATAATGCTATCATTTAGAAAATGCCAGATCATCCTTGTAAAAAATTACAGTTCCATCAGATTTTTACTGCTTAGATATCAATAGGTCCCAGATCTCAGATCCAGGGAATTTTGAACACCTGCCATAGCAAGTTAAAATATTCCACCAGCTTTCTTAGTAAAATTTAAGTATAGGTGAAAAATATAAGTGTAAATCCATATATGTGGTATCCTGGCTGATTTAAGTTATTTTATATACAATGGACTCTGGTATTTCATTGGAAGCATGGTAATCAAATGCATTTAAACCTGACATCTTAAACAAAAATAAGCCACTTTTTATAGCAGGTCACATTACTGTTAAAGCCCCCCATTTTTGTAATATGTGTACACGCATAGGTAAAGGTCTTCAATGTCAGGTCCTATGTAAAGGATCAAATCACAGTAACCCATATCACTGAGAGAAGCTCAAACATAGCCACTAACAAGCCAAAGGTAACAAAGTTCAAAAGAACACATACTTGTAATATGAATGGCAATGGCCACTTACTTTAGAACATGTAACGGTCAATGTTTTCAAGCTAGATCAATGCGTGAATATACCGTAGGTGTCATTGAAACAATCAAAGCAGTCAAATACTTATTAACAATGTAAAGTAAGTCAGTTTAAAAACTTGGGTCTTATTATGGTCACAGTGACCTAGTTTCATAATCTCAGGTAAAGGTTTTTAATATCAAGTCCATTGTAAGATATCACAGTGACCTAATGCCATTACATCAGGATTAAATACCAGTAACTTGTTAATGTATCAAAGCACTGACCTTATTTAAGTGATGAAACATTGCTGAACTTAACGCATAACATGAAAATTTAATGGAGAAACAGATACAGCACATTTAACATATCCTAAATATAGACATAGTGGATGGGTGCAGGCAGTGAGACGGGATATTTAAGACAATTTTCACATTAGACACAGAAATTCACACTTGTTTGAAGTTAGCGGGTGATTGACAAATGCTATCCTTCATAAAAACTTGAGTGAGCTATACATTCTCATAGGAGTTATGTGCTCACAGAACATATGCATTTAGAATTTGCAGCAAAGCCAAAATGAGAACAAAATATAGTTAAAACAACAAAATTTGGTGAATTAAGATCCCAAAGCAGTCAGTACTTTTTTTGTGATTTGCACTTATGTTCAAAGTGTCATAACTTCAAGGAATATAAGCAAAACAACTCAGGTAAATGATACGTGTCTCTTCTGTCAACGTTGATGTTTTGCATCAAGTTATATTAAATAGTGCTTCATAGTTTTGGAGAATTATTGTAGACTAGAAATGTCTGGATGGAAGAATTAAACTTCGAATTTAATATTCCCCCTTTCCTCTTTCTTCAAAAGGCAGAGAACAATTAAATTCAAATGGTTATGATACCTACCTCTAATTTATGAGCACATTTCTCTGCTTGTTCTGGCTCACTAAGAAAATCTTCTAATGTTTTACCTTCATTTGTACTTGGCTACAGAAAATTAAAATATTGAAATTCAAACTTGTTCCAGTAAGAGTCATCTTTACCACAATGGCTACAATTCTTTAACCAGCCTGATCTCATATTTCAATGTTTTTATCAGAACACATAAGAGAATTTACAATGAGTAATGTTATGTGTTTCTATGTACATTAATAGTTTCAAAACATGGTAAGCTATGTGTATCCGTTACAAAGGATGCTTACAACTAGAAAATAACAGGCGAAGCAAAGTAAACATTGTTTTCACAGTGCAGATATTGTCTATACAAATGGTGTGGTTTTTTTTTATTTGAAACTAATATTTACTGTTAACAACTAACCAAAACTACTGTCAGTATTACTGGTACTGTACATCCTAGTGGAATTTCTGGTTTTACAAAATGTTTGTGTCTTTACAGAACAGTATTTTTTCTCCTGTTATTTTGTAATCCTGTCTTTTTCTTCAACTAACTAGATTTTGTATTCACAGAGCTGATTATAAACTTTGTCTTTCAATTCAAAATGGTAGTGTAAAGTTTAAAAAAAAAACTTGTCATTTTAAGTATGATTAATCTTACAATTTTCACAAGACTATCCAAAATTTGTTAAAGTTTTGAAATCAAGACGAAGAAGTTTATTAAACTAAATTAATTGTGACTATTGACCTATACCTATTGTACATTTCTTCATTTTACCTTTGATACAGGTGTGTCTGATTTACTGACAGGTGTTTGTTCACCAATGACAGGTGCTTGTTCACCATCACCAGATGATGTGGCTTTACTTTCTTGTTTCTTCTTCTTTAATTCTTTTCTTATTTCTTTTGCTTTCTTTGGCTTTGGAAGATTTGGATCTGCTCCTAAACCTTAGTAAAACATAATATGCATTTAGGAATACCAACAACTGCTCTCTTGAAAAGAAACAGGAAAAACTTGAATAATCTTATTTAATTATTTGGTTGGTTGGTTGTGACAATGTTTTTTGTCTCAGTGAAAATTTGGAAAAAACACAATAAGTAGAGAAACTACTGACCTAAAAATGTTTAATGAACTACCTGGTAAAACTTTCTTCCACTAGTATCTGTACAAGTAGGAGTCAATTTTAGTTCATATGTGATTGTGGGTGACTTAAACATATAAATATTGCTGTTAGTCAGGGGTTGAATTTTTTAAAGATTAGCTAAAGCCCAGGACTTTTTGATACAGAAAATAAAAACCACAATTTTTTATCAAGTCCAAAGTTTGATTAATGGCAGAATCAAAGAAGAAAGACACAAATCAATAGGCATCATTTCTATCAACAGTTAGAGGGAAATTCCGGCAGTATTTATAATACATTTCCGCATTATCCTCATCATAGACAACTCATGAATATTTGTCATCCCACAACTGTTAAAACAATCGGGCACACTTCTCCTTATCATATTTAGAGATTTTATTGTCTTGTGACTTTCTTTTCTCTCCACTGTAGCCTGATCGAGTCTGCTCGTTGGATGCGAAATTAAAATTAAACAGCGACATTATGGTACATGATGACTGAACGTTCGAAGGAATTACAAGCACAAAAACTATCTAGATTTTTCTAAAGACTAGCATTTCTTATAAGTGCTGTAATGATCAAAAATAAATGTAAACAACAACAGGACAACATGATTATGGATCGTTTTTCATGATTTTTCCAAGACATCAGATGACATATGGAAATAAAATTCATTAGTCATCTCAGTATTTAAGCCTGATAGGCTTTTCAGTGAAATTTTTGCCAAGTCCTGCTTGCCAAATTTCTAGTCCTGGGCAATTTGGGTTTGAAGAATTTTAAACCCCTGGGTAGCCAAAAACTTAGAACAAAAGCTGATAGAATACTTATGACAAGAGACACCTGATGCTCACATCCATGAGACCAGGAATCATATAACAGTTAGTTACAGATCAGTTAATAAATGTATTGTTGTACATAAGTTTAAGTAACATATTACCTGGTTTAGGTGTTTTTCTTGACTCTTTCATTGTTTCATCATTCCCAGATATCTCTTCCTTCGGTTCTGATTCAGCAGATTTATCTCCCTTTGTCGATGATCCTTCTTGATCTTCTTTGCCATCCCTCTTTTATACCATGTATCAGGTATCTGTTGACTGTCTTGATAATCTTTTTATGTGATTTGGACATTTTAAATGAGCCAACATCACACTTTATTGTATAATGTGGACAGCATGTGACCTTCATTGTAGGTTTATAACAATATTTTCCACTTCTGAAAATTACAAAAATGAGAAAATATCATAAATGCACACAGGGCTTAAAATAACCTATAAGATAGCCGCCTTTCTTACCGGTAGTTTGCAGTTTAATCATACTGTTATCAGGTTATGTAAAGAGTATTCCTGGAATATGGATATAATGTATATCTAATGTATGACAGGATGACATGTATGTTATAAACTTTGAAAAATATAAGAAATATACAGAAATGGTTCACTGGACACACACATTATATGTTACAAGTGTAATGGCTCTTATAAAACAGGCATAAATCTTGAACCCTGAATCCCAACTCAGTAACTTTCTCAATCCACTGTCAGGTAAATCCTCATAGCAATATACTGTAAGACAGTATAACCACACTCCTGCTGTAATAAATAGCTGGGAAATTAATCAGAATACATACTGTGTAAAGTGAAATTTGAATTAAAGTTATATACCTTCTCCATCCTCTGTCAATTAAATCTTGATAGTCCTGTACAGTCAAAGAGTGTGCCCACATACCTGACAAAATAAAATTTATAAAAAAAACTATGTAAATATTGAAATTAAACGACAACTATCAGGGCTCTAAGATTGCAATTTTTCACTAACTTTTGGCTAGTAACACTTAAGATATTTACTATCCAGAGCAAAAATGTTAGTTACTCACCACATATTTTTGACAGTAATATAGAGCATTTATAAATACAATGTATCAATTTAACTGCATGCAATTCAATAAGACTGGAAGCATTTCTCAATACTTTAATTTGCTTTATTTTTACGACAAGGACAGAGCAGATTTAAAGACATTTTTCATGCAATTTATTTTTATTATTGCAACAAAACAAAAAGACATGTACATGTCTAAACACAAGTCCCAAAAGCTAAACAAAAACTTTGAAACCTGCCAAAATGGGGTTCGCCGCTTTACCATGTGATACCCTCTAACGTTTGTGTGGAACACTTATTGCCAATGGATATGGAATAACATGAGATGACGTTTTCCTGCGAAAACAATGTCATTCTGGGTTCTTTGACGTTGACGTTTTCCAAAACGTTCCACACAAGCGTTAAAAAGTACTGATCACGTGGTACAGCGGCGGACCCCATTAAGTTAAAACACATGAACTTCCACCATCAGAGAATAAGAGAAGCGAGGCGAGTTGCTCCAAGAGGGTAAGTATCTCCTGTATAGCTGGATACACACGTACCTGCCACATGTTAAATTTAAGAGTATCTCTTTTAAAAATTTTTTTACCAGTTTAAAACTACATGTATGTTTTCCAGACCAACTTGGGACCTGGCTTTAACTATTGCTTTTGATTATGTTTGTTTTTTCATTGGGTTATAGATATAACCGTTTTTTCATGGTCATTGATAAGAGGGTACTTCTCAAAGATTCTGATTTCTTATTCGCAGACGTTGGCTTGAGAAACATATATTTGCCAATTTTGTTTACCACCCATGTCAATGAATCAACACTGACTGTGACTAAAACTTTAGAAATATTTTGTGATTTTTTTCCTAAGAAATATAGAAAAATAGATTAGAGTTTTGAAAAGTTTGACCAAGTATATAATCTTCATTTGGTCTATGCTGGAAGGGGGTTCGCTGTACTGTACCATGTGATACCCTCTAATGCACTTATTTCCAATGGATATGGTATCACGAAAGATGACGTTTTCCTGTAAAAATGATGTCATTCTGGGAATTTATGATGTTAACGTTTTCCAAAACGTTCCACACAAATGTTAAGAGGTATTGATAACGTGGTACAGCAGCACATTACCCCATTAGAATAAAAAGATTTCCATGATAGAACTTTGTCTGCTACGCTTTCTTAATGGTCACACCGTCAGTAATATTAAACATGGACAATAATAATGAAAACAGTTAGATACCACACTATTTGTGGTCGACTGAACTAAGAAAAAAATAAACACTTCCTTGACCATTTCATAATTTTTGTTGTTTATCTTGGCAACCATAACATTTTTCTGCAAAAAAATGACATTTGGTAAGACACTAACCATGGGAAAAGTTTGTATCTGAGCCTTTACAATAACCACAACTGTAGCCCTCGTGTCCTGAAAAATATTCAACGATCGAATGTGGTTCATCAGCCATTTTCACTATCTATTCTTGAACCTGATGCAGTGACGGTTATGATTTTCGGAACATTCACTGCGGTACTAATATTCTAGTTTCATTTTCTATAGACATCACAAATAAATATATTATTTGAGAAAATTATAAACAAACTGTAGCGTATATATTTTTAGGAGTAATTTGCTGCACAATGTCTGTGAACGTTGGATTAATATTTTTTTGAATTATATTTGCTGCATTGCTGCAAGATGGCTGCCTCCTTGAAAAGGGGGTTTTGTCACCTCTTGCGAAAAAACTCAAACTTTTTAGGCATTTTCAGACAGACGCCAGTTATATGTAGTAGAAATGTCTCATTTCAGTATGTTCCTGATACACCAGAACAGAGACATGGTAATTCAAATCATAATTGTCTAGCCAATAATGCCTTTGACCTTGTTTTTGGACAAAACAAACTTCTTTGCATACACTAGTCTGTCAATTATCACGTGCCTCTCTGTATACATACAGGCTACACTTGAGTCGATTGGAATAACGAATATAGATTCAAGTGCAAATACGTTTGAAGAGCTGGAAGCAAGTTTGATATTTTCTCTCTAAATACTGTTTTTCTTTACTTTTTACACTTCTCGGGGTCGGATGAACCCCAAGATGTGAAAGGAAAGGAAAAATACAGCAAACAAACCAGGACTCGAACTCAAGACTTTCCCAATACTAGCAGAATGCTTTCTACACTGAACTACCTGGTCACCTATCAAGTCTGGCCTGCCACACATTCAAACCGTCATCACTCATGATCACTGCATTATTTTCACTCCCCTGGTTGTTTTGCTGTCAGGCAAAAGGGCAAGATTACCTGATATGATGTCACCTTGATATGACTGGGCAGCATGGTCTGGGCTACTGGGAAACTTTGCCTAAACTCGGAAGTGACTGACCTATGCATCTGTCTTGGAGTTGAACCTGGTGTTGTATCAATTTAAATTCGGATGACTTTGGTCCAAACTTTAATTATTTTCTTTTATTTTAGGAGAGACAACTCGGATGACCTTGGTCCAAGCTATCAACAATGCCTTAGATATAGTTCTGTCTAAAGATCCAACTGCTGGTTAGTGATACAAACCATAAAAACTTTACAAGAAATAGAAAAAAATCATTTTATTATTATAACTACAGTAAGATATTGTATAGGGAATACTTGAACTTGTACATAACGTTTAACAGAAGTGTTAGCAATATGAATTAAATTAAAACGGTAGAATTTAGATAATGCAACAGGGATTTATCAAGGGTCTATTTAGGGCCGAAATTCGGTCCCATTCCTGATTTTTTCCCAAAATGGGCTGAGAAAATTCCCAATTAGAAAATCGTACCAGATACATAGCTGAAGTCTGGCCATAAATGTGGCGCTGCTTTTCTCAATCTTCAATCAACTTAATACACTAAAAGCATTAGATTTAATCATTAATGGCATCAAAAATGATGTCAAAGTTTCCCCAAAATGAGCAAAAAGTTGATAGTTTTTTCCAATTTTTAGTTTAGAGGCCTTTTCCCAAAAGACCCTGATAAATCCTTGTGCAAAGTGCACAGGAATTTGCTGGTGGTCTTGAGCTGTCAGAGTTTTTAAAGTTGAAATACATATAGAAATACAACTATCATTTCCTTGACAGTGCTTTTGCATGGTGGTAAACTCTTATTCTGTCCAGTGAAACATTTGCACAACTGCATTAAATATTATAGAACTTACTTTCATTCAAAGTGATCATTGGCAATATAATTATTTTAGCAATACTACATCAACTGACCAGACAATTTGTGCTTGATTTTTACAGTTCTGTTTGGTGAAGATGTGGCATTTGGAGGTGTTTTTAGAGTTTCTGTAAATCTAAGAGATAGATATGGTAAGATATAAATCTTAGACCTGTTCGGGAACAGTGGTCATGTGTGTTTTCAAGAAGCAACATGCACTTCTGTGTGTTCGGGATGCAGCAGGCACATGTGTGCGTTCAGGAGGCAACAGACACTTCTGTGTTTTTGGGATGCAGCAGGCACATGTGGTTTCAGGAAGCATTAGGTTCTTGTATATATAGTGGACCCATGTGTGCTTTCAAGAGGCAATAGACACAAGATATGTGTTCAGATGGTGACAGGTCCATGTATGTTCTCAAGAAGCAACAAGTGCCCGTGTGTGTTCAGAAGGTAATGGGTCCATGTGCATTCTTAAGAGGCAACAGGCACTTATGTGTGTTTAGGAAGTAATGAGTGCATGTGTGATTTCAGGAGCCAAAGGAGACTAGTATATATTCAGGAGGCAGGGGTGTATGTGTGCTTTTAGGAGACAGCAAGCACTTCTTGGTAAACCTGGAATGATGAGTGTGTGCAAAGATTTGAAAGACATTTCAATATACTTTTCTTTGAATGAGCCAGTAAGAGTAAGCACAAATTAAAACTATTTCCTGGATACAGAGTATGTTTATTTTATGTGAAAAAGTTGCTTTTGACTGAAAAAATATAGAATGAAAATAAAATTAGCCCACAAAAATTCACTGCTCATCATTAAAGTATTTTTTATTTCTATTTTTTGCCAAGTTGTGTCATATTGGCTTAAGGAAGATGGCCAGATTTTAATATATAACTTTACTGTTAAACTGATGAGCCTACAGGCTTCGTGGATGGACTTTAAATTTATAACTGTATTGATTATGTTGACAGGTAGAGATAGAGTGTTTAACAGTCCATTAAGTGAACAAGGTATTGTGGCCTTTGGTATTGGACTAGCATGTGCTGGTGCTACATCTGTAGCTGAAATACAGTTTGCTGATTATATATATCCAGCTTTTGATCAGGTCAGAATACTCTCTCTCTCTCTCTGCATTCTTATAGCTTTCTCTCTGCATTCTTATAGCTCTCTCTCTCTCTGTATTCTTATAACAGATTTAAACAAATCTATCTTAAGCCATGAAGAGTCAGTATTTTCTCACTCAATTGTTTAAAGTTTGTTAATTTAATCACATTACCATTTATTGCTAGGTTTCCATAAATTAAAAATTATTAGTAGCCAAATTTCCATAATTTGTGAAAATATATTCCTTTTTAAAGTATTTTTCCACAAATGTGCTAAAATAGGTTACTTTTTGAAAGATTTCTCAGAAAATAGTAGCCAATGGCGATTTTGGCTACCAGGAATGGAAACCTAGTATTGACTTTATATTATTTACATTGTAGATTGTCAATGAAGGATCTAAATTCCGTTACAGAACAGGAAATTTGTTTAACTGCGGAAAACTAACAATACGTGCCCCAATTGGAGCTGTAGGACATGGTGCATTATATCATTCTCAAAGCCCAGAAGCTTTCTTTGCACACATTCCAGGAGTAAAGGTTTGATACATTAAGAATTACTTTTGTTAACTTGATTACATGTTTTTAGAAATACAAATACAAACTATATCAGAAATTAACCAACTGATACAAATTTTCATTGGTGACTTTTTCAAGCTTTTCTTGATAATCACTAGCTTATAGAGAGGACCTCCTAAAGTGCTAGCTTAAGATCACAGTACCTCTCATTTTCTAGATTCTAATCATGTTCGAAAAAATCCTAGTTTGAGAAAGTTTGCTTGTGAAAGGTCAAGGGTTTTCTCTGGGTGCTCTGGTTTCCTCTTCTATCCCCAAAATCACCTTTAATATTAACCAGAGTTTGTTTGCTTATTTTCCTTGCAGTTATTGTCTTTTGACTTTCAATAGGAAATTCTTGTCCACGGTAATTCTAAAAAACTATCAGAAGTTTACAAAAAACTGGTGGAAAGTTTCAACTGTGATAGGAGTCTGAGAGGTGCATATTTTTTACCTGGGTTTTGTTTTCTGTTTTGCATTTGAGTTATGCCCCTTTGATAATTCTTGGTTTGAGTACTGTATAAGAAGAAACATTCACGAGGAAATAATGTTTGTGATTTTTACGGTGACATTTGTAGCACAAATTTCTCTTCTCAGCGAAATTTATTTATTTCCCTCGGTTCACTGTTCCTACACCTGGAACCGTGAAAATTTCTTGCCGTGAAATAGTTTAGAACGTCAAAACCCTGAAAGTTTCCTACCACAAATATTTCTTCTTGTGGTATAATTCTACACAATTATTTTGTCAGAAGTATAACAAAAACTTGGTGGAAAGAAACAAGTGATTGATATTTATTAGTGGGGATCCCAATTCACTGATTTTACTTGATAGACCAGTATATCTTATTTTCTGTTGTTAAATATCTGTTAATATAATGTGTGCATTTATTTCTATATGTATAACTGTAGGTTATAATACCAAGAGGACCTATGCAAGCTAAAGGTTTACTGTTATCTGCCATTAGGGATGAAAATCCATGTATATTTTTTGAGCCCAAGATATTATATAGAGCTGCTATAGAAGAAGTTCCTACTGGAGACTATCAGCTGCCTTTATCATCAGCTGAAGTACTGATAGAAGGTAATTTTTGATAAAAAAAACCCACACATTATTGTTTAAATCACCCAAAAAGTTTATATTTTACAAATTACTAGTATGTACAGAATCTAACAACTGTTTTTGATTATGTTAAATACATGTGTTGTACATTTATGGATTTTTGAGTGGATAAATATGATATAATATTAACTGTGAAAAGCAAAATATTCACAGATGTTAATAGATGATACATTCAAAAGTCAGAAACTGTTTTTTTTTGTACATGTATGAATACCAGGAAAGTTAGGGGGCCTTGGTGACTGAATGGTCTAAAGACTAAAGCATGCAATTACATTTCACAGCACCTTTCATAGTAGACATATTCTGTTGCAAACTCAATTCTCTGTTTGTTCGATTCATTATCTGTTTGACTTTTGATCAGACTATTTATTGAGTTTGTTAAAATCAAATTGAATTTTAGGAAAGTCACATTATTTTCTATAGAGTTATTTCCCCTTAGACCATTCACAAGAAATTGAATGCCACTTCATTTATACATAGTAATAAAACTATTGTTGACTGACGAGTCTATATAGTAACTTATCATTATTAGAATTTTAGTCCAATATAAATTTTCAAGGAAGTATCTTATTTTACAATGCTTAATTTTATTTTTTGATTTCAGGTGATGATGTGACCTTAGTGGGCTGGGGAACACAAGTTCATGTGCTTCGAGATGTTGTCACTATGGCACAGGAAAAATTAAATGTATCATGTGAATTAATTGATCTGAGAACTATATTACCCTGGGATATGGAAACTGTTGCCAAGGTAACATTTTTTAAGACCTTAAGAAGTCTTAACATTCTTTTTTTAGCACTTCTTGTTTATTTTATATTATTCCTCTCTCCCATTATCATGAACACTGACATAAGTTAAAACATTTATTTACAAAGTACATTGTATAATGATGCACTGAATATGCAGGATATCATTGCTGTTTTCCGAGAGATGCTTTACTTACTTGACTTAATTCCATCTCTCCTGGTGGAGATTTTGCCAAGTTCTGAGACATGCATTACAATCACATTTCATGATTGATTAGGGGTGTTTCTAAACTTAACAATATGAATCACAGTTCAAATTCTCTAAAACCAGTTTTTCCCCCATTCTAAGCCATAATGCAACTTACATTTATTTTACAATAAGTACTTATGAGTACGTGTGTCGCCGTACTTATTATACACATGTACAAAATAATTATAAAAATAATCATTATTTTTCTTACTCAGTTACAATAACTGGTTAAGACATTAAAATTAAAACACACATAGAAACAAGTACTAGTATAAGGGGTCATACAAGATGCATAATGTTTAGGATTTACTGTATATCCATAAATTGAGTGCACATGGAAAATAAAAAAGTTGTACATTCCAACAAACTCACAAGAAATTGTCAAAATTTGATACAAAATCTACTGACCTAATAGGAAAAAATATGTTTCATTCATCCAAAAGTGAATTTAATTCTGTACATAGAACATTTTTTAAAGTTTTAACAAAACAACAACTATAACAATGTTTAAATTATCCCTTTTGTAACTTCATACTTGGGACAATTTTAAATGTGATGTCATATTGGGAATATTCATTATGGTCACATCTGGAAAAAACCTGAACAACAATGACCTACCTGACCCTAAATACCCTGATGTAACTTTGAAAGAGGCCAATTGGTATATAAATTTGATCAAATTTCAAAAAAATTTCCCAAAATTCCTCATGTACACAAGAACTGAATAACGATATTTTTATTTAAAAATATGGAAACATTTTCAATTGAAAGAAATAAATGCACTCAATTTATGGCCATACAGTAGATGTCTGTACAATACAGGGATAATCTGTAAAATAGGAGTTATTTCCCTTTATATTTATTTAACAGTCTGTAGTTAAAACTGGTAGGTTACTCATTGCACATGAAGCTCCATACACCATGGGATTTGCAGCAGAAATATCAGCACAAATACAGGTCAGTATATAATGATTATCGTCTTCCCAGGATAACAAAAGGAGTAGAGTATTTAATAGACTCAACCCCTGCTTTGTAGTGGAGATGAAAGAAATCTTAACCTGAGTGATGAAATTCTTTTTATTTTCCAGATGGAGGCATGTCTGTTTTGTTATCTTTTATGGTAAAATTTACTCTTAAACTATGCAAAATGTATATTGGTTGCAAATCATTTGCAACCCATGATGTTATAATCTTAATTTATCCTAAAAATATGCTTAAAGTACACTGTTTACATTTGCAACCAATGACATTAAATTGTTGAAGTCACAATCAAAGTTAATTGTGACGTCATAGTAGTGTTGGACCGATTAATCAATTTAATAGATATCTAATCGTTTGAGCGTCCGATTAGCGATAATCGATTCTAAAATCTAATAATCGATCAATTTCGATTATTTACTGAAGTTCGTTTATGGAAAAACGGAACGGTTCGTTTGGAGCATGTGTGTAAAATAAGTATGAAGTTATAGCTGAAATAAGTGTACTTGGAAAAGAAAACGAACACAAATGTAAGGAAGAGTAAATGATCAGAAAAATGGAGGATATTTTAAGTCTTAACTGAGATACAAATATCTTGCAGATATTATCAATACTAAAAATTAGAATTTAATCTAATTTACTTTGTAATTTCCGCTTCAATTTATTAACCGATTATAATCGGAAAATCGATCGAAATCATCTTCCAATTATAACCAATCAATCGATTATGAAATGCAATTCCCATCATGACGTCTGTGTAGCTGGGTAATATGGGAGAAAATGCTTTATCTCCTAACCAAGATTCTTGCAGTGGTATTGTGACAGTTCTGAGATGATTTTTGAGGACTCCAGAGTACCTTAAGAAAAATTACTTACTTTAGAAAAGCAAACCAACAAATTTTCTTACACAAGGATCTACCAGAGTGGGATTTAGAATTAGGCGTTGTATTCTGTAAATGTGCCTTTTAGGCCTTTCATCCACAGAGACTCTAAGGATGATGGTGGGTGTGGGTTTCTAAAATTTATTTATATATGTATTGTATATTTTATTATCACCTTTAAAGTTAAAGTAATAGAGTGCTGGCTCTGTAAGTGGGAGGTCGTGTGTTCAAACCAGCAATACGAAATGAAAGTCATGGTTCTTTCCGATGGGAACTTGAAATAAACAAAGTCCTGTGTCACGGTAGGTGCGGCATGATAAAGAACCCTACTGTATAATGCCATCAGCTCAAGACACAGGCAAAATTTCTGCACATTCACCTATTACTGGCAATGTCTCGATATAAGTGAAACATTCTTGATTGGGACTTTAAGCACCATTACTGAACTAAACTAAATTCAACTTTAAGTTAAAATATTGGTTAAATTGATCACATAAACTGTAATGCCACACCAAGAAGACACAGTTTTGTTAATTTTCATTCTATGTAATGTTTTTTTCTTGCAGAATGAGTGTTTCTTGAACTTAGAAGCTCCAATTCAGCGTGTCTGTGGTCATGATACACCCTTTGCACATTCATATGAAGTGTTTTATTTACCAGATAAATGGAGATGTTTTGAGGCTGTGAAGAGACTAGTTAATTTTTAAATTATTTATAACTTGTGTATTTAACTTAGTTGTATCTGAATCTAGTAATTTGAGTGATTTATGTATGTGTTATATAAATGATGAGTTGTATGAGTCTAGTCCACAACATTCAGGTTTACCTTACCTTATGGACATTTATGATAAAAAAGTGCTAAGTATGGATAGTGCTGGTTCTTGGTTACCTCCACAAAAGGGGGATGTGGTCTTTCTGTCTATATGCTTAATACTGTAGTATAATTTATTTTCCTTTATTTTTGTGGGTTAAAATTTTGCATTTTTGTATTTTAAAACATATACTTAGGACAAAATACTGTGGAAATGTGTCTTGTGAAAATAAATCCCATTAGAGTCCTTATTAATTAAAAATTGTTTGTTGACATTAAATTTCATAGTATTCACAGATCCACAAAAACAATGAAGTTACATCCCCCACAAATTTTTAATTTTTTTTTTATTTTACGGTTACCGGATATGCTTCACACAATATGACAACTATTATTATAATTAATTTAAAATTAAGAAGGCTGTAAGTTATGCTATTATTTTTGCCTATTCTGCTATCATGAGTTTATTTTTGCAGAGACATATCTTTACATATAGCAGTATGCATTTATGTTTCAAGTGATATATTGTGATCACATTGCTAATGGAAAGCATTTCCTGAATGTTTAATAGTCTAATCAAAGTAGTTACTGATGGTCATTTATGGGAGATTGAATGTGGTAGTGTGATTTTACTAGACGAAATTGTGTGTAAAAGAATCTCAATTTAAATGTAAGTTTTAAGGTATTTACATTGCATGGGCATACAACTGAAGAACAAAATGGCATTGTTTTGAGCTCTTTTTGGCCAGGTGAGCTTATGGCATGGCACAGTGTGTGTGTGTGTCCATACATCATTGTGTGCATCTGTAGCTCACATTTTTGACATAGACAATATTGATAAAACTTCACAAGAAATGTTATTTGGTAGGAGTTTTT
Organism: Anadara kagoshimensis; assembly: GCA_021292105.1. Lineage (NCBI taxonomy): Eukaryota > Metazoa > Mollusca > Bivalvia > Arcoida > Arcidae > Anadara > Anadara kagoshimensis. The sequence goes on along the minus strand of CM037865.1, from coordinate 70,523,804 downwards.
TTAGTTGCCATGATGGTAGAAAAAAGATCATAGTGGCCTGCATGTTGAAAAAAATTAAAATAATCTTCTCCAAATTGAAAAACTGACTTGATTTTCAGTTTCCTTATTGACCTAAGTAAATAGTTTGTACAAATTATGAGATTTGGTTGAAATATGGGTTACACGTTTTCACATCAAAGTTTTAATAGTTTAAAATTGGATTATAGTGGTAATATCTTGCTTATAAATCAAAATACATGTAATGACATGGGGTCATCAGTTTTGATGTTGATGTGACAATAAGTTCAAAATTAAGCCAAAGGTCAGTTTCATGAACTAGTTTTCAACCTTTGAGGTTTTGCCATCAATATAGCTGTTATTTAAGTCATTTAATGGTAACTTTGTTTTTAAAATGACCGACATGGCAAGATCTATTGATTACTATCAAACCACCTCCTTTAGAATTTTTGTCCCTAAAAATATAACATTATTGCAAATTTTCCTGGGTTTGGTTATTTATTTAAAAAACTATAGATAAAGAAAAACAATACTTGTAAAAATGATCAACATTATAGATCGAACTAAGTAGCATAGTGCATATACTCGATTTTACCCCTAATATGTCATTTTTTGTGAATTTGATTTTTCTGACTATTTATTTTCTTTTATTGATAAATATGAAAAATTATTCATGTATTGCATAATTAATCAAAATGACAAGATCTATGTGGTTAGTTTTGTAACTATGTGGAAATGCATGTAGGAATTGTTGCCTCTGAAATGAACATTTTTCGCAAATTTGGCTGTTTTTGAGGATATTTTTAAAAAGACATTAAACTTAGAAAAAATATGAAGGAAATTACACAGTTACACAATTCATTTGGTATACTTACTGAAGAAATATTATTTTATTGTACCAGAATCTCAAGACCAATATAAACAACTGATAGAGACTTTCATATATAATATTATAGTACAGTCCAACCTGCCTTAAAGGTCACCTCTATATAAGGGCCACATGTTTATAAAGGCCAGTAGAATTGTATCCTAATTGTTCTTTATTCATATTATTTGAACCTGTACATAAAGGCGACCTGCCAACAAAGGCCCCTTTTACTGGTTCCCTTGGGTGACCTAACAGGTTTGACTGTATACATACACTGGGCATTTAAATAATTACAATTGACAAATAGCTTGGTTTGTTCTTAGAATACTCATTTATTAATAAGAACAAAATGATTTGCACCTCTTGCTTATCATGTGCAAGTGCATATACATGTACATGTTTGAAAGAAAATCTTGCCTGAAAAGTGTAACCTATGGAGCTTGATTGTGAGTAAAAATTGTTGATAACTATTAACTCTCATATTATAGCAACAATACTAATGCTCAGGTTTAGAGTTAACACAAATCAGTTTACTGGTACATTATATAGAATTATGAACGCTTGCTTAGGTCATTACATAGTTGTTTGGACTCGGATCTAAGTTGAATGTCACAATCTGTATTTTGTTTTGGAGCCATAGAACTATGTAGTTATCAAAGCAAAGAGTCCATAGTTACCTTATATTAGGTATCTTTAAGCTATATTGCTATCATTGAACAAAATACTGGAGAGCTTAATATTTCATTTATACAGTTATCAAGACAGATAAAAGCAATGGAAATAAATTGGCTATTCAGTTCTTTAGCATACAATATATGTTTTTTTCTGATGGGTGGTAAAAAACCAAATCATATTTGTTAATGTTTGACATAAAATTCAGTTATCATGAAATCCTTTCAGACATCACTGGAATGTACAGTACAAGAGTTGCCATTTTGTAAAGAGGGAGTTCCAATTTATTATTTTTTTAGAACAGGTCCAAAATTCTAATGACTCAATCAAAAAAATCACTATTGTGGGAAATAATGAAGCATTTCATTGGTTATCAGATACAATAACCAGTTAAGAAATAAAGTGGTATTATAGACCTTGATTCCTTTACTAATCAGGGTTTCAATTTAAAAAAAATAATGGTAAAATCTTCAAAAATAATATTTTATTCAGAAAACACAGATTATTTAAAAGATACAGCTTAGCTGGTTTAAGCTGTCTTACAAGACTTGGTTTTCCAAAAAGAAAATACAATAACAGTTCTTGTAGAGTCCCTTTGTTAATGAGATATTAATAATAATTTACACAGATTATTGTAAGAGTTTAATATCTACATGTGGCCTGTTAGCCAATGTGTAGATCAAATGGGGTTCACCGCTGTATCACCTGATCATTACCTCTTAACGTCTGTGCAGAACATTTTGAAAAAACGTCAATGTCACAAATTCCTAGAATGACATTGTTGTAACGGGAATGTCATCTTATGCGATTCTACATCCATTGGAAGTAAGATTAGGGGGCATCACAAGGTACAGCGGCAAACCCAATTTACACAGGACTCTATAAGTAGTCTTTATATACAGCGTTAACTTTGGCTAAGCATATTAAGGTTGGTTAGTATGATTGTGTTGAAGATGCTTTTATGTTAAAGCCAGTGGTTATACAATAATGGTACCTTAATCAATACAGGTAAATACTCGGAATGCCTCAGATATGTGAGGAGTGCCACATATTATTGCTATTTTATAATGTCATCACATGATTTTGTGAACAAAAAATAATTATATACTTTACACAGGTATGAATGCAGAGAATAAATATGTTGAGTGATATTATTTGTTCATTTATTTAATTTTCACTGTGTACAAGAAATTTAAAATAAATCTATTGTCAATCTGTTAGTTACAAGGATAAATTGAAAGTATTGCAAAAGTCAAAATTATAAAGAAATTCCCATTAAGAATCATATTGGGTCTTTACACCTGTTAACAAGAAAACAAATGTATTTTCTCTAGTTTATTCAGCCTTGTCCATAGGTACATTGTATACGGTAATACCCGTTTGGCTAGCATCTCCAAAGCACCTATATAGCATAGTAGTTTTACCTGGAATAACAAACTTTAGTTTGTATCGATGATCATTCAGGTCAAGATTAACTTATTTTGAGGCAGATCTGCATGGCGTGGTGAAGGAAACAGAAGTACGAGGGAGAAACCACCGGCAGGATCCCGGAACAAGCCGAAACGGGTTAATATAAGCCATTTCGGCTTGTTCCTGGATCCTTTTCTACATGATTGTATATTGAATTATATGTTGTATATATTTTAGAAAAAAATATTGTTTAAAATAAACGACTGACCTTTAAAAAAATGACTATTGGTACCTGTCCAGAATTTGAAACCTACTTGATATTCCAGATGAAGTAGGTGTCAATTTTTTAATTTTTAATGTAGATCTTCTTAATATTATAATGCCAAGATACAGTAATCATAATAGTACAGTTTGGTAATACCTTCGAGGCAATAACTTTGACTGACCATTTTGTCAGAAATACCAGTGAGAGACTCTATGATCTTCAAGCCATCGAGTTGAATTTACAAAGGTGTCGAACCAAATGAATAATAAGCCTGATCCACTCCCCCTTCATCCCCAAACCTTGAAATAACTATTTAAGCGTATTTAGTAGAGTGTCCACTGTGTCAATGGAACTTAGAATTACTTCTCCAATTGAGATTAATGACTTGTACATGATGTATGTTGGTTGTATCCGACTAACAAAACCAGTTAGAATTTCTAGAGTTGTCTCCCTCTAACCATATAGGTCATGCAAACTCAGTAAAAAAAATTCACCATTTATAAGAATCCAACTTCAATGCTAAAACAATTTATAACTAAAACTTTTTATAGCTGTAAGCAGATTGTATCTGTACTAGAAAATGTTTTATGTTTGGTATACAATCAAACTTGGAACATGAAATAGTCAATACCGGTACTACACTGCCCTCCATAAATAACTGTACAAATGTATATTTGCCTTACATTTACATTATAATCATCATATAAAATTTTGTTCATAGAATTGAAAACATTGAAGTTTTTTTCTGTATTTGAAAGTGATATCTTCACTTTATGATTTAAATGTATGTTATTAAGTTGTTTTTCTTGAAAATCAATTTTCTTGGAATTTTCTGAAAGTTTGGGGGAAAATATAAAAAATTGGGAAATTTACATTTTTCAAGATAAAAACACAATTTTACTAATTTGTGAAAATTTTGAGTCTATTATTATAGGTCCAGTTTTAAATTTGTATGATAATTTATGGAGGGCAGTGTAATATACTTTGCATTTGATGACAAATAAAAATGAATAAATCTTACATAGCAACCACTAGGTCCATCAAAAAAAAAAATAAAAAAATAAAAACAGTAAAGTTAATTTTATATTGAAAAGTAACAGCATACAAACAGTGATTCTACAAACCGTTAATTAATAACAGATATACTGTGAACACCAATAATCTCATGTAACAGTGATTTATTTTCGCAAAGGATTTTTTTCCAAAAGAAACAAATCCCATAGTGTTTTATTTCTTTGAAATCAACACGCTATTGTAAAGATTCCAACAAAAAAGCTGAATTAGTAATTTTTTCGTATATTTTCATTTACCGGAAATCCTGTACCAGGAAAGTGTTGGTGCTTATCCTCTCCTATAAATATTGTCATTATAAAGGAGGTGTTTTGTCTTAATATTCGTACATACATACATACATATATATATATACAGACATGTCGAAAGTTTAACACCAAGCTAACAAAAAGGAGTCGAAGCTCTGTTTCCGAGTAGCTGATATATTAAATGCTTTTTACCCAAGGAATAGATAGCAGCTCCCGAAAACCTGCCGCAATACAGCTATCGAGGGGCTAAAAAGTGAAGCGCCAAATAGGCACCAATTCGTAAGCTTTGTACTAAACTTTCGACAGGCCTGCAGTGTACATATAAATCGTATATTTTACAATTTTAATGTATATGCACTTAATTTTTTTATAAAAACAATATAAAAACAAAATGATCCGTTTTCATTACAAGAGTAAACAAACGTATAAATCCTAGCTGGTCCTTTATAAAGCTTCTTTCTTTATTATAGTATCGCAGTGGTATAATATAACATTTTATAAAAAAGAGTAGGCATTATAAAACTGATTTATGTATTACATTCAGTTCAAGGCATCAATGTAAATTGTAAATGATTATTCTTAAAGGTAAAAACACAATTTTCAACTACATTTATAATATAAATATAATACATAATTATTGTTTTTCTGAAGTATCATGAATATTTAAGATAAGTTTTTGGTATTTCATAAATTCCCTTTTTTATCAACTTTTAGTGAATTAATTTTTACCTGATGCAAATTTATAATGAAAATTGAGTGATATCTAGTGCATTATGGGATGATACAGTTTATTGTGGACATTAAACTACTAATACTGAGTTATCTCTCTTTGACTAGTACGAGGAGTCTCAGTGGCCAAGTGGTCTGATGGACCACAGCACCTCTCACTGCTGATTCTAGGTAAGAATCTCACTCAGTACAGATCTTAGTGACAGAAAATTTGTCAGTTAATTCACTCTGTGAAGGTCATTGGTTTTTTTGGGGGTACTATGGTTTAAATCTATACTTTTAAAAAGTTATGGGTTTCAACTTGAGAAACTAAATATTGTAATATGTGTTTGTTAAATGAAAACCCCTTGCCTGTTTGGAAAACTTTTGAGGATGGAACATGTAATTGTGACCATATGAGGAAAGTAGTGTAGTTATAATTATAGTGATTTACCACAGATAGGTGACAAGGTAGTTCAGTTGGTAGAACACCCCGCTTAGCATTAGAAACAACCTGGGAATGACTGCTGCATTGTTGCCCTTTACTGTTTCATTTGGCTGCTTATTTGACCCTGGAAAGTGGACCACCAAGAGGATGGTCCTGGGTAGAATCTGATGGTTTTTAATTGAAAAATGGAAGGAAGGAATATGATGGAACAAGCTTGATAGGTGGCTTGGTAAATCAGCCAGTAAAGTCTTGCTAGTATTTGGGAAGGACTTGGGTTTGAGTTTTCGTTTGATTGCTGCAATTTGTTCCCTTTCATATTAAAATTACCCCTCTGAAGATACTACCAGTGTATATGAAAAGAGTTCAGTGTCAAACACATGTACAAACTCACATATTATGAATACTATTAAAGATTGTGATAAAATCAATAAAAAACGTCATCTTGCGACAAGCGACTGAAAAACTGCTGACACAGCATTAAACAATATGTAGCTTATAACATGGCAACAGACTGGTACAAAATATGTTAATTTTTACTATTTCTGCTGACACAGACTTAATTAGGTAACATTTTATTTGATAATTTTACAAATTCCATAAAATCATGAAATATGAATTAAGTCAATTTTGTGTCAATTGAATTTACAAAATCTGTAAACAAAATTTATGATTACATCAGCAACAGTTTTAAAGTTGCAGTTTAAAGATCTGATTAAGCTGATAATGCTTCGATAATTGACATATAAATGTATATTAATGCTAGATTTATTGTCTATATCACTATAAATTACACATAACCATGGTAATCATAAGGGGAATAATTGCGCTCATTTTACTATAGTTATATAGTCTCATTATTATACCATAATGAGGTACCTAACAACCTTGAAATTTTTACCCAAATTAAAAAACCAGTACCTTGTATACTTTTAAGTTTGCTCTTTGGTTGTAATATTGTTTAACCCTCCATCAGCATTTTTTCAGTTATTCGCTACCACAGCAAGTTTATTAATCTCTAAGGATTAATCTAAGAATGGGTTCATGTATGTGCGAGAGACGTGCTAGTTCTTTATGGTCTACTTGTATTGGTGCATACTCGGGGCGACTTTACGGTGCTTGCTGAGAGAGTCAGTAACAAACAGACAAGCATACCACTCCCCCAGTCACATTATCCTGACACCAGGTGAACCAGTCGATACTCCATCCTTGTAATACCAAGCAACAGGCAAGGAAGCAGTATCTCAAATTGTAACGTTTCATGTATGACCCGGTTTGGATTTGACCCATGACCTCCCATTCTTGAGGCAGATGCTGAGCCACAGAGGTGGTGAATTACTTTAAGTACAGTGAAACCTGTCTATAAAGGCCACCCAAAGGACCAGTAAAAATGACCTTTATATACAGGTTAAAATAACATGAATAAAGAACAGTTGGTATGCAGTTCTACTGGCCTTTATAAGCAGGTGACCCTTATATAGAGGTGGCCTTTAAGGCAAGTTTAACTGTAATTTAATTTTAATTACACAATACTAAATATTCAAGTATTAGGTTAAATCATTTCCAACAAAAATATTTATCATTTCTCAATAACATTAATCACTTGTATTTTTTTACCATAGTGTGTCCTACCAGTAATTGTAGGCTGAAGAACATATCCTTTGCTTGTGTCATCTTGTAAGCTTAAGATACCTTCTACGCCCTGCTGATGCTTAACCCAAGATCCTTGATTTATGGAGTGGTAGTAGTAATGGTGTTTTATGCCCCAGTCAAGATTCTTTCATGTATATCAAGGTAACCAGTTCTTGTATGATCAGGAAAACTAGAGTAGCCAGAGAAGACCACCTACCTCTGGCAAACAGGAAAACTAAAGTAGCCAGAGAAGACCACCTACCTCTGGCAAACAGGAAAACTAAGTACCCAGAGAAGACCACCTACCTCTGGCAAACAGGAAAACTAGAGTAGCCAGAGAAGACCACCTACCTCTGGCAAACAGGAAAACTAAAGTAGCCAGAGAAGACCACCTACCTCTGGCAAACAGGAAAACTAGAGTAGCCAGAGAAGACTGCCTACCTCTGGCAAACAGGAAAACTAGAGTAGCCAGAGAAGACCACCGACCTCTGGCAAACAGGAAAACTATAGTAGCCAGAGAAGACTGCCTACCTCTGGCAAACAGGAATACTAGAGTAGCCAGAGAAGACCACCTACCTCTGGCAAACAGGAAAACTAGAGTAGCCAGAGAAGACTGCCTACCTCTGGCAAACAGGAAAACTAGAGTAGCCAGAGAAGACTGCCTACCTTTGGCAAACAGGAAAACTAGAGTAGCCAGAGAAGACTGCCTACCTCTGGCAAACAGGAAAACTAGAGTAGCCAGAGAAGACCACCTACCTCTGGTAAACAGGAAAACTAAAGTAGCCAGAGAAGACCACCTACCTCTGGCAAACAGGAAAACTAAAGTAGCCAGAGAAGACCACCTACCTCTGGTAAACAGGAAAACTAAAGTAGCCAGAGAAGACCACCTACCTCTGGCAAACAGGAAAACTAAAGTAGCCAGAGAAGACCACCTACCTCTGGCAAACAGGAAAACTAAAGTAGCCAGAGAAGACCACCTACCTCTGGCAAACAATCTGTCTCTCACTGAGAGGCATTGTGAACTGTAAACCAGCACATCTGACCAATTTGGTTGGTTGAATGTTGCTTAATAGCGCATCAGCAAATTTTCAGCTATTCACGACGAGAACTACTTTATTAATCTGTATGGATTAATCTATGAACATACATGTCCGTGTATGCCTGTGAAGTGGGAGTGTGTTTTATGTTCTGTCTTATACCAGCACACACCCGGGGAAACTTTAAGGTGCCAGCACACCTCAGACAAGCATACCACTCCCCTACTCCTATTAAATAAGAGTCCTAGAAGCTGGCAAGACGTTTTTCGATATTGTGTCATCGTCCGACGATATCAAAAAACGTCTTGCCAGCGTCTAGGACTCTTATTTAATAGGAGTAACCACTCCCCCAGTCATACTATACCGACACCTGGTAACCAGTTAAGGTCAACGGCAAGGAAAATTCACTTTTCCACATGGAGCGGGACACATACTCGGTGAGAGACCCTGGATTAGTATACTGACATCTTATCCATTATGTCATCTCTGCCTCTCTGAACATTTTGGCACCTCACCACTCCTCCTTGGATCAGGAGTATGAGGTTTTAATCTTAGTCCTATATATACAGTCAAACCTATCTATAAAGGCCACCCAAGAGAACCTGTAAAAGTGACCTTTATAGGCAGGTGACCCTTATAAACAGGTTAAAAAAAATTAATAAAGAGTTATTGGGATAAAATTTTACTGGCCTTTATATGCAAATGGCCCTTATATGGAGATGGCCTTTAACACAGGTTTGACTGTAGTAATATCATGTAATATCATATCGTACTTGGTTAGTGAATTTTTGACTACATGGACCATTGAGCATCCTACAATCAAAATTTCATAAAGGCTCTTTTTATAATTTTCTCTGACAAACATCACCCAAATACAGGTTTTAACTGGTTTATAAACACATTTAATTGATACTGCTAACATATGTGACATATCGGTTGTTTATTGATGGATAGTGTAATGATAAAAGAAGTAGATTATAACCATATATATTTGTTTGTATTTTCACATGCAACATTAGGTTACAACACTGCGAACAATGATAGATACATGATGACAATAATAAGTAAAATTCAAATGTTTTGTTTTGTTGGCCAAACTTTTTGTAAAAGCTTTTTTTGTCAATCTGTCATGACCCAATAGTAAGGCTTGTTAAGAATATTTCATAGAACCTGAGAATTCCTGGAAAAACAGAAAAAAAAGACACAGATCAATGCCGAAATTTCTCAGGATTTTTTATTTTCACATACATGTAGTGTCTTGGTTGCTCAGTGGCATAAAGCACTGGCATACTGATATCAGCGCCTCTCACCACCAAGGTTCAAATCCCATTCAGGGCAGATGTGTAGGTATTGAGCTTTTTCCCTCAAATTCATTAACTTTCCCATGACAATTTACAAAATTCCATGACTTTTTAAGATAAAAATTGAATTTCATGACTTTTCAAGAAAGAAGTCAAATTTCATAACTTATCAAGTTCTGTATGAACCCTGATTTAAAACTCAGGAATCAAATGTCTCACGATTTCTCAGTAGGTTTTATGTCCCTTAAAAGAATTTGTCTCAGTAAATTATTGCAACATATAGAATTTCAGAATTTGCAAAAATTTCAATTTGTATAATAAAATAAAAAGTTAAAACACAATGAGTTCATATTGTAGCCAAAAACAATTTATTTTAACAAGAGGCCCAGGGGCCACATCGCTCACCTGAGCAACTTGCTAGGTAGAAGCCGAAATGAGTTCAGTATTGAAGTGAGTGCAGGGGAGGGAGGTTTTGTACAAACTGAAATCTATACTTCCTACCGATGCTTTTCACTAAACAATTTGTAAGTATTTCTATGTACCGTAAAAGGTTGATGTTTCGACAAGCCTCAGCTTATTCCGTTACCTTTTTCTTACAGCATTTCAACCAATGAAATAATTTTCATAATAATAAAAAAAATTTCATCATGCAATCTACCAATCTCAAAAGAGAGAAAATGCATAGGCCGAATACTGTAATCGGGAAATGGCAAATAGAAATTATATAATACAGCAGGATTTACATTAAAAATTAGCTTTTAAATACAAGTACAATTAATATATTTCTCATGAACAATATATTTAACTTTATATCAAAATACTTATATAAAAGAATACAGCATGGAAAATACACTATTATTTAACCATGATTTGAACAAACTTGAATCTACACTACCTGAGGATGCTTCCATTTTAATTTGAGCTTTCCTGGCCTAATAGTTTTTGAGGAGAAGATTTTTAAAGATTCTCTCTATATATTCCTGTGTAAAACTTGACCCCCCTCTTGTGGCCCCACCCTACCCCAGGGACTATGATTTGAACAAACTTGAATCTACACTACCTGAGGATGCTTCCATTTTAATTTGAGCTTTTCTGGCCTAATAGTTTTTGAGAAAAAGATTTTAAAAAATTTTCTTTATATATTCCTATGTAAAACTTGATCCCCCTCTTGTGACCCCTCCCTACCCCCGGGGACCATGATTTGAACAAACTTGAATCTACACTACCTGAGGATGCTTCCATTTTAATTTGAGCTTTTCAGGCCTAATAGTTTTTGAGAAGAAGATTTTTAAAGATTTTCTCTATATACTCCTATGTAAAACTTGATCCCCCTCTTGTGGCCCCTCCCTACCCCCGGGGACCATGATTTGAACAAACTTGAATCTACACTTCCTAAGGATGCCTCCACAAAAGTTTAAGCTTTACAGGCCGAATAGTTTTTGAGAAGAAGATTTTTGAAAAATACCAACAAAGTTTTAATAATTCTCAATTATCTCCCCTTTAAAGAGGGTGTGGCCCTTCATTTGAACAAACTTGAATCCCCTTCACCTAGTGGTGCTTTGTGCCAAATTTGGTTGAAATCTGCCCAGTGGTTCGTGAGAAGAAGATGAAAATGTGAAAAGTTTACGACGACAACGACGACGACGACAGACAACGGACAAATTGTGATCAGAAAAGCTCACTTGAGCCTTTGGCTCAGGTCAGCTAAAAAGGAATTGAAATTCATGCCATGAACTTGCACAATAAGCAATTGTTCATTTCTTGTTTAACAGTTTTTTTGTTTCTAAATATTCAACTGTTCAATTGTTTTTACATTACCGGTACTTGTTTTTTTACACAATGATTGATTGTTCAACACTTGTTGTCTACACACTATCAATTGTTTATCAATAATTTTATCTTAGCAGCAGATGTGACATTCGGATCAACTTTAGTCTGTCCCGAGTTATACTCTGATGGTGGATAGGTTTTTATCCACAATATTTCTGGAGAAGACCTGTAAATACATAAATACATTTTCTCGGTAAAAATCTATCAATACAAGATGAATTCAGACTAGAGATTAAGAAACTGGTCTCTATTGGATTAAATCTGTAGTCCATCATGTACAATATACGGCCAGTTATCATGTGATACAAGACACAAACTAGAAATGTCTCTAGAGGGCCAAAAATCCCAAGCCCAAACATTTAATGTTTTCCTACGGCCCTAACCTTTCTGATATGACCTTGGTTCAAAGTCATTGCACACCTTTAAACCATGAAGATTATTCATGTTAGTTTTATGGCAGTCGTCCAAAGCAATTATGAGATATGACACTGACACAATTTTACATGGACAGACATGGTGATTCCTATATACCCCTAAAACTAGTTGCAGGGGTATAATGAACTAAATGTAATATTTAGGTTTGTAAAATCTATACAAATGCACTCATATTATTGTAGATGGAAACAAGCTATTTAAATCACTTTTGATAATGTGGCACAAGTGAATACTGAAAACCATCGATGGTTTTTTCTCCAAGTAGAAAATTGTCATATTTTTTGTCCAGTACATTTTTGCTCACTGCTAAATTCACACAAGAGTTAATTATTATGACATTCTTAAAAGGGATATTCTGGTTAACTTAATTAAGATACACAGTCTATGATACTCGAGATAGCATAAACTTACCTTACCTTCTAAAACCACTCTTCTGGTCTGGTGAAGAAGGTGTCCTTTTATACTACTTTTTTATTCATGTGGACCATCACAGATTAGGATATTGATCAGTTCCCCAATGCCAAAACACAGAAAGTGAGTCTTGACCCCTAGTCTGACAGACTTCCACATTGCTTATTAGTATCTTGTTCTCATCCTAAAAGCAAAAATAAAAACTGTATGTAAGCTAGTTTTTAGTTTTAAAACAGGTTTTATTTTATCATCAGTGCTAAATGTTATTATAACTTCAAATCATTCACAAGGTTGCTGCCACCATACCTTTTGGTTTAACAATCAACAATTGAAGAGTTTTAATGTAGGTTTTATGTCATAGCGACTACCGGTATTTTTATTGACAGATCAATGTGGTTTCCAGATGCTAACTTTAGAACATATCAGAGAATTTTTATACTTCCCACAATTATTTAGTTTGCCTATACCTGAGGTTCAAATTAAAGAATACTGTAACTCTAGTAGCTCTGATTTTATAATTGTTCCATTACGGATTTTCCTTAATTTAAGTTTTGACATTTATATAAATATCAGTAACGTAAAAGCTTGTTAGTTTCCATGATAAAAGTAAAAATGATGTTCAAATATCTTTTCAACTGTGATTGTAATGTCAAATCCAATTATAATCATTAAAATGTGTTAATAAAAAGCATTAAAAATATTCTGTCCATACAAGATATCCAACGAAAATCTAAGATCAGTATATGTAGCAGCATCACCATAGAGAGAAAACAACAATGCTTTAGGTGGTTAGGCCGTGTGATGAGAATGTCCAATAAGAGAATACCAAAAACAGCATTGAATTGGACACCACCTGGAAAAAGAAAGCCTGGTAGACCCTGAACCACCTGGAGGAGAACCATGCATTCAAGTAGAACTTACAAGAGCTGGAATACACCTGGAGGCAAGTTCAACATATGGCAAATGACAGAGCCAAATAGAGGACGCTTGTTGGTGTCTTATGTCTCCGTGGGGATACAGAGGATAAGTCAGTAAGTAATTAAAAGCAAAAGAAATGTTCGTAAAAAACTGACTGCGAGATGGGCAATCATATACAATACATGTAAATGAAAAAAGTAAAAGCAATGAACAGTAAAACAGCAAAATATATTACTACAAACTGTACATTTAAAACACCATTTTATGATATTATAATTTGGTGAATTAAGAGTAAGATGACATACATCATGATATTATAATTTGGTGATTTAAGAGTAAGATGACATACATCAATTGTATTAGATCTATAGGTGTTTTAAAACCTCAGAATTTGAATTAAATCAACATATATGTCTTTATTTAAGATACATCAAATAACAGATCAATCATCTACTCTCTACCTGATTGATTTACTGAGGTCAAAGGTCAATACTTTGTCTCGATCAGTGACGGTATCCATTACCTAAAGCATATTGTACTCAATAACCATTTACAGTATTTTGTTACCAAAAAAAAAAAAATAAAACAAACTTTTTATGGCTACTATTTGTACATGATGTATACATCCCAGATTGATGGTTCAGTTTCCTAAATTAAGGCTATGACCAAGTGAAGATTTTTTCACTTATATCAAGGTGATCAGTTCAGAGATGGGGAAAACTTGAGTGCCCAGATAAAACTGCTAACCTTCAGCAATCAAACGACAAACTTTCTCATGCTAAGATCTGTTCCCAGTAGGATTCCAAACCAAGGGATGGAAGGAGCCTTGATATTTAAGTGAGCTTGAAGTGAAGCCACTTAGCCACCAGTGACTCTTAAGGACCACTGGTTGTAAAATATGAGGGATAGTTACACAATAATCGGTGGCCTCAATACATATGTGTGGTGGGTCGAACTAATAACAGGTGGCTGAATAGCTCAATCAGTATAGCCTTTTACCTTAAAGGTAGGTCTTGGGTTGGAGCACCAGTCTGACTGCTGCACTTTTGATTTTTCCTGTTACAAATGTGTGTGTGTTTATCTTGTGTTTTGTTTCTTATTTCATCTGTTTATTTGTGCGTAGCCAATTCTTAGTTGTTCTGCCTGGTTTTTTACAGGTGTACATGATATACCGGGTGGCAAATGGTGTTTAGACCTCAGTCAACATCCTTTCACTTATATCAAGGTGATCAGCTCAGGGAAGGTGGAGGAAACTGGAATGCCCTGAGAAAAACCATCAATCTTTGGCAAACAAACTGAAAACTTTCTCTGACTAAGATCCGTACAGAGGAGGACTTCAACCTAGGTGGTGATACCGTGGTTACTGTCATCCATAAGCATGCTTTAGAGCACTTGGCCTAAAGGTCTCTGTATTATTTAATGATTTACCATAAGTAAAAAAATTTACTTACACAACACATCCAGTTTGATAACAGCTTTATCCATCATTAGTCCTTTATATGGCTGGCTGGTAGGAGTGACAATGACAGATTTCACTGTTTACAAACCAATTAGAAAACTTTATTGTTAGAATACAGAGTCTGAAAAGGTATAAAAACAGGAGATGGATAGGAAAATAAACCGCTAATGAGAATGGAGATTTCTAAACCTGAATAACAATTTACTTGCTAACTTTTAAAGTAGGTGGGCAGTTTATAATAATAATTCTATTTTAGAGAAGACAACTAGTACATTATAATCAATAATAAAAGATAACAAAAACAGTTTCTTTTTTAAATGATTTTCCACTGAAATTTAAATAATGAAAGTAAAGAAATTTTAAGAAAGGAAATAGGAAAAATTAGTTACAAATTGAAAAAAAAACAATGAATATAAAGAAACATTAAAAAAAACCAAAAAAAACCCCAGAAAAATTAGTTACAAATTGATAGAAGACAAAAATTTAAAAGAAAAAAAATCATAAACTGACTGACTTTGAGCAGGGAACAACATTCTACAAAATGTCAATTTAACATTTCAAAAAATTAAATTCTAAAAAAAACATAGAAAATTAAAAAAAAACTAAGTCAATTAAACCTCAATTGTGAAGTGTGGATATAATAGACATAATGGTGTGTCATTAACCGTTGTTATAAAACATCACTTTTATAAAATTTCCGAATATTACAAATCAAAATGACAGAAATTGTATTAATTTCTTCCAGTTCTGACAGATAATTAATGAAAAGTACAAATTTAATGATACAACGACCCCGGAAAGAAATATAACATGACACAGGGAAAATTACCAATTTTGCAACAATTTAAAAATCATAAATATATCATAGTATTTTATATAAATATAAAACTGAACAAGTACATGTAAATTCAATGACTAAGGAACCCCCGCCGGCAAGTTCTTTTTGTGATTTGCACTTATGTTCAAAAGGCAATAACTCCAAAGAAAATGAGCATATCAACTTGTGTCAGCAATACATGCATCTCCTATCCATATTAATGCTTAGCACCAAGTTTCATGAAATAGTGCTTCATAGTTTTGGAGAATTTTCACAGACAAATATTTTGGATAGACAGACAGAAAGATGGATGGAAGGAAGGACAGACAGAAACTCAAATTTATTATCCCCCCTCTTTCTTTGGAAAGCGGGGAATAAAAAAGTGGACTTGCATGTTACAATTGTTTTGCCTTGAAATGCTGTGGAATTGATATTAACTATTGTTCTCAATTCATGACTACATTTTATTCAAGACTTTTCTGAACAAGTTATCTATAAGGATCAATTATATATGCATGTGTAAATCAAACACTTAAGGGGTGGGAGGGGGGTGCTTAATGGTACCTAAGTCTTAATTATCTACAATTTTAACTTGGACTTGGACAACTTGATATATATTACATTGATTAATTCCAAATCAAATCAGTATACTTTTATTACATTTTGTCTACATTATACTTTGATCTTTTATTGTCATATACTCGCCTAAATGAAAATGCATAATCATCCTTCCATTGCTATCTCATAAACATATAATGATTCATCAAAACTGTCATCTAAATTTTGTCTTCTATGTGGGACAAATCCTGACTGGGCATAAAACACATTCATCACTTATGTGGATAAATCTTGACTGGGATGTAAAACACCATATCACTTCATTCTTCAAAGAGGTCCTTGACTTGTGCATAAAGACCATGTAATATATATTTACTCCACTGTTTAATGTGAGAAAATCTTGAATGGGTCCTAAATCACCTTCACTGGACTCTGCTATGTGGGTTAGTCTGGAGTCTCTTGACAGGGGCATAAAACTTCATCACTCAATTCTTCAAGATAGACCAATTTAGACTGGAGTGTAAAACATCACTAATTTACCGGTACTCCATTCTTCAAAGAGGTCCAAATCTTAACTGAGACATAAAACACCATGCAATATTCCACTGTTTAAAGAAGACAATGTAAATAACCATCATTGAAATTTTTTAAGTTGGCCAATACTGATAGTGTTATAAAGCATCATTGCTCAATTTTTTGAATAGAGGTAGTCTTGACTGGGATATGAAACTTCATAACCCCATTCTTTAAAGTTGGTCATACTTGACTGGGCATTATCATGCAATTCTTCAAATAGGGTCAATTTTGACAAGGATATAAAACTTCATTACTCATTTCTTCTAATTGGACCAATCTGGACTGGGGCATGAAAAGCCATCGCTCAATTCTCTTCAGTGGGGTAATCTTGACTAGGACTTCCATTCTTCTAGGTTAACTAACGTCTTTCCAATTTATCTGTACCAGGAGTGTTTGGTATGTTTGTCAAGAAAACATTTAATTCCACAATGCCCTAGTCCGTAATGGACATCTAGAGAAATATTGGTCCTGTAAAAATTATTTCATTTATATTGAGATGGTGGATGGTAGAGCAAACTGGAATACCTGGCAAAACCAATGACTTGCAACAAGTATGTCTACACTGACAATCATTCTGAAACTAGCATCTGCTCAAACAGAAGTTTGACCTATAAGTGGTAAGAGGTCAGAGACTTTTAAGTTGTTAATTTAATTGCAATATACAACACTATCAAATCACTCAGCATTTGTACAAAATTCCAACATTAATGAATGATACAACATTATAGGGTGTACAATGACAGACAAATTAATACACAGACATGCAGATCCTGGTAAGTGAAAAGTATAGACCATGAAAATATATGTACAATAATCTCTTACATCTATTTTTTTATTAACCCTTTGTATCATTTTCTTCCACTTAACTTGCTTACATTATTTCTAAAATTACAATATATGTTGTAGCTATATCTATCAGTTAATTTAATTTAAAAATTTTGAAACTTTGTAATTTATTTCACATTTTCTTTAATGTGATTCTTTTTATTTCTTATAATATTACATATGTACATGTACATATATAATCTAATTTTACTATGAGTATACAAGTGTTTTGATTTGTTATAAAGACCACCAACAAACTACTGACTAACATAGGTATGTTACACCCCAACAACACACGGTAAAACAGGGCTGTTAAAACATAAACTTAGAAATACCTAAAATAAACTACAGTACAGGCCTGTCAAAAGGTAAACACTAAGCTAACAAAAAAGGAGGAGAAGTTTGGTTGCTGAGTGACGGGCCAAGGTATAGATAACTAGTGGCCTGAAATTTGTCGAGAGATGGATAATAGCTGCCAAAAACTGTCAAGATTGGGACAAGAGTGTTAAACTTTCGCTAGGCCTGTACTGTATCTGACAGGATTATATACAGTAACATCTCTGGTTTATAATCTCTTAATCCACTGGGATTAGTGTTAATACAGATGTTTGCCTACAAACAATGTTATGTATATATCTACATAGCCTGCATGAGCACCTGCTGCTGCTTATCAAATGTCTGTATTTTTTTTCAAAATGAAATACCTAGAAAGTAGTGGTTGACTTAGCAGGTACTTGAGACAAGCAAGCCCAACAGCAAAACTACAACAAAGCACATATAAAAGAAGTAGATGTTTTAGGTCTTTGGCAATAGAATAATTATCAAAGCTAAAATGTGTCCATAACAAAAGCAGCTGTCCTTTAACGGGTCCTTGGCAATATCCAGAACAGCACAACTAAAATATAAACAATAACAATAGCAGCTTTTTAGCAGATCCTAGATAAAAGGAAAGCTAAAACATCAACAAAAACAGCTTATTTCGTAGGCACTTAGTAATATTGACATAACGGGGGTGGGGGTTGGGGGGGGGGGGGGGGTAGTTAGAATAGACAAAACAGAACACACATATAGCTGGTATAGCAGGTATTTGACCATCACCAAAAAACAAAGCAAGTACCGGTATGTGTTCAATGTATAAAGAAATGCCCTGCAAAGTTTCAGATCTAGACTTGTTGGCTAAAAGTTGTAAGAGGAGTTGTTTACTCTTCATGCAGACCGACTGACGGACAGATCGACAGATGGATGGACAGACAGGCACAACCTATATCTATAGCAGGTATTTGACCATCACCAAAACAATAAAGTAAGTATGCATTCAGTGTATATATAGAAACCGGTATATAGACTGACAGACCTATATCCCTAAAATTTTGTTTGCTGCTTACAAAATCATTTTCAGTGGTCATAGTGGTTTTATTACCACAGTTACAGGTAATCAGCTATAGGATCTTAAACAATCTCAATTAATTTAGAACCAATGGTGAAGCTCTATATGTACAAATGTGTAGGCAACTGTTTCCACAAAGTGCTATGATTAATACATTTCCTTGTTGGTAATGACAAGTGTTATAATCTAAAGACATTTAAAGAAGATTATACAGAAAGTAAAAACATATAGGATCTGAGTAAGTCATGTAGCAGAAAAGGCAGTGGCGTAGCGTACATATATGCTTGTATGCTTGAGCATACACTAAAATTTAGCCTTCAAAAATCTAGAAAAGTTAAAAAAAATTCCGTCTTGTTTTATTTTAATCTGAAATTCTTTGATGATCTGTCTCAATAAAATATGAGCTAAAATAAAAGACAGAAATTTGTAACTGAAAAAGCATAATACCAGTCCCTGTGTACAGTTTATACCAGTCCCCGTGTACAGTTTATACCAACCCCCATGTACAGTTTATACCAGTCCCCATGTACAGTTTATATCAGTTATCGTGTATACCAGTCTCCGTGTACAGTTTATACCAGTCTCCGTGTACAGTTTATACCAACCCCCATGTACAGTTTATACCAGTCCCCGTGTACAGTTTATACCAGTTCCCGTGTACAGTTAATACCAGTTATCGTGTACAGTTTATACCAGTCTCCGTGTACAGTTTATACCAGTCTCCGTGTACAGTTTATACCAACCCCCATGTACAGTTTATACCAGTCCCCGTGTACAGTTTATACCAGTTCCCGTGTACAGTTTATACCAGTCCCTGTGTACAGTTTATACCAGTCCCCGTGTACAGTTTATACCAGCCCCCGTGTACAGTTTATACCAGTCCCCGTGTACAGTTTATACCAGTCTCCGTGTACAGTTTATACCAGTCTCCGTGTACAGTTTATACCAACCCCCATGTACAGTTTATACCAGTCCCCATGTTCAGTTTATACCAGTTCCCGTGTACAGTTTATACCAGTCCTCGTGTACAGTTTATACCAGTCCCTGTGTACAGTTTATACCAGTCCCTGTGTACAGTTTATACCAGTCTCCGTATGTGTTGTGTTGTCTGTTGTGTCCTATTTTTGGATGCATTATTGTTGTCAAGTGTGTTTCACTACCCAGTTAAAATTCTTTCATTGATATCGAAGAGGTCAGTTCAAGGATGTTGGATGAAACTGGATAGTCTTGAAATAAAAAACTTCGACAAGCGAAGGGACAAACATTATCACATGTGTCCCAAGTGGGATTTGAACCCTGAAACCAGATAGATCCCCAGATGTATCCAAACATCCATAGTATATTTTTATTGTTACTTACAATGCCAGTATCGACTGCAACAGCAGAAAGATCTTTCAGCAGTATGAAGAGGGTAAAAACTTACCTTCGTTCAACAATGACGACAGAGAGATTGTCATCACTTGCAACTTGACATATTCATAGAGATGAGGATGTAAATATTGAGAAAGTTGTCAACACTTTTGCACATGTGAAATCTTTCAAAAGATTGAATAGATTTACATGAATCAATGACTAATGTAACTTCAGACAGATATTCCATATAGACTGCTGTACTGTTTACTATTTTAGCTAGCCTATAAAGTTGAAATAAATTATCAGAATTCATTAAATAAGTTTAATGAAAGGTAGGGTTCTCAGAAAATTAGATTAATGACAAGAACCAGTATAGGTCCTTATTGAATTATTTGAGTTGTTCATATGGTCGGTCGCCATGGAATCCAAAATAACTCGCATTTATTTTCACATTTGTTCTTAAAACATTATAAAAACATAGACTATGGGATGTAGTAAACATTTTTTTCAAAATATATCTTTATTGGTAAAATATTCAAAAAATGACATGAATGACATTATTTAGACTAACAATGCAGCATGTTAATACAAATTATCAGCAAAATCTTCCGTTTTTTTAAGTAAAAGTGGTCAAATAATTAACTCCCCAGAGAGCAGGAGGACGCATTTCCTGACTTCTTAAAATAAAATTTTCCCGGGGGAGCATGCCCCCGGACCCCCCTTCGGGCCTGCACACAATTTAGACAACCGTTAAGCATACACATTGATTTTTCGTTTGCTACGCCACTGAAAGGGAAAAATGCACGGCTAAGCCGGTACTCAAACCCAGGACCTTCCCAATACTAGCAGAATGTTCTACTGATTGAGCTAATTGGCTGACTGTGGAGTCCTGCCCCCCACATTTACATGCCGGGTACAAATTGTATCACTTAAATTACCCACCCATTAGAGCTAGAAAGCACTCACATAAAGCTTAAATTGATATAGCTGTTGTATCAACAGTTGAAAGGTACTCTAAAAGTTACAGAAAAATTAAAATAAAATCTAAATATATACAAATATAGACCTACAGAGAGAAATGTAAAGCTATATCTAAACAGGATACATCATACATAAAAGACCCAACTTGATATATAGTGAACTTTTAATATACATGTCTCAATCAAACATAGATTAGGCCCTGGACAGACAGCAAGTGTCACACTCTGATAACATTCAACTAAGCAATAGAGTAACTATGTGGTAATTAATTGTGGTAGTTTTAACGCCTACATGTGTCCTGTTGGCCAATGTGCCAGACCTTATGTGGTAATATAATGACACAAAATTTAAATGCACTGTGCTACCTTAAGCAATAATGATATTTCCTGGATAGTTTATAAGTGCCCTCTGGTGCTATATCTACACACCTTATGACCTGGATGTTATAAACATGTTTTTCGTTTCTATATATACATACCCAGTGGCTTTATTAATTACTGTACATTATTAGTTTCATATTATTAAATACATCTTATATCAAAAACTGTTAACATGTAAATAAAGGAAATAAATAGTTCATGGGAAGGAATTGCTGTAGGAAGTTCTTCTGGAAATTATATGTATATTCACAGTATATTTTAAAATGCATAAACTTCTATAGCCGATATTTGCATTACTGGTAGCCAAAATCCTCATTGGCAACTAATTTCTGAGAAATTTTTTCCAAAATTTTTAAAAGGACTTATATTTTCAAAAAATTTTGGAAACCTAAGAATATCACATTTTCAGAATTGCGTCTTTTATTCATTAGACATTATTTTTTTTGTTAATTGTTAATCTAAATTCTATTTCAAATATACATGTACATGTACTTCAATTTTCCATGGTAGGTACCGGTAATACATGATAAATTTAACTATAGCTGTGACCATCTTAAGTTTCCTGTCACATTTTTTATTAACTTGTCTTTTACAAACATAACTGTATGATTGCATGTATACCATTATCAGGCTGACCAATTCGAGGGATTTATCCATTTTTGACAGATTTGTACCATAAAAAGGGATAAACGAAAGGATAAAATGAAAAAGGTCAAATTAGACAGATTTTCCCCATTTTGACAGGTTTTTTTTTAATTGAAAATACTAAAAATTCAGACTTTTTGTATGGAAAGTTTACCAAAATCAAACACTTAACGATAAAAAAGTACCTAATTGGCAACCTTGTGCACTAAAAATGTACCAATCTGGACAAATAAATAAATTTGATGAGTTAGCCTGCATCATGATACCTGTTGATAATTTATTTTACACTTTTCATTTGTACTGACTGACTGTGGATAATTTTCTGTCATAAAATATCGAAATACACATATAATATATTATAAAACTCATATTCAAGAGGGAAGATAAAACTACATGTATATACTTTTTTAAAAGTGATAAGTACAAGACTCGATATTAGGTTTAGATTTTGTTGATTTTAAAACCTCAATAGGGCTATATATAATATTTTTTAACATGTGTTTAAATAAAAATTATTTTGTTTGATTTTAATTTGATTTCATTTGAGACTCAATGAGTCTGGATATTCTGGGTATGTAAAATTGTCATTTGAATTTAAACCTCATTGTACACATCCAAAGTTACCCAAAATGTACAAAATTTCAAAAACTTTCAAGGAAAAAATTGTTATTTATTAGTATATATATTTGTACAAACTACATATAATATAGTGCAAAGTATATAAATGTAGGTAAGTCTGTATGTACACGAATTACCGAGTTATAATCACATGAATGACATCAATAAACATATATAATATGGATATTAAAAAAATGTTATTTATTAATTAGGACACTTATTAACAAGGCAAAGTGACCTGTGAGACAAAATGACCCAGTTTGACCCGGCTACACCTGATCTAACGGAAGGTCATGTAAGATTAGAATGACAGGTCCCTAACACCCTATACATCCCATCAATCACTAAGTCAAATTAGTAACTTATACAGTTTGTTACTAAATATAGACACAAAACATGAGTTTTTAACAGTAAATACCTGTAACTTTCTAATTACCTGTGATAATTTATCAGACTTAAAAATGAATCTTTAGCATTGGTGTTACAGGTGCACAATTAATATTTAATATAACACCCGACAAATAATAAATGACTTGATGCAGGTTTTTAATTTATGTATATTTTTTAATATAGTGCATCTTCTTTCCTTATTGAATTTGGTTGCTTATAATACACTATAATAATAAAAACTAGTTTAATTTTCATAATATCAAAATTACGAGAAGCCAAATTTCTGAAATTTGTGAAATATAATGCGTTTTAAGTGTTTTTTCACAAAGTTGCTAAAATAGGTTACTTTTTGAAAGAATATTTCACTGAAACCAGGAGACAATGGTGATTCTAGATAGCTGGAATGGAAACATAATAAAGAATAATTGAATTCACATATTTATATCAACAATGGGTCTCAGGATTAATGTCAATTCTCTATGCTAAGTGAGTAAAGTCTTGTGAGGGCAACCAATCAATTTTCACTTTTTCTTATATTTTATCTTCAGGAAGAAATAGATTATCATATACTTGTAAAGCCAACACAATAAAGAACACAAAACAATAAAAGTTACCATAATAAGAAAAGGTCAAACAAGACACAAAAAGACCTCCTAACTTTGGATTAGCACTTGAGTTTATGTCCAATGGTGTACCGGTAGTTATAGTATATATGCATTATCAGATGGCTTAATCAATCCCATTTTATAGACAATGGTCCATAAATAGAGGATCTTAGACGAGTGGGGGTTTAATATGAAATTTATTAAACAAGTTTAATAATTAAATATGCCACGAGCCTTGGCGAGTGGCATATTTAATTACTGAACGAGTTTAATAAATTTCATATTAAACCCTCACGAGTCTAAGATTCTATATATCACATAACTCAAAATACCGAGGAATAATGACATGTACATATTATTTGATGCCATATAGAAACACACAATTTCTATCTAGGTCAGACAAATCACCTCCAAATTAACTGCGCAAGTAAGAATATAGTTCTATTTGGTTATAGTAAAAGTAAATTATTCGCCTAGAAAAAAGACATAATCAGTATGTAAGTTTAAATCATAATATTTTTCCGAATGCGTCAAAATTATTTGTCAAAGAATCGGAAAGTCTTCAAAAGTCTTCAAAAGACTGACACAGTTTTCATATGACCTCATTAGGCACGACCACTACCTAAATCAGAAGCGTGATAACTGATTACGTCATAATCAAGTGATATTACATGGGTACCTGTGTAATACGAAAAATATTACACCGTTTTATTCCATCAATAAACAGGAGGGTTATGTGATATATACAGGTATATATATTGAAAAATGAATAATATTCAAAATTATTGTATCAAATGATGGATCTTAACAACACTTATTTTATAAGTATTAAGAAAAACATAATATTTTCAATATCATTCTATTATTTAATTATCAATTGTTGATGAATATAGGTTGGATGATATACTACCAAGATGTGCTGTTCTTTAAGGAAGCTACCGGTAGTCTTACTAAAACACAGCTGGGGTAGTATAGTCAAGACCCTCCTCGTTGAACTTTAGGGTGGGCCTGTCACCGATTCCCTCTGGCTATTATCATACATACACTTATGACTCTTTGTCAAAGACTTATGGTGATCAGATGTACCAGTTATATGAAATATCAATCTATATATAAACATAAATACCTATGATGGACAAAATTGTTTTCCAGAAAAAAACATTGTAGTTTATAAATGTATCTATATAAAAATATGCCTTGTTTTTCTGGGGGGAGGGGGGGTAAGGGGGTTTAAGTCTGGTTGTTTTCCCCTCTGGTTTGGTTTAAATTTTCTCAGGGTTTGGTTAAAATCATTTTTGCAGAGTTTGGTTAAGACCACTTTCTCAGGCTTTGGGTAATACCATTTTTTCAGGATTTGGTTTTAACTAGTCAGTAATTTCTGGATTCAAATTGGTTTAGATTGGTAAGTTTTCTCAGTTTTTGGTTTAGAGTGGTCAAATTTTCAGGAGTTTAAAGTGGTAAATTTCTCAAAAGTTGGTTTTGGTTGATTGGTGTTCTAATGGTTGGGTTTAAACTGTTACCAGCTACGGTTATTTGACTAAACAAATGCTCTAGTGTAGTGGAGTAAAGTAATGGCATGATAACACTCAGTCAATATTCTTTCACTTATATCGAGGCAGTCGGTTCTAGGATAATAAAGTGGCCAGTGAAAACCACCAACCTTGGCAAGCAAACTGAAACTCTTTCTCACACTATGATCTGCACAGGTTTGATTCTAATTATGTGTTGAGTGGCACTGTGATCTGTAAGCCATCAATGAGGACCACTTAGCCACAAAGGCCCCACCCAAATGTAGTGTAAGTTATTGGAACAGTATTACATGTAGTGTAGTGGACAGAGTGGAGAATTGATGCTTAATGCACTAGTCAAGATTCTTTTACTTGTATCTAGGTGGTCCGTTCTAGAAACTGATGAACTTTCTCACATTAGGCTCTGACTAAAAATGAACTAAAGTGGTGAGATGTATAAATTGTGATTCTTAAGCCATTGTATTAGATCACTTAGCCACAAAGTCCCCAAATGGTAGGGTAAGCGAAACAATGTATTAATTACTGTCTGTACATCACAAATAGCCAAGTAACGTCCAAATAATCTATACATAGCCTAATAAACAACTCAAGAAAAAACTCAAACATCAGGAAAAGTCTATAAATGAGAGATACAAGCCCAGAGTACTGTGTGTGATATGTATTACCTTGAAGAATACCTGTCTAAGACTTGCTGCTTTTGGTAAAAAATATTGATTGATGAGTTTATACGGTCATTATCATATGATAGACAATACAATAAAATGACAGTGTAATGGTCACCAGGATAAATCTGTAAATAATAAATCAATCTTCTATAAATTCATTGAGAGCTGGCCGATCCAGATGATCTATATCAAGATTTTCACCAGGCACTTCTATTTCCTCCGCCTGGTACACACATTTTCAAACGGAAAATAAATCGCAGATAACCTCAACCGTAAATTGTCACGTTTTCAAAAACCTCGTATTTCTTTAACAAACTCTTGCCCCTTTGCGCTGCTCTATGATGTTGGATATATTAATATCTTTTCATTTTTTAAATTAATTTGTTACACAAGGTGAAAATCCCCCCCAACACACACACACACACACACACACACACACTGAATGGTATATATTTGTAAATTTTAATAGTAAAATTATGAACTGAAATCACCTTTAAGCTATTAAGAGATACTAGTATTAAGCAACTATTAAGCAATATGAAAATATTTCTGTAGCTCAATCACACAATGCAAAAGTACATTATATGTACTGATAAATAAATTCCAAGATTGGCATGGATCATCACCATCATCAGACACAATGTAGGATGTTATGATATAAAGAATAATAATTATCTTAACATCTTGTATCTAAATTATGTGATCAGATATCTCCCCAGACAAATAAATTATTTTATATCATAAAATTACTTATAAACTGTTCTCATGGTTACTATATAGACAGGATATTATGGTAATATTAAATATCTGGCATGTGACCAGGCGTGCATGAATGACCATGTGTCTGTCTGTCCAGTGAGTTAGCACCTGTTGTCCAGTCTGTTTGAGGTCTGGTAGAGGTCAACAAGGTTAATGAGACTAGACATTATACCCCTAGTTGTCACATCAGGCGTAAGAATATCATGCACATGTCCTACTTGCATATTAATTATCAGTTAATGCATCATTTCACTTAGATATGTCGGCCTAAAGCTACACAGTGTCATGGTAATTAAAGACTCAAACATGAGGGTGTATAAAAGAGATTGCATGCACACTGCAGGCATAAAGATGTAAACACATGAGGGTTACAATAGAGACTGCATGTAGACTGCAGGCATAAAAATGTAAACAAATTCCAGCTCATGTAGACTGCAGGCATAAAGATGTAAACACATGAGGGTTACAATAGAGACTGCATGTAGACTGCAGGCATAAAATTGTAAACACATGAGGGTTACAATAGAGACTGCATGTAGACTGCAGGCATAAAATTGTAAACAAATTCCAGCTCATGTAGACTGCAGGCATAAAAATGTAAACAAACACCATGCAAAATTACCACAAATAGTTAATTATTTCTTAATTTTAATCATATAATAGAATGTTTCTCTGAAATCTGAAAATAATCAGTTAATTTTCTAGAACTGTACTCCTTAATTCGTAGATGAAATTGTACACTACAATTTTGAAGTTAGGTTTATCTTATCTCAAAATTTAATTAAATTTTATTCCTCAACTCTTAAAGAGAAATTTTATACTTCAATTACCTTAATAACAGAATCAAATTTTACTCCTTAAGTTGGAATGTAAATTAAATCTGAAGTTTTTTCGGAGATACATTGTATATGAATATACTACATAGTGAATAAATGTTCTTTATTTTTGTAATAGGACAATGAATGACACAACAAAAGGTTGCTATTTTTGAGTTATTATAAATTTAGAATATTTAATTTGAGATTATATAAAATATCACAAATGATAAGTTCTCACTGTACCTTGAGATTTTATTTTTGTGATGTGACTTAACAAAATATTACAGAACTTGACAAGTTGTACCATGATCACTTGTGATCAATTCAGATATAACCAACTTAATCACTAATCATCCCAGTGTGAGAAAGTTGTACCATGATCACTTGTGATCAATTCAGATATAACCAACTTAATCACTAATCATCCCAGTGTGAGAAAGTTGTACCATGATCACTTGTGATCAATTCAGATATAACCAACTTATTCACTAATCATCCCAGTGTGAGAAAGTTTGTCAGTCTGCTTCCTTAAGGTCATTGATTTTCTCCATAACTCCATAATACAACTTAAATTTCATGTATTTACTGATACATGTACTACACATTGGAGTAAGACAAGGTCACATCATGTCACCAAACTTGTTCTTGATTATTGCAATCAACTGGATAATGAAAATATCATCAATGACCAAGAAAGGGACACCACTTGGACCATGTTTACCACACCAGAAAACCTAGGCTTTGTAGTTTGTTATCATTCAATAAAGCCTATAACTTTAGACAAAAAGAAAAAAGAGCCACTTTTCAAATGAATTAGGTCTCCAGATAAATACCTAAAAACTGAAGAAATTAAACTTGACACTGCAGCAAAGGAATAGAGATGACCCCATGCTCTGACTGGAGGGGGGGGGGGGAAAGGGAAAGAGGGAAAAGACAGGGAGAGAGGGAAGGAGGGAGGGAGGCAGGGAGATAGAAAAGGAGATAGGTAGGTAAGTAGGTAGAGAGCAAAATCTGTTAAACTGGCAGAAGAGTTAGTATTTTCACTAACAGAAACTGATACAAATTTCATAGGATATTTTCCAAACACCCAGTGTAATGACCTTGAAATTCATTATATACATATTTAGTTGGTCAATGCATCTGGTTTTTAACTTGTAAACAGAGCAAAACATTTTTCCCAATGGTTTTGACATAAAATTGTAATAGAAATAGATTTAGCTTGAAATTACAAAATTTAATACCAGAAAAATAAGATAAAAACATTTTAAAAGTCTGTTTTATTAATCTAGATTTAATTAACATAAGTAGTTGATAAGACTTAAGTCATATGGCAAGTGCTTGCTTTGGTCAGTGACCTCTGACTTTACTCTATTTAATTATAATGGCATATTACATTAGGGGATTTTAAGGACCCCCCTCAAGTTTCAGAAGGACTTCATGCCACCCACATCAAATAAAATCTTTGGGAACTCTGAAAAACAGGAAGAACTATTTTCAAAACAAAAAAACCCACCGACTAGTAATGGAATTTTCATTATGTTGTTTGTCATCTTAATCTAAAAAAATACAACATACAAATCACACACAGTAAAATTATCCTGGTGGCCAGGTGGTAAAAGTCTTAACCTTGAAAACCCAAGACATCTCACCATTGTGGTTTGACCCTAGGATATTTTGTTATCATATGCATTCATTGACTGGCACAGTACCGGTATAATTATGATGCTCTTGTGTCATTAGTGGTGAGAGTACTAGCACTCTTAACATGGATAAGCGCACACTCCACAAATTCATGGACAATTACCTTTTTTTCACAAACACATGTACCATGACCTATGTCCACACACACATGCACGGTGCATGACCTATGTTCACACAAACATGCACCATGACCTACTTTCACAAACATATGCACCATGCCCTATGTTCACACACACATGCACCATAGCCTAGTAGCCAAACAAGAATTCAGAGGGCGCGGTGGCCTAATGGATAAGACGTTAGTCTTCAAATCCAGGGTCTCTCACCGCTGTGAGTTCGAGTCCCGCTCGGGCCACATGTGGGAAAGTGAATTTTCCTTGCCGTTGGCCTTTACTGATTCACCTGGTATCAGTATAATGGACTGGGGGAGTGGTACGCTCGTCTGCGGCGTACTGACTCTGTGAGCTAGCACGGTAAAGTCGCCTTGAGTGCGCACTAGTACAAGGCAGACCATACAACACACTCGCACTTCACATGCATACACCAAATTGTTCATATATTAATCCATAGAGATTAATTAAATAATTCTCGTCGCGAATAGCTGAAAAATTGCTGATGCGACGTTAAGCAACATTCAACCAACCAACCAACCAAACAAGAATTCATGCACCATGATTAAATTTATTCACCATGGCCTATTGAAACTTGTAATAATTAACCAGATGTATACAACATTTATTAAGTACTATAATACATTTGTAACATTACATGTATTAAAATACCACGCCATTGATGTTGAATGTTATATCTTATAATGCAATGGGCTGGAGGCCTTAAAGCAATAAAGTTATACATATACACTCACAAATTCATTCACCATGACATACACACACTAATTCATTTACCATGGCCTGCAGTAACAAATTCATTCATCCCTGCCTACATTCACTATGGTCTACACATGCACATGATGATCTACAAACAAATTCATTCACCATGGCATATACAAAAGTTCATTCTCCATGGCCTACACTCAGAAACAGTCACCATGGCCTATACTCACAAATTCATGCACCATAATTGCATACACTCACATTAACACATGCACCATGTCATGACCAACACACAAAGACACACACACACACTTTACTTATGCGCCATGGACCATGGGTCATACAAATAATCAATTAGACATAAAACACTGCTGATACCAGCTGCGTAAAATAATATGTATAACCATTTGACTTTACATTTGGAGTCTTGGATCTTTAATATATAAGTACTTATATAATCTAACTAGCACTCATTTTCATAATTTTAAATCATAAAAAAATGTCATTTTTATGTCAATTTTGACACTTGATTACTACAAAGAATATTGAATACCCTAGCGTGAACATACATACAAATATATTTTACAGGAGACCACTGTTGGAATTTTACCATTGACTCCAAAGTATAAATAGAACTTTCAGATTCTGTTGTCATGGAAAACTTTATTTCTAAATTAAAACACCTGAATGGTATATATTACATGTGTTTCAGCATTGTTCTGTTGTATGTAAGTATACTGATCTTTGAACCAATGAGCATGAAGTAGTTAGGATTTGACATTAGAAGTGATAAAACCTATCAAAAAGATTAAAGTCAAGCATCACATGAAAAGTTACATATTATGTGTACTATGTTGTAATGCTGTTTGTCTACTTGTTAACATGTGCCCATCTGTGTGCCCTGTGTACTTAAACTCTCAGTTTTACAAAAGTATTTTAAAATTTAGATTCATTTTAACCAGTGAAAATCAGTGATCTGGCTTGGACCAGCTGCAATAATACCACTTGTGTGAAAAGGCATCAGACCAGACGAGTGAGCAGCCAGTGACCAGGATCAGATAAAGACAGTGGACCAGAGCTCAGTGTGACAGACTTAAGAGTCCAGGCAATGGACCAATTTCAAGTGGGCAGACATCATACCAGACCTGAATGAGCAGCCAGAGGACCTGGTATGAGTGCAGGTAGCAGACCATACCAGTGTGAGCAGGCAGCAACCAGATCTTAGTGAGCAGGAAATAAATCAAAGGAGATGTTTTTGGCCAGACCTGAGTAAGCAGGCACCATAACAGATCTGAGTAAGCAGTCATCATACCAGATCTGAGTAAGCAGTCACACACAATACCAGATCTGAGTAAGCAGTCACACACAATACCAGATCTGAGTAAGCAGTCGCACACAATACCAGATCTGAGTAAGCAGTCGCACACAATACCAGATCTGAGTAAGCAGTCGCACACAATACCAGATCTGAGTAAGCAGTCGCACACAATACCAGATCTGAGTAAGCAGTCGCACACAATACCAGATCTGAGTAAGCAGTCACACACAATACCAGATCTGAGTAAGCAGTCGCACACAATACCAGATCTGAGTAAGCAGTCACACACAATACCAGATCTGAGTAAGCAGTCACACACAATACCAGATCTGAGTAAGCAGTCATGCACAATACCAGATCTGAGTAAGCAGTCACGCACAATACCAGATCTGAGTAAACAGCCAAACACCATACCAGATCTGAATAGGCAGTCACATACCATAACCAAATCTGAGTAAGCAGTCACCATACCTAATCAGAGATGGAGGTGGTTGACCAGTTCTGAGTATGCAGGCAGATTACCAGACCTGAAAGAGTGTCTCGGAAGGCATTAGGCCAGACTTAAGCAGGAAGTGTAGAATGTAACTTTCTATCTCAGACATGCACAGTAAATCATCCAACAGCTTGACTATTTTACCTTGACATTAAATGGAGCAATCAGACAGTTTATAAAACATTTCCAATCTTTTTATCTTTATCTTAATAAAAACTTGAAATCATATATTCCTATAAGTACTAAATAATCATAAATGACCTTGTCAGTTAATGACTCAAAATTACATTTATTCTCAAAACCTGTAGAAAAAAAATCATTTTAAATAATTAACGCTTTAAAAAACATATCAATTTTCCTTATGAGTTTCTTTCTTTTTACAATAATTATATATATATCACTTTTTTGTACTGTTAAAACCTCTTTTTTGTTTCACTTGTAAAGATTTAAAAATTTCTTTTTATCAACTTTTCTGCAGAGAAAATAACGGTGCAGTATGTGTTACGTAACATGTACATGGTTTAAATACAGATAAATGTTACAGTTAGGTTTTATACAATTTTAATCATGGCAATTATTTTTACTAAAAACTGACAGAAATGAAAAATTTAAATACAAAGTAAAAAAAGAATATTAAAGTGCAAGTTAATAGGATAAAATTAAAATAATTGGAAAAAAGTCAGAAATATCAGAGACTTAATAAGAGAGATTTGCTATTCACTAGGTCATGATTTTTTTTGTTGTCGCTGTTTTTCAAATTAGTTTGGTCAATACAGTGAAACAGTTCATCAGAGTCAGTTGTAAATCCTAAAGTTTTAGTGGCTTTAAAAAAGCAGATGAGACCACTGGTAAATAAGTTTTGGTATAACCATCCTGTTTAGCAAAACCATGGAGTCTGCCACAGTGATCAAGACAGCATTGATTGATTGCTTGTTACTACCCATTTTCAAGTCTTGGTCAGACTCAGCTGGATTCAAACCCACAACCCCCAACATACAGAGCGAGCACTACCAACTGAGCTACTGTAGTGGTTATCTGAACAGCAGTATCACCCTTTATAAAACCTATGAAGACATGCTTACATAATCAGGAAGACAATATCCTATCTTAATGTACCAAAGGAACCTGTTTTATCTTGAAAATTACAGAGATTGATAAATGATTCAAAGTGCAACATAGAACAATAAAACCAATATGAATTACTGAATCAACCCATATAGACCTAGTAAATCACAGTGGGTTCATTTTATACTTCTGCACTGTGAAAAGAAGATGATCTTTTTTAATGGTTTTTTCTTCATCATTATGATCAATGTCTCTTATAAACCTATGTATAGGCAAACAACATTGACCTGTACAATTGACCTTTAATTTAAATATTTATTGTGGACAAGCAAATTTTCAAATTTTTACATACCGTAATAAACACTGCATGCACTGATCATGTATATATCATACTCACCACAAATCATGTATTGAATGGGTTCTTCTAAATAAATATTCCTAATGAAAGCTCAAGCAGACAGGTCAATGTTGTTTGACTATAATAGGATTTAAAGGTATTCAACAAAGAATCAGATTAACAGTTACTATCTACATGTAAACACAAAGATAAATGTGACTGGGCTCATCATGGCCAAACCACTGTGGTAGCTCATGGTAGAGTGCTTGCTCCATAAGTTGGAAGTTGTGGGTTCCAACCCTAGTCAGTTCACTTGCCCAAGATAGGTACCTTTCTCCAGACACTCCAGTTTCCTCCATAATAACTCAACTGACTTCCTCTATATAAGTGATAAAATCTTGACTAGGACCTAAAACTCCAATACTCCATTCCACTCTCTTGACCGTGGCCTAAATCTATATTATTCCACTTCACTCCACTATATCCTTTACAGATTAGACAACACTTACACAGTGAGCTTCAGGTATTCCTCAAATAGATCTATTAAAAAATCACTGGGTGTTGCAGAAAGGTGCCAAAGCCAAATCCCATGGTTGCTACTGAATTTCAAAGCTATTTTCTTAAAATTGTCTTGGCAATCTCAATAGCTGATGAGCCAAATTCTTTTCCAACTGTAAAATAGGAAGATAATTTATACAAATGCAATCAAGAACACATTATGAAAGAAGTAATCAAATGAGAAAAGACACACACATACCAGAGTTATAAAACTTCTGACTTTGAACGAGCACAGCTAGGATTTAATAAAAAGTGAGAGACCCATTGGCCTTATTGCTCACCTAAAACATGTCCTATTATACTTAAATATATCTTGCAGTATTTTAAGACAAATGTCAAGGTTTGTACCAATTGAGCGGTCTTTTAGGACAAATGAAGTTTGTGCAATTATCTTTATGCAGAATTAAGGCTTAAGTCTATCAGATGCAAACTAAAAAAGGTAGAGCTGTTACTATTTCAAACTCATTGGGTTTTGCTTCATGACAAGGACACATTTAAAGATTTTACTTTTTAAAAATGAAGGTCAAGGTCAATTAAAAAGGGTTTGAACCAGGAAGCCCTAGGTGACGTTTCACTGCCATTTACTGTACTGTGAAAGAAGTCTTATTAGGAAATATTTTACAGACGTACAATACACGATGCAGGACACCAGACAACAGACAATTTAACATAGCATTAGCTAATCTAGGTAAATACTGTCCAATATTCCGTGACTATACTTAACTACTTTGGTATTGGTTGACAGGTATCTGAGGTGTTTATTTGTTTGAAATATTTCCTCTAACCAAAAAAAACAGATTTGAAAAAAAGAGAAATACATTTTCATATAAAAACAACATTCCGACCTTTTCGTTTGGTGTAATTAAATCGGTGAGCTGTGGAACTAAGAATGTTTACATCACTAAAACAGTAAGATTAATCACATAAATTACACTAATGTTACAAATTTGTATTGCCACATGTTTCAATCATTTGATGGAATGTCTGCAGTTTTGGTTGACTACCTTTACACTTTTTTGTTATCTAATTCTTAATTTTCATTTGAAGATATTTAAACAAATGGTCAAATCTGAAAAAGAAAATACCAGGTTAACATCTTTACATGTGCAGACCATAAAGAACTCATAGAGAAACCAAAGTGATTAATTATACTTTAATTAGACAAAGATACTGTGGAAGTTATTTTACAATCAGCGTCTAGACATAATCTGATTCAGCGGACATTATATAATCTCATCAAAGAAAATTTACACACCAAATTAAACTTTAGTAGTGATAATCACACTGTAACAACACGGTTAATTTGGGCTATTTATAGTAACAGACTTTACTGGAGTATTCCACAGCTAGGGTATTCAAGATGATTAAGAAGAAACAAAGCTATCAGGATATATATAAAAAACCTAAGAAGCTTCCAGAAAACAATGGCTTAAATGACTACAGAATGCTTGGTATGTGCTGCAACACTGGCATAATGACGCTGATGTTTCTGGTTCTTGTAAGGGTTTATTAAGTCGGAACTTTTCAAACATACCATAAAGGAAAGGTGTCAATAGCACACGGATACACTGATTCAGTCTCCACATAAAGAATGCACTAAGTCATGGTACTTAGTGCGAGTATGAACAGAAAAAAGTGCACTATAAAGTCGTGATTTATATGTTTGTTCTCAGCTATGTCATGACTTAGTGTAATTAACAATGTGCTAGATCATTCAAGTCTAGAACAATAGTAAATATATAAATTAATCCATGTCCAAATCACAATTCCAAAGATAAGTAAAAATTTTGAAACTAACAAATTAGGTAATGCACATGAACTTCCACCAGAGAAAAGAGACTGGCCCAATGCACCATAAGGGTAAGCACTTCCTGTTTAGCTAGCTACTGCTGCCATGTGTGTAATCAAAATTGAGTATAACAGAAACATGCCAAATATATCCAGAGTAATTTTGGATGAAAGATATCATACTACAATATTGTGATGACAGCCTAAAACATTCTGAGGGGTTTGTTTGATAAGCCCTGGTATAGTGTCACTAAGGTTTGGTTTTACAGGATTCACTGTACATATTTTGTGTAATTTTACCACATACTGTTTACAAATATACACATAAATGTTGCCTGATACAAGTGTTTCTAAACTGTGATAAATGGGAAAATGGCACCATTCTTATATAACACAGGAAGCACATCTGCATAAAACAGCAATGTGAGACCAATGAGGCATGAAATTAATGATGCAGTCTGCAGGGAGTTTAATTTAAGTGATGTAATACTAGTAATGCATTAACCAATCATGTGTGGTGGGTCATAAAAAGTTTTAAACAAAATCAGTCAGAAAGTTAGTAAGAGTAATAAAGAGGTTATAAACTGCACAAATTGATACCTCACACTTCATAAAAATTATATAATAACCTTGATACATATTCTAGATGTTATGGCATTGAAAAATAAAAACAGGTACAACATAATCTTTCCATTACCTATCATGGGTGTAGGTGTGTAACATTGATGTTCATGCAGAGTTAATTGTAAAATTGTCAAATTAAGATTATGTTTGTCACAACAGATTAGTAATTACCAGTGGGTTTTTTGGACATGTATCCCTTAAACTGTTTTGAAAATTAAATCACAAACTCTTTCTTATTAGATTTGGCTGTGCCCAATCTATGTATA
Organism: Anadara kagoshimensis; assembly: GCA_021292105.1. Lineage (NCBI taxonomy): Eukaryota > Metazoa > Mollusca > Bivalvia > Arcoida > Arcidae > Anadara > Anadara kagoshimensis. The sequence continues at coordinate 70,487,208 of CM037865.1, read as the reverse complement.
GTTCTAAGATCTGGATATGGGGAAACAGTTACACAATGTTACTGGATTTGCTGCTAGTACTAGATCTACTGGAAGCCAAATAGTCTCACTTTCATTATGTGAATTAGTACAGGTTTTATCATCATTGCCTTTCAAATTACAAAATGATAAACATTTTGTTTCATTTCATAATTATCATGATGCACATGTCTGCTAATACAAGGAGCAGTATCTTTGACAAAAATTATGATTGTGGTTTATATGTGTACACACATGTGTCTGGATAACTGAGTTAAAGCACAATTCCAAAAACACTGACTCTGTCATATTGTGTTGGATATATACACTGAGCATACACAGACTCTGTCACATTGTGTTGGAAGTATACACTGAGCATGCACAGACTCTGTCAGTATACACTGAGCATGCACAGACTCTGTCACATTGTATTGGAAGTATACACTGAGCATGCACAGACTCTGTCACATTGTATTGGAAGTATACACTGAGCATGCACAGACTCTGTCACATTGTATTGGAAGTATACACTGAGCATGCACAGACTCTGTCACATTGTATTGGAAGTATACACTGAGCATGCACAGACTCTGTCACATTATGTTGGAAGTATACACTGAGCATACACAGACTCTGTCACATTGTGTTGGAAGTATACACTGAGCATGCACAGACTCTGTCAGTATACACTGAGCATACACAGACTCTGTCACATTGTGTTGGAAGTATACATTGAGCATGCACAGACTCTGTCAGTATACACTGAGCATACACAGACTCTGTCACATTGTGTTGGAAGTATACACTGAGCATGCACAGACTCTGTCACATTGTGTTGGAAGTATACACTGAGCATACACAATCTCTGTCACATTGTGTTGGAAGTATACACTGAGCATACACAATCTATGTCACATTGTGTTGGAAGTATGCACTGAGCATACACAGACTCTGTCACATTGTGTTGGAAGTATACACTGAGCATGCACAGACTCTGTCACATTGTATTGGAAGTACATGTATACACTGAGCATACACAGACTCTGTCACATTGTGTTGGAAGTATACACTGAGCATGCACAGACTCTGTCACATTGTGTTGGAAGTATACACTGAGCATACACAGACTCTGTCACATTGTGTTGGAAGTATACACTGAGCATACACAGACTCTGTCACATTGTATTGGAAGTATACACTGAGCATACACAGACTCTGTCACATTGTGTTGGAAGTATACACTGAGCATACACAGACTCTGTCAGTATACACTGAGCATACACAGACTCTGTCACATTGTATTGGAAGTATACACTAAGCATGCACAGACTCTGTCACATTGTGTTGGAAGTATACACTGAGCATACACAGACTCTGTCACATTGTGTTGGAAGTATACACTGAGCATACACAGACTCTGTCACATTGTGTTGGAAGTACACACTGAGCATACACAGACTCTGTCACATTGTGTTGGAAGTATACACTGAGCATGCACAGACTCTGTCACATTGTGTTGGAAGTATACACTGAGCATACACAGACTCTGTCACATTGTGTTGGAAGTATACACTGAGCATACACAGACTCTGTCACATTGTGTTGGAAGTATACACTGAGCATGCACAGACTCTGTCACATTGTGTTGGAAGTATACACTGAGCATACACAGACTCTGTCACATTGTGTTGGAAGTATCTTATTTTAGTTTTTCAGCTTCGTAATGCTAGAATGTACTTTGCCAATGGCATTCGATTTTATTTGTTTTAAATACATGTACCCAAAACATACACATACAGTCAAACCTGTCTATAAAGACCACCAAAAGATACCAGTAAAAGTGGCCTTTATGTGCAGATGGCCTTTATATACAGGTTCAAATAATATGAATAAAGAACAATTGGGACACAATTCTACTGGCTTTTATAAGCAGGTGGCCATTATATGAAGGTAGCCTTTGAGGCAGGTTGGACTGTACACCTTAATAAAATATCAAATCCCATACACAACAGTAATCAGAGAATGACAAAGAAATAGCTTCATTTTTCCAGAAGAGTTTGGATTACAATAAGGTCTAATTGAGCCAAGAAAAACAATCAGTTTTGTCAGATTGTTAATCAGAATGTACTTTTATCTCAGACAAAATTAACACCATTAACAAAAACACTACAGTGTCTAGTTTTTTATCATTTCAATTATGATTACCAAATCGTCAATTTTCTATCAAAATGTAACGCATAAGTTGATTCATTATTATACACAGAACAATGAATGATTCCTAAAGGAATACTGCATTTTACAAGTAACTTTAATGACATTAATCCCAGAAGGCCATTGTCAAACGATGTGTCAGTCAATCGATAGATATGTCGATTAGCTATTACGTAACTACAGATGTATGAATGGGTTTTTCTAAAATTGTGGTTAATTTTTTTAAGCTAGAAAGATTAAGATGTGATTGATCGTTCATTGTGTATGTAAATTATGGAGCCAAAGGACTAATTTATCCATCTAAGTACGAAGTGATTGATGTGTTTTAGTTGATCAATTCTTGTATGTAATTGATAAAAAGAGAATATATCTGTACATAAAATGTGGTAAAAAACCAGAACTAATACACAAAATCACTTCATAAAAAAACTTTAAGTTGAAAATTTCCAGAATGAATGTGCATGTATGTTAGGCATAAAAATTCACAAAGTGGTTTTATATTGATACTAGAAAGGAAATGGTGTATAAAAAACAATAAGGAAATACAAGAACAAGAAACTTACAGAGTCACATATACGTTTGAACAATGCATGTTTGAATGATGACTTTTAAGTACACACAACATGAAGAAGATATTAGGACAAATGATGTCATGTGGACCAACCATGACAAAATACTGTTCTCTTTGTAAAGAAATGAACATTCAGGACAGAATCGATATTGGCAATCATAAATATCTGAGTGCATTGAAAACAATATGTTCTCAAATCTAGAGCAAAAAATTGTTTTTCAACAAAATGAAAATAAACACAGAATTTTGCACACTTTGATGATTATGCTACCAACATTATTTTTTCAGAAGGATGATTAACACACACTTAAAATGACATGATTTCAAATAACAAGGCAGCCATTTACAATTTGTGATTGGAACTACTATGTGAAATGTGTTATGAAAAGAATCTTGTCTACTCTATAATATAAACAATGCCAGACATCATAAATCATAAGGCTCAGCATTTCAGCTTGTCAAACATTTCACCCAAACATTACTAACCCAACATTTCAATGAAATGCCAGCTACCATATAAGAAAAACATTACTGACCCAACATTTCAGCCAAATGCCAGCTACCATATGAGCCAAACATTACTAACCCAACATTTCAGCAAAACATTACTGGTCCAACATTTCAACCAAATGCCAGCTACCGTAACAATCAAACCAAACACTGCTAATCCTACACTTCAGCCAATCATTCCCGGGTCATCATTTCAGTCAAACATTGCTGGGCCAACATTTCAGCCAAGCATGGATGACCCACCATTTCAGCCATATATACAATTGATGGCACATCATTTCAGACAAACACTGAGTGGTTACCATTTCAGCCAAACATTTTGGGCCTACCATTTCAGCCAACATTAGGGCCTACCATTTCAGCCAAACACTGTTGATCCAATTATTTGGCCAAACACTAGGGCCTACCATTTCAGCCAAACAATAGGGCTTACCATTTCAGCCAAACAGAGTGTTGATCCAATTACTAATTCAAACACTGTTGGTTAAACATTGCTGGCTCATCAGTGACTTTAAGCTAAAATGCTGTGACATAAGAGATCAGAATTATTGCTACATTCTGTTTTTTTTATATTAAAACAACATATCTTCTGTCTACTACAGAGTCTGCTCTTAAAAGCTTCAATATCAAATAGATGACAGAATGTAACATGAACATCACAATACACCAGCAAATATTCAAATTTTCAGTTTTCACATCAACTTAAGAATTCAATATTGAAAAGAAATGAAAGTTGATAAAAAATAGAAATAACATGATCTTTAACTACATATGGTATGTCTGCGTCAGAATTGTATTGTTCAATGTATTATGCATGTTACAACGAGTGGGTGTTTAATGTTTACTTAGAGCTCTATATCTGTATTCATACCTTATTGCTTAGAAATTGTAAGTTTTAAATATTTACACCATGTTGATGAAACTAGTGACAGTTAGATACAATTGATATGCATTATTTAAGTATGAAGGTATATTGAACAATCAAATATTCTGTCTTTAACATTCAAAATAGAAGCTTAATGCAAGGAATATTATATAAATATAAAAATATTCATATGGGTTGTTCTAAGGAAACCTGGTGGTTTCAATTTAAGGTAGTTTAATCTCAAATCAATAGAAGGGAGGAATGTGTCAGACTGGTCTCTATAGGTGGATGGGTATTAGCTTATTATCAATGGGATATCTCACCAGTATGAGATCGGTCCGAGTTCCAGTACTGGATTGGCTGCTGCATATAAAAACTTTCTACTAGGGATTGTAAATACACACTTCAATGTCAAGTATTGCATGGTTGTGGCATGAATCATGTTCAACTTTCCACAGAAATAAAATTGACTCATCAGCTTCTTACTCAAGAGAGAAAATGCAAAAATTGTAATTTTACTAAAACAGATCCAGGCACTGATATTTGCATTGGAGCACCATTAGGACATCTCTTAGCACATACAATAATATTGCATGTATATGTGATGTTGACCTTTAAAGATTATATTTGTTGATTAAAAATAAACCTGATAGTAAAATAAATAATAAATGAAACAAATGCTTTAATATAAAACAAATACTGCATATTTTGTGATGTGATTAACATCTTCAAGGGATTATAGATCCTATTTCAATTCATCAACTATTTCCACTTGCACTATATTATTCACAAACTTACACAATACAATCAATGTAGAATAAATATTTAAATCATTTTTAACAATACCAACACATCAATGAAAGATAGAAGGGATATTTTATTAAAATTTCATTCCTATACAATATTACCCTCTTCCCTTGTCAGTATTTCTACAGGTCAATTGGAATTGTAACAAGAACAATACAGTAAAACCATCATTCATCACCACCATTTTGTCTGTCAAATTTTGGTGTTATAAAGGGGTTTGGCGATAAATTGGGGGAGAGGGATAAAGAAAAACATAAACAAAAAAGATTTTTGGACTTCAAAATAGTGTGGTGATAAGCGAGGTGGCAAAGTTATCAAGGGGCATTATAATGAGGTTTTACTGTATATGCTTTTTAGCCCAATATCATATCAGTGTTTTTTCTCCCATCATTGTTGTTGGAGAAGATAATTTTTTAAAGCTTTTTGCAACCATATGTCACCTTCAATAGTGTGTGTCCTTAATTTTAATATCATCTAATACATATCATACATCTTTGGAATTAAGTTGCTAGCATGTTATTCTGTTTGCTCAGTTAAAGCCAGTTGACTAATACAATAGCATTGATCAAATAACACACAGGTGTATATATGTGAATTCACATCATGTCCAGAGTTTTTGTACAAGCTTTTGTTTTAGTTCAGTCGGTAAAACATTACTCAGTTAGTTGTTTCATAAAACGAGTGGGTGGAGAAAGGAAAGAAATTCTAATTCCTTGTACAAACTAACTCGATAAAACTTAGTTTATGATTAATTTTTTGCTTGTTACATAAAACAATCCAATTAAAAGTCTTTTAACATCAAAGATTTTCTATATATAAAAGTTAAATCAACTAAACGTTTTAAACAAAGTTTATTTATAAATATTTCTTGTGATTTGTTTCTAGAAAGCTAAATTTATAGTTACGAGAATAGTAAAGTCACGAATTTAAATTCTTTATTATACACTGAGATGATTACTTAGAATGGTCAAAATGATTTCAATTGACGTACCGCCGGCCATGCTTTTTATGTTCCAACACTGGCCACCATCACAGTACCAATACTGTGTCACCGCAACTAATGACATACTTAATTATATCAAGGCAATTAGTTTTGAAAATAATGGAGAAAAATAGAGTACACAGAAAATCAACTATTGGCAACAGATTGTCAAACTTTGTCAAACAAGAATCAGTCCAAGGTTGAATTTTACCTATTTAAAATAGGTAGTCAGACTGTAATCTTTTGCCAAGTCCTCAGAATTTAGAAATTAAAGTTATTGGTCTTTTGAAATAGACCTTAAAAACTGATACCCCATGTCATGGCACACTAAAGAACTGTCCTCAGAGCACACTTCAAAAATAAAAATTTCTACCATCTCACCTATAGCTGGTGACTTTCCACTATAAAGTGAAATATTGTTGACCAAGACATAAAACCCAGTTCATTCAATCAATGTATGTGTGTTTATCTTTGAATTCATTTTCTGATCTTTCTTGTTCTGGCTTAAATGCAACACAACGCTTTTATTGACAAGGTACAAATAACTTTGTTTCATTTTAATTAATCCTTTCCAACTTAGGAGAATCTTTACTGTGATTTTGTTTTTTAAGAAATGTTTTTATTTTCTATGCCCCTCAACAAAACAAAACACTAAATGCAGTGTTCATTCTAGAAGGGGCTGTAAGGTCATTAACACTGAACACTTTAAATGTCCTATATAATGAAAACAGGTCTGCAACTTTTGGCCAATAAACTAGAACAGGAAATTAAGTAAAAATTGATAGTTATCCACAGACAAAAATCAAATAAAAATTATTACCAGTCTATAAATTGCAATAAAAAGTATAAGCATTATATAAAAATTAAAAATCAACATATAGGATATAAAAATTAAGAATAATAAAACATTACAAAGTTCACATAGGTTATGTACAAGACAATATTGTATATGACGTGATGAGTTAACACAACACACTTGATAAATCTCAAAACATAAAGACATGCACTTTAATGACATTTAAGATCTTACTCGACATATCTGCATGGGCAGGTGGATGTTATAGCTCCGTAATTTATATAGCTTATATTAAATATAAATACATTATAATATATCACTAAACACAAACCAATAAGACTTGCTGTCTCTACCCTACGTTTGTTACAATAAATTTTTCAAATTTTACATAGAAAATCAAATATTTAACTTGAATAGACTTTGGTATGATTCACCTACTTAAGTCTAGTGGTAGCTTAGTTGGTAGACTGCTCGCTACGTAAGTGGGAGGTCGTGGGTTTGATCCCAAGCCAGGTCTGACCCAAGACTTGAAGTGGGTAGTGACTGTTCTTTCTCCAGGCACTTTTGGATGGGAACTTACAATAAATGAGGTCCTGTGTCACAATGGGCTTGGCACGCTAAAGAACCCTGTTGTATAATGCCATCAGTACAAAGTGCAGGCAAAATTTCTGCACCTTCGCCTATAGCTGGCAACGTCTCAATATAAGTGAAATATTCTTGACTGGGACTTTAAACACCATCACTCCACTTTACTTTAGCCTAGCCTTTGATCAACAAGTGATGTATCTGTATTGGTACTTTATTGGTACTTTACATTAATTGACCATCCATATGCAAAAAGGGTCCTAAGTTAAAATTTTGAGACTATGGTTGACCATGACTTCTCTGAAATAGTAAAAATATGAAAATTTACAAAAGAACTTGTTCCTATACCACACAAATGTTTTTAACAGTTACATTACAATATTTGAACCCTGAATCGTTGTAATTGATCAGACGTCCGATCCATTGAAATGGTAAAACTGGGTATATTGGTACATGTATATCGTTACAACATGTAATACCTCTAAAAGAAACCGTAATTGATCAGAATCCCATTGAAATGGTAAAACTGGGTTTATTGGTACATGTATATATAGTTACATGTAGTACCTCCAAAAGAAACTTTTTGCTACAATATTTACTGTATCTCTCTTCAATGAACCATGCAGAAGCAATTGTATTGCAATTCCTGTTGAGACAATTTGGGTCATGACCCTTAATGTGTATCAATTTTCCCGCAACAGGGTTTGTACAGACATTTAGACTCCAAATTTAAGGACTTTTTAGGGTCTTTTCAGGGTCTTATTTGCAAATTTAAGGCTTATCAGAGGGAAAATTTAGCAAAAAAGTATTAGTGCAAAGGCAATTAAATCAATAAAACAATTATTTACGTGTCCATAGTAACGACACTTGAAGTAGAGGTTTAAGTTAGGAATTCAGAGGGGACCAGGTACCTTTAAATTGCTCATTTCAATTAAACTTATTAATTTATTTATTTACTTAATTATATATATATCAGTCTATTTGCAACCTCTTAATATCAAAATACAGACACCCAACTGACCAAATTCAAGGGCTTTTTAGGGCCTTCAGGATAAATTCAAGGGCTTTTTAGGGTCAGACTTGTTTTTAGGGTCTTTTTAGGACAAACCTTAAAGTTTAAGGACTTTTCCAGGCCTGTACGAACCCTGCGCAATATTATGTCATGTCCTACACAGGGGGTCATGTGGTCATGTGAGATACGCCAATCTAGAAAGGCTAAATTCCTATCGTACACAAGCTGGCATGAAAGAAATAGCGTTAAAGGTTGAAACAAATAAGGGTACAAAATATTTATTAAAAGAAAGAATTGTAAATATAAGAAATGACATTCTGCTAATGGTATTTCAAGGGGTAATGCAAGATAGTGTGGCGCGTGCCAAATTCAAATTTGGCATGTGCCACACTATCTTGCATTACCCCTTGAAATACCATGATCAGAATGTCATTTCTTAAAAGATTATTCTCATTAACAGATTATTATCAGTTGCTAGGATTTTCAGTTCAGACTTAAGACAAAACAGTGATTGGAAATCAAATTCATTTAAGTTTATTAATTTTCTTTTAACAAAATTAACTGTCACAAACACACTGGTACAGAGAGTGAGCTGGTTTTGTAATTGTCAATATTCAAAGAACATTTAAACAATTTTTATGAACAAATTAAATAAGATATTGAAAATTAAGTTTTCTCTGAATTCTCACAACAAAAACTTGTTAAGTAATGTGACAGCCGACACACAAAAACAATGAAAACTGTCAAAATGTAACTTCACACAAAAATAACTGTATTAAAATAAACCATTCGATGCAATTAAATGAACAATATGTGAATGAAAACTTAAGATTTAAAAATAAATCAAATAAATTAACCCATTTTTTTTTTTCAGTATTACAAACTTAAAATTCTGATTACAAACGTATGTGGGAATATCTCATTTTCTTTTGTCTATATTTTAATAAGCAAAATAACTTCATATTGCTTTTTTAAAACTTCCAGACAGTCAATTAATTGAATATTTTATTTTAAAACTTAAAAATTCAAAATTCATATCTAAACTAAATGCATGTTATGCTTTTTTTGTTTTTAGGACTCAAAAAAATGAAGTAAAGAAAGAAAAAGAGACATTAATATCTTTTTAATCAATGTTTTAAGGTTAAGGATGTGCATAATAATCTAATTAGATAATATACCAGTCTTGAAATATTCATTGAATATTATTTTTTGAAAATGCTCAGGTATTTAATAACAATAGTGTACTATAAATGCAATTATTGCACCCGTCAGTTTGGTAATGTTCGGTAGTGCCCAATCATTTATGTGAAAGGAATTAGATTCTAATGACACAATTTTATTGGTGTTGGACGTGTAACTGTTTTTGAGTTATTTTACTGCCAGCTGACTATAAATTAATCATTTACTTACCTCATATATATATCAATGAAAATTAATATACTGTCCTCTGAATATACAGTAATAAATAATTAACTTCTTAACAAGGAAATAATTTTAATTTTCACAAGATTATGTGATATAAATATCCTTGAGTACAAAAAGGGATAATAATATTATCATATATAGTTTGTGAACAGCTTTCAACATTCATGCAGTTATCAGATAATTGTGGTAAAGCTTGTTCCCACTACAGGAACTTTATACAATAAAGCAAATTTCTTCCAAATAAATTTTTGATGCAAGATTATTGAAGGCCTAGGCTTAAATATCAAAGCCCTCAAAAAGTCCCATGGCCATCATAACAATATTGTTGATAAGTATGATGTCTTACCCTGGATATGTTTAAGGTCAGATATTTCCATGTCCCATGGCCATCATAACAATATTGTTGATAAGTATGATGTCTTACCCTGGATATGTTTAAGGTCAGATATTTCCATGTCCCATGGCCATCATAACAATATTGTTGATAAGTATGATGTCTTACCCTGGATATGTTTAAGGTCAGATATTTCCATGTCCCATGGCCATCATAACAATATTGTTGATAAGTATGATGTCTTACCCTGGATATGTTTAAGGTCAGATATTTCCATGCTCCTTTTATTCCCAATTTTAATTACATATATGGCAGGTGTAGCTAGCTAAACTGGAGGTGCTTACCCCTTTGGAGCACCAAGCCTCACTTCTTTGGTGTTCACTTGTCTAACCTAGTTTGCCAGCTTTAAAATTTTTGGTGTCTGCAAGTTGGCTAGATGATCCATTCTCCTATAATAGCCGTGTTCTCATTCTATTTATATTTTACACCATGCAATTTATGGATGTTTACGAATTCTTATTTAGAATACAAGAAACTTTAGTTTATTTTAGGGGGGGGAAGCACAGGCCGGGTGTGCCCCCATCTGGATCCGCACCTGGCAATAACCCGTGCTATTTCCTTAACAGCTGACAAACTGATGGTAATTATATGTTACGAAAAGTAGACTAGTTAATGTTTTTTCTAGGACAAGATTGTATAATTTGACAAAAACAGAAAACTGGTTTCATACAACAGAGTTTTCAAAGAGTACAGAAGAAGCCGCTCAAATAGGGGTTGCCGCTGTAAACACTGGTCAACAACCCTTAATAATTCTGTGGGTTGTTTTGAAAAATGTTATGCTGCAAATTCCCTGCATAATGTCATTTTTATTGGAAAATGTGAACTAAAATGATTACATATCCAATGGAAAAAATTGTTCCATACAAACGAAGCGTGGAATAGTGGGGACTCCATTCAGATATTTACTGTATATATTTTGTTTGTTTTTGTACAAACTTGATGTCTAACATTTCCTTATCTTATAAATATTGATTTTAAACTCATAATTTTAGTCTGAGATACTCTCTCAAGAAACTGTTTATAAAACTCATAACAGTTGTCATTCAGCATCACTGTCAGAGAATTGTGTAATGTCAAGATGCAGTAATATATCATTCCTCTGTACCCCTCTCTCGCTCACTATATACATACACATAATTATTATGTAATAATATAGTTTTACCAAAAAATTAAAAGGAAAAGGAGGAAGAAAAAATCATTTTTCCTCCTGGGAAATGTTTTGGTATAGATTTGAAGGTCTAGACTGTATTCTGGACTTGAATTTGGATATGGACTGGTATGGTTGAGTTTGACTTAAATTGTAGATTTCTACAGCATTAGCTTATACCCTCTCTGTAAAAGAAGGTTAACACATTAAAGTCAAAGAAACAATGTGTTGGTATGCACAGTGGCAGATATAGTGGCTAGGGTGACAGACCCTGCGCTTTATAGTAAGTCAGGTCTGACATTTATTTTTACATCACTTTCATTCATTCATGTGGAAGCGCGTGGCCTAGTGGTTAAGGCGTTGGACTCATGATTCGAAGGTCGTGGGTTCGATCCCTGGACCGGGCGATGTGTTGTGTCCTTGAGCAAGACACTTAATTTCACGTTGTTCCAGTTCACTCAGCTGAAAAATAAATGAGTACCAGCAAAATGCTGGGGGTTAACCCTGCGATGGACCGGCATCCCATTCAGGGGCGAGTCTTGTACTCTCAGTTGCTTAACGCCACGGAAACCGGGATAAGCTCTGGCCTGATGGGCCTAATGGCTCGGGACAGACTTTAACTTTAACATTCATTCAGCTGCTAAATTAATTGGCTCCAGCACAACTGTAGGGAGGGGTTGTTGCAATGAATTTCCGATTTATGAGAAGTCACATCACACCAGTAAAAATGGGACAAGGACTGGAGGCTTAGTGAAAACTAACTAAATGAATAACAATTAGTCCAGTCCTGTTTAGTCCATCCAATACATGATTTCTAATATACCAGAATATTATCGTACTACAGATATCACAAATTGGTGTTAGGTAATAAATTATCATGACAAAAATTTCAGAAATCTAAAGCATTTCAGTGTGGCTGCAGTCTCTACATATGGTGTAAATAAAATTTACTATTTAAAACCAACTTAAGTTTATATTTTATCTATAAGCATTTAGTTTTTTGTCATTTTAAGATTTAGACTCTGATTGTGTTTGACAGTATTGTCACTTTTCTGCTTTTTCACATATAAAATATATGAACATACACACAACAGCTGGTGTACTTAACACACTGCTTTGTTTCTGTTTTCTGTCTATACTGTTTGTAATACAAACTCCACTTTAAAATCTTTATTGCTTGAGCATATAGCAATGAACAAATATTAGTACAAGCAATTGCCAACTATCTCTGCTAATTATTGGATACAGAAGGGATGGTCATGCCAAATTACGAAGTGGAATATTTTACTGGCTATCCATTACACTAATACACAAGAATTAAAAAAAAAACAACCTGTTCTTTATTTTGTGTGTAACAGCAAGTAAATTTAGAATCAGGATAAGGTCAACAATAAAACAGAAAATATAGACTAACAAAGTCAACAATAAAACAGAAAATATAGACTAACAAAGTCAACAATAAAACAGAAAATATAGACTAACAAAGTCAACAATAAAACAGAAAATATAGACTAACAAAGTCAACAATAAAACAGAAAATATAGACTAACAAAGTCAACAATAAAACAGAAAATATAGACTAAAACAGTATGAATGAAATGTCAGGAACTGGAAAGGGGTTTTATGTCAAGTCAGTCAAAAACATTTGGATCACTTTGATCACAATGTCAGCACCAGCTATAGGCGAAGTGACAGACATTTTCAAACTTTGTAGTGTGGTCATGACAATGTGCAGGGAGGGTCAGCAAACTTTGTAGTGTGGTCATGACAATGTGCAGGGAAGGTCAGCAAACTTTGTAGTGTGGTCATGACAATGTGCAGGGAGGGTCAGCAAACTTTGTAGTGTGGTCATGCAGTGCAGGGAAGGTCAGCAAACTTTGTAGTGTGGTCATGACAATGTGCAGGGAAGGTCAGCAAACTTTGTAGTGTGGTCATGACAATGTGCAGGGAAGGTCAGCAAACTTTGTAGTGTGGTCATGACAATGTGCAGGGAGGGTCAGCAAACTTTGTAGTGTGGTCATGACAATGTGCAGGGAAGGTCAGCAAACTTTGTAGTGTGGTCATGACAATGTGCAGGGAGGGTCAGCAAACTTTGTAGTGTGGTCATGACAATGTGCAGGGAGGGTCAGCAAACTTTGTAGTGTGGTCATGACAATGTGCAGGGAGGGTCAGCAAACTTTGTAGTGTGGTCATGACAATGTGCAGGGAAGGTCAGCAAACTTTGTAGTGTGGTCATGACAATGTGCAGGGAATGTCAGCAAACTTTGTAGTGTGGTCATGACAATGTGCAGGGAGGGTCAGCAAACTTTGTAGTGTGGTCATGACAATGTGCAGGGAGGGTCAGCAAACTTTGTAGTGTGGTCATGACAATGTGCAGGGAGGGTCAGCAAACTTTGTAGTGTGGTCATGACAATGTGCAGGGAGGGTCAGCAAACTTTGTAGTGTGGTCATGACAATGTGCAGGGAGGGTCAGCAAACTTTGTAGTGTGGTCATGACAATGTGCAGGGAAGGTCAGCAAACTTTGTAGTGTGGTTATGACAATGTGCAGGGAGGGTCAGCAAACTTTGTAGTGTGGTCATGACAATGTGCAGGGAGGGTCAGCAAACTTTGTAATGTGGTCATGACAATGTGCAGGGAGGGTCAGCAAACTTTGTAGTGTGGTCATGACAATGTGCAGGGAGGGTCAGCAAACTTTGTAGTGTGGTCATGACAATGTGCAGGGAGGGTCAGCAAACTTTGTAATGTGGTCATGACAATGTGCAGGGAAGGTCAGCAAACTTTGTAGTGTGGTCATGACAATGTGCAGGGAAGGTCAGCAAACTTTGTAATGTGGTCATGACAATGTGCAGAGAGGGTCAGCAAACTTTGTAGTGTGGTCATGACAATGTGCAGGGAAGGTCAGCAAACTTTGTAATGTGGTCATGACAATGTGCAGGGAGGGTCAGCAAACTTTGTAGTGTGGTCATGACAATGTGCAGGGAGGGTCAGCAAACTTTGTAGTGTGGTCATGACAATGTGCAGGGAAGGTCAGCAAACTTTGTAGTGTGGTCATGACAATGTGCAGGGAAGGTCAGCAAACTTTGTAATGTGGTCATGACAATGTGCAGGGAAGGTCAGCAAACTTTGTAATGTGGTCATGACAATGTGCAGGGAGGGTCAGCAAACTTTGTAGTGTGGTCATGACAATGTGCAGGGAAGGTCAGCAAACTTTGTAATGTGGTCATGACAATGTGCAGGGAGGGTCAGCAAACTTTGTAGTGTGGTCATGACAATGTGCAGGGAGGGTCAGCAAACTTTGTAATGTGGTCATGACAATGTGCAGGGAGGGTCAGCAAACTTTGTAGTGTGGTCATGACAATGTGCAGGGAAGGTCAGCAAACTTTGTAATGTGGTCATGACAATGTGCAGGGAAGGTCAGCAAACTTTGTAGTGTGGTCATGACAATGTGCAGGGAAGGTCAGCAAACTTTGTAGTGTGGTCATGACAATGTGCAGGGAAGGTCAGCAAACTTTGTAATGTGGTCATGACAATGTGCAGGGAGGGTCAGCAAACTTTGTAGTGTGGTCATGACAATGTGCAGGGAGGGTCAGCAAACTTTGTAGTGTGGTCATGACAATGTGCAGGGAATGTCAGCAAACTTTGTAATGTGGTCATGACAATGTGCAGGGAGGGTCAGCAAACTTTGTAGTGTGGTCATGACAATGTGCAGGGAATGTCAGCAAACTTTGTAATGTGGTCATGACAATGTGCAGGGAATGTCAGCAAACTTTGTAGTGTGGTCATGACAATGTGCAGGGAAGGTCAGCAAACTTTGTAGTGTGGTCATGACAATGTGCAGGGAGGGTCAGCAAACTTTGTAGTGTGGTCATGACAATGTGCAGGAGGGTCAGCAAACTTTGTAGTGTGGTCATGACAATGTGCAGGGAGGTTCAGCAAACTTTGTAGTGTGGTCATGACAATGTGCAGGGAGGGTCAGCAAACTTTGTAGTGTGGTCATGACAATGTGCAGGGAGGGTCAGCAAACTTTGTAGTGTGGTCATGACAATGTGCAGGGAGGGTCAGCAAACTTTGTAGTGTGGTCATGACAATGTGCAGGGAAGGTCAGCAAACTTTGTAATGTGGTCATGACAATGTGCAGGGAAGGTCAGCAAACTTTTTAATGTGGTCATGACAATGTGCAGGGAAGGTCAGCAAACTTTGTAGTGTGGTCATGACAATGTGCAGGGAGGGTCAGCAAACTTTGTAGTGTGGTCATGACAATGTGCAGGGAGGGTCAGCAAACTTTGTAGTGTGGTCATGACAATGTGCAGGGAAGGTCAGCAAACTTTGTAGTGTGGTCATGACAATGTGCAGGGAAGGTCAGCAAACTTTGTAGTGTGGTCATGACAATGTGCAGGGAGGGTCAGCAAACTTTGTAGTGTGGTCATGACAATGTGCAGGGAATGTCAGCAAACTTTGTAATGTGGTCATGACAATGTGCAGGGAGGGTCAGCAAACTTTGTAGTGTGGTCATGACAATGTGCAGGGAATGTCAGCAAACTTTGTAATGTGGTCATGACAATGTGCAGGGAGGGTCAGCAAACTTTGTAATGTGGTCATGACAATGTGCAGGGAGGGTCAGCAAACTTTGTAGTGTGGTCATGACAATGTGCAGGGAAGGTCAGCAAACTTTGTAGTGTGGTCATGACAATGTGCAGGGAAGGTCAGCAAACTTTGTAGTGTGGTCATGACAATGTGCAGGGAGGGTCAGCAAACTTTGTAGTGTGGTCATGACAATGTGCAGGGAATGTCAGCAAACTTTGTAGTGTGGTCATGACAATGTGCAGGGAGGGTCAGCAAACTTTGTAGTGTGGTCATGACAATGTGCAGGGAATGTCAGCAAACTTTGTAATGTGGTCATGACAATGTGCAGGGAGGGTCAGCAAACTTTGTAATGTGGTCATGACAATGTGCAGGGAGGGTCAGCAAACTTTGTAGTGTGGTCATGACAATGTGCAGGGAATGTCAGCAAACTTTGTAATGTGGTCATGACAATGTGCAGGGAAGGTCAGCAAACTTTGTAGTGTGGTCATGACAATGTGCAGGGAGGGTCAGCAAACTTTGTAGTGTGGTCATGACAATGTGCAGGGAGGGTCAGCAAACTTTGTAGTGTGGTCATGACAATGTGCAGGGAAGGTCAGCAAACTTTGTAATGTGGTCATGACAATGTGCAGGGAGGTTCAGCAAACTTTGTAGTGTGGTCATGACAATGTGCAGGGAAGGTCAGCAAACTTTGTAATGTGGTCATGACAATGTGCAGGGAGGGTCAGCAAACTTTGTAATGTGGTCATGACAATGTGCAGGGAAGGTCAGCAAACTTTGTAATGTGGTCATGACAATGTGCAGGGAGGGTCAGCAAACTTTGTAATGTGGTCATGACAATGTGCAGGGAGGGTCAGCAAACTTTGTAGTGTGGTCATGCAGTGCAGGGAAGGTCAGCAAACTTTGTAATGTGGTCATGACAATGTGCAGGGAAGGTCAGCAAACTTTGTAGTGTGGTCATGACAATGTGCAGGGAGGGTCAGCAAACTTTGTAGTGTGGTCATGACAATGTGCAGGGAGGGTCAGCAAACTTTGTAGTGTGGTCATGACAATGTGCAGGGAAGGTCAGCAAACTTTGTAGTGTGGTCATGACAATGTGCAGGGAAGGTCAGCAAACTTTGTAATGTGGTCATGACAATGTGCAGGGAGGGTCAGCAAACTTTGTAGTGTGGTCATGACAATGTGCAGGGAGGGTCAGCAAACTTTGTAGTGTGGTCATGGCAATGTGCAGGGAAGGTCAGCAAACTTTGTAATGTGGTCATGACAATGTGCAGGGAGGGTCAGCAAACTTTGTAGTGTGGTCATGACAATGTGCAGGGAATGTCAGCAAACTTTGTAATGTGGTCATGACAATGTGCAGGGAAGGTCAGCAAACTTTGTAGTGTGGTCATGACAATGTGCAGGGAGGGTCAGCTTACTGTTCTTAAACGTGCCACACCGGCCGTAACATGGGGCATCAGTTTTTTTAGTCTCTACCAAAGGACTCTATGACTATCATTTCTAAATGCCAAATGATTGAGAAAAGATCAGTCACTACCTATTTTCAAGTTTTGGAAAGACCCCAGCCAGGGTCGAACCTACAACCTCCCAAATACAAAGCAAGCAGTCTACCAACTGAACTACTGTAGTGGGTTATTTGGTTACTGTCACTTAAATCTCTATTGATGAATTACAAGTACCGTAGTAGTTCCTGATAAGATACAAAATGGAAAATGGTCATAGGAAGGAAAAAAAACCTGGAGCATGAACTCAATACAATATACCAGATGTTTCTAATCAGTTTATAATAAGTTAAATTGCTTTTTATTAGCAAAAACAAAGATGTCAATAAGTTAATAAAACCAGTACAATACAGTACCTTAATAGTTTACAATGTAATATATGTACATAAAGGACAGATGTGTCCATTGTATAATAGCTACTGGTATATAAAAAGTAATGTTTTCATAGTATAATAGCTACTGTAAATTGTTAAATTTTTGTGTTAATTTTTTTTATTTTTGCATAAATTTGCAACAGCAACAACAAACGAAAATAAAAGTTAAGTGAACATTTTATTTAGATCTAATTCATATACAGTTACTCTGGGTACAAAATTGTACAACCGGACAATGCGAAAAACAAAAGTATGCAATTATATCGAAAAGACACCTTCATTTACCTGCAGGTTGACATCAGTTGTCACCAATGAGCTTAGTTACCAGGATGTATGACCAACCTATGGTGTACAGTGACAGATATCAGGCAGTTAGACTATCTCAGTCCTGGGCTCAAACCTCAGTTTGATTACTCTACCTGTTTATTAAATCTGAATGAAAAAGCGCAGTTTTTTAACAATGTAATTACTTCCATTTAAACTGTATAAAGTAAAAAAACCTTTCTTTTAAAATAAAAGAGGGAAATTTGCATTTTTTTTAAAAATGTACTTGGCAGTGCATCCAAGATACAATACAAGTTAATGATAAAAACAGTCAAACAAGGCAATTTTATGCAAATACAAAGAAAAACAAACACATGCTGGGACCACAAAGTCATCAAGGGTCTATTGTATTCTTTTTGTCTGATTTCATCAACAATGAAAAAAGTTGTACTAAGGGTTTTATAGGTTAATATGCACTTACATGATATAAGTATGCACTTAAAAAGTACTTGAACTATGTAATCACTTCAAGGTCAAGTAATACTGGTAGTAAAACTTTCCAAGGTCAAGTAGGTACACTAATTTTAACAGGTTAAATTTTTTCAATGTTTTGCATTTAACATAAAGAAGGAGGAGGAGAGTTGAATAATGGTGTTTAACATCCCAGTCAAGAATATTTCACTTATATCAAACTGTTGCCAGCTTATTGCCAGCTATAGCCAAGGTGCACAAATTTTGCCTGTGCGTTGTGCTGATGGCATATTATATAGCAGGGTTCTTTACCGTGCCATGCCTGACAAGGGACCTTATTTATTTTAAGTTCCAAACCAAATGAACAGTGACTTTCATTTCGTAATGCTAAATGCTTGGCAAAAGAACAGTTACTACCCACTTTTAAGTCTTTGGTCAGACCCGGTAAGGGTTTGAAACCATGACCTCCCACTTACGAAGCAATCACTCTACCAACTGAGCTACCACAGTGGTTAGGAGAGAAGAGAAGTTGGTAAAGATATGTGTTTAAATGGCTTTCCTGAAACACTTCAACTTTAATTTGTATATCTAGTTACCAACTGTGAGTCCTTAAAATATTGATATTATTAAAATTTAAACTTGTAACAACCATAAGTGTAGAAAATCTCTTATCATGAGTGCAGAAAACTTATTGGTTTGTAGATACACATATTTTCACAAACAAATTATGTCATGTGTATGTTGTGCTGTGGTTCAATGAAATAGAAAATCAGTATGCACAACGTCAACTGGTCTGTGAGTGTGAAAGTATCTACTGGTATGCTTTCAACAATACATACTTTATGATGCTGATGACTTTTGCTGGGCTGCAATGTCACAGATTTACCATAATATACTAAGTATAATCCCTAGGATTGAATCGCAGAGATTCTTGAGTGAGAAAGTTTAACTGTTCACTTGTCAAACTTAATGGTTATTTCTGTGTAATCCAGTTTCACCTACAATTACAAAATTACAATTACAAATTGATGACTACAAAAACCGAAGAATCTTTACCAGCTAAGCTAGCCTGGCATAAAACACAAAATTTTACTGCTCTTCACTCCACTCAGTACTACTAATTAAATCAATTTAACTGATATAAAGGTCAACTTGGCAAGGGCAAACCCTTTCTCTGCAAGCCTCGGGTCTCCTGACTGAAATGTTCAACCCCTCAGGTGAGATTTCCCTACCCTACATGGATACTCATAATGGATTCTTATATTCTAAAATGTGGTGGATCAGGTCATAGGTAAGACTCCTCCAGGGTTTGAAGGCTAATGCCTTAACCGCTTGTCCACAGCAGACTAGAACTCTTCTGTGTAGTAAGAAGATGAATGACAGTCTGCCTTAGAAGTCATTCATAAAGGAGTAATACACAATCATTAACATAAACAAACAGTATCTCAGTCAGTCTGTCAAACTGCTTAATGAAATGAAGGTGTTACAACATCAATCAAACAACATTTTTTCGTGGTATCCAAAACAAACATACTTTTTGAGTAAGCAAGCCATGTCTATGTACAATAACAGATTAACAATACCGGTATCAAATATCACCTTTTGTCACACTTGTTCCTTCAAGGTTGTATAGGTCAAGCTTAACAAACAAATTAATTAAACACAGCAGTGTTCTGAAAAACAGCAAACTCTTTTATGCCTCTTGAATAGCTTAGGATTCTCATTGCACAGACGTTAAATTGTTACAGCATCTAACATTTTGTGGAAAAAACAACTAGATTTAATTTGCTAGGATATCACTGTTGTTTTGGGAAGTTTAATGATTAAATTGGAAAAATTAAGTCATTTTTCACCAGGGGGAACTATCTTTATTTGGTAGTAATTTTAGGCAAATATCACTGTACAGATTATATATATATATATATATATATATATATATGTACATGTTGAGATTACCTGGTATTATAATATTAATATGACAGCCAGACAACTACAATTCAAAGTGCAACAGAAAACAGAAAAATACAAGGTTGGAATTGGGAGCTGATCCATGGACCTCCAATGACATAAGCAAGAAACATACAGATACACAACAACAATGAATACTGCTACACAATAAATGTTGGTTTGTTGAACAATATTAAGTCATCTCTACTAGTTAGTAGACAACATAGAAAACATCAGTAAAACATCATATCTATCAAAGACAGATGCAAGTCAAGTTCTGAAAAAATTGCTTGTGGTGAGGCTGCAAAAGATCATGCACATCAGTGGTAATTCTAAAAATATAGTCCATGGTGTCTATAAAAAGAAAATTATGGCTGTTAGGCTGCATTGATATATCGACTCAGACTAAAAGCATTACCTTCACATCTAGTCCATCACAAATCTTTAACCTAAACTTTAAAACCAAATGTTTACAATATGACTGTATCTCTCTTTGATGAAACATACAGAAGCAATTGTATTGCAATTCCCATTGAAAGACAATAGGGGTCATGACCCTTGATGTGTATCAATTTTCTCGCAATATTATGTCATGTGCTGCACAGGGGGTCACATGATCATGTGAGGTACCCCGATGTTGCATGGCGAAAAACCCTATATCACACAACCAGATATGGAAAACAAATTAGCACCAGGTACAAAATATTTATTAAAAGAAAGAATTGTAAATATAAGAAATGACATTTCTGTTCATGGTATTTCAAGGGGTAATGAAAGATAGTGTGGTGCGTGCCAAATTCAAGATGAAGGGCTTTGCCCTTCATTGGATTTGGCATGCGCCACATTATCTTTCATTACCCCTTGAAATACCATGATCAGAATGTCATTTCTTAAACAATGGAAAGGAGGTAGGCCACCTATATAAAAGTGTAGCCATCAAGTAGTAACCTCTTCATAGGGAAAGACTCTCAAGACTGGCCCTATTTACACAATATTTCCTTAACTAAAATTTTCTTTCACTTAAATCTGGCAAAATTTCAAATCTTAAATAAATTTGTTATTTTTTTTAGACATTCAGGACTTTAAGGTGTCATTTTAAAGATTATTTCAAATTTACAATATTTGTATTTAATTTTGACAATAAAATATTTATCAGTAGTTTCAAATAAAAGTCACTAAAATTTGTTTAATTTCAGTTAAGGACAATCTTTGCAAAGAAATGATTGTGAAACTGAGGCCATATTACTTTTATAGAGGTTGGTTGTCAAGGCAGTTAACCTCTTCAAAGGGGAAGACCGCCAAAGTAGTTGACCTCTATATTACAGGATGTATATATATGTATGTTTGTGGCCCTGTTTACGGGATGGTCAACAAGGCAGGTGATCTCTATATTGGAGATGGCCATCTAGATATGTGACCTCTATATAAGGGATGGCAATCTATGCAGGTGACCTTAACCTGTATATAGGGATTGTCAAGGCAGGTGACCTCCATTTATGGAAAGGTCATCAAGGTATGTGACCTATACATAGGGGATAGTTGTAAAGGGAGTTGGCCTCTATATAGGGCATGGTTGTTAAGGCAGGTAACCTCTATATAGGGTATAGTCATCTATGCAGGTTATCCCTATAGATGATGGTTACCAAGGAAGGTATCTTCTGTATAGGGGATGGCTCTTTATAAGGAAAGATTGTTAATATCAAGGGAGATAACCTATATAAAGGGGATGGTCATCAAGATAGGTGTAACTACATGTCATACCTAATGATAATGACAGTTGTCATAAAGTTATGAAAGCATGAAGCATTAAATAATTAAATACAAAATTCAAAGATATTAACTTTACCACTGATACAATAAATCATACACTGAACTGACAAACATTTGTCTACATGGAAATCAATACACGTCATTCAGCCATTTATGATCATATTTACATTTTTAATTGCTGTAATCTGTACTTTTTGTGGATAAAATCATAGTATTATACAAACCATCACGGAAATAAAACATTAGAATTGTCATTAAAACAAGAGAACATTATAGGTTAATTTTGACCTATTCTATTTATCAGAATGTTTGTAAGAAAATTTATAGTTATTGGTTTATCTTGTTAATACATTAATTATGAGTATTTTGTATGACAGATTTTTTGAAATTTCATAAATAATAAATTAATCGAATCATTGCAGTCACAAATAAATCTCAAAATGACATATTTTGTTTCATTTTCATCTAAATTAAGTCCTCAAATGACTGGCCCTGGGACTCTAGAACAATTAAGCCAAATCCTTTGAGTTTCAACAATGGCTTCTGATATAAATTAAACATTTTACAGTTTTATTAATGGATAAGTCATCTTAGGGATGACCATGGTTATAGGAAATGGGGGGGGGATGGAATATCTTAACTACATTAGTTAGTGCACTGTCTCATGGAGCTGCAGTTTAACAAAGTAAGCCAAATGACAGTCTATGACACTTATTGAAGCTCTATCACAAAAAAATAAAATTCTACTTCAAAATCCAGAGATAAAATGCATGCAAAGCTAATTGTCTAATCAAAACTGTTACCATGGTAACAGATAAAGTGGATCCCTTAGCTGCCCAAAAAAACCTGAGGGTCCTTGTGGAAAATATACTGCTAGTGTCCATATAGAATACATTTGCTAGGTAGTTGTCTGGTTTTCTAATTATTAATAATGTACCATTTCTCAAAGAAAAATTCTGAATAAAATCAATTACATGTATATGAAATCTGACAAGTCATCAAAATATTAACACATTTTGTTTTTGTACAAAGACTGTAAAATATTTTTTAAAAATTATATGTTCAAATCATAAAGGATACTTTGATGTGGTTTAGTATGTATTTTACATAACTTGATGGTCACAATATTATAATGACTTCTTAAATTTTGCAGATTCAGAATTTCTCACTTAGTATTTATTCAATGAAATGTTGTGTAAAATAAATGAACTTGAAATGATTTTTTTAAATATATTTCATTGTTAACCTTTCATTGTAGTTCTGATGAGAACTACTTTCCAGTACGTTGCCTTCAAATATTAGGAATTCAGAAATATCTCACAACAATGTCTCAAATTTCCAACTACATATGTTACACAGGGGACAGTGACCTTTAAGGTTGACCGAATTTTAAGAGTCAGATTTAGCTACTTTGGTAGGGTGGCTAGATTACACACATCACACACATCAATATCATTCTGTTTTTTCAGTAAGTAATTAACCCACAGGTTTGTCCTATGTGTCGTCCCTGTATAATTCCCTTTTGGGGTAATTTCAATATTTTTTAATAATTCAGGACCATTTTTCAGTGTTTGTAATAGTTTTATCCACATTATCTTTTATTGTATCTGAACTCCTTTATTGTTCTTGTAGTGTTCATTTAATTACTTTAAAAAATAAAAACAGGGCTGATGAGTCCATTTTTTTCGTTTTTCAAAATTGAGAATAGCCTTCCGAACAAAGAACTGTTTTCAGATCATACGATTACCAATAGTATATAGTCAGCAAAATTTAACATTTTTCTAAAATTTTGCAGCTGTCCAAACTTCTAAAGAATGTGCAAATCAGTGTTTTATACAAAACTGGCATGGATACTTTTGATGTGGTTTTAAGGAACATCTTTTTCAAATTATTTGATGCATGGTCATCTGATAAAACTTGTAGTGACGCCATTGCTTGATTAGTATTTAATACATTGTACAACTTTATAGAATTAATGTTGCTAAATGGCCTTGTGAATTGTAAATGCATATTTATTTATGACGAAATAATTTATTAATTATAATAATATGCATTTTATAAAATCAGTTTGTTCCAATTCTGATAAAAACGGAACTCAATAAATTACGCATCAAACAATGAATTACAACATTAACTGCATTGTCCTCCAAATCACTTTCATATATTTTCAATAAATTCATTTTTTTTATTCCAACACACTAAAAAGAGGAATTCTGATATGTCAGCTGTTTTACAGACATGTTTGGCCGTCTGAAGGATTTAGCTTGGAGTCTATGGAGAGGTATTGTCCTGAACATCCCGAAAAATTCAATTTCATATAGTCCACATATATAAAGTTTATGACTATTATTGTTTGCCAAGAATTTTAAGGCAATTTTTTTCTTCAGAAAACTGTACCATTTCCCACCATTACTAAGAACATTGTTTCTAACAGGTTCATGCAGATTCATGCACTTTATGTACTCGTGTTAAAATTGATCATTAGAATTTATAAAACCATCGTAAAATCCTAGACACAGCAGCCAGTGCAATAATAATATCTAACACATCAATCAATAATATGTCACAGATTTGCTTCAAAATTAATTGTTCTTACTGAATTTTTCAATTTTTAAGAATTTTTAAAATTTTACATCCCATTATCCAGTATTAACCTACTTCTATCATCATTATATAAGACATGTGCCAATGTTTTATGATTAATGGCACTTGTTACGGACTGCACTTCATCAAAAAAACAAAATCTGCAGTTGTCAACTTCCGATGTTTTCGGAATACTAGACAAAGATATATTTTACATATTACTCAATAAAATTTTTTTTAAAAATATCAAATTTTATGAATGTATAAGTCTTATTTTATAAAATCGAAACATCTGCATTAACCTCAATGAATTGCATGAGCTTCTATAGAAATCAGACCATGTCTAAATCAGCACAATATTGAATCAAATCAAATTATCACACATACTTATACATACACAAGAAGAAGGCGAAAAACCCACAAATTACTTCTGTAATATGGAGTCAAGAAATTACTACAGTAAATTAATTGCAAAAATTGAAAAAGAAATGGAGAAATTATAACAGACCAAAAAGAAATATTAAGGGAAACAAAAAATTTTTATCAGACACTTTATTCAAAACCTAGGAAAATAAATGAGGACTGTATTATAGAAAAATTAAAATATTTAAATTTCAACATACTTTCAGATGATGAAGCAAAACTGATTGAAGGGGAGATAACCTATTCTGAAGCAAAATATTTTTTAAAGAATATGAAAAATGACAAAAGTCCTGGCTCGGATGGTTTTACCACCGAATTTTTTAAATTTTTTTGGATAGACATTGGTTACTTTATAGTAAGATCAATAAATTATAGTTACAGCATAAAAGAAATGTCCAATACACAGAAACTAGGCATAATTACTTGTATACCAAAACCGGATAAACAAAAAGAATACTTAAAAAACTGGAGACCAATAAGTTTATTAAATTGTGTCTACAAAATTGCATCAGGCTGCATAGCAAACAGAATTAAAAAAACACTTGATACACTTATTTCAAAAGATCAGACAGGATTTATAAAAGGTCGCTTTATAGGAGAAAATATTAGGTTAATATATGATATAATGCAATATACTGATATTAACAATATGCCAGGCTTATTATTACTTGTTGATTTTGAAAAAGCATTCGATTCAGTTTCATGGGAATTTATACAAAAAGTTTTATCTATTTTTAATTTCAAGGATTCTATTAAGTGTTGGATTCAAACTCTATATAATAATGCAGAATCTGCAGTTACACAAAACGGTTTCATATCGGAAAGATTTAAATTAGAAAGAGGTTGCAGGCAAGGTGATCCCTTATCACCATATATTTTTATATTGTGTGCAGAGATACTAGCAATTCTGATAAAATCAAATCCTGAAATAAAAGGAATAGAAATTGAAGGGGAAGAATATTTAATATCCCAGTATGCAGACGATACTAGTTTTTGTTAGATGGGTCTCCCAGTTCCCTAGACAATACTCTAAGAGTTTTAGATTACTATGCAGGAGTTTCTGGACTTAAAATTAATTATACAAAAACCAAAGTTATATGGATTGGGAGTAAAAAATTTTCATCCGAAGTTTTTCACCGAGATAAATGGAAACTAGAGTGGGGAGTTACAAACTTTAAATTACTAGGCATAAATTTTTCAGTAAATTTAGATCAGATCACAGATCAAAATTATGACTTAAAAATAAAAGAAATTAAAAGTACTATAAAAAATTGGTCACATAGAAAATTGACGATGTTAGGAAGAAATACTGTATTAAAAACTCTAATAATTCCAAAATTACCCACTTAATTATTTCCCTACCGAATCCAAATGAGAAACTAGTAAAAGATCTAGAGAAATTATTTTTTAATTTCATTTGGGAAAACAAGCCAGAGAAGATAAAAAGAGATATACTTATTCAAGATTATGGTTACGGAGGCATAAAAATGATTAGTTTACCAAAATTCTTTACAGCTTTGAAATGTACATGGATTAGAAGAATTATTAAAAATAGTGAATCAAAATGGGCGAAACTTAGCAAAGTAATAACAAATATAAATCTGGATGAAATTTACAATTGTGGAGATTATTTTATTGATATAAAACAGAGAAAAATCATAAACAACTTTTGGAATGATGTTTTACAAAGTTGGAAAATTCTCCAAGAAAAAGAAATTCCAAAAAATTTTGAAGATATGGCAAGTGTTAATATTTTCTATAACAGTAATATAAGGAAAGATTTTAAACCAATTATTTATACAAAATATATAGAAAAGAATATAACAATGATACATGATCTAATGGATGTTCATGGAAAATTCTTAAAGTATGAAAGTTTTATTGCAAGATATGATGTAGACTCTAATTTTCTAGAGTATAATTCTTTAATAAGTAGTGTAAAATCATACCAAAAAAAAGTTTTGGGATTGGATGTCTGCCCATTTCAGAATCTCAATAGACCTAAAATGTCATATAATTTAAAATCCATTCTTAAAGATGAAAAAGGTTGCAAAGAGATTTATGGGGTTCTGAAGCGGACCGATATCCATCCAAAAGCTCAGACTAAATATGCAAATTTAAACTATAACATCTCTGAATTAGAATGGAGAAATTATTATATTCTACCATTCAAAATTACAAAAAATACAACTTCCCAATGGTTTCAGTACAGGATCCTGCATAGAATCTTAGCTACAAACTCATTCTTATATAAAATCAATTATGTTGACTCGGATAAGTGTACATTTTGTAACAATGAAGTTGAAACACTGGAACACCTGTTCTATGACTGTTATAAAGTGTACGAACTATGGGAATCTATCCAAAGATGGATCTTTAACACAAAAAATGAACAAATAGAATTAAGTAAAAAAGTAATTTTATTAGGATATACAGATAAACAAAACAAAGTGCTTAACTGGCTAATACTAAATATTAAACAATATATATATAGAACTAAAATACAAAAGCATCAGTTAAATATTTTTGCTCTTCAAAACATAATAAAAAAGAATTTGGAAATAGAACGTTATATCCTTTTTAAAAACTGTCGTTATGATGAATTTTACACTTTGTGGTTCCCATGGTTCAAGCTTTGTTAGATATAACTGTAAGAACAGAATTTAAATTATGAGATATGTTTTTTCTCTTTTTTTGTTGTCACTCAAAGATTAATGCTGTGAACTGTCCATCTTTTGTGCTTAATATTGATAATGTATGCATATAAACAAACACAAAATATATGACAAGTACTTCTTCCTTTCCTCCTTCCTTCCTTAGTCTAGTTTTCTAGTCCTGTTACCAGATTTTCTCCTTTTTTTCGCTATTATGCTACACTGTCATTCTTTCTGGTAATCTATCTTTCAATCTCCATTTTATCTATCTTATCTTACATATACACACACACACACATGCATATGCTAACATGAACACACACACACACACACACACACACACACACACACAAATGCATGCATACCAAAACAAATTTAAAAAACCAGACTGCATGAAATAGCTTTATTTGCCAAATGCTATATAAAATGTAAAGTACCAAATTTGACAATATATTAAGTATGTATATGTTAAATATACCTAGTATATTTACAAATATTATGTAAATTTTTGTTAAAAATATTTTGTGGCTAAAATTTGTAAGTATGATGAACCCAGGGCAGGTTCCAACCCTGGCATCATTCATCCATTAGTTAAGTCTGGCCAATAAAAAATATCAATTACAAAAAAAAAATACTTATACATACACATATGGCACTTTCACATTTAATAATCTAGGTTAATTGAATTAAATATAGGTTTTTTAAGATCAACATGAGCTTTTTAGTTTTTAAAACCAGTAAACTAGATTTATTTCTCAATGAAGTACGTGTGCTACAAAACATAAACAAACACTTGTTTACTTCCCTGGCCTATCTCCATCACTGTATAGGCAAACTTCTTTGACCTGTCCGTTTGACCTTTAATTTGAATCTTTATTAAAGACAACTGCATTTATAAATAGGAATCACATGGCTTTATTTTGTAGACATAATGAAAACACTTATCCCATATATTAACTGCAAATCCTGCTATTACCCATATATAGGGTTTACTCTTCTATATGAATATAACTAATGAAAGGTCAAACAGACAGGTCAATGTTGTTTGCCTATGAAAAATATCCCAAAATGACCTATATGATCTGTCAAAACACCACAATTTTGATTCATTATCTATTTCTATAAATAATTAATGTGTTTTACTAATGATATTTACTATTTTTAGGCCAACCATGGCAGACAAACAACAACATTCCTTGCGACAAATCCACAACAAAGTCGAGAAAACCATACAAACACACCACAGTGAATAAAATTAACAGAATTGTAAATATAAACAAAAACAATAAACTTATTGTATTTATCAAACATTAATTTCTATAATTAGTGTCATAAAGAGTCTCATAATTGCTCAATCATTGCAATAAATCACTTACACATGAAATATTGTCAGTCCAATAACTAGCCTAGCTATTTCTTAACTAAGAATTTCCTGAATTTAAATTTAGCAAATTTTAACACATTGTAAATAAACCTGTTTGTCAAAACTAAAAACAGATATTTATTCAGTTAAAGTGATCTCTTCAACATGACACTTTAGTATCCTCAATATCTTAATTTATTACCAGTAATTAATTAAATTAGATTTTTAAGTTTTCAAATTAGCCATATCTAAGTTAAGAAAAATCTTAGTACAGAAATGTAATTGTGAAAATGTGGCTTGTGTGTAAATGTTATATCCAGTACTGGATGGGGTACAAAGTACTAAGGGACATGGTACTATAACATATTTTCAGAATATTTATTTCTTTGCTATCCCATTAAACTATAGACTATTGTCAGACTTGGTGTTATCTAAGTCTATTGTAGCACTGGCCTTATACTTTGATGTGGTTTCGGTAGTTTTTGGAACATTTTGAATAATTTGATGGTCATTGCACCAATTATTATATCATTTTTACAGAGCCTTTGTCACCATTGGTTGATTAGTATTGATACATTGTACAACTTTATTAATATGTCTTGCATATATTTATGTGACATAACAATTTATTAATTATAATATGTATTTATAATATACATTTATATGTATTTATAAAAGACTTTTATCCTAGTTCTGATAAAAACAGATCGCAATAAATTATACATCAAAGCATAAAGTGACCATCAAACTTAGAACATTATTTCCACAGAAACATCTGCATATCAGTTGATGTACTTCATGAATATAAAATAGGTGCGATGGTTGAGAGCACTTACATAGTACTTTAACCACACCACTGGACATTTATTCTAGTGCCCATTCACTTTATAAATATAAAAAAGGTGGGATGGTTGAGAACCCTCACATAGTACTTTAACCACACCACTGGACATTTATTCTAGTGCCCATTCACTGAATAAATATAAAATTAGTGGGGTGGTTGAGAACCCTAACATAGTGCTTTAACCACACCACTGGACATTTATTCTAGTGCCCATTCAAAGGTGGAAAATTTAATACCAATGGCCTCAATATATCTTTCCCATAATATTATACCGATTAGTCCAACCTGCCTTAAAGGTCACCTCTATATAAGGGTCACCTGCTTATAAATGCCAGGAGAACTGTATCCCAATTGTTCTTTATTCATATTATTTGAATCTGTATATAAAGGCCACCTGCCCATAAAAGCCACTTTTACTGGTTCCCTTGGGTGGCCTTTATAGACAGGTTTGACTGTATGTATGAATTGTTTGCTGCATTCAGCTCATTTCTTCAAATACCCATGTGCATAAGTACAGACATGACAAAATTAAGTTCACTAAGTGTATGGTCAGGTAATGTGAATAAACATCCATTTGTATCTTTCAAAATATCTTTGTGTGAACATGTATTAAATTTTTTAAAATGTGTTTTTATGGACAACTGTATTGTTTAATTTGTTAAACAGATTGGGTGGTTAAAGCCCTCCAAAACCACTTGAACCACAACAATGGATACTGTTTCTAAATTTAAGTTTTTATAGTCTGCTGGTCTCAATATTATTCATTCTGTCATGTTTGTTTCCTTTGTTGGTTTTTGTTCCTGGTTGCAATGACTTCTGCCAAGCTAGTATATAAAGATACTCATTCCCTTATTCATTTTCTTTAGTTTTCAATAAAACAGATTTCTCAAACAAGTTCAAAAAACACATTTTACAAAAACAAATAAATATCTGTTTTATAATATTACTCTCAGAATGACATCAATATATATCACAATATCACATTATAGATTGACTAATTATTCATAATATCTAAATAATGATATTCACCAACCTGACAAATGTTGACAAACAAAGACCTACCTCATGAATTAATTCTTATGATGTAGAGCCATATCAGACCTAATCAAGAAAATACCACAAACAACTAATTCTTTCTAAACAAAACAAATACAGTTACAGTGGAACACTTCCTGGACCACACAATGGAACCTGTGTAAATCAAACAGTCCCTGAACCATATGGTTGTAGACGTCTGGGTAGCTTAGATGGTAGAGCACTTGCCTTTAGTGCAGGATGTCCCAGTTTCAATTCTTTGTCCAACCGTTTTGCTTTCCCTATATGTTACAGTTTGGTGGCCTGTGTGGTCCTAAGTATATAGTTAACTGGCAATTGCGGACAATGTAAAAAAGACCATCTGAATGAATATGGATGAGATTAAAAACATGGAACCTTGGGGAACTGGGGATGAATATAGCGGTCTGGGTAGCTCAGTTGGTAGAACACTTGCCTACAGTGTGGAGAGGACCAGGGTTTGATCCAAATCTGGCCCTGCATGTTTCTCCTTCATGTTACACAGCATTCTGTTGCCAAGTTTTCTACTCTACTGCAATATATAAAACAAATAATATGTTGTGTTGTATTTATATCTAAACATTAAGCCAGTCTAGAAGTCGTGTTTTATTATTATGAACATTCTGCTTCCTAAACCCCAAGTACCACCATTTTGAATGATAGATAAAACTATGTTCAGCAGTTCAGATAAGTCTGAGTGTAAATCATACAGTTTGCATAATTAGAAATGTGCATAAAAGTATTCATTTATAACTTTATTAACTTCAAAGACCTCAGGAGAACTTTGGTCACATCTAATTTTTGAGCTAGGCAAAAGGAATTTGTATCTAAAGAAAACATGCACTTAATTAACTGGTAACAACAATGCAACCAAAGTACAAATAAAGTGAAAGAGTGCCTATAAACTGAACATTTACACACTTCAGAAGCTGACAAATCACAGCCATGTCCAAATCAAAACTAGCCATGTCCTAATCAAAACTAGCCATGTCCTAATCAAAATTAGCCATGTCCTAATCAAAACTAGCCATGTCCTAATCAAAATTAGCCATGTCCTAATCAAAACTAGCCATGTCCTAATCAAAATTAGCCATGTCCAAATCACAAAACTAGCCATGTCCAAATCACAAAACTAGCCATGTCCAAATCACAAAACTAGCCATGTCCTAATCAAAACTAGCCATGTCCTAATCAAATTAGCCATGTCCTAATCAAAACTAGCCACGTCCTAATCAAAACTAGCCATGTCCTAATCAAAACTAGCCATGTCCTAATCAAAACTAATTTTTTAACATATTTGAGCTTTCAGATTTGTAGGGCATTATGGTAGGTAATGTTTTTATGCATGGCCATCTTCATACCAGGGAACCTTGGTGGCCAAGTGCTCTAAAGTGCATGCTTACACATGGATTACAGTGCCTCTCACCACCAAGGTTCCAATTCCACTTTGGACAAATCCTGCCATGAAAAAGTTTGTCAGTTCCCATGCCAAAGGTCAGTGGTTTCCTCTGGGCACTTGGGTATCCTCCACTATCCATGAATTGACTGTCTCGATATAAGTGAAAGAATCTTGACTGGGCATAAAACTCCCATTACTTCTCTCCATTCCCCTTTTTATACTTACAAGCACAAGAGTTGTTGTTTTCATTATCCATTTATAGCTTGAAACTAAGGCATCAAAATAGGTTAAATAGTTAAAAAGTGATATATATGATTTTTTTTAGTTTTATTCCTTTTTTCCAATGATTAATCAAAAAAAAAAACATATGAAAATGTTTGAAGTGTAAAGTGCAGCAGGTACACTACAAACAAAGTTATTTGATTTTTAACAATCTAAATACAGTTAGTTGTGAGTTCATGCAATATTTTTTGTCATTATTTTTGGGCTAAATAAATTATTTATATCTTATTTTGAAAAAAAATGTGTAACACTATGTCATTTATTTGAAATTCAAACAATATTTATTGTTCATTATCAGGTATGCAAATTTTTATTCTTTTCCATTTTTATTGTTTTACTTCATTTTTTTTATTTTTTTGTTGTTTTGTTTTCGTTCAAAATCATTATTTACTACTTTGTTTACTTTCGTCACTTTCCGTAACTTCTGGAAACCCATATTAACAATATGTGTTTTTTAAATTATCAAAAGACATTATTAAATCCACAAAAATATTCATCTGATGAAAAAAAAATTGTTTTAAAAAGAAGAATATTTCCATTTTTACCTGCTATATCATTTTTATCCAATTTATCAGTTTTCTTTTTTCATTATTTTGTTCTTTGTTTGAATATAAACAATATATTTCATTTATCATGAGTAATAAAACCATCCGTTTGGTGTATGGAAACTTATTAAAATTCATACTATTTTTACAATTTATGTCTATTTACTGTTTTGACTGCTTTTAACTTTTTGTTTGTTTGTTGATATGAATTTTTACTTTTCGTTTTTGTTAAGAAATGATTAATACATAGTTTTTACAAACATATACATTGTATGGTTTGTTGGCTTCTTTACTTTTGATAGTCATTTTATCGCCGTGGTAATTCCATCAATTTTGTTTTATGATTTTCTCATATTATTGTTTTTTAAAGACATTCTTGCAAGTAAAATTTCTCTTGTTTACATTTGATTATTTTTCGACCTTTTTTTTATTACTGTTGATTGTGATTTCAACATATTTTATTTAGAATTTCTTCTGATGTTTGTTTTCTTTGTTCTTTATTAGTTCTTAAATTCATTGTTTATTTTTATCTTTTTTGTCCTCTATTTTTGTTTCCTCTGTGTATTTTATCTTCTTATTAATTTCCATACATACTAGCTCTTTTGTGAGACCATTATTATTAACTAATGATATGGTGATATTACTAATACTACTTGTCAAGTGTTTTTTTGTATTGTACATGTATTCATACTGTTTTTTGTGATTTTTTTGTTCTCTTCTATTCATTTGCACAATATGGTTCAGTAATACATCATCTGATGATATCATTAGTCTGGTCAATTTCATTTTGTATTACCTGTATTTTCTTATTGTTGTTTTTCTCTCTTTTTGTGTATGTGTTTGTGTTTTTATATACATGTCTGTTTTGCTTGACATTTGGACAGTATGCATTGTTTTCTTCTTTTTTTTTTCTTTTTTTTTTTGTATTTTCTGTGTGTTTTTGTTTTTTCTGAATGTATTTCTTGTTGGCATTTGGACAACAAGCATTGCTTTATTCTTGTTTGTCTGTGTGTTTGTGTTTTCTGATATAATTATTTCTGTTCCTTTTTGTAACATTTGAACAATATGCATTGTTTTTTTCTTGTTTTTGTGTGTGTGTGTGTGTGTGTGTGTGTTTGTGTTCTCTGATATACATTTCTGTTTCTTTGTTGGCATTTGAACAATATGCATTGTTTTCTTCTTATTTTTGTGGGTTTTGTGTGTGTGTGTTTGTGTTTTTTTATATACATTTCTGTTTGTTGGCATTTGGACAATATGCATTGTTTCTTCTTATTTTTTGCATTTTCTGTGTGTGTTTGTGTTTTTTCTAATTCTGTTTCTTGTTGGCATTTGGACAATATGCATTGTTTTTTACCCCTACCAGAAAATCCAGACTACATTCCTATGATGTCTTGTTACCTACGAAACGAGGAAGTGCTGTGTAATTCTTGGTGAGTAATTACGACAAGATCGTAAAATCTGTATTACACGGTTAAAAGATCACATGACACAAGACCTAACATTATACAAGTCATCACTAAATGTCAATCACGTTCATATCATTATTTCGGAAATTCAAATTCCTATTCATAAAATTACGACATAAAACAGGTATGAAGTGTATATTTCCGTTTTGGTTAAACAATTTGGATGTCAATGATGATTTGATTATTGGTAATTACGTGTTGTGTTTGTACACAGTTACCGACACAGTGATTTACTGCACAAACACATTAATTATACGAAATAGCAGGAAACATTTGTCTAAATTTCTTGTCTTTATTATTTTTATAACAATTACGTGTTGTAAAAAATCATAAATTTATTTATTTCTAAGGTTATAATTAATTAGTGTTATTTTATTTTACTGTCAATTTATGTATTTCTAAGGTTAATAATAATTAGTGTTATTTATTTCTTAAGTTAATATTAATTAGTGTTATTTATTTCGTGTCAATTTATTTATTTCTAAGGTTAATATTAATTGGTGTTTTTTTCCTGTTAAGGTGTAACAAAATTATACATTTTAAATCAATCAAAGTTTTAACAAAGATTTTTCATTCTTAATTTCAGAACTGACACAAGCATTGAAAGTATTAAAAATAGGTAATGACTGTTTCACCAAGAACTATGCATTTAGAAATGAAAGTCATAAGGGTCCTTTGGATGAGACCATAAAAACCAATGCCCCTGTCATGGCAGGAGTGGCACATTAAAGAAGCCTCCCCCCTGTCCATTGCCCTGACCGCACTGTAAATATCGCAATTTCTGCTACTTCAGTTATAGCTGGTGATGTCTTGATATAAGTGAAATATTCTTGACTGGTACGTAAAACTTCATTTAATCAATAACAAGCATTCTGAGAGTATTGCAAAACAATAAATAGTCCCCTACCGGTTGCATATTTCACTAATCCCAAAGTTTTAGGTAAAATGTATCTTATTATATGGTACAAAGATTTGTAGTTATAAATTATATGTGTTGTTCAAGATGTAAAGCTCAAAGTTCAAAGGGCCATAACTCCCATAAAAACTAGTAGAATGAAACAAAACGTTAACTTGATCTGTAACTCATCATTGTTGACCTGCATACCAAAAAACAATTCATTAACTGCAAGCGTGTAGAAAAAAAGAGTGGAAAACTGAAGTTTCAGTGAATTTTCAAAGTTCAAACGGCCATAACTCCCATAAAAATCTGCAGATGGAAACAAAACATAAACTTGATCTGTAACTCATCATGGTAGAGTCACATACCAAACATTAGTTCCATTTCTGCAAGCGTGTAGTAAAAAAGTGCGGAAAACTAAAATTTCAGTGAATTTTCAAAGATCAAAGGGCCATAACTCCGGTTAAAATTAACAGATGGAAACGAAACGTAAACTTGATCTGTAACTCATCATGGTAGACTCATATACCAAAAATCAGTTCATTATCTAAAAGCATTTAGAAAAAAAGAGAGGAAAACTGAAATTTCAGTGAATTTTCAAAGTTCAAAGGGCCATAACTCATGTAAAAATTTGCGGACCAGAATGAAACGCTAACTTGATCTGCAACTCATCATGGTAGACTCACATACCAAAAATCAGTTCATTATCTAAAAGATTTTAAAAAATAGGTGTGGAAAACTGAGATGTGACAGATGGACGGACGGACAGACGGACAGACGGACAGAGCGCAAACCTACAGTCCCCTTCAGCTTTCGCCGGTAGGGGAATAAAAAGAGACCTGAAAGATCACAATGGATTTTAGCTTATTTCATAAATAAGGTTGTGACCCTGACATTTGACCTTGGCTTTATGTCTCAAGACATCAAAAATTCAAATCTACTCAGGGAAATTAAAACAGAGTTACCCTCTCTTGTGGCAAACACAATGTCATATCCAAGTATTCATGTATACCAAGTTTTGTATAAAAAAAATGTGAGAAAGAAATGTCAATAGTGTAGCAGGAATAACCTGGACAAGCTTTTATGGACAGATGGACATACAGACGGATGGGAGGACAAATTGAGACAGAGCCTTAGAATAACACATTGTGTCACCAGGAACAGGCATTTTAAAAATACGGAAATGTTGTGATTCAACAAATTTCTTTTTAAAAATAAAAAAAGGGCAAAAAGTTTGAACAGTTGTATATTGTAGAAATGTTTACATGTCCTGCGGACGTATGACAGAGGACCACCCTAGATTACATATAAGTAAATTTTATTTACCTGTTGGTTAAATATAATACCTTGACAGGTGTTGCCACAGAAAATATACAGATGGGGGTGTGGGGTGGGAGGGGATGGACAATGGTACATTAAGTAACAGTTAGGGGTGTGGGTGGGAGGATGAAGACACTTGTACATTTAGTAATAGTTCTAGTTTTGGTATCATGGGGCCTGTGGGTCACATTTAGAAAATGTTCCCCCACAATCTTACACCACATGACAGATGTTGCCATCAGTTATGTCAAATAATCAGAACCAACTGAAAAGTTGCAGTTGTGAATGAAAAATTACAGGTGTGACTGAAAAATTAGAGGTGTGACTGAAAAATTAGAGGTCTGACTGAAATGTTAAAAGACCTGTCAGTGAAAAGTTACAGGTCTGACTGAAAAGTTGCAGGTCTGACTGAAAAGTTACAGGTCTGACTGAAAAGTTGCAGGTCTGACTGAAAAGTTGCAGGTCTGACTGAAAAGTTACAGGTCTGACTGAAAAGTTGCAGGTAGACTGGCCTAAATTTGATCCCTGTTATAGCAAACCTAAAACAACAAGCAAAACAAATAAATAAAAAAACAAAAGACAAGAGAACACATTCAGACCATTAAAACTCCTGACTTTGGATGAGCACAGGATACTTAACTATCCAGTGGTATGGTTAATATTAGTATTTTCTTAAATACATACTAGTTCAAATATACATTGATTTTAAACACGACAGTTATAAATCATTTGTATTACATATGTTTTCAGTAGGTTACACACATTTTCACCTGACATATGTTTTATGTGTAGTAAATTTTAAACAGGACTTTTCTCTTTGAAGGTTTTTTTAAACATATGTTTTCTTTTTGTAGGACATATAAGTGAATCCTGCCACTATTGTTACATGTGTTACATACATCTGAACTGGGTCATTTATTAATTGTTCAAACGACACTGGTTCTTTCCCTTTTATACACTTCACTTTGACTTCAAAATATAATTTTTATGGATGCTGTGTGTGAACTATGGAGAAAAAAAATGACATTTTATTTATCATTGTTCTTTTTTTATCAATTTTCATGATGCAGTTTCTCATTATAATGCTCTCTCAAATAACCAGCTGGTTAGTGAAATTTTGAATCTTAAATAATGGGTACAGTTTCTGAAATTTTAATCAAATTATACAAGTGTTATCATCAAATACTGAGTTAAGTCAGAGCTATACCTATAATATATAAAATTTTGAATTTTCACTAACCATTCCATTAAGTTATCAGAACTTTTAAACAACAAAAGCCAGACTCTCTAATTAATGATAAAACAATCTGTTCCCTCCTTTACTCTGAGCCATATCAGAAGCATATAGAGCATAGTAAGGGTGATTAAAAATTTACAAATGAATAACTAGAGCAGTCTCTTGAGAGACAAATACCCCCTATCTACAAAACTGCCAAGTTGTTATTTCTAATATATAACTTTGTGACCTTGACCTTGACCTATGTAACTAACTAAATTTGGTATGTGACACATCATCTCATGTTGGTTTGTGACATTTGTCCTAAGTTTGATCGAAATCCATCCATAGACATTGAAGATGTGGACCATGGATCGAAATCCATCCATAGACATTGAAGATGTTGACCATGGATCGAAATCCATCCATAGACATTGAAGATGTGGACCATGGATCGAAATCCATCCATAGACATTGAAGATGTGGACCATGGATTGAAATCCATCCATAGACACTGAAGATGTGGACCAGACATGCTATTTTAACCAGGGATAAACAGCCAGATGGACAGAGACAGACAGGGTGATTCCTATATACCCCAAAAATGTTGTTTGCTGGGGTATAATAAATGAAAAAAACTGCTTAACATTCAGTAATAATTAATTGATATATACAATGAGCATTAACTCCATCAAAATTTTTATGTCTAACTATTAACAATAAAATAAGTCATAAGTTTGGACCATTTATCATTTAAGTTATACATCATGTACATTTAACAGATGTTCAGAAAAATCAGAAATTGTAATAGGATTAAGCTATGGATGTCAATGTAAAAATAATGACCCATTGGTTTAACAAGAATTTAATATCAAAGTCATGCAAGAATATTTCACTTGACATGGCAAGATGTCACAAGCTATTGATATATAAATATGTTTATGGCAAAGGATTAAAGTCTTGTTTTGTACCAGCAGCAGAAGGATCTATATAAACAAGTGACCTTTAACAAACTAGATAAACCATATAAAAAGGCCAAGGTCATGACCTAAGTCTAAGTACAGACAATTTCTTTATTCCTAATCATTTCATATGAATGCCTCCAAAAAATCAATCTTAAGTATAATCTAGACAAAATACAAAATCCATTTATTGTTATAAAGAACACTTTCAAAACAATCTAAATTAAATGCAAAAAAGTGCCTCCAAAACCAAAATCTTGCCAAAAACTTTCTTAAAGTAATGCTAGGTTTCTGCCAACACCATTCTAAATGTCCAGATTCATCCAATATTTATCAAAATTCTCATGTCTAGATTCTTGACTTGATGTCCAGAGGCCTCAAACAGTCTATTCTAAATACAATGTCTGAATTCATCCAAACAGTTCTTCACCCCATGTCTAGATTCACCAAACATTGTTCTTAACACAATGTTGAGAAGCATCAAACACCATTTTTATGAAAACATCTCTAAATTCACCCAACACCATTTTTATGAAATCATCTCTAAATTCACCCAACATTACTTTTATGAAAACATCTCTAAATTCACCCAACACCATTTTTATGAAAAGATCTAAATTCACCCAACACCATATTTTTTTAAAACATCTAAATTCATCAAATGTAAAGAAAGCATTCAAATTCACCTAACACCAATCTGAAAACAATGTCTTGATTCACCAAGCACTGTTCCTGATTAATCTAACAACACCATTCACTAGGTCCTAATTCAGACATCACCATTCACCAAATCTATTCTGTCAACAGAAATCACAAAAAAACAAACTTTAAAAAATGTATATGATTTTAATGATGATTATGATTAATTACAGGTTGTGGTTAAAATGTCAATGTAAGGTGTAATTTAAAACTCATTTATAATTTTCAAACCAGCACAATCATTTCTGTTCTGGCTGGCATAGTCGAGGATGACTGGTACAAAAAGATTTATTATCTAAGGGTGAAATGTAACAACTTCAAAGCCAATCACCCCAAAATGACTTATTGGTGAATATGTGATATAAAGGTAAAAGGTCAAGTGAACCTCATACATTTAAGTGAGGATGAACATGAGATAAACTGGTGTATTTCTGTACAGAAGCCAGTTAAACTTATTATATTGGTACTGTCTCTTTTGTACATAAGATGTGATTAAAAGCTTAAAAGATAAAAAGATAACATACAAATTCTTCAAAAGGAAGATAAAATGTAACTAAAATAAAACATACAATTATTTATCTAAACTATTCATCAATTTAGCTTAACAAAAGGAAAAAAATTGTTTGAAAACATTTATTTGATGCCAGTTTTTAGTATCTTCTAAAATATTTTTTGTGTTTTTGATTAAAAACAGTTGTTCAATTTGTTTCACATTTAAATCCACTTCAGACAGACAAGTAACTTAAAATGATTTAATATAAAAGCTCTATTAAATCTTTACCTAAACCCTAAACAAGTTTTGTTGCATTTACACCCAGTCTCAAACAAAAGTTCTGTTGCATTTCACCAGGAAACTGAAAAATTATTCTGTTACCTGTAAACCAAGAAACCGAACTCTGGTGTATTTATACTAAGAATTAAAAAAAACAATGCTCTGTTTTATTTATTCCCAGAACTCAAAGGAATGTTGCATTTATACCAATATAAGAAATAGAAACTATGTTCATTTCTACCCAGACCCCAGGCAAATGCCCTGTTGCATTTTTCCAGAACCCCACCCCTCCATAAATGATCTACTACATGTATACCAAGAAGCCAAACAAATGTTCTGTTGCATTTCTTAGTTCCTAGAGCCTGCACAAATGTTTCTGTTGCATTTATACCCAAACCCAAAGCAAATGCCCTGTTGCATTTTCCAAGAACCCCAAAAATGTTCTGTTGCATGTATCCAGAAACCCAAACAAATGTTCTGTTGTTTTCACCAAAAACCCAAACAAATGTTCTGTTGCATTTATACCCAGAACCCCAAAACAAATGCTCTGTTGCATTTAAACTTAGAACCCCAAAACAAATGCTCTGTTGCATTTATACCAAGAACCCCAAAACAAATGCTTTGTTGCATTTATACCAAGAACCCCAAAACAAATGCTCTGTTGCATTTAAACTTAGAACCCCAAAACAAATGCTCTGTTGCATTTATATCCAGAACCACAAAACAAATGCTCTGTTGCATTTATACCCAGAACCCCAAAACAAATGCTTTGTTGCATTTATATCCAGAACCACAAAACAAATGCTCTGTTGCATTTATACCCAGAACCACAAAACAAATGCTCTGTTGCATTTAAACTTAGAACCACAAAACAAATGCTCTGTTGCATTTAAACTTAGAACCCCAAAACAAATGCTCTGATGCATTTAAACTTAGAACCCCAAAACAAATGCTCTGTTGCATTTATACCAAGAACCCCAAAACAAATGCTTTGTTGCATTTATATCCAGAACCACAAAACAAATGCTTTGTTGCATTTATATCCAGAACCCCAAAACAAATGCTTTGTTGCATTTATATCCAGAACCACAAAACAAATGCTCTGTTGCATTTATACCCAGAACCCCAAAACAAATGTTCTGTTGCATTTATACCCAGAACCACAAAACAAATGCTCTGTTGCATTTATACCCAGAACCCCAAAACAAATGCTCTGTTGCATTTATACTCAGAACCCAAAAACAAATGCTCTGTTGCATTTATACCCAGAACCCCAAAACAAATGCTTTGTTGCATTTATACCCAGAACCACAAAACATATGCTCTGTTGCATTTATACCCAGAACCCCAAAACAAATGCTTTGTTGCATTTATACCCAGAACCACAAAACAAATGCTTTGTTGCATTTATACCCAGAACCACAAAACAAATGCTCTGTTGCATTTATGATTTATACCCAGAACCAAAAAAAATACTTTGTTGCATTTAAACTAAGAAACCAAACTTTTTTTTGTAAACTAAGAGACAAAGGAAATGCACTGTTGCATTTATACCCAGGAACCAAAACAAAGATTACTTTGCATTTTACCAAGAAATCAAACAGTGTATATGCCCAGATACTGTTGCATGTATACCAAAATCTGTTACAACAAGAGACCACACAGTTATAGGCTAGAGCCTCAATTAATACTGTAACTATTAGTCAATGTAACATAAACAGAAGCTGGTAATGTTTTTGTTGTTTTATCACTTATACTTTGACCTATATAAAGTAGAGGTCAACATCCACATCAAGTTAACTGTCATTTTTACCACAAAAAACCTTAAAAACTTATCAGTTTGATCTCACATGTATACATCATTAGAAACTGGGTCACTGAGTCAGTAATGTGGGTCAGCATGAAATTATGGGGGTTGTAGATCATCATTATAACATAGTTAAGTGTAACCAAGCATACTTTGTAAACAAAGAAACAGCTGATATTTGAGATGATGAGGAGCATGAATCGTGAATCACTGTCTCAGCCAATAGATTTTCTAGATAAAAAAAATAACTACATCATTATTCGCCAACGTGAGTCTTCTTGCATCAAATATTATTAACCAAACTAAATAAAAATCTTCCTTTACCATTATAACAAGATCTTTTAATTGGAATACCATATGGTAAAATGTACTTTAGAATACAGAACCATCATAAAATACATAAACAAAAAAATATGAGGCTTAATCATCATTTCAGACTTTATTGTTTAAAGATCAGGTCTGACCCAAGACTTGGTTGTGGGTAGCTGAATGTTCTTTTTCATCAAGTGCTCGAATTGCAAAATGAAAGCCAAGGTTCTTTGGGATGGGACCTAAAATAAACAAGGTCTCCTGTCACTGTATGCACAATAAAGAACCCTGCTGTATAATGGCATTAGTACAACACAGACAAAATTTTTGCACCTTCGCCTATAGCTGGTGACATCTGGATATAGGTGAAATATTCTTGACTGGAAAGTTAAAGACCAATACTCTTTTTGTTTAAAATGTTTAATGTATTAAATGATGATAAAGCCTTATTTCTAGTCTGTTTAAAAATGCCAACTATAATGACTTCTATAATGCTCTAAGCCTCACTTCCCTGGTGGAAGTTCATGTGTTTAAACTTTATTTTCAAAGTTTCCAATTTTATACTTTGCTTTGGGATTGTGATTTGAATTTGGTTTTTTATATATGTGTCAACTGTTAAGAAAAAATGCCAAAAAATGAAGCTAGTACAAATGTATTTAATCCAAGCATACAATGGTCAGTATTCTGGTTTTGTGCACTGGACCAAGAAATCATAGATTGTATACATGCACTGAACATTTACCAAGAAGCATTGCC
Organism: Anadara kagoshimensis; assembly: GCA_021292105.1. Classification (NCBI taxonomy): domain Eukaryota; kingdom Metazoa; phylum Mollusca; class Bivalvia; order Arcoida; family Arcidae; genus Anadara; species Anadara kagoshimensis. The sequence goes on along the minus strand of CM037865.1, from coordinate 70,443,645 downwards.
TATATAAAAACCTATGGAAATGCTGGTACTAATCAGCATTCTGCTAGGTAGAAAAAAAACATATCACCCTGGACTGCTCATAGGTCATGAGTGGTTCTCATTGTAATGAAGGTTGTTGTAAACAGTAGCAATGCTGCTGCTTAGCAGAATTAAAATGAAAGCAAAACATCAAAATCTACTACTAAAAGTCTGAGATGACCTGGTCATGCTATTGAGCAAGCCTGGTTGTTCTGTATCAGTTCATTTCAAGAGCAATGGCCTACAACGAGTTTAATTGTATCTAAGTCACTTCAATAAAACTACCAACTTACTACCACAAGAAGATACTTCCACACAAGTACAAGTACTATGACCTCTCCAATATCAAGTAACTTTATTTACCATGACTTATTTTATTAATTCATCAAATCAGATTCTTGTTTTCTGTTTCAGTCTAAAACAAACATACTGATTCAATCCAGAAGCAAAGTAAAAACTTTAAAACTGACAAGTTAGGTTAGGCACATGAACTTCCACCAGGGAAGTGAGGCCAGTTGCTCCAGAGGCGTAAGCACAAAATAATTCCTCAAATATAATGGACAATCAACATTAATTTGCAAGCAGTTAAAATATAACAAAACTCTGAAAATGTCAAAAATAAATCATGTCATCCAAACAGTCTGTTCTGTATTTGATACAATTTTAATTTAACAAAGGCACAAGATTTCAATTGAAATGCTTCATCTATATATCTATTTTTCTTTTATATCTATATCCTAGTAACAGAATAAATTATTTATTCTACTCAATAATCTGGTATTTAAGGAACTGCAGACAAGTCAGTATTAGCCGGATACTATGTCTGTGCAGACAAAAGAACAATTCTATCTGGATGTAAAACCAATTTGTGTAAGTATGTACTTGTAAAACTCTGTATGACCATGAACTGACTTATATAACAAATACAAATACTTTACCATACAACACCTCTGTAGCTCAGCTGGTAGAGTGCTCACTTGTACATTGTATGAGGAGGGATGTATGTTCAACCCCAGGCTGGGTTCTGACCAAGACTTGAAAAAAGTTGTGGCTGTTCTTTAGCAAAGCACTCGTCATCAAAAGAGACCTTGAAAACCAATGCCCCATGTCAGGGCAGGCATGGTACATTGAAAAACACTCCCTGCACATTGTGAGGGCACAGCAAAAGTAAATAATTCTGCCACTTCACTTATAGCTGGTGACATCTCCATATAAATGAAATAATAAGTAGAATGTAAAACCCCATTCAATCAATCAAGCAATCAATCAATTTACTATAAATGATTATATTAATATAACAAACAAGCAAGATGTTTTATATTTATTAAGAAAGTATTTTGACAGTGGTAAGTCAGGTGCTTACTGTGGTTACCGTGGTTATTGCTCACTATCATTTTTTGGCATCCCAAGACAATAGCTAAATGTGCCTTCTTCAGGTGACCCTGAATAACTGAAGGTCATTCTTTTGATATATATTACAATATCACAGAAACATATTATCAATTTCAGTAACTGTGTAATTCACATGTATAATATTTATCAAACAGTGTATGCTTGAATTCAAAACTGGTTTAACATATTTAAATTTTTTGGCATCTTTAACTTTAGAATTGATACATGTATGTTGTTCTTAAATTTTGGAGCTGTTTTAAAAAAAACCTGGCCTCATGATTAGTTTTCAAATTTAGGGACTGTGTTTTATATTGCTTCAGGTCAAAGTTCAGGAAGCATCTATTAAGGTCTGGGGTTTATATTGGGGTGGGAAGCAGATAATTTTTTTACAAGGGATGTCTACTGAAAATATAGGGAAATAACCCATAGAAAAATTTAATGCATGTCAAAAATTACATTAATAAAATATTGGTTAAAATTACTTTCTATCTAAATAATAAAGTACAGGAATATGCCTGTGGGCCGATTGCTCACAAAAACCATAGACATCCTTGGTTTAAGACTGTATCCAATCATTATAATACATTGCCCTAACAAAAAATGCTACTAACTGTATTCAGATGGGAGATTAATTTGTCGGTAGTATTACAGGTAGGTGGAAATTATTAATAAAATGGTAAAAAAAATGAAACATTTCAAAATTTAATTTATTTTTCATACTGTCAAAACTGACTGTGAAGAAAATGAGAACACCAATTTTAATAACAACTTGTATGACTGACTGGCTGGTTTACTGGCTGGCTACAAATATCAAAGTTATTACAATTATCATTTTAATATCATAATGGATTATAATCTATAATAATAGCAATAAATACAATTTTAATTTCAAATTTGGCCTTGAGCTCAACTTAATGTCAGTCAAATTGTACACATGTTGATAAAATATCTGATTGCTTTAAAATGACACTGGATGTAGCATTACGACAAATACCACAATACTCAAGTCTAGACTAACATGATCTACTTCTACAAAATAAAATACCCATACCTTTGGCGTGATAATTAAACACCAGAAGGAAATCTCCATATTAATGTAACAACAGATTCCCTGTATGAAAAATAAAGTGTTTTGGTCTAAACATCAAACACAAACATATCAGTCTGTGTTCAAATCACAATCCCTAGGCAAAGTAAAAACAAACATACAAATCCATGTCCAAATCACAATCCCAAAGCAAAGTAAAAACAAACAAACAAATCCATGTCCAAATCACAACCTCCCAAAGCAAAGTAAAAACAAACATACAAATCCATGTCCAAATCACAATCCCAAAGCAAAGTAAAAACAAACACACAAGTTCATGTCCAAATCACAATCCAAAAGCAAAGTAAAAACAAACATACAAATCCATGTCCAAATCACAATCCCAAAGCAAAGTAAAAACAAACATACAAATCTATGTCCAAATCACAATCCCAAAGCAAAGTAAAAACAAACATACAAATCCATGTCCAAATCACAATCCCAAAGCAAAGTAAAAGCAAACATACAAATCCATGTCCAAATCACAATCCCAAAGCAAAGTAAAAACAAACAAACAAATCTATGTCCAAATCACAATCCCAAAGCAAAGTAAAAACAAACATACAAATCCATGTCCAAATCACAATCCCAAAGCAAAGTAAAAACAAACACACAAGTTCATGTCCAAACCACATTTCAAAAGCAAAGTAAAAATAAACATACAAATCCATGTCCAAATCACAATCCCAAAGCAAAGTAAAAACAAACATACAAATCTATGTCCAAATCACAATCCCAAAGCAAAGTAAAAACAAACATACAAATCCATGTCCAAATCACAATCCCAAAGCAAAGTAAAAACAAACATACAAATCCATGTCCAAATCACAATCCCAAAGCAAAGTAAAAACAAACATACAAATCCATGTCCAAATCACAATCCCAAAGCAAAGTAAAAACAAACATACAAATCCATGTCCAAATCACAATCCCAAAGAAAAGAAAACTTTTCAACAAGCAAATTAAGTTTGACACATGAACTTCCACCAGAGAGTGAGGCTAGGTGCTCAAGAAGAGTAAACTCCTCCTGTTTAGCTAGCTACACCCCACCATGTATGTAATTAACATTGAGATTGAAACGAACATGGAACTATGGCACATCAAATATATCCAGGGTAATCATGGACAAGTGGTTAACATCAACTGACAAATTATAAGTATGTTTACTATTAGGATATGATATTTTTATGCTAATATGACATAGTGGTTAAGTTGAACTTATGATTTAAAAGTTGTGCAATCAAGCCCAAGCTATAGTATATGGTATCCTTAAGCATGAAAGTTAGAGTTTCCATCACACAGATCAATGAATGTGTATACCTATATATAAATAAATCAACTTGATTGTAGCTTTATATATATATAAAGTTTAAGATTTTCAGTATGTTACAGGTTTTTTAATATACAGGTAATATCTTTAAACACATGTTATATGACACCAAACAGAAAATGAAAATGAAATTTTCTGTAAATGAGTATTTTCACATTTCATTTCGCATATTATACTTTGATAACAAACAGAAAATGAAAATTAAATTTTCTGTAAATGAGTATTTCCACATTTCTTAAAAATCACTATTTCACATATTATACTTTGATAACAAACTGATGAAAATGAAAATGAAATTTTCAGAAAATGAGAATTTCAAAATTTCCTACAATCAGCTAGTGTTACATTTATACATGACTATTTTATAAGCATGTACTTTGATAACAACCTGAAAATGAAAACATAACTCATTGTAAATTCCTATTCTGGACAAATGGAAAAAATACCCAAATAATTCCATAAAGTGAGGTGCATGTCTCTGATATACATGTTTATATTGTACATAGAATTCAAACATCTTGTAAACAATTTCTATGATCTTGATAGAAAATTGTAGGAGAATTGAATTCACAAAATAAGACCCAGGCTGCTTTGTTTAAAAGATTGCTAAAAAACTGAGTCCAAAGTCTGGATAAATAAGAAAATAATCCTAAAATTATTCCATAAAGTGAGGTACACATCTTTTATGTGAAGCTTCATGGTTGAAAACAATAAGAGGATTCAATTTAATAAAACCGAAACACCATTTTCACCACCCACCCATCCGAAACCCTCCTGACAATTACCATACTATAAGTCCGATTTACACTCCCTGCAACCTGGTCAATGAGAAATGTTTGTAAACAGAGCCTTATTTTGATGGTAAAAATTCAAAAGAATACCTTGACATTTTGACGTAGTTGTACTGGTTGTTATTTAGCTAAATTGGTAACAGACTGTGTTTATAGATCAATCGCACATAAAAATTTACACCTCGTATCAACATATATTAATTTTATTTGTTACGTAACACATGTTTGACCGTTATTTTGTCATACAATATAATTATATGTACACATACATCAACAATATTACTTTTTAATTTATATATATACACAAAATCAATATATCGGTGTATAAACCTAATATATTATAACAATTCCTTACATACTCGACCAAGTTTTGGTCTCGCACTAAATTGGGATGCAAGGTGGATTCTAAAAACAAAATAATTAATTTCAACTTTACATAGTTCCCCCATTTTGTAAATTCATTAATTTCAGCATATAAAAATGTTAACACAACTAAAATTTGAACTTGAATTAGCATAAATTGTACAGATCACATAATTATGCACTATGATATTATTTCATTTGGTTGTGGATTTAAATTAGGGCAATTGGACTTAAATCAGGGCCCTGTATCATCAGGAAAATCACTAAAATTAGCATGGTACAACTTTAACTTTTTTTGCCTGAAGACATTTGACTGTTGTTCTTTTGTGATCTTCTATTACTTACTGCCACAATATTTTAAATTTGATGACTTTTAGATTACAAGTTAAAGCAAATTGTACTTACCCTTTGTAAACTTTATGCTGAAATTCTGCACTGTACTTGCTATCTATTTCATCTGAAGAAATAACATAACTAGAATATTATATTCTTGCTAAAAAGAAGGCCAATAAGGGTTTGTATGAATCAATTATCAATTTACAGAAAAAACCTCATTATAAGACTTCTCAATAACTGCAACTTCACATTTGTGACTCTTGTATGTTGAAATCCTAAAAGCTATTTCTTAATGTTCATCTTCATAATCCTTCCTCAAAATACTGTAAATCCCCTTTATACATGCAATATGCCAAAATCTGACTAATAAATGGTGGCACTGAAACAAGGTTTCGCTGTATTAGCATTTAAATTTCAGAAACCCATGCAAGACTTAATTTTGTATGTGTACCTACCAAGGAATTTCACAACAAATAAGAATAACACAACTTGACTGCAGATGTAAGTCAAAGAACCTTCACACTGAATGTCTGATGCTTGGAAATTGTAGCTAAAAGGGGGGAGGGGTTTAGATATGTCTGCCCCACTAAAATACACCAACAGAGTTACAAGATGAGTTCCAGAAGAAGTTTAATTGTAAAATGTGTGACTCAGATCCAGACACCAATATGTCTTATAATCCTGCTGATTACATCATAACAAATACAGGTACAAACAAATAGCCCTGCCCCAAACATATACAAGGGTTTAATAATTTCCTGTGACCTTGACCTTTCCAATATGACTTTGGTTCAAGGTCATGACACAACTATAGACCCATGAAGATTATTCATGTGTTGTCCAAAGCAATTTTTAAATGTGGCCCGGATACGATTTTACACAGATATATGGACAGACAGACAGACAGACATGGTGATTCATATACTCCCCTCAAACTTAAGTTTGCGGGGAGGGGGTATAAAAACCTACAAAAAGTGTGAGAACTAATTATCTTTAGAATGTCAAATGTTCCACCTATATATATACAACTTGATACAGTTTATATTTGTTTGATTTTTATCTGTTGTACATTTCAAAACTGACATTTATACATACAAAATATAACACATATTTTCCCATAAGTAATTAGGTTTAAACACCAACCTGTTCTATAAATGACCAGAAAGCTGGTCAGTGACTAATTATAACTAAAAATAACTATCAGGGAAATACTATGTACTTCAGCCCTCAACTTTGTCAACTAAAAATGGTGGCCAAACCGAACTGGAATTGTGTTTGGCAACCAAAAATTTGAAAATGGTGGCCAGCTTGTCTACTCTAAATTTGAGCTTTTGTGACCAGAGAACAGATATTATTTCTGTGTCACAAAATTTTCATGATACTGTTTCAAAGTCGGGCAATATAATGAACACTTTACATCATAATTATTGTTATTAATAACACTGATGTATGTAAGTGATTGTAAGTCAGTTTTAAAAAAGTAGCACTTTTATCTTCCATACCTAAATGAGGCCTTGATTTTCCTAAGATTGTCTTGCCACTTGGAATTCCTCTGCCCACCTGAAAATTTAAATTGGTGGCCAGCGGGCCACTGAGTTTTTAAAGCACTTCACACACTGAATGAAGTAGCTAACTGTTTGTATAATTATGGTATTGAAATGATCAATAACAATTGCATTTTATTTGTCCTCAAATCCTTCATTCTGATAAAAAATTCAAGAACAAATATACCTGTGAAAACAAACCCTTCATAAACAAACCACCTGTCTATACTGAACCATCACTAAGTCAAAAACCTGTCTAAACCAAATCCTGAGTAAACCAAAGATCTATATCAAATGATCCTGCATAAACAAAAAATTACCTGTCTAAACTGAACCCAGACTCAATGATATGTCAACAGCTATAGGTAAAGTGGGAGAAAGTTTGACCTTTGCAGTGTGCTCAGACCAATGTGCAGGGAAGGTCCTTTAAAGTGCCATGCCTACAGTGACATAGGGCATAGGTCTCTTTCAAAGGACCCCCTGACTTTCACTTCTAAATGCCTAATGCTTGGCAAAAAAACAGTCACTACCTTTTTTTTAAGTCTTGGTCAGACCAAAACAGGGTTCAAAACCTACTACGAAACCTGTGCTCAGGCCAATGTGAAAGGAAAAGGTCTTATTCGAAGGACCTACTAGTGCCTTTCACTCCTAAATGGAGTACTTGGACAAGGAACAATCCCTTCTTATTTTTGTCAGACCCAGCTGGGGTTCAACCCACATAGGAGGCGAGCACTCTACTAACTAATAGAAAAAAATCCCATCATTCAACCTTTATGTAACTTTGATATATATTTCATTAGTTTTATTAATAGTTTATCCCGTGATTAAGATCTATGATAAGATATAATTATGTGGGGTATATAATGAAGATAAAAGTACAAATAACTGATGTTTAATCTTACCATGTTAATGACCATTATGACAATGTACTGATCAATAGGTCCCTTAATTACCATCAACAGGTAGATGATTTATTTATTATGGATTAGAAGATCCTTTATGATTTTGAATATTACAAGATTGCAATATTAATTAAGGTGAAAACATAAAAATGTAAATGTACACCTGTTATCTAATACAAAGGAGAAGGTATAACAAAGTCAACGTTTAGCCTACAATATTAGAATAAATTTGGTCAACCGTTTAGCCTACGATATTAGACTAAAATTTGTAAACCTATCAATTGACGGATCGCCAGCCACGCCCACTATGTTCCAACAAAGAGTCGACATGCTTGAATGACACGCAAAAAGAATGAAAGCTCGGCCTGAATTGTGACATTAATGACGTCACTGACACTAGAACGTCATAAGTTGCCGTGACGCTGCCTTGGTATCGTAATGGCGGCCAGTGTCGAAACATTGTGGGTGTGGCCGGCGATACATCAATTGATGAGATATTAACAATAATGAGAGTTGGAGGGGAATAGAAGTTAAGTTTAGCAGAGGGGAAGAAAGTGGAGTTAAATAATGTGTTTTACTATACTGTTAAGATTGACTGTAGTTATATCTAAATGATAAGTACTGGGACGGGAAATAACTACAGTACCGGTACCCAAAGAATAACCCACCAACTCTTGGCAAGTGAACTGACAAACTTTTTCAGACCAGGACCTGCCCGAATTGAATTTGAACATAAGAGGTGCACAGTTTAGACAACTTGGCCACTAAGGTCTCAGTAAGGAAAACAAAACCATAAAAAATACATTTTTAGTAATGTGCAATTTTTCACATAGTGATCAAACCTAGGAATGTAGGGTTTAAAAAACTTTTTATATAAAAGCAATATAACCAAATGGTGAAATAAAACTGTTTTGTACTGTTTGGGCATAGATTGAATGTAAGGTATAATAATCATGTGACAAAATCTGCACTAATCATGTGACAAACTCTGCACTAATCATGTGACAAAATCTGCACCAATCATGTGACAAAATCTGCACTAATCATGTGACAAAATCTGCACTAATCATTACAGTGACAAAATCTGCACCAATCATGTGACAAAATCTGCACTAATCATGTGACAAAATCTGCACTAATCATTACAGTGACAAAATCTGCACTAATCATGTGACAAAATCTGCACTAATCATGTGATAAACTCTGCAGTAAAACTTATTGTTGTACAATCACATTCACTTTTCTTTGACAAAAATGTACAGTAAAACTAAATCATTCCATTTAACAAATGAACATTCAGATTTTTGCATGTATTTATCTATTTTTCTTCCCTTTTCGAGGGACACATTGTAGGCCAATCATAGACTATGCCCAAACTACTCATCTTCAATTTTCACATCAGATCACGAGATGAACTGATAAAGTATTAATCATTAATATTAGTTTTAACCTTGATAAAACGGGTTTTAGAAGCCATCATCTGACAGATACACACTCTTTTTTATCAGAAAGTACATGTGACACTCTAAAAAAGTGACACTTTGAATACTGATATACCTACCTTATCTCTATCTAATTAACACCTGGTATTGAGGTTTGATAAATTACACATATTACTGACACATAAATGATTCTAACAACTTTCTACAAGATGAAGTCGGACTCATTTTTCCAACGACTTTTTTCAAATTTTAAAGTTAGTCAAAGTTATTATTTTTCATGCAGTTTATTCTGCCTTAAAGGTCATCTCTATTAAAGGGGCACCTGCTTTTGAAGTCCAGGCCCGGTTTCACAATCATTCCTTAGCTAAGATTTTCCTTAACTTAAATTTAGCAAATTTTTGTAATTTCTTTTTGAAACTACTGGTGAATATTTTTGTCAAAACTAAATGCAAATGTTTTAATCTAAAAGTGATCTTAAAAATGACACATTAAATTCCTCAATATCCTGAAAATTAATAAATTAAAGATTTTAAAATTTGCAAGATTTAAGTTAAGGAAAATCTTAACTAAGGAATGATTGTGAAACCGGGGCCAGTAAGCTTTATTCATTTTATTTGTACCTGTATATAAGGACCACCTGCCCATAAATGCCACTTTAATTGGTTCTCGTGGATAGTCTCTATACACAGGTTTGACTGTACTTCCAAAACCAAACCAAATATACAAGTTTGACCAAATGACAAAATAAATTGATATATGATTTAAACTTGTTCAGTAATCTGAACATTACAGGGATGGACAAACTGTAGGAGAACACAAATCATTCCACTAAAATGTAATGTGCATAAACTGTACCAAACACAAACAAAATCTAGCAAGAGTAAAACAACTTTGACCTGTCTGTTTGACCTTTAATTTAAATATTTATTATGAACGACTGCATTTATATACAGGAATCGCAATAGTTTATTTTGTAGACATAATTAGAACACTAATCACTAATATTGTGTCTTTGTAATTAACTATGAATCCTACTACTACCTATGGATAGTATGGACTCTTTTATATGAATGTCTCTAATGAAAGGTCAAATAGACAGCTCAATGTATTAAGCAATTATAGGCAATGTTTGCCTATACCATACTGTAGTAAGGGCAATGGATAATGTGGATCTATTAAACATTATGAACATTTATTATCACTCGATCATATACTAGTACTCAACCCACCACCCAGCAATCTAACTGACAGCTGGATAAGACAGACAGACAGACAGATAGACACACAGTCAGACAATACAGACAGACAGACAATACAGACAGACAGACAGACAATACAGACAGACAGACAGACAATACAGACAGACAGAAAGATGGATGGACAAACAGACAGTATCTACAAACAAAGGTTTGATGTATAGAATACATGACGTAACTAAGATGGATGAAAACTTGTCAACTAAAAAATCTGCGGCTAAATATATAACACGTAATTATTCTGTGGTTAGGTATCTAGGATGCACTATTTTACAGAACTATCTCTGTTGTGTCATTGGGTGTTTATAAACATAGATTGTTTACTTTGACAAATAAATCTTATCAAAGTATCAAGAAACTCTGATGAACTTGACCGATATTGTAGTAAACTATATATGGTAACATGTAACAAAACCAAACATACAGTAGTATATGGGGTCCAATCTGGGTTTGATTCACTGCTCTGTGCAATGACCAAAATGTATAGAATTTTATTTTAAAAACTGGTTGAATATTAAACATGCATGAACTATTTAACTTTAATTCCTACTTCCAATTTTCAGACCACAGTTGAGTGTGGTTTTTTGTACATTCAAACACAACTGAAACAAGAGAAGCAAGGTTCCAGCAATGCATGACTTTTTGGGCACCTGAAAGTAAAGTTGTTATTCTGTAGCAACAGGTACATGGTAAGGCTTCCATGCTGTCTTGTACAAAAAGGTATATAGAGGATCTTAGAAGAATGAGGGTTTAATATGAAATTTATTAAACAAGTTTAATAATTAAATATGCCACAAGCCTTGGCGAGTGGCATATTTATTTATTGAACAAGTTTAATAAATTTCATATTAAACCCTCAAGAGTCCATATTAAATACCCTCAAGAGTCTAAGATTCCATATATCACATAACTCAAAATACCGAGACACAATGACATGTACATGTTATTTGATCATGCCATATAGAAACAGCTGATTTCTATCTAGGTCAGACAAATCACCTCCAAATTAACTGCGCAAGTAAGAATATAGTTCTATTTAGTTATAATAAAAGTAAAGTAATCACCTAAAATAATAAAGACAAAATCAGTATGTAAGTTAAATTATGTTATGTTTTTCGAATCCATCAAAATTACATTTCAAAGAATTGGAAAGCCTTCAAAAGTCTAAAAATAAACAACAGACTGATACAGTTTTCATATGACGCCATTAGGCGCAACCGCTACGTAAATGATGCCACTGTTGTGTTTTATATATCATTACATCATAGAATGTAGCAAACACTTTGGAAATTTTTTCTTTGACTATACCAATTCCTTCTCCGTCTACTTTTACGGTATCCCCAACATCAAAAGCAGTCATTTTGGCCTGACGTAGTCAAAGTTGTAAAAAAAGAAGTACATGTACAATGTACATGAATAGGGTCGGAATATTTTCTCACGCTTTAAACCAATCAGAAGCGTGCGAACTCATTACGTCACAATCAAGTGATATTACATGGGTACCTGTGTATGAAAAATATTACACTGTTTTATTCCATCAATAAACAGGAGAGTTATGTGATACATAAATATATTGCCTGACTACATTTGTGCAATGGTGTTAATCTTGTCCAAAACAACAATATTTAACAAAGACTATTGTGGCTATTTAACAATAGATAGCTGGCAGTCCAGGTCAAAGTTAATATTTCATTGGTTGGAAAATCAAGAATATCGCAAAACAAGCTATAAACAATGCTTCTAAAGGGTCAGTAGATGTTGTATGGTCTGAATAACTTACAACAAATGGTTGTTCCAAACCATTAAGTATGGACGCTGGGAAGAACCAGTTTCTTTTCTTTAAAGAATTTGCTGTACAGGGCTCTCGCTGGGTCCTTTTGGGAGCCAAAGTTCTGCCCTTTTCAATATTTAAAATCTTATAAATTTTTTTCACACACTTTGCCAATCTTCACAATTCTGGAAATTTCAGCTTTAAAACCAGTATATTTTCTTTTTCATAATTTTTGCCATCTTGGTGCTTATTTACACATTTCAAAGCCCTCCAGTACCCCATTAAAATGGGTTAGAGAGACCCCTGGTTTATTTACAAACCAGTTTTTCTCGTTTCATAATAGCAAGCAGTTAAACACTTGTCAACAATTATATCTATATAGATGAAATATATATAGCATATACTTTACAAAAAAACAAAAAAGCATGCCCATATCAATAAAAAGTAACATGAGTTTTAGGTGTAATATTCTGATATTGATTTGACATTTGATTTGTTATATAGTCTACAATAGAACTAATATCAATATACATATATTATATACAAATGTCATTGTTATACAACTGTTTAAATGGACATTTACAATAACATTAAACATTATATATACATTTTGTATAAATGTCTTACTGGCAACAGCAGTCTTCAATATTTAGGATTCAGGTTTATTGTGTTCATATCTAACTTTTTTCTGGATGTCCCAAATCAAGGTCTGTAGCCTTCATCACCATTTATGCTAAACGGCATGTGTCCATTCTACTTAGGGATTCCATTAATTCTGAAGCTCTAATATGAGCAAGTCCCAGAATTTGAAGTAATTTACAGTCATCGCCATTAGGTATTTCTGAATCTGGCCATTATAGGCCAATTTGGTAAGTGTCCTTGTTTGTTTTTTTTACACTCATATAAACTTAAATTAAAACAAATGGTATTTTATCTCTCAGTCAAGATCCTTTGATTTAGATGGTGACTTATGGATGGTGGGGAAATCCAGAGTGTATGGAGAAAACCTTCATCAACCCTCATAAAAACGAGCTGATAAACTTTCTCATACTGTTCTGTAATATCAATTCTAGGTGGTGAGAGTCTCTGACTGATCAGTAACAACACTCATTGACAACTTGGCCACCTAGGCATGTTCACAACCAATATAATGAGGCAGGTACTTGTGCTTTATAACTAAAAGACTTTTACCATATGACCATTGCTTATTTCCAGTACTTGTGTACTTGTATGTATAGGATATAATCTGAAGTAGCCGGCATGTTGCCACCAAGGCCTCTTATCTTCCACAAACAATAACTTGAGACAGGTACTTGTGTTTTATAACTAAAAGACTTTTACCATTTGGCCATTGCTTATTTCCAGTACTTGTGTACTTGTATGTATGGGATTTAATCTGGAGAAGCCAGCATGTGGCCACCAAGGCCCCTTATCTTCCACAAACAATAACTTGAGACAGGTGCTTGTGCTTTATAACTAAAAGACTTTTACCATATGACCATTGCTTATTTCCGGTACTTGTGTACTTATATATATGGGATTTAGTCTGAAGAAACCAGCATGTACTCAGTTCACTTTGGCCACCAGAGCCCCTGATCCTCCACACACAATAGGAGACTGGTGCTTGTGTTTTATGACTAGAGGACTTTTACCATATGACCTTTGCTTTTATAAAAGTCTGTAAAATTGTCCAGTACTTATGTGTATGGGATTTAATCTGAAGTAACTGGCAATGTATTCAGTTCACCTTGGTCACCAATTCTCCTGATCCTCTACAAACAATAAGATGAGAGGGCGCTTGTGTTTTATTACCAAAGTACTATTGGGTTAAATATTTCCAGTGCTTGTGTACTTCTTGTGTGTATTGGATTTAATCTGAAGTAGCTAGCGTGTATTAAGTTCATCTGGGAGTTTATAAATCTTTATCAAACAGAATTAGTTACACAGCTGTCTCGGCTAACTTCTATCAAACAGACCACTACCATGCATGATGTTAAAAATAAACTTCTGATCAGTATTATCAGTACTTACTGATATAGGCAAACAACAATGACCTGTCCGCTTGACCTTTCATTAGGAATATTCATATATGATGATCTATCCAATACATGGGTAGTGTTAAGAATCACAGCTAATATATAATACATTTTTTAATAACATGTGGTTCCCATGATGGAGACGAAATAACACCTCTGTTCCCTATACAAAAATACTTGTCCATAATGAATATTAAAATTAAAGGTCAAGTGAACAGGTCAATATTGTTTGCCTATATATTCTAAAACAGATTGTTAGTAAACTGTCCACATTTTAGTAATTTCAGTCTCATATATTTGACATATTACTCATTCAGTAAATGATCAAACAACTGTATGTTTTCTCTTTTAACCCTGGACATAATCAATTTCAATTTAATTTATATTTATACAAAGCAAACCTTTTAATCCCCCAGTCCCAACTTTAAAAGTACAAGCATGATGCATGTATATATATAGGTTTTAGTTGGCATCAGTATTAACAAATTTTCAGATTTAGTATTGACAAAACTCAATTTTTACCTAAATATATTGCTTCATTAAAGTGAATTACAAATGACAAATGACATTTAACACACTGAACCAACTTCAGCTGCTTACATAATGATGTAATAAGTTATAATAGTGATTTACGACAGTGAGACTTTCTGGTCTGGACCTTTTAGCCTTGTGGTAGAATGCCCACCCTTAGCTCAATCCTCAGCCATTGTACTTGGTGAGGAAGTGGAATTTTTTTCTATTATTTTTCCCTCTTGTTAAAGAATAAAACATTTTGAATATCCAGTGTATTAAAAGTTCCACACGACTGTAAGCGCCTTTCAATTAAATTTTTTGAGCATTTTTCTGATTTTCTGTTTCATGCTTTATAAAGTACATTGGAAATGTCAAAATATTAAAATGCTCACAAAACATGATTTGGAGTACATTGAATGACATGACTGAATCTCATTTAAATCACACCAAACGATTCCAGAAAAATATATACCTGCCATAAAAAATGATCAATTAGCAATTACATACACATGGCATCAACGACTCAATCAAATTTGATCATGTTAATACAGGGATGATATAAACTGTTCTATAATTTATTTTTTCTGCATTTAAATTGCTAAAATTGTCATTAATCAAACTCAAATTGATGATTTTCTCAATTACAGCTGTTTCATAAAGATATTATACATCAATGTGTTAAAATCACTCACGAAGTTCATACAATCCATCTTACTTGTATCAGAGGTGTCATTCCTGTCTATATAATTGTATTTAAACTATCTTGAACATTTCATTCATCTACACGTTTGTGGAAAGTCAATTAAACCAATTGCTTGAGGTAATAACTTTTTAGTGTGTGTATGTGTGTGTGTGTGTGTGTGTGTGTGTGAGAGAGAGAGAGAGAGATTTTAATGCTTATTGTGGTATAAGCCCCCAATAACAAGCAATACAAAACTGTTTGATCTATGATTGAACTCCATAGACTATTTTACACCTATTAGTACCAATCTTGAACCTGAACCAAATACAACAATGATAACAAACCAAACTGAGATTTGACCCATGAGCTCTTTGAAACTCTCTCTCTCTCTCTTTCTCTCTCTCTCTCTCTCTCTCTCTCTCTCTCTCATGCATTTAGGGAGATACATGTGTATATGTGCATGTATTTAGATTTTAATTTCAGTGTTTTTCCTTTAAAACTGACCTATTTAGATAATAATATGACCTGGTTATATATTCTACCCCACATCATATGTTGTTTACCCCCAGATAACATTGATAATAAATGGCAAACTAAGGTCAAACACAACTGATAAAATGGTTATATATATACCCACTATTAAATCACTCACTTTTTCTTTTTTAACACGAATGATTCTGTCTTTGTTGCAATTTTCATTTTCATTATTCATTTTTGAAATTCAATGGAGGAAATGGATTTCCCTGATTGGTTCAATTTTTGTCCAGTTGAATTTGCTTATCGATAATTTAGTAGCTTGTTAAGATTAAAATGTTGCTACTTATGTCCGACAACCAGGTGGTCTGCCCACTATAAATAAACAGTAACTGATAATACGCTACTGAGTTATGAAAACACAAGGTCAGAACAGTAAACAAAACACTATTTCAACGTACTCAATGACTTCACGTTGCCGATTGGATTTTTGGTCACTTAGTGAAGTATCTCAGTTTCAGTACTCCGAGTGATTTTTGAAATTTGGTAGTCATAATATCACCAGTTTGTCTGATGTTTGTTCACTATTTTTAGTAGAGTGTTTTTTGAAATTCTGTAGTCACATCACCAATAATTGTTTGAGTTTTGGTCACCAAGTGAAGTATCTGTTCCAGTACTCCAAGTGACTTTTCAAATTTGATAGTCACAAAATTAGATTTGACAATTTGTTATGCACAACGTGTCCTTGTAAAACACTTGTCTTTCAATAAATCTTCATTTAATTCAATTTATTGGTAAAACCCCTTTATAATACTGGGGACTACTGTGGACAAGCTAGCATGGTGATGGATTACAGCTCCTCTTGCTACCTAAAGCTTCAAACTCAGATTAAGGTAGGAGGTTTGTCAAGAATTTGTTAGCTGACAGTTAGTGGTTTTCTCCTAGCACTCCAGTTTTCTTACCAATCAAAGAACTGAGAGCCTCAATACAAGTGAAAGAATCTTTATTGGAATATCAAACACAATGAATCCACTCTACAGGATATAATTGTGAAAGAATCTTGACTTTGGCATAAACACACCATTACTCCACCATGTCCACTACATCCTGTTTTATTATGTATACGCATATTGGCACTTATCCTTATAAACTTCAAGCATGTATCATTTAGCCCAGGAAACTGAGTATTCAAAATAACCAAACAGGCTTGATGCATGTATAATTTGGCTAAGGAAACTGGGTGTTTTATTAAATAAACAAGCTTCATGAATGTGCAGTATATAAAAGGTACAATTTGTAGTATGTACTTGTACTGTGTACATAAAGTTGAGATGTCACTACTGTCTCACCTTTGTTTTACCTTTTGGGCAAAACATAGAGTGATTGGCTTACACATAAGTGATCCAGATAGGTAGAGTGCTTGAGTTATAAATTAGTGATCCAGACTGGAAGAGTGTTTGGCTTACAAATTACAGATCCAGATTGGTAGAGTGCTTGAGTTACAAATTAGTGATCCAGATTGGTAGTTTGTTTGGCTTACACATAAGTGATTCAGATTGGTAGAGTGCTTGGCTTACAAATTAGTGATCCAGATTGGTAGAGTGCTTGGCTTACAAATTAGTGATCCAGACTGAAAGGGTGTTTGGCTTACAAACTAGTGATCCAGATTGGTAGAGTGCTTGGCTTACAAATTACAGATCCAGATTGGTAGAGTGTTTGGCTTACAAATTACAGATCCAGATTGGTAGAGTGCTTGGCTTACAAATTACAGATCCAGATTGGTAGAGTGTTTGGCTTACAAATAAGTGATCCAGATTGGTAGAGTGCTTGGCTTACAAATTACAGATCCAGATTGGTAGAGTGTTTGGCTTACAAATAAGTGATCCCGATTGGTAGAGTGCTTGAGTTACAAATTAAGTGATCCAGACTGGAAGAGTGTTTGGCTTACAAATAAGTGATCCCGATTGGTAGAGTGCTTCGCTTACAAATAAGTGATCCAGATTGGTAGAGTGCTTGAGTTACAAATTAGTGATCCAGACTGGAAGGGTGTTTGGCTTACAAACTAGTGATCCAGATTGGTAGAGTGCTTGGCTTACAAATTACAGATCCAGATTGGTAGAGAATTTGGCTTACAAATAAGTGATCCAGATTGGTAGAGTGCTTGGCTTACAAATTAATGATCCAGATTGGTAGAGTGCTTGGCTTACAAATTACAGATTCAGATTGGTAGAGTGTTTGGCTTACAAATAAGTGATCCAGATTGGTAGAGTGCTTGGCTTACAAATTAATGATCCAGATTGGTAGAGTGCTTGGCTTACAAATAGTGATCAGATTAGTAGAGTGCTTGGCTTACAAATTCGTGATCCAGATTGGTAAATTGTTTGGCTTACAAATTAGTGAACCAGATTGGTAAATTGTTTGGCTTACAAATTAGTGAACCAGACTGGTAGAGAGCTTGGTTTACAAATTAGTGATCCAGATTGGTAGAGTGCTTGGCTTACAAATTAGTGATCCGGACTGGTAGAGTGTTTGGCTTACACATTAGTGATCCGGACTGGTAGAGTGCTTGGCTTACAAAGTAGTGAGTGCTTGAGTTACAAATAAGTGATACAAATTGGAAGAGTGCTTGGCTTATAAATTAGGGATCTAGATTCAATTCCTGGAGTCAGGGAAAGGAGAAAAATTTTTTTTAATGTAACTAATTTAGTATGTTAACTTTCCAGATGTAGCCTTTAGCTCACAAATCTTACTGAGTGTTACCTTGAGTCTAAATGTGGAGAAATTGATCTATAGTGATATTAATAATAGATCTACAATATCTATATATAGTGTTTATAAACTTCACTTAGACATACAATTATTGATGCCTCAAAGATATTTTCTTATAGTTTAAAACAACTAACAACAAGTATATGGTGGGATAGTGAGGTCAATATAAATACATCTAAAACCTATCAGGTACATTATTACCTGACATTATTACCTGTGACGTCAGTCTAGCCGGCTGTCAATACTTAATGACACAGGTAATCATCTAACCATTTCAAATAAAAAACTAATAACAAGTCCTGGGTATAAATCCGTAATATGACGTTGGTTTTCAATTATTGAATTATTCTCTTACACTCTGACGTACATTATAAAGAGGGTATTTATCTATCTTCAGTCGGTCATTTTTGTTTCTTTTATTTCTTAGTGGGGGTTTTAACAAACTATAGATTTTTAATCATATTTTGTGTATTGTACTAATATTGAATCTTCTTACTTCACAATAAACTCATGATTTTAGGATATATGTAGTATCTATTTTAGGTCATTTGTATATAATTTATATAATTGTACTACTTTCGGTTAAAGCACTGTTTGAAAGCCACATTAAAAATATTTAAAAAACTTATTCAAAATCATTCAAAAGACTATAATTATTATTGGAAATGTTTCAAAAAATAAAAGAAATATGACAAATTATGTGAATCAGAAACATTTGTAAAATGAAGTTTAATTTATCAGTTTGTAAAATATATAAATGTCATAAAACAGTGTGTGTATTTTTACCACTCAAATTGTAGTCAATATACAATGACTTTATAAAACATACAACCTGTTAGATTGTTCAATAGTTTTATTTTCCAGTAAAAAATAGATCACTTTTATCGAAACATCACCAGCTATAGGGGAAGTGACAGAAAATTTTACCTTTGCAGTGCGCTCAGGGCAATATGCAGAAAGAAATCTTTAACATGCCAAGCCTGCTTTGACATGAGGCATCAGTTTTTAAGGTCTCTTCTGAAGGACACTGTGACATTCATGTCTAAATGCCCAGTGCTTGGCCAAAGAACAGTCACTATCTATTTCTAAGTCTTGGTCAGACTGGGCCATGGTTTGAACATTATGATCCATCCTGTTAGAAACTGGCACACGAAGTGAACAGCATTTGAGTTACCTTTACCTTTTACTTTTATTGGTCTTTATATGAAGGTAGCTAGGTGACCTTTATTGAGAGGTTTATTATATAACAGACATTTTTGCTGAATTGCAGGTGCAATCACATCCATCCCAACTGGCTTCACTTCCCTGGGTGAAGTCTGTGTGTTTAACTTAATATGCCAGTTTTTATTTAGCTTTTGGGATAAGCTTTTGGACATTTACTGGTATATTTGTGTTTGATTTGTTGTGTAGATAATAAACACTTAATCTGAGACATGTCTTGCATTCTGTTCCAAAAGGGTCAAGTTGTAATCATCATGGTCATTAGATGTCACAAAACATGTAAACTAATGTCTTAGCAACTGGGTCTAAATTGAATATTCAATGAATTGAATAATGATACAATTAATGAAATGAAATAATAAATAATCCCAATTTCTGGAAAGCTGTGATAAAATTACCAGCAGTTTACTCTTGATACCTGTCGCTTTCCTAGAACAGGATGTGATTGTTTTAGTTAACAGTGCAGACAGCACCAGCCAGGGCATTTTGTTTACGGATCTTAATGAAATAAAGTGAAAATAATTATAAACAGGTATAAACAAACAAATATAACTATACCATCAGATTAATCAAGTATCCATGGAAACAAAAAAAAAATTACAATTAACAAATTGAGCTTTAATCCTGACCAGAATTTTGGGCTCTAAAACGGTTTAAATCGGAACCCAATTAAATACAACGTAC
Organism: Anadara kagoshimensis; assembly: GCA_021292105.1. Classification (NCBI taxonomy): domain Eukaryota; kingdom Metazoa; phylum Mollusca; class Bivalvia; order Arcoida; family Arcidae; genus Anadara; species Anadara kagoshimensis. The sequence goes on along the minus strand of CM037865.1, from coordinate 70,423,034 downwards.
ATATTCTGTATAATTGATCTCTTGGTTAAGCCATGCAATTATTGGTTTAGTTTTCAATTTATTCAAATGCGTTACAAAATGTATTCAAAAACTAATGTCTGGGTTTTACCAGTGCCATATTATAATTTTGAACATTGGAAACGCTATCTTACTATTTTACAAACATAAAACTTGAACACCAAATAAACTGGATTATATAAATTGGCTGTGAACGTTTAATTCTAAATAACAGAATTCTAGGTTAATTATTCTTGTTTTTGGCATATGTGAAAAACACAATATTATTGATAAATAAGTGTAGCCAGTTAAGTCACGATATTAGTAGTGACGTCACTTACTGAGAAAAATAATATCGTCATCATAACCTACCTATGTACAAATATGTGATTAAACACCACTCAAATTATATTTACATATATATATGAATAGGTATTGATTTAAATAGAGTTAATATCATATACCAATTTGTAGTAAACAATGTACCCCAGGGCAGTGGGGGTGTAAGTACCCAAAAACACACAATAACAATCAACACATGGCACGACAATGAAACTATGGCATGATATTTTTAAAGTAATTTTAACAATTTTCGTCATGATTTTGTTTCATGATGAGATATATAAAGCACATGTTGTTATGACAGTTGTTTTATTATTCGATGTTTGGCCGGGGACCGGGACTACTTTTTTTAAATATGTTTGTCTATTTATTAGTAAAGTAAATATATTCTAAAGTTCGGATGGTTAAATTTTGCAGATTAAATAAAATGAAATATAAACAAAATGTTTATAAGAGCTTTCTGGGTAGATAACAGGGTAGAAATCTGCTAATACATACAAACATATAAAAGGTTATCTGTTGTTAGATTTTTACAGTTCTATAAGGATTTGTATTTAAATGTTGAAGGAAAATCAGGAAAAAAATCAAGTTGATTTACATGTAATTGCAAACTAGCTGTCATAACTGAAGACAAATATTAAAACAGTTTTAACTTAGGGACAGGACTACTAACATTTTATATTGCAAATTTTATCAATAGTAATAAATGCATTTTACATAAAAAACACCATTTTCATGCATAGAAACTGGACATGTTATGGAAAGGCTTTAGTTTTTCTTCTGTCAATCAATAATTGTTTCTTCTGCCAACTCCTCCAACATCATTGAAACTATTTTTCGATACTTGGCTGATATATGACATTGTGTGCACCAGATGTAAAAATAACTCTATGCAAATTTCTCAGAATTGCCCCTCCCCCTTATCTCTGGCTTTGAATATTTATTCCCTATTTTGCCTGCTCCTCCCACACTACTGAACAAAAACAGGACATACTATGTAATAAAGCATTAGTCTTTGTTTCCCTTTCTCACTATCCCACTTAAATACTGATGTCCCTTTGTACTTTGCCATCATTGTAATCTTTATCAAGTTCAATGGCAAAAAATCTAAACAAGCATATCTTGCTCTGCCTAGCAGCATCCTTGTTAAAGATACCAAGGGAATAAAGATATACTTGCAAAATTATGTCAGCTTTCTCAAAAACTGAAGACGATTTAAAAATTCCTAAACTGAAAGGAATCAAAGAAATGCCCATCGGAAAGTAGGATCATAATCCAATATCGCCAGTTTGGTGGTCAGATAATGTATATTCCAAACAAAACGGCCAAAATTAAATCTATCATATGTTGCATATCTCCATTTCGTATTACGACAGTCAAATTATCCAAATTTAACTGGCTTTTTAAAAAGGCAGGTTTTTTTAATGAGCAAAAAAAATTGTCATTAGAGTTGGCAAAAGAGACAAATTAATTGATTATTTTGTAAAATCTTTGTGCCAATAGAAATCTAATTCTAGAAAATATCACTATAAAATAATCTGAATTATTTGTTTCCATGTCACATAAACAGAACTGTTATTAAAGTGTATTCCCAAGATTTGATTTAATTATTTATTTTACAAAAAATAAAAAAAATATGAAAAAATATGAAATCCACAAGTTATAAAATATTAAAACAAATTTGCTGAAATCATCACTATTTTTCAGTTGATAAATGATAAATTTATGCTATTGTTGCCAGCTTGCAGACATACTTCATTAATTATTTATGATGTGTAGGTTTGTTTCATTGTAACATTCATTCTGTACTATAGTCAATACATGTATGTAGAAAATATAACATGTGACACAACGTTTCTGTAACGACATTCAGGTTGGTTGAATGTTGCTTAATGTCGCATCAGCAATTTTTCAGCTATTCGCGGTCAGAACTATTTTATTAATCTCAATAGATAAATCTATGAAAAATTTTGTGTATGCATGTGAAGTGTGAGTATGTTGTATGGTCTGCCTTGTAGTAGCGTGCACTCAGGGTGACTTAACATCCTAGCTCACATAGTCAATACACTGCAGACAAGCGTACCACTTCCCTAGTTCATTATACTGATACCAGGTGAACCAGTAAAGGCAAACAGCAAGGAAAATTCACTTTCCCACATGTGGTCTGAGTGGGACTCAAACTCACAGGGGCCAGAGACCCTGGATTGGAAGACTGACATCTTATCCATTACACCACCGCAGCCTCTATATAATGCCGTTCAGGATGGAGTGGTGCAAATAATTAACAGAGCTAAAAAACATCATATTTGACTACAGTCAAACCTGCCTTAAAGGTCACCTCTATATAAGAGCCACCTGCTTTTTAAGGCCAGTAAATTTCACCCCATTTGCTATTTATTCATGTTATTTGAACCTCTATGTCAGGGTCATCTGCCCATAAAAGCCACTTTTACTGGCTCCTTTGGATGGCCTTTATAGACAGGCTTGACTGAATAAATTTCCATTAAAATGCTCCAAAGTCCAAATTGTGTTTCATTTTCACCATAGGTGTGCAAACCCACCTCTGAGACACCCAAAGACATTAAACAAAGTTGCACCTCTATCATGCAAAATACAGTCAAACCTATCTATAAAGACCACCCAAAAAAACCAGTAAAAGTGGCCTTAGTAGGCAGGATTGACTGTATTTTGCATAGGCTTGCAACTTTGATTAATGTCTTAGGGTGCTTCAGGTGCTTCTTTTGGGTAAATACAGATTCAAAGGAAGAATAAATTAGCAATTTGGATAAAACTTTATTGGCCTTAATAAGCAGGTGGTCTTTATAAAGAGGCAATCTTTAATACAGGTTTGACCTGCCTACAGTCCCACATTTGTGATATAGATGTAAAACACACACAGTATAGAGTTAATTGTTGTTGGAATATAAAATTTAAAACAATTGAAACTGTATATGTAAATTTAGATGTAAAACACTGTGAGTTGATTAAAATATAGGGATTCTCTGTTACACAGACAGATGTGATTTTGTTATAAAACATGATAGTTCTTAAATAATCAACACAAAAACCAAGTTTTATCATGGTCTCAATAAATTTACATATCAAGTTATCAACCAGAAACATCACAATATGCTAATGTGTTGATTTTTTTTTTTTTACAAAATTTAATCAAAAAGTCAAAAGTGCTTATTAAATAGATATCAGAAATTCAAATCTGTATTTAAATATCCTTAAAAAAGGTCACAAAAGTAACAAAAACACTTATTGTTATAATTATAAATCCTAGGTCATGATTTTGACCTTGACCTCGACCCCACTTTGAAAGAAATTTTAAGAAACATCAAAACTAAAAAACCCAGGGACTGCAAAATCTTTACATGTAGCTAAGACGTAAAATAATTTAGCAAAACAATGTCTAAATATCACACCAGATTTTATCTACAATTATCCACTATAAAAAGAAGATTTTGTAAGACGATTGAGCAACTGTGACCCAGTGACCTACTTCCGATTGCTTCTGTAAAGCAACTGTGACCCAGTGACCTACTTTCGATTGCTACTGCAATCAATCTGATCATTAGTTTCATTGAAATATGCTCAGTAGTTTTAGAGATGTTAATTATAGGTGTTGCTAAACACATGAATTCATGTGAAATTTAATATTATAATGAATCTGCTGCATAATAAAATCAGTTACATGAAAGAGATGTCAAAACCTTGCAAGTTTATCTAAAAGCCAAAAAACTCACTTTTATTGGAATTATCAGAAACGCAAGGAGAAAAACTGTCAAGTTCTGTAATTACACCTGATCTCATTGGATATAACACTTCTAACAATTTACACATCTGTGTGGTCTGTTATCAAAACATTTTGTTATGTCACCAGCATAATATTAGTTTGTATTACAATATTCAACAGCAGAAAACCTAATAACTGAGCAAAATTTATACAACATGAGCAAACTTTAAATCTTTACCATAAAGAATTGTTTCCACATGAAGAGACATAATGATGTAAAATTAGGTATAACTTACACAGGAGTAGGCATCATCAATGAGTGTAAGTACTCCAGCGCATGGCAAGACAACTAAAAACCTTCTTAGGCATATTTACAATTAAAAACATAAATGTAATGACTGTGTCACTGGTGGAGGAAGGCCTTGTGGTCAACTGGTAGCCTGTCCAGTATGACCCTAAATTCTTCTAATGAAGTTGCTGTTGCTGTTGTTAATGGGAGGCAGTTCCACTGTCGCATGGTTCGTGGGAAGAAAGAGTTTTTTTTAGCATTCTCCAACTGTTTGTATGAGAGCCTCTAGTTTTTCTATCAGCAATTTCCACCAATCCATGGCTGATCTGGTACATCATGGAAAGCCTGCTTTTACTTCACCTGTGTTGTAATGTTTCCCAGCCTAGGTTGTTAAGCAGACTGGATACACTGCCAGTTGTGTAATCTTTGTAGATATTACAGACCAAACGTGCTGCTCTTCTTTGGACTTTTTCTATTAAGGTGACATGTTTCTTGGTGTATGGATCCCATATTGTGGAGGGGTATTCCAGAGTTGGTCTTACAATAGCCTGGTAAGCAGATGATTTTGCAGATGGTTTGCAGCCTCTCAGATTTCTTTGAATAAAACCTAGTGAACGACTGGCTTTTTTAGTGATGTTTAAAATATGTCTATCCCATCACAGATCTTTGCTGATGGTCACACCAAGATATTTGCTGTTATCTTCCCTGTTGAGTATGTGGTCATGAAGTCTGTACTTGTTGATGAGAGGAGTCTTTTTGTTGGAAATATGTAAAACTTTGCATTTCTCTGGATGAAAAGCCACCTGCCAAGTGTGTTCCCAGTTTTCAAGAGCTGTTAGGTCCTTTTGGAGGGTCTGTGAGTCTGAAGGACTGTTGATCTTACGGAAAAGAAGTGAACCATCTGCAAATAGGCGTACACCTGAGTCTGTTACTTCAGGCATATCATTAATGAAGGTCAGGAAAAGTAATGGGCCTAGCACTGTCCCTTGTGGAACCCCAGATATGACGTCTGCTGTGCTTGAGGCGGTGCCTTCAAGTGTGACTACTTGAGATCTACAGGCGAGAAAGTCCCGGATCCACTTGTTGATAGTTCCTGTCATGCCATAATAATCTAGTTTCTGTAGTAAACGTTGATGTGGAACTTTGTCGAACGCCTTGGAAAAGTCCAGTAATATCACATCAACTTGTCCCCCAAAGTTAAGGCTTTTGGCTATTTCATGTATGGTGATGATAAGCCGTGTTCCTGTTGATCGTCTGGATCTAAATCTATGTTGTTGGTCAGCTAGGATATTGTGGTTGTCATAGTGGTCCATGATATTGCTATGCACTATATGTTCCAGAACCTTGCATGTAATGGATGTTAAGGATACGGGACAGTAGTTGGAGGCCTGGTGTTTGTCACCCTTCTTGTACAGTGGTACAATCGATGCCTTTCTCCATTCATCCGAAATTTGACCATGGTCTAGGGAAAGCTGGAAAATACTTGTCAGCAGAGGGTTGAGTTCCAGTACAAATTCCTTAGGAACTGTGCTAGCACTTTATTTGGACCAGTTGCTTTGTGTGGTTTAAGCGAGGTAAGTAGCTTGTGGAAGCCTCTTGGGTCAACTATAATATCTGCCATGCTGGTGTATGGACTCTCTCGTTTTGTCTGGTTGGTTTGATAGGTCTTCTTTTGTGTATACACTGACTGAAACTGATTGTTAAGGATTTCAGCTTTGGTCTGTCTATCACTGTATGTAAATCCATCTGTGTGTTTCAGTGGGGCAACACCAGAAGAGCCTTGTTTTTTAGCCTTCAAATAAGTCCACAGTTTCTTGGGATTATCGGATGGATTACGGCTTATGACTTCATCCATGTATTGATCATGACCTTTCTGGTTTCCATTTGACCGATTAATTTTTGAACATCTAAATAAAGAAAATAAAATAAAAATTTGCCATCAAATCTCTCTCTCTCTCTCTCTCCGTCATTGTATACATGTATATTGTGATGATTAATTTTTGAACATTCTTTGTAATTGTCTGTATTCATTTCTCCCGTTATTTCACTTTAAGTCGACACTGTCGTTTTCTGTCTTTGGTTTTCTATAACTGATGAAAAACTAACTGCTGGTAAGTGGTTTGTCGCCACAATACTTCAACCCATTTTTGTGCGTTTTTATTTCTCTCTCAATATTTGTCTTTCTAATGTATTTTAATGTATCCGATTCTTTATGATTTGTTTTAAAGAATTGAAAAATTTGTCAATAAATAACGATGACCCCTCTACTTTTTCATCTTGAAAGAATGTTAACTTTTTTCAGCAAAAGAATTTTACAAGACATTATTCAACAATTGTCCATCTTTGAAATATGTGCCTGTAAAAATAAATTCAGATTTGAAGTACACACTTAAATTTAATGTAAATACAAAGGTGTAATATCATAAATAAAAAGTCTTTGAAATATAAAAATATAATAAAATTATAAATTTAAATGAAAAAATTCACCAAAATTATTAGAATTCATTACCAAGCTGTTTTGAAATGAAATCTAAAGTTAACTTTTAAACATATACACAGGTGTATGTTACATCCTGTACATCTATATAATAGGATTAGTTAAAGATCAAATTAAACTTGACCATGATCAAACCCCTCAGGTCATACTCTCCCTTCAAGTGACCACTCTATTGTTACTTCAAAGGGTGTGTAAATTAGTGGGTGTGAAATAACAGCAGTTGGTCAGACTTCAATGGATACTCAGTCTGAGTAAGATTTTTACCCCTGTTCCTAGGACTGATATGGTGTTTTAACCTTTATCAGCTGATATTCTCTAACCATGCTGCATTGTACCAGTGTACCATATCTATACAGGGAAATAAAATTTTAAATATTTCATTTTGAGTTGCTATTATATATGGTGCAAAATAGACATGTTTGTAACGATTATGAAAGAATTTTTACATAAATAAAACTTGTTTGATGTATTGAAGTTTTTTTTTTAATATAAAATGCATGTTTGTTACTTATATCCAGAAAAACACAGCTGTGTAGTTAGATAAACTAATTGTTTCAGGCTTATTCTATATATCAGGCTTAACCACTGTGATAGCTCAGTTGGTAGAGTGCTTGCTTTGTAAGTGGGAGGTTGTGGGTTTGATCCCCAGCCAGGTCTGACCCAAGACTTGAAAGTGGATAGTGACTTTTCTTTTGCCAAGTATTTAGCACTATGAAATAAAAGCCATGGTAAAATAAACGAGGCCCCTTGTCATGGTAGGTGTGGCATGATACAAAAATCCTGTTGTATAATGCCACAAACGCAACACACAGGCAAAATGTCTGCACTTTCCCTTTAACTGGCAAAGTCATGATATAAGTTAAATATTCTTGTCTGGGAGGTTAAACATCATTACTCAACTCAACTTTATGTCAGGGGTTAGGTAATATAAGACTTCAGCTTTCACAATACTCAATCCAATTGTTAAGTGCTTTAACATATTGATACCTTTTGTGAATTATATGGTTCAAATAATAAACCAAAAGACCAGAAGATCAGAAAGAATCCTTCTAAACCTTCTCCCCGAATCCAGCAAACAACATCAAGGGGTCAAGTAAGCAATCATCAAGGGTCCAGCTACCAAACTCTAGGATCCCAAACAAAAACCCTCGAGATCTACTCAACAACTCCATGGGATTGAGCTAACAAACAATCTTCAGGGATCAAGCTTACAACCTCCAGTGATCCAGCCAACAACCTTAATGGATCCAGCCAACAATCTTCATGGACCCAGACAACAACCTCAAGGGATCCAGCCAACAACCCCGAGGGATCCAGCCAACAACCTTAATGGATCCAGCCAACAACCTTCATGGACCCAGACAACAACCTCAAGGGATCCAGCCAACAACCTCCATGGATCCAGCCAACAACCTTGAGGGATTCAGCCAACAACCTCCATGGACCCAGCTTACAACCTCCATGGATCAAGCCAACAAATTTCATGGATCCAGCCAACAACCTCCATGGGCCTAGCCAACAACCTCCATGGACCCAGCTTACAACCTCCATGACCCAGTCTACAACCTTCATGGACCCAGCAAGCAAACTCTAAGGATCTAAACACAATCTTTATAACCTCCAGGGATTCAGCCAATGACCATCAAGTTTACAGACTTAATTGTAAGCAACTGAATAGGGAACTTAAAATCAAATAATGTGACCAGTGTGAATATCTGAATACTGGAACAATCAGCAGAAATAGACACTGCATCATTTGTTGTCCAATTGTGTATGTAACATAAGTGACAACAATGTATGTTCTGTCAAACTGTATAAATATGGAAACAAATAACAGGAGTTACACCTATATCAAGTACCATAGTCAATTATCCTAAAAGACAAAATATTGATTTATTTTTCAAAAAGAATCTTAAAACTGGTCAATATGGCTAGCTGTGATACTTGATCAATCAGACTCTGTATTGTGAGCAGGATATAATATAAACCCAGGCCTTTATATGTCATCTTATTTAATAAGTGTCTGGATATTTTCCTCATGGACGTTTCTGAATATTAGTTCACATGTAAATTGAAAATTTATGAACAACATCATGTTCCAATTATTAACTCTTTCTTCCCTAGACTATAAGTTACTTTGGATTTTTTTGGCAGGTTACACTGAAAGCACTCTTTAATGTGATATAAACCAGCCTTACAACAATTCATTAATCAAATGCTAGTCAAATTATTATAAATTTTCATAAACATTATGTAATAAAATTAAAGACTCTGACAGATTTATATATAATTACACCGATTAAACATCTGCAATCTTATTTTTGTGAAATCATGAAATGTATTTAAGTTGTCAAAAACAGCAGTTTTCTGCATTTTTTTTAGTAGAATGATTATCATAAAGTGTGTGTGTGTGTGTGTGTGCATGTGTGTGTGTGTGTGTGTGTGTGTGCATGTGTGTGTGTGTGTGTGTGTGCATGTGTGTGTGTGTGTGCATGTGTGTGTGTGTGTGTGTGTGTGTGTGTGCATGTGTGTGTGTGTGTGTGTCTGTGTGTGTGTGTATGTGTGTGTGTGTCTCTGTGTCTGTGTGTGCATGTGTGTGTGTGTAATTGTGTGTATGTGTCTGTGTGCATATGTGTGTGTGTGTGTGTGTGTGTGTGTTTGTGTGTGTATGCATGTGTGTCTGTGTGTGCATGTAGGTGTGTGTGTGACTATGTGTGTGTGCATGTGTGTGTGTGTGTGTGTGTGTGTGTGTGTGTGTGTGTGTGATACAAATATGTATGTCATTTAACATTTTTGCAATCAGATTTTTAAATGTGATTATTATACCTCACATATATTAAAACACTTTCCATTGGATGTTTTCCAATCACATATATGACATGTAATAAATGAGATATTTCCCACAGAATCACTGTTAGCGTGTGACAACCTCTCACAGCCATGTGATAACCTCTCACAGCCATGTGATAATACTATTATCACCCGGTGATAACCCGGTACAAGGGAAATAATTTGTACAACTGGACCATGTTGTCATTTTTGTAAACAATAACAATGGCGGACAGTCGTTTTTTTGTAGTTCGTTGAAAGCGGACTTGGAGTTAAGTATGAATGACAAAGATGCAGAAAACACAAAAAGGGGCACCCAAGCTTTAGTGAAAATACTAAAAATGCATTTGATGGAAACAGAAAGAGAGGTAAACCTAGATTCTGCAGAATATAAAGTATGTAGACGAGCGCCCTGGTAAAGGATGGTTGAAAGTGTAAACTGGCTGCATTTAATTTAGTTTAAAATTTATATATTGTTTGTGTCATTTTACATGGTAAGCTTTGTTTAGGTATAATAACATAATAACTGCTCTCTAGGTATGTGGACATCCAGAATTGTCACCCTTCAGAAGGGTTTTCACCCTCGGGTGACAACCCTTCTGTCGGGTGACAATTCTGGATGTCCACATACCTAGAGGCAATTTCTGGATAGTGGTTCTAGTTTTTCAACCACTTTGATAACTCAAACTAAAGTTATTTTGCCAGATAACCTATACTAAACTAAAAAAAAAAAATTTTAAAAACTTTTAAACCTACTATCAATAAGTATGAAATTCATATTTTAAAATTTAAATTTGACTCTAAACCATATGGATTTAATCATAAATTGTTTAGATTTAATTTACTGTTAACCTTGAATCTGACCACATTTTACAGATGTAGACTTGGATATAACCATATAAAATTGTGTCAGATTTCTATCTAAGTAATGTAATATGAACATTCTGTTAATAAATACACATGTATGTATGTCATACAAATTCAAATGTGATCCAAATATTACTCTTTAATGTAATTTTACATCAATAATTTTGTGATCACCTGGCCCTCAAAAGTGGCAAGCATGTGGTCTGGAGTTAGAACTTTATCATTTTGATTCAGTCTGAATTGCTTAGTTTTTAAGATGTTACCAAGAGCACCACTAGGAGGAGCAGGATACAACGCCATTTACAGCCAAACCTGTCTATAAAGGCCACCCAAGGGAACCAGTAAACATGACCTTATGAGCAGGTGACCTTTATATACAGGTTCAAATAATATGAAAAAAGAACAATTGGAATACCATTCAACTGGCCTTTATAAGCAGGTACCTCTTATATAGAGGTGGCCTTTAAGGCAGGTTCGACTGTATATATTTGTCCTTAAACTGTTGGTAAAGATTGTAATGATAAAAAAGGAAAAAACAATCAGCAGCAACATGTGAAAGAAAACAAAACCTAAGGCTCTTGTCCATATTATGTCCTGTTCTTTACAGTAGTGGGGCTGTTGGGATGGAGGTGGGGTGTGTTTGATGATATAACATGATCAAAATTTCAAAGTCACACATGTCCAGAGTTAATCCCTCTTCTGATGCACACAATGTCATATTATGGTAATCATCTATAACAATTTATCATCAAGGTTGTTGGAATTATATGATATGCAAACTATTATGGAAGGACAGATAGACATATGGATGGATGGACAGACAATGAATGCCTTACCATAATTTGTCCTGTTTCTAGAAATAAGTGTATAACATGTATAAAGTGTCAGGCTGACCAATTCAATGGATTTATCTGTTTTTTAGTGGATTTGTAACATAAAAACGGATAAAGGGACGGCTAAAATGAAAAGGTCAAATTAGACGGATTTCCCCATTTTAACCGGGTTTTTTCAATGAAAAGTACTAAGAATTCAGACATTTGGTATGGAAATTGTACCAAAATCAAACATTTAACGGTAAAAAAGTACCTCAATGGCAACCTTGCACACTAAAATGTACTGATCTGGATAAATAAATAAATTTGACTGGTCAGCCTGAAGTGTTGGTGCATCTAACACTTTCCTATTTATCTGAGCTTTTAAACCTTTGGCTGGTTATCATGTTTTAGTCTTGTGGAACAATTCTTGCTTTCCACTTGGAAGTGTCCAAAGGTTCATTAGCTGCAGCAACCGGAGATGAGTTAAATTTGTTTTGATTGGTTTTTTTTTTTTTTTAATTTTCTCAATCCCGTTACAATTCTCAAACAAATAACAGGTGGTGTATATATAGCTGAATTTGAAAATGAAATATAGACCCGTTATCTAACTGTTAGAGATAAACTCTTTTAATACATCATGCAATGACAGTCTCTCTCTAAGTCACGATTTTGGCAGAGTAACAAATTTGACAGTTTTATCACTTCAAAACTTGGCTACTTTATAGGTAAATAAACACCTTGATTACAGGTATAGTATAACCCTTACAGGTAAAAGTGTAATCAGGTAGTATAACTGGACATATATGACTGGACATTTGACCCTTTAATAAATATAATAAATATATGTATGTCATTTCACAGAAAACACATATAGAAGCAAAGTTGCTTTTATCTGTAAATCATTATAAATGAAAAAAATCATTCAAACTTCCAATTTGTCAAACCATGTTAAATTTTCAAATAAGAAGGCAGACTGCCAGCTCATATGTGTGGAACTTTAACATACAATCTACTATAGAGTATATTTATTTACAGGTATATACCCAAATACAATTTAGAGAAACCTTGACATGGTTCACATGCTACTCTAGATTTCTATCTCCTGTAATACAATTCCCACCCCCACTAAATAGTCACGCATGACATTTCAACACCTTTTAAACTTCCAAAAATATGTTTAAAGTTGAACTTTGGCATTTTGTGGTTTAAAGAGTAGCAATAATAACTTTTACAAATCTTAATTTAAATAAACCTATATCTTGAACCTTTGACTTATACATAATATCATCGTCATTGTCTCTAAAAGAAAAGGACTTTGTCTCCTATTTGTACTTAGTTTTTAAAAAACAGGGTGCATAAATTAGTCTGTTTACTTATAAAACTATCTTTTACCTATAGAGATGAAAGCATACACAATAAAAGTAAGTTGCTGCTGATGCAGTGGTGGTGGGAGGAGGGGGTTAGGTTTAAAGAACAATTTGGGAGAGCATAATTGATTGTAGCTCCAAGTTTTTAATTTGGGAGAGCATACATTGTAGCTCTTAAGGTTTTGAATTCGGGAGAGCATAACTTGTAGGTCTAATTTTTTTCACTCAAGTTGTATAAATTGTATACATGTACAATTTGACATTTCCAGTACTCAGTTACAAAATCAGAATTCAATGATAAAATTTTTGATAAAGTTGTTTGATGGGCTGTATGTGCTCAAGTGAGCTACACTTTTCTGCTGAAAGCCCTTGTACATATTCCGTCTTAATTACCAAAACTGTATACCTGGATAGATTATGATATGAACAATGATTATGCAGCTACAGGACATAAGTTGCATTACAAGATGGAGTTGAGTTGAGTAATTGTTTTTAACATTTAAAATTTCACCTAAATCGAGATGTTGCCAGCTATAGGCGAAGGTGCAGAAAATTTACCTTTGTATTGCAATGATGGCATTATACAGCAGGTTCTTAATTGTGCCAAGCCTGTGAAGAACAGTCACAACTCACTTTAAAGTCTTGGGTCAGATATGGCCGGGGATCAAACCTTCCACTTGCGGAGTGAGCACTCTACCAATTGAGCTACAGCATTGGTTTATTTCAAAATGGAATTAAGATATGTGCTGATTTTGTCACTAAAAGTGTGATTGAATACTTACTTGCACTATTGGGTTTTATAAGTTTTAACTCTCTTGTTACGAGGATAATATCTGTAAATCCTGTGGATCTGTCAACTTTGTCATCTATTAAGCATTGAATGTGGAGCCTGAAACAGATCAAAATTTAAAAGGTCAAAGAATCAGTTATAAGTATGAAAGGAAATAATGTAAGACTTGAAGAAAAATATCAGGAACCTAAACTTTTTCTGTTATACTACCTTTCAAAGCTTTTCAATTAGCCAGTGTGGATACCAAGACGTACTATACATCATTAAATGATTTTCAAGTTATGTGGTTGATCATTATTTAGAATCAAATAATGTTTATTCAAATGCAATACCCTAACAACTGAAGTTTTCTTGCAAATGAGCAATATCCTAGCAACCGAGTGGTATCCTAGCAACTGAGCAATATCTTAGCAACTGAGTAATATCCTAGCAACTGAGCAATATCCTAGCAACTGAGCAATATCTTAGCAACTGAGTAATATCCTAGCAACTGAGCAATATCAAAGCAACTGAGCAATATCTTAGCAACTGAGCAATATCCAAGCAACTGAGCAATACCCTAGCAACTGAGTGATATCCTAGCAACTGAGCAATATCCTAGCAACTGAGCAATATCCTAGCAACTGAGCAATATCCTAGCAACTGAGTAATATCCTAGCAACTAAGCAATATCTTAGCAACTGAGCAATACCCTAGCAACTGAGTGATATCCTAGCAACTGAGCAATATCCTAGCAACTGAGCAATATCCTAGCAACTGTGTAATATCCTAGCAACTAAGCAATATCCAAGCAACTGAGTAATATCCTAGCAACTAAGCAATATCTTAGCAACTGTGTAATACCCTAGCAACTAAGCAATATCTTAGCAACTGAGTAATATCCTAGCAACTAAGCAATATCTTAGCAACTGTGTAATATCCTAGCAACTAAGCAATATCTTAGCAACTGTGTAATATCCTAGCAACTAAGCAATATCTAAGCAACTGAGTAATATCCTAGCAACTGAGCAATATCCTAGCAACTGTGTAATATCCTAGCAACTAAGCAATATCTTAGCAACTGAGCAATATCCAAGCAACTGAGTAATATTCTAGCATGTGAGTGATATCCTAGTAGCTGAACAGTATCCTAGCAACTGAGAAATTTCCTAGCAACTGAGCAACATTGTAGCAACTGGGTATATATAAATATCCATTATATTTGGGACAAGTCGATATTCTTTATTTATCTATTGAATGGTTTTGTTATTACATATGATTTCATTAACATGTATATCAAGATGAGTAACTTTCATATCTTACCGAGTGTTCTATTTGCTATGTTCAAGTAACACAAAACCTGGTATTTACTGATGTGCATTTTAATAGTGTTAACTAGTTCTATGATTCACCTAGCTATTTTTGTATTCATTTATGATATTTTATTCACTTCTTAAGCTTGTTCAATGGACACCTACAAAGATGGTTCAACTATATAGACAAGTTTGCCTACCTATCACTATATTCACTTATGGCATTTTATTCACCTCTTAAACTTTAATTTAAAAAATACAAACAGGAGTAGTATTGGTCTCTATATGATAATGTTTGCTTTAGAGTAATCTCATGTTGAAGTTACAAAGAATCACTTAATAAAACTTGTTTCAATACTTGGAGATATTGCAAATAGATTATTAAAGAACTGTATATCAAGTATGTTTACTTGTACCTCAAGTTTCACCCCAGTTTTATATATAACAGTTTTAAATTAGGTCTATACAGATATATATTGAATTTATATACTGACATAGGTTTATATAAGAACAGCAAAATGAAACTCTTGACAAATGCTGTATGGTAAATGTTATTATAATCAAACACCACTTTTATGGCATTATTACCTCAAGGTTTATATTTTATATGAAAGTACATTATAAATGTCTACTTGAGAAATGAGAATGTATTAAACACTTATATAATTTACATAAAATACCTTAGTTTATAATAAAGTGTCACAAATCTTTCTTTTGTTTCAAATATAAATAATAGTTATCAATATAAACATAATATTTATGAAGAGCTTCTTGCTTGTTTAATTTATTTTATATCAGTGCATAATGTCATTTAAAAGCACCCATAGAGCAAAAGTATTTTTATAACACTTTTTATAAATCCACTAAATGGTTTTAGGTTGACAATATGTTCTTAAAGTCTTGTAATATGTCAAGTGTGAATTTGTGATTTCTGGGTATGATAATCATAGGCCCAATTAGAAGCAGCATAGATTGATCATGTCACTTGTTGAATCATTAGCGGCAACATTTGCTCATCTTATCTGGAGGAGGAACTGTACACTTTTATTGCCTATTTCAAACAAGACTTACCGACCTTATAACATATCTTGTGTCTAAATTAATTACAATTTATGTAAGGGCAATTTATGTATGGAGATTTTATCAAGTTCATTTATACATTTTAGTCAAAACTGTTTCAATATAATGAGCAGCCTTCATAAAACCTTTATGATAAACATGACATTTCTCTTCTATAAGCCTGAAGGAGACATTAGCTTCAAAGTTGAGCTGTCTTATTATAAACAAAAATTATAGACAAAATTATATACAGTACAAATGCAATTATCATGCATTAATCTTTCACACCATCCACAGGAACTTGTAATTAATGTCTGAACTACACTATTCAGACTTTCTATACTATCCAGCACCAAAAACAATAATTTTTCTTGGTGCTGGAGTGGATAGTATAGAAAGTCTGAATAGTATAGTTCAGACATTAATTACAATTAAGTTCCTGTGCACCATCTATAAATAATCAAGATAAAGCATGCGAATGTCACTGACGAAGCTTTTTCAAAATGGCCGGTACATTTAACTCAGAATACAGAGATAGTCATGTTAAAATATATACTCTTCTTTTACACGATTTTTAGAGACAATAAATATTTGTAACAAGCACCTGTTATCTTCTGACATAAACGCATTATAGGAAGTCAGTACATAATGGTAACCCAAAAATCGGAAAACGGTAAAGGAACGACAAAACGGAAACTGTGTCCGACCATCCCCCATCAGCAGTTTTGTCACAGTAGCCCGTCCAAAAACGTATAGTCAGTAGTGTTGTCACATTGATCTCTGCTAACACAGCAATAGGTCTATGCCTTGTTTGGCTGCTTGATTCTTTGGTAATATTGTAAACACGATCTTGCGGGTGTGACAGTTGAATGTTGCTGATGCGGCGTAATACAATACGGAACACCAACCGGCTGAGATGTTTTCACTTAATCATCTATCAAATGGCAATATTGTGTAAAATTATAAATCGGTATTCGATATGCTTTTAATCATATCAATAAAAGCAAACAATTAGATTTTATGTTCACAGCATTCTCAAGTTAATATCAAACCCGGATACAGCTGTTCTACAATACACAGGAAAGAAGATTATTAAACTGACTGGCATATTGTCAATAGTTCAATTGTGCTTAGTAAGCAAAATATTTACGCCTACTCGCTATTAAACACAACATAATTAAAGAAGTACCTAATTAACATTTATTTCAAACAAACAAGCACCTGCTACAACAGCTTAACAATAAGTAACACGGCAGCTCTTCTTTGCCCATCATTAATACATCAGCTATATCCCCACAGCTGTTATCAGTCTCTTAGCTTTTCGGTCACTAGCCACCCATATCTTGGAAGTTGACTCATTTTCATTAGTTCAGTGTTAAACTTTCGACAGGTCTGCAGGAACTGAATAATATCAATATTTTCAAGAAGTTGTCCATTGAGTCTATTACAGTTGAAAGTCTAGTAAAATGGTTGTAGGACAATACTGATAACTAAAAAATTAACAAAACATGACTATATATGTATATACCCCCTACATCCCCCCCTCGCAGACTGACCAGTATCCGTTGGTTTTTTATTACACGCATTTTATTGATGGGGAAAGTGACAGCAAGGTGAACATTGAACATAATAATTACCAACAGGTGCCCGCTAGAAGTCAACTGTTTAGAATACAAATATCACAAGAGTATCAAGTGTGACGTAAATATAAAATCGTGTCTATGTTATAAAGAGAATGTTTCAAACACATCTGTTCCTATATTAATTCCACATTCCAATCCTTATACAAGCATGTAGGACATAATTGCGACAACTGCAGTTGACGAAGAAAAACATATTTAGTTTGATTGTAATACTTTGTTACATAATCTGTGTGCACAAACTGTTGGCTATTAACCTGTTAATGGACCCAACAAAGAACTTCACTTAGTTGTTTCTGTGCTAACTCTGATACTTGGTTTACTTTATTAAACCCATGTTGATTTACCATGATAAAACGGTAACTAACTGAGTTCAAAGATTCTCAGAAATAAGGCATGGGCCCCATGCAATTCGTTAGTTAAGTTTGATTTAATTGCAACCAGAAATAAGTTACAATGTACGCTGGTTGATATTATCATTTGTTTGTTTAGATGTAGCCTCTGTATGAGAAGACCTCGGTGACGAGTGGTCTTTAGAAACGCCTTTCACGTCTAGATTCGAACCCCACTCGGGAAAGATTTCTCTGCAGCTATATCACAACACATATATTTGAGTGAACATATATTTACTGTAAAACGGATCACAGCGTCTAGGTTCGAACCCCACTCGGGACAGATACTAGTGTCAAAAAGTTTGTCAGTTCGTTTGCCGAAGGTCGGTGGGTTTTATCTTGACATTCCGGTTTCCTCAATCATCCATGAACTTACCGCCTCGATATAAGTGAAAGAATCTTGACTGGGACGTAAAACTCTATCAGCTCACTCCATTCTGTCTGTATGATGAATCTACAAGTACATACTTATACTAGAGCAATGGTTGCAATTAAATAGTTCTCGGCTTTTGACAAGCAACAACTTTACACCTTGCCCATGTCCTTTCTTGGTTGTATTTTGTTGAGCTCTTGGTGGCTCTGAGAAGTACTTTCAAATTATTTTTTATCCATGTATACTTATTAATATAAATATTGCACGTGTGTCATTATTGATCGTTGCATACATGTTAAAAAGCTTGACAATGATCACATGTAGAGATATTTGTCAACATTCTAAATAATGTATACTGTAAATGACCACGAGATGATGGACAGGTGTCATGACAAAATAACCCGGTAACACGTGAAGTAACAAAGTAGTCTTGTTTACAAACTAGTAACAAACTGACTGATATAATACTGATAATGTTTGATTGTCGTGACCTTGAACGAAGGAAATAGGACTATAATTACATTTGCTAATGTAACGTCATTTAATGCTTACGCCCATCACGTATACCCGTGACGTCATTGATTGGCTGTTCCAGCAATATTGGAATTGCATGTCGTACACGACAGTGTTTTAAATTTATTTCAGGATTCAAAAACAGAAATTAGATTTTCAAAAATTGCGAAACGTAAATATAACCATTGAACTGTCTAGAAATGTCGTTTATAGTGTCTATAACTTCCATTGCCGTCCAAAGCAAACTGAATAACAAGAACTAGCTATCCAATTTCGGATATTTGAGAGTGCTGGTTGATCATGTTGTTAGCAGCAGTTTTGAAGGAAGTTTTTGAAGCCCTATGCTGTTTTTTGCATGCACTGTTTCCTCGTCTAGATGTTTCTAGTCAAGCACTGTTTTTGATTTAAATAAACGGAGTTCTAAATTGTTCCGTGCTGACTCTTTGTAATTGATAGCTTTTTTATTTTATTATTGCACTTTTGTCCACTGGATTGTCCGAAACAATACGGTATAAGTTTTAAACTGATATAAGTTACAAATGAAATCTTAACATTACAAATAAAACAACGTATTGTGGTCATGTGCTACTTTTGAATTTTTATGAAATAATACAATCAAAAGTAGTTGTCATGTGCTAGTTTGAATGCATTATTTCATAAAAATTCAAGTGCAGCACATGGCAATAGCAACGAAGACCGCAAGGCAAAACACACGAGAGAAGATGTGCAAATCAACATGCATGTGCAATAACTAAATACAATAATTGAAAACAGTCTTAGGATAAGTGTTGACCTATAGGGCGGCAGTTGTTTGGGAAAAGACAACGTATCTGGAAACGTTGGGCGCGTATTTGTTTAAAACATTTAAAAAAAACCTCTTAATTTTTAGTTTTTAAAAGAAAGATATGTTCTGAAATTGATGCAATAAACATTTAGACACACTATTTTTAATATGGACATTGTTTTTAATATAAAAGTTTTAGAAAGATCATATATCTATAGATACGACTGTAAATTGACTGTATGATAGTCCAGACTTTATATAGCAATTTATGGTCTCTGAATTTGGCCATAAATTTTAATTGAGTGTCAAATTGTCCTCCAGAAAACAATTTAAAGGTAATAATGAAAAGGACGAGAACTCGTGAGAAACAAATATTAATATACAGAATACCAGGGCAATAAAAGAAAATATACAATACATGTATGTGTACACCTGAATGTTAACCTCTGGTCTGAGAGGTCAAGTAAGTTCAAATGTCTGTAGACAATAGCACTATCTACATAGTTTATATCACATGGATGCACATATGTAACAATTAAGTATATACTCACTCCTGTCTACAGTACCGTGCACAAGTTAATGATTTACCTTGACATAACATGTAGTATAATGATTACACTCCTGTCTACAGTACCGTGCACAAGTTAATGATTTACCTTGACATAACATGTAGTATAATAATTACACTAGCACCATATATACACCTCATATGTCAGTCAGACAGTCAGAGGCAAAACAAAAAGAAAGCCATTTATTTTCCATGTAAGACTTTACAGACACAGATATATATCAATTTGTCCCCTCCTTTAATTTTATAACGTATTTTACAGATAATTTGCCATAGGAATGATCACTTTATTTACACTGCATTTGTCATTAATGAAATAACACAAGATTTATTAAAATAGCTTTTTCACATAATGGGCTTGATGACATTTTATATAACATAGACAGTAGGTATGTTTGTACTTGACTTCCTTGTTGAATAAAAAATCTTTATAATTTTTGTTATTACAGTTGTGTAATAAACTTTACGGATGCTGTGTATTGTTACATCTGTGTTGCTTTATCGTGTTAACTTCTTCTGGTCTGGTTTGATGTCTTAAAACTGCTATTCTAGAAAAGCTGCAGAGTTATAAATTAGGTTCTTGACCCTTACGATTGTTGTCTAATTAGCCTGCAGTTTTTCTGTATATAGATTCAACTCAAACATATTCAATCACAATCACGGTTGAAAATAATTATTAGTGTTCTCATTACATTTGTCAAAATGACACCGAAACACCATGAAAAATTTATCAACAGAGAACAAGTCTATGTGTCTATGTAGTAAGCAAACCCCAAAAACTGTTTCTCACAAAATGTAATATTGTAAATAAAAGAAAATAGTAAAATTTAAAAAAAAAAAAGTTAGAAATACTTGACTGCAACAAAGGATACAAACATAACAATCTCTTGTCTTGCCGTGGAAACAGTTAAACATTACAATCTCCTGTTGTATTGGAGTTGTTGATCATGTTGTATTCTTAGTGATGTTTTATATAAAAAACAAACCATAAAGATTTATTTTAAACTAAAAGTGTCAATTAAGTCTAATATGATGACGTATTGCAGATTTTGTTTTTAAAAATTGTTTCTTTATCTATCTATAACATATATACAGTCAAATTTGTCTATAAAGACCACCCAAGGAAGCCAGTAAAAGTATAGGCAGGTGGGCCTTATATACATGTTCAAAAATATGAATAAAGAGCAATTGGGATAAAATGTTACTGGCCTTTATAAGCAAGTGGTCCTTTATAGAGGTGACCTTTGACACAGTTTTGACTGTACTCAAGAATTATACTTCGGAAAGACTCTATCACAGTGATATTTCCCCAATACCGATAATGTGAAAATGACCTATATATACACACGCATTTTAGGAACACAATATATATATTCTGGTATGACAATAATGCCTGTTTATTAATCTATATATAATAATATATGACAAAATATTATAAATTGTACAAGATCTGTTATCTAGGGCAATATGAATGAGTGTGTAAGAAAAAACTGTACCTTATGTATGTACTATACCACAAAACACCAAGTTATTGAAGACTGGTATAAAAATAGTCTCCCTATTAGAGCATGTGTGTCAAGATCTATTGTGAATTAAGCTTTGTGAGGGAGGCATCCATACAATACAATGGGAGAATTATCCTTACACAATTACAACATACTAAGGAAATATTTATTTTTATAATATACAAATATTAACATTGAGTAGGAGAGTAATGTGATATACTTGTGCTAATTTTGAATGTATTATTTCATAAAAAGTCAAAAGTAGCACATGACTTTCATATCTGTTCTTGAATTCCCAAATAAATTAGTTAAGCAATAACACTACGTACCGAAAAGATGACGAGTAAAGCTAAACTTTAATACATAAACTAGTTTCATATGCCAATTTAAAAATGTTCATATAAAAAAGTTTTCAATACTAGCCGCCATTTCCGAATATTTCAATACTTTAATTCAATTAACACACGACACTGGTCAGTAATGTCTAATCAGTAAAAGGGAATGACAAGAACATCCATGAAGCAGATACCCAAATGGGGTACAAAATTAAGTCATATATTGCACCTAGACTCACATCCATGGTGGAAGTTCATGTAATTTATCTAATTTGCCTGTTTTCAAACTTTTCACTTTGTTTGGGGATTGTAATTTGGACATGGGTTGGTATGTTTGTTTTTACTTTGCTTTGTGATTGTGATTTGGACATGGGTTGGTATGTTTGTTTTTACTTTCTTTCGGATTGTGATTTGGACATGGATTCGTATGTTTGTTTTTACTTTACTTTAAGATTGTGATTTGGACATAGGTTGGTATATTTGTTTTTAATTGGCTTTGGGATTGTGATTTGGACATGGGTTGGTATGTTTGTTTTTACTTTGCTGTAGGATTGTGATTTGGTCATGGATTGGGTTTTTTTTACTTTTGGATTGTGATTTGGACATGGGTTGGTATGTTTGTTTCAATTAGCTTTGGGATTGTGATTTGGACATGGATTGGTATGTTTTGTTTCTGATTGTATGTGAACACTGTGTATCTCTCCACTGCCGACAATATAAAAATCCAGTAAAACTAATAAAGCAAAATTTTGTTTTATTGAGAATAAGTTACTTTACAATACAACAATATTATGTTTAAGATGATTTGATTGTGTTGGATTATATATAATCTGGCTAGGATCTATTGTAGAACATTTTATACCTGGTAACTTTATAGAGAATGAAAACATTTCAGATAAACATCGTCTGTGATAAACCTCTGTCAGACATATTTACTTTTGTCTGTAAACTCGACTGATTTCAGATAACAAAGATTACAACTCTGTGTTTTCCAGGTGTGACTAATGTATTGAAAACCATCACAAGTGTTTGAAATGAAAGTGAAACCTTTCTCAGAAAGTACAAATTTGATGGACAAAAATAGAAATATGTTACTTTAAAAAGCATATATGACAATATGGCCAACGTAACCAAGAACAAAAAATAAGTGAGAGAAATGACAAAACATGACAAAAAAAAAAGACAAACACTTATTGGTAGGGGGCATGATTATAGTACGCCAGACTTTGGATGTGCATTGCATAATTATAGTACTCCAGACTTTGGATGTGCATTGCATGATTATAGTACTCCAGACTTTGGATGTGCATTGCATGATTATAGTAGTCCAGACTTTGGATGTGCATTGCATGGTTATAGTACTCCAGACTTTGGATGTGCATTTCGGTTAATGTCCAGTGGCATGGTTATCATACAGCTATTTTTACTGAAACTAAGCTTACAATCTCTGGTGTTCTTGGAAATGTTGGCATATATGAAATTTTCAATGCATATAAGTAAGCAAATTTGTCACAATTTAAGTGCTGCTCTCAAGATTACTTGAAAGTTTTATATGAACAACACTCGAAACAGAACATGTGTTTGTCATGACCGATAACACGTATATTTGATTGTATTTTAAAAAGTTTGAGATCACGATTGGATTGTTTGGATCTCGAGTCGTGACTCCCCTGAATTCCTCGACTTAATTAATTTTGGAAACATGTGACAGACAGACATGATGCTACAGCTGGTTATACAACACTGTGTTAAGTATAAGAAAATGCTGCATTTTTAGGAACTAACAACATGTCTAAATTAAAGTTATGATTATGTGACTATCAAAAAACCGCTCTCCTACTGGAATGACATCCAATAAAAATACTTCTCTTTGCTGATATATGAGAAAGGAGTGAGCTGGTCGTGTTAGAATCAGCATGTTTATGCAATTACTTGACAAAGAAAATTGTTTAAAATATTGCCAATTGAATTTCTTCACGAAACCAATACGAGGGAATGAGACATATCTGGTTTAATTTACTCTCTCTCTCTCTCTCTCTCTCTCTCTCTCTCTATATATATATATATATATATATATATATATATATATATATGATAATTACTCTAAAATCTAGTTGTAACATGTAGGACATTGAAACATGAAAAATTGTGTCAATAAGTGAAATGTTAATAAAGTTGAAACCAATATACACATGTCCATTACATATATCAAAGTTTGATGCATGTATGGAAGTCAAAACATTTAAAAGATTTAAATCGTAATACGGCAAAGGTTTTGACTGGACTATAAAATCCAGATTTTGTCTCAGAAAATTGTAAACATTAAGCCAATTAAAAGCCTTCGCTCCGGTAGGTATGAAACCAATACTAATATGCAATGATATGCATGGGACCTAAAGACTTGTAAAAGATTAAAATGAAACAAAAAAACACGCATAAAATGTGCATGGGAGTTTCTTGAAATGCAATAATAGCCATGTAATCAGTTTATACAGGACTATAAAATCCTTTGTAACACGAAATTTTAGCTTTATTCTTATTTAGGGACGTGTTTGTATAATATCATTTAGGGTCAAATTACCGGTTTTACAGATTTTTATCAAAATTATTTCATTTGTTGGTGAAATAAAAGCCTTATTTAATATTGAAAGTATGTGATAATAATTGCTCAGAAATGACAAAGAAAGTTTATAGAGAAACACATGCTGGATAATGTAAACTGTTATTTTTTGTTTTCTCTTTATTTAGTAATTATGAACAAAGTGACACAAATTTGATATTTTGCTTAAAAAGAACAATTAACCTAATCATAAATGGAAACCATATTTGTGATGTATACATATAATACAATGTGCCGAGCCTCGGTAGCTTCCATTTTCATGTGGAAAAATGGATTCAAGATTCTTTCACTTATATCGAGACAGTCTGTTCCTGGATGGTGGAGAAAACGGAGTGGAATTCTATCCCAGACGATGAGAGGCACTGTGATCCCCAACTCGGCCATCAAGGCCCTGAAAAAGGTCAGTTAAAACCTTAGGCATATGTACATGTAGAGCATTGTTTATTTGAAATAAGATACCATCTGTTATGTTAATTGTTCTCATGGTTCCAGCAGGTATACAAATGTACATATTACCTGTATGTTACTTCGTTTCTATATTGCTCTGGTACTCAATATGCATGGATGCACTCAATACTGAACGACAAGTATATAACAATTGTATAACAATCGTTATATTATTTTCACTTGGATCAAAGCTGTAGGTAGTTTCACTAAAGGCATATTGCAGTGTCCAGTTTCACAGAATTAAAATATACATCACGACATACAACGTACTACTGTAGTATCATATATGTTCCTCACATAAAACCTGTTCTATTTACAGTACAATTACATATTACATGTGTGAGTGTGTTAGCTTATACTACATAACCTTGGAACCCTTATCAATCATCAACAATATAAACTGTAACATACTGCAGTAGTCAAGGTTTCCAACCTCCACATTACATTTCAACATTGGGACATATAAACGTTATTGTAGTATTAAAGAGAGAATACGTAACAATACTATCAAACTCTCTTAAATGTTTAATATCAACAGGTGTCTTCAAGTGAACATTTCAACTGATACACAACATATATTCAAGTCAAGCAGCCATGTGTGTGTGTGTGTGTGTGTGTGTGTGTGTGCTAGACTCTCTCTCTCTCTCTCTTGCTGTATGTATGCTGAGAAGGTTAGCTTTTAATTGCAACATTGTTGGAATTCATTTATCTGCTTTGTATTTTTATTTCAGATTGAAGGGCTGCTTTTGATTTAAGTTGGACTAATGTCATTATAGCCAGCAATGTTTGATCTAAACTTGATATATAAACAGAGAGTCTGAGGAATGCACAGTAGAGAAATCAAAGTAATACCGTGATAACCTTTGTGTAATAAGAAACTTCAGCCTTGGGAAATCTTCAGCAAGAAAACTGTTAATGGTTCAAAATAAAGTAAGGTGGTTTTATCTTACAATAAAGTGCTAGTGGTTTGTCAGTCACTTTTATTATATTATATTATCACTAAAAACTAAATTAATTCAAGATAAGATTTGATGAGAGTTCATGATCTGTGTAAATTAATCTATAGTAAAGCTCTTCTATAAGTACACCGTGCTTTGTTATCATTGTCAGGAGGGACTATTTGTACGTTGATATGTACACTTCTATGGTGTAAATGGTATGACCTTTCTATTTCTGAAGTGAAAATAAAGGATTTAAAGTCAAAACATCAATTTGTTTCAGTGTTATTAATGCAGTATGTCTCGAGTGGTTTTATCATTAATCAGGTCACATATCTCTGTTAACGGGCACCAGATTGTAGCTCTCACTGGGGTAGAAATTAAAACATTTAATTTATACTGATTATTTGTGAGTAACAACAAAATCAGGAAATATGCCTTGTTAAATTCTGATTCGGCTCTGATCCAAGCACTTTCACTCGTTCTATTTAATAATCGTATCAAAACGACAAAATGAAAGGCAATAAAAACAAAATATGAAAGATAAAAAACAAACATACCAGTCCATGATCAAATCACAATCCAAACAACAAAGAACAATAGATTCTTGTTTTGATAAATTCTGATTTACTGATACAGAAATTTTATACAAAATAACTGGAAGTGATTTTGTTATTTATCTCAGTGAAAGTTCAAAGTCGACATTATTATAACCAGTTCTCACAATATGTATTTGTCATACTTTGTCTTATTTAGAACTGTTTTTGTCATCCATTTATTCATTTATGTCCTGTTCGTGTATGTATGCCCGTTGCCATCATCATCATCATTGTTGCCGTTGTCGTCACATAAAATGTTACATATTGATATTCACTATATAGGACATCTTATGTTTTGTCTCTATTTTATAAATAGCCTACTGGTCATAAGTGTTACAACTTAATGATCTATCTTACATTGGTCCACTATGTTTGTAATACATTTATAGTCCAATTCGTGTGTATGAATATCATGAAGATTTCAATAAAATAAGATATAAATCAGTTTGTGTGGTTACAATGCGGGGTTGAAATTATAAAGGCCATATTCCAAAATGACATTTATTTTTCTGTTTTTCAAATAAAAGGTTCATGGATTATCATAATGGATGTTTTTGTCGTCGTCGTCACCACCACCACCACTATCATCATCATCATCACCACCATCACCATTTTCATCATCATCATCATCATCATCATCATCATCATCATCATCATCATCCCTACCACCACCACCACCACCACCATCATCATCATCATTGTCGTTGTCATCATCATCACTACCACCACCATCATCATAATCATCATCATCATCATGTGTCGGTATTTTTGTTTCTTCCTTACATTAAGAGACAATATTATATATTTATTCCTATGCTTTCAGACATCTGAAAGTGCGTGTATACCGCCCTTATGGTGTCTAAGAGCCTAGACAATCATCATCTTTTGACAGAAACCTACTAAAGGAACCAAAGCTACAATTAGTGTCTAAGCAACATTGTTAAATCATAAAACGGCTATCGGCATTTCTTGAAAAGTACGTATATATTCTTAAGTGGTTACCAATTATTCATCTATAGATTCAAATCCTTGACAAGTAGCTGATAGGTAAAACATGTTGTTTCCGAACGCGTGTAACCTTGACTGAAAACCATGGACATATCGAGCTTGAAGGTACTTTTAATTGGTATGAACATATTATATATAACATTTAACAAAATTGCAATTTCCTCTTTCTTCATATTCAGACACAAAACCTAAACGTGTTTTAACTAATTGATTATACATATTAAATTCCATTGAAATTCACTGAAGATTCCATTAGAAGAAATAATTTAGAAAAATTTCCAAACAAGCAAGTACACTTTAACATCATTGAATGCAAATCAGTGTCATTTTAATAATGTCAAGTTTTAAAGTACATCTGAGAAAGACAAACTAATGGAAGATGTCAATTTTATTTTATCTAAACCCTTTCCGAATCACATTCATACGATGGCTAGTCTAGGACATGAAAAAAATTTATTATCTCGTTATAATGAGAAAGTATCTCGCTATAACGACTTAGTATCTCATTATAACAAGATACATGAATTTTTTAAATTAGTTTTGTTTTCATGTCCTAAACCAGCCACCGGACATTCACAACCAAAACGCAAAAAATCAATTTCAAGAAATTCCTTTTGCTTGCCTTTACGTTTGTCCTATAGAGATTTCCAGAGAAACGTCTTTGGAAATGTTCCATCAGTTTCAGTAAATGTTTGTATAACAACAGTTGGATTCGAAGAGCTCATTGAGTATTATTGGCATACAACATAACATATTCCAGTATTTGCAAATATTTGAAATAAACAAATCACTTAAAACTGTTTACCTTAACTTAAATAAAACAGATTGAAATCTAAAACTATCTCTGATCTTTATGAGTTAAAATCACTTTAAATTATGTAAACATCCTTTTTGAAATATGTTACTTTTAATTTATTAGTTAGGTATAAACATTTATAAAACTATGAACAATCAACATGTTGCAGTAATCAGTACGACTTCAAATTAGTGGTGTTATAAAAACAGTATCTTAAATACAGACCAATGCTACTTTGGTCTAATGGAATGAGTGATTTCTGCTTTTAAAATGATTTCATTCCTATATATACAAATATACAATGACGCTACTTATTACATACCAGTGGTGAAAGAGTTAAAACGGCTCTCGAGAAATATGACGACAAAAAAAAAGAAGAAGTAATGGTTAGTTTTAAAATTAATCATCACATTGACTTCAAACTGAAAGAAAGAAGATTATCCCATTTTTGGTTAGACTTGAAACAATAACAAAAAAAAAAAAAAACAAAAAAAAACTCACAAATGCTGATTACAATTTCTTTTGCAGCAGAAATGTTCAGCTAGTTTATTGAAAAATAGCCAGAGACTAAAAAACAAACTCTTAAACGTCTGTGACATTGGAACATGGCCTACAACGCCATTGCCGTGTTTTTGTCAAGTACAGAGTCACTGTGGTCGAAAGTCGGAATTAAACAAAAACTTAGAAGGAGAATAAGACAAGCATTCTGAGAGTATTGCAAAACAATACATAGTCCCCTACCGGTCGCATATTTCACTAATCCCAAAGTTTTAGGTAAAATGTACATTATTATATGGTACAAAGATTTATAGTTATAAATTATACGTGTTGTTCAAGATGAAAGCAAAACTTGATCATAGTAAAATCAAAAACCAGCAATGGTGTTCTCAAAAATTCATTATCTGCAAGCATGTAGAAAAAAGTGCAAAAAACTGAAATTTCATTGAAAGTTCAAAGGGCCATTACTCCCATAAAAACTAGTGGAATGAAACGAAACGTAAACTTGATCTGTAACTCATCATGGTTGACCTGCATACCAAAAAACAATTCATTAACTGCCAGCGTGTAGAAAAAAAGAGCAGAAAACTGAAATTTCAGTGAATTTTCAAAGTTCAAAGGGCCAAAACTCCGGTAAAAATTAGCAGATCAAAACGAAACATAAACTTGATCTGTAACTCAGCATGGTTGACTCATATACCAAAAATCAGTTTATTATCTAAAAGCATTTAGAAAAAACGTGCGGAAAACTAAAATTTCTGTGAATTTTCAAAGTTCAAAGGGCCATAACTCCAGTAAAAATTAGCAGATGGAAACGAATTGCCAACTTGATCTGTAACTCATCATGGTAAACTCATATACCAAAAATCAGTTCATTATCTAAAAGCATTTAGAAAAACGTGCGGAAAACTAAAATTTCAGTGAATTTTCAAACTTCAAAGGGCCATAACTCCGGTAAAAATTAGCAGATGGAAACGAAACGTAAACTTGATCTGTAACTCATCATGGTAGACTCATATACCAAAACCCAATTCATTATCTAAAAGCATTTAGAAAAAAAGTGCGGAAAACTGAAATTTCAGTGAATTTTCAAAGTTCAAAGGGCCATAACTCCGGTAAAAATTAGCAGATGGAAACAAAACATAAACTTGATCTGTAACTCATCATGGTAGACTCATATACCAAAAATCAGTTCATTATCTAAAAGCATTTAGAAAAAAAGTGCGGAAAACTGAAATTTCAGTGAATTTTCAAAGTTCAAAGGGCCATAACTCCGGTAAAAATTAGCGGACCAGAATGAAACGCTAACTTGATCTGCAACTCATCATGGTAGACTCACATACCAAAAATCAGTTCATTATCTACAAGAGTTTAGAAAAAAAGTGTGGAAAACTGAGGTGTGACAGACGGACGGACAGACGGACGGACAGACGGACGGACAGACGGACGGACGGACGGACGGACGGACGGACAGACAGACAGAGTGCAAACCTAAAGTCCCCTTCGGCTTTCGCCGGTAGGGGACTAATAATAGAATTCAATAACAAAATATAGCACGTTTTACTATAAAATCACACACACACACACACACACACACACACTGTCGGTGCAGATCAACCCGGAAAAACAAATAAAAATGTTGTTTCAAAAGGATATCATAAAAATATTTATAGTTTTATATGAAATAAAATCAGAGGCTAAAGGGTACGATACATAAAAAATAATAAAATACACAATGTGTTATATAAATGTAAAAATAATTTAAATTTTTCCGTGAAACATGTCATACCATAATCTAACAAGTTCAAATATATACTTATGCTCAACATATAGTTCTACGTATGGCATTAGTTAAAATTACCATGTGAAATGGCCTTTTTAAAATTCAAAAATGAAAAATTTGCATTAATAATTTATTTTTTGTTATTTTTTAGGATTAAAATAATGTCAGATTAAGTGCATAACTATTTATCAGAAACGTGCACCTGCTTTTAAAAGCTAGAATCAACTTGAAATAATTGATATAATGTTTTGCCTGGTCTATTTTGGGCTGAGTATTGAAAACAAAACAATACTCTGAAAAATAGATTTGACAAGTTTTATGTGCTAGGAGAGCTTTTATGTGTGTCCTGTAATCAATATATCAGTCAGTAAGCTTTATAATAGAGAAAGCCATCTAGGAATTTATTGGTCATTACTACAACACCGAGAGATTTTTATATAACGAAAAAATTAAATACAGTATCATGAACTTATTTATAATTTTTATTTCGAAATATTACAAACCTTTAATTAACTTGCAGCTTAATTCTTACGTTCAAACCTCAGCCGTTGATGAATCTGTTCCCAAAGTCTTGCGGTCAGATCCAAACCTTTGACGAAACTGTTGTCAAAGTCTTGACCAAGTATTGTGGTCAGATCTCAACCTTTGATGAATCTGTTGACAAAGCAGTGGCAAGGTCTTACGATCAGATCTCGCCCTTTGACAATCTGTTGACAAAGCATTGGCCAAGTCTTACGATCAGATCTCATCCTTTACTGAATCTGTTGTCAAAGCCTTGGCCAAGTCTTGTGGTCAGATCTCAACCTTTCATGAATCCGTTCTCAAAGCCTTGACTAAGTCTTACGGTCAGATCTCAACCTTTGACAATCTGTTGACAAAGCATTGACCAAGTCTTACGATCAGATCTCATCCTTTACTGAATCTGTTGTCAAAGCCTTGGCCAAGTCTTGTGGTCAGATCTCAACCATGATAAATCCGTTCTCAAAGCCTTGATCAAGTCTTGCGGTCAGATCTCAACCTTTGATGAATTCGTTCTCAAAGCCTTGACCTAGTCTTACCGCAAATATTAACCTTTGATGAATCTGTTTCCAAAGCATTAGCCAAGTTTTACGGTCAGACCTCTACCTATGATGAATCCGTTGCCAAAGTCTGGCCAAATTGTGTGATCAAAATTGGTATACCAGTATACCAATCTGATAGATTATAGCCATTGTGAACCTTGGACCAGTAGCTCTTTTGTATAAAACTGACTCTGGTTGTAACTAAACTCAAACACAACAACATAAAATATTGATAACATAGAAAGACAAAGAACATGCACATGATAAGAACATGTAATGTAAAACTTTAATATTGAAAATGTTGTAAAACGTTTTATTAAGAGTCTGAACATTGCATATACACGTATACATGTATCATGGTTTTTTTTTTATTTGTATTCGAAATTCTGCACATGACACGTCTTAAAACCATTGATAAAGACAGGGTTATCTTGTAATTACAGGTTATATTAGGTTTATTACACATTTTACTGTTTTAGACAACATAATGGTGCTAATTATAGAGTTTTCAAGTAGATATAATATGTGCATAAGGAAAGTCTTCATGACAAACTATTCACCACTTGGGAACAATTTGACAATCTATGTAATGAATATGGTATCCAGCTAGATCGCTTTCTCCCCATCACGCCTACTCTCTTATATCCCATCAGACAATACAATCAAGCAAAAAAGCAAGATTGCATGTAATCAAAGTGACAGATGATTGGTGAGAAGTTAATACAGCTTCATTCTTCTTCTGTCAGTGCCCTTTAGATTTACACTTACTGGTCATGAAATACAGCAACATAACAACGCTCAACAAGTTAATATTAATGGACATATCTTAATTCTACTACTTTTAAATGTCAGTGAAATGACAGTCGCTTGCTATCAGTTTCTTATAGTTCCAAATCCAATCTATAATGTTATAATTAAAACATCTAAAAATAATGTCTGGCTGATTAGTGTTACCATGGATACTACAAAGTTTTAATTGCAAGACCCGTCTATTTTTAATTTTCATCCCAAACACACAGATTTTATTTCCATTCAACTTCGATGGCTATTAAAGCCAATCTATTCTATACACATGTACTGGTGACCAACTAGATGACAAATTCCAATAAAATCAGAGATGATATTTATAGTGTTTGTGGATTACTTATTTCAATGGTAGAATGTCTTTGGGTTATTGCATATGTTGAGTAACATAACATACTAAGATGAATCTTACCACCAACATGACCAATGTTAAATATTGATATACTATATAAATATATCGCTATATAGGACATCTTATGTTTTGTCTTTATTTTATAAATAGCCTACTGGCCATAAGTGTTACAACTTAATGATCTTTCTTACATTGGTCCACTATGTTTGCAATGCATTTATAGTCCAATTCGTGAGTATGAATATGGTGAAGATTTCAATAAAATAAGATATGAATCAGTTTGTGTAGTTACATTGCGGGGTTGAAACTATAAAGGAAAAGGTTCATGGACTATCATAATGGACTTTTTAATTTTGAGATAATTCTGTATTCCTATATGTACCATGAATGGATCCAATTCTGGATATATGATCAACAGTAGAGCTATTGCTGCTTGACGTTGTGAGCAGCAGTATTGAAAGGCGTTTTTAAAGCCCTCTACTGTTTTTGCAAGCACAATTTCTTCTTCCAGAAGATTCTAGTCGAGCACTGTTCTGATGAAAAAGGTGTTCCTAACTTGTTCCGTGTGGACTCTTTGTAATCGATACCTTTTTTTTTTATTTTTACATTCACTTTTGTCCACTGGATTGTCAGTAATAAATTAGTTAGGCTTCTTAACCCAAGTCCTTAAAAAGGGTAGCAATCCTGACCAGTTAACTCCAGTTATTTAATTTATTACAAATGTTTTCAATTTCGTTTCACTAATTGGATAAAATATTTCAATAACAGGATTATGAAACCTTACACACAAAGAGTACAAACATTGAATAAAGAGTGTAATGTCCTAATGGCATTAGTTTCTGACCTGCCATAGACTTTTCCCAAACAATCTTCTTACAACTTCTTAAAGACCAACAAACTTTATGACAGTATATAAAGACACGGGACATGTAGTAAAATTAAATAGCACCTTAGGCATGGACTATTATTAAAAAAGTAAAACGTTCCATAGTAAAGTATTCATACACTTGTGATTTAAGTCACCATAAAACCAAGTGAAAAATGCTCTAAACTGGTAATAAAAATTCAAGAAAATTAAGACATTCTGATATAATTTTTCAAGCAAAAAACATGAATTGTTCATTTACTACGGGCTGCATTACTCTTAAACTGTATTTAATCTTTAAATAATTTAATTATTTTAAGAAGAGCAAATTAAACATTTAAAGTGGATATTATGTTACCACCATGCATAATAAATTTTCAACTTACAACTTATTTACTCACATCATGTACAGGGCAGTGCACTTCTATGTATAAATTACACCATCAATTTAACAAAATTGAAACAATTAATCAACATATCAATTTATCTTAGTGAGACCTGATACACTTCTACTAGCTGTGTTCACGTTATCTGACTATAAGATTACAAAGGTGTGCTGCTCAGGTATATTACATACTCACACCTCACAGGTATCCAGTGTGTATTGACAAGACATTCAAGTTTAGTTTCTTTTTGCCTTATGAAACAAGTTTATGTGATAACAATAGAACAAGTTCATCTTGTACCCTTAAAATTCATATCAAAATTAAACCTATATACCTGTTTATATAGATAGTAACAATGTTAACAATGCTTTTTTATCTCGTTTTACAGCCTTTAATCTGTACTTACATTTTTCACTGTTTACATTTATTATTCTTTATTATCATTTTCTTAAGATAACACTTAATGCAATCCAAGCAATTTTAAAATCCTTAAATATAACTGAAAAGATACTTAACAGGTGTTAACATGAAAAAGTAGTACAGCAATTTGCAGCTGAAAAATATGGAATTGACAACTGAGAACAAACAGCTGGACCTGAACATCCAGAACAACTGCATAACATAAAACTGACAACAATCATGACAACAGGGAAGACTGTAGCTGAATAACATAAACTTGAAAACAGCCAGGACAACTAACAAAATGGTCTCTGAATAACTAGAACATGACAACAGCCAGGGCAACTGAGAACACAAGCGCTGAATAATACAAACTTGACAACAGCCAGGGCAACTGAGAACACAATAGCTGAATAACACGAACTTCTCTGAATAACTAGAACATGACAACAGCCAGGGCAACTGAGAACACAATCGCTGAATAATACAAACTTGACAACAGCCAGGGCAACTGAGAACACAATAGCTGAATAACACGAACTTGACAACCAGGGCAAATGAGAACACAAGAGCTGAATAACACAAACTTGACAACAGCCAGGACAAATGAGAACAGAGTAAAATAAAACATGGGACATTTAGTACAGCTTTCAGTGAGTTGGAATGCAATAGTATACATACTGGTAAAATTGTGTTCAATAGTGTGGTTCAAGTACATTTTGTGTGGTCCTAACTATACGGCTTATTTTACAATCAATTGTCTAGATCTCATGATACACAAATATTGTTTCAGTCAAGTGTGAAACTATGCAAAAACAATATAACTTAAGTAACCATAGCAACTTGTAGCTCTTATTCTGCATGTGCATATTACACAAAGCCTTACTGTTGCACCTCATATATACTTAACATTAATTACCACATAATTCCTGTTTATCTTAATCACTGCAGTATGAAGTCAAATTAAAATGTACATGCTGTTGAAATGTATTAACAAGAGGTACACTAATAGGTAAAGAATATTCATTCACAAATAATGACCATTACTAAATTTATATATTAATAAGATGGATGGGTAAAAGTTACTTAAAACTTAAACCAAAAAACCCTTGCACTTAAGTTTTACACTTAATTCCTTTCAAAAACTTTCTTATTTGACCATGAAATATATTTAACTACTGATGACCCAATCTGCAGGTATTTTTCAATAATTCCATACCTTTCCTAAATAGATGCATTTTCCAAATTTTTACAAAATTTTTAGACAGTCTGTCTTCTAATTTCCTTCTTTTTCCAAACAGAATTTTTTGAGTGTGTAGATTATGATTAATACGGGAATTATAACATAAAAATAAAGAATATTGTTGATTTGTACAATTATGACCATTACTACATCTATATACAATGTATTACTAGGATGGATAGGTGAGTGTCACTAATTACTGCTGTCCTTTTAACAGTTAATAAAGGAGTGAACAATCCCCATTGAACTGGACACATCTATAAATCTTATCTCTATATTAAGGTAGTATAAACAATGACCCTTGTGCACCAAGTCTGATTGATAGTGGTTTTTCTTGAGGTTATAGACCAAGGTTTTCAAAATCATTCCTTCCAGTAATTAAAATCATCCTAACATAAATTTAGAAAGTAATTTCGCAACCATTTTAAATGATTCAATTAAAAAACTTGAGAAACTAAAATACAGATCATATCATTTGTTAAAGTGATCGACTAGATAAACATCTCCAATAAAGTATGAGATGGTAAAATCTCACAGAATAACATATACATATGTGCATGATTAGAGACAAACCAACAATTTTTTTATATCTAATTTTTATGAACTGTTCTGTAAGCATATAGTTCCTACAATATTTCAAATTGAATTTAAAATTTTAGAAAACCTGAAATGCTGACATCTACATGACTGAAAGTGATCTTTGGTAATCTGCCAAGTTTATACAAAATCTTTGTCGCAATATGATTGTGAAAATTGGGGTGAAATTTGGCCCCAAAATCCATGCAAAATATATGAAACCTGTCAAACCCAAACCTGTATTACATTGGATATCTATATGGTCACTTTTTGAGGAAACAAACTTGATCTTAAGTTCCTTCCTTTTCTGTAGATATTACATGTATTACAATTTTCTGAAGATTTTATTACAAAACTATGTGTAATTAATATGTATCATTAAAATCCTGTAAAAACTTGCAAGTAATTTTTTATTTCTCAATAATTATTCAGTTACCCATTTCAGTATCTTTGTTTCAAGTTTAAAAATATATCCTATCCCATGTGTTTAGACTAGTTTGACAAGTTTCAGTTTTATGCATTATTATTGTAACCTCAGCTGTTCCAAACTAATCATCAAGCTAAACAGGGTTACTGACTTACAGTGCAGCATTAATTAGCACGTAGTGGCTGAACTCCTTCAGGAAAATGGCACTGTGTTAAATGGCAGAGGAAAACAGAGTACCTAGTGTTCTGTAACAAAAGTGACAGCTGGTACAAAGTAGACATTGGAGAGATTGAGTAATGGTGTTTAACGTCCCAGTCAAGAATATTTCACTTATATCGAGACGTCGCCAGCTATAGGCGAAAGTGCAGAAATTTTGCCTGTGTGTTGCGCTTATGGCATTATACAGCAGGGTTCTTTAGCGTGCCAAGCCCACCGTGACACGGGACCTCGTTTATTTTAAGTTCCCATCCGAAAGAACCGTGACTTTCATTTTGTAATGCAGAGTGCTTGGCGAAAGAACAGTCACTACCCACTTTCAAGTCTTGGGTCAGACCCGGCCGGGGCTTGAACCCACGACCTCCCACTTACGGAGCGAGCACTCTACCAACTGAGCTACCGCAGTGGTTAAGTAGACATTGGAGTAAAAGTTGTGGTTACTTCAGCCTCAAAACTGGAGTCTCAGGTTGTTCTACACAATCAAACTTATTAACTTATTTCACATAAATCTTAAGTATTTAAACCAATATTTCACTTTTCTATGACTAATCATGACTACTTGTAACTATTGTGTGCAAAAGGTAGTTAAATTCAAAACAGGACATATTCTGTCAAGGTTTGCCACCAGATTAAAGCAAAGACAGTGTATGACTAGAAATATTTGCGGGGAATACATTGCATTTCTTATGTGTTTTTAATGATCAAACACTACTATAAATTCTTAATGAAAATATTACTGCACCCCAGAAATGAGAAAATTAGCCAACGCAAGATTTTCTTCCCACAGAAATGCTTCTTACAGGTAAAACAGCACAAATATTTCTGGCCATACAGTGTATGTTTACTGCCAAACTTCTCTTGTAATAAATAGAATGACAACAATGATCAGATATACGAGTTCAAAAATATTTTATTTCTGGAATTCTTCCAAAATACAGATAAATCTTCTTCCTGTGATTAATCTATGTAAGTATGACTATAACCTGTACATACAAAATATTGTATTTTATTTATAATGTTGTCGTAGTCCACCACATACATACACACTTATACATGTATACCCTTATAGTAGACACTCAGTGCCCTTTTACATATTGATCACCATACTTACATACAGATTAACAACTAACAAACAATAAATCTTTCACTCACAACACTTCAAAAATAGATATATTTCTGTCAAAACTTTGGTATATATATTTATATATATAGATATATTTATATTGAAAATAAGACACTCTTGTACCATGTGTGAATGAAGAACAATGTTCTTATAACAAAGATCACATTCTATAAACAATCTTTCAACCTCATTAGGTTAAGTTCAACTATCAGTTGCAAGCACAACTTTTTCCTATTTAACAAAATATAATAATAATAATAATAATAATAATAATAATAATATAAAATTGATAAGTAATAAAACAAAGGTTGCTGTGAAAAGGTCACTTTCTCATATCAACCAATCAATATCCCAGTAATAATAATTTTAAAATAAAAGAAAAATAAAATTCTTGAAATTGACTAAATCCCACCAACAGAAACAGCTGTAGCTGTGATACAGTGAGAGTCATAATATTGTATCCATAACCTGACAAAAAAACAAGCTTAAGTTTATGAAGTTGATGACATTATAATATATAAATTTGTGTTTATGAGAAGAAACACAT
This sequence comes from Anadara kagoshimensis, assembly GCA_021292105.1. Classification (NCBI taxonomy): domain Eukaryota; kingdom Metazoa; phylum Mollusca; class Bivalvia; order Arcoida; family Arcidae; genus Anadara; species Anadara kagoshimensis. The sequence goes on along the minus strand of CM037865.1, from coordinate 70,384,353 downwards.
GTTGTGATACAATATGAAGTAGTTTTATGTCTACAGAACTGTTGATTGCTATGGAAACTTAACACAATTCCCACCAATACACTTTCTTATAATTACTGTAAGACACTCCACATTATCAGTGTTTCCTGTGAATCAAACAGTTCTCCAGATGTAAAACTTACCTCTATAGTCTATAGACTTTATCAAAACAAATCTTTGGGGAATTTTTTTATTCCCCTGTACTTAAACAAGTGTTAAAAAAATTTGCAAAACAAAGTTCCAAAAGAACTATCAAGTATCTATTTTTGAGACTTTGAAATGCATGCACTGTGAAATCTTTCAGTTACAGTACAGCTAGTGCCCCCTTCCAAACAGAATGGTCCACTTCGGCAGAAGATTTAAGAATTAAGATGAACCCCATTTACAAATATGTCATAAAATGTTGATATTAATTTGTTTTAACAATATTACGGCTACAGAAAAATAATGATTTGATTCTAATCCTCATCAAACTACCACTGAAAATAAAGCTGCCCATTATATAAGTTTTATTGAGACAGATGGATCCAGTTTAAAATATGAGTTTTTATTCTTCCGTAATATATATATACATATATATACATGTATTAAAATATATCAAAATGTATGTTAGTTTTCTTAATAAGATGAATAAAATACTGTATCTAATATACTGGTAAAATCAAAGAAACTTTCTCAGAATTTTTGATGAAAAATTGCATATTAACCTTGCCAATGGCATTTTTACATGTACAAATGTCCCAACCTCACCCACATCCCCAAGTTAATGATAGACATTAGTAAAAAGTTGACTACTGATGATAGGTAGTTCATAAGGAAGAGAATCAAATACTTCTACTCAGTGACTGATGTTTAGCCTCGTAATCAGTTATCACAAATGTCAAGAGTTTATATCAAATAAAATCTTTAGAATGAAACCAACATTTAAATTATATTACAATCAGAATCTTATAACTGGTCAGTAGTAAGTGTTATAACAAAAATATTGTAAAATTGCAGTACTAATTTTTGTGATAAAATATAACAAAAACAGATTTATAACTTTAAATTTGATACAAATAATAACAGTGTAGTAATTAAACAACAAACACCTTTATGTCATGAAAACAAAAAATAATAAATGTTAAAAATAAACAATAAATTCATTAATAATGAGCTTTTCACAGTAACCTGTATTTTTGTGTATTAACTAAACATCTACTTTAACAAGTGAAATTTTAACCATAGATCAACTATGTAATCTAACAAATAATTTAACAAAAGACTGACTAGATTTATTGCAAACAAAATTTAAGTTGAATATTTAACAGCATAATCAGGATATATATAAAATAATGTACATGTATTTAGTAGTAACAACTCAAATGAGACAGAATCTGTCTAAGTCATGTTAACCCGAGTAAATCCGAGGACAGACAGAAATACAATGGTTACCGGTACTTATTGAACAAGTTACCAGACAGAAATACAATGGTTACTTAATGAACAAATTACCAATATAATTATATATGTCAGGATTAAAGAATCTACAACAGTGGTGAAATTGGTGGGAAGATTAAGTGAATCGAATCCAACAAAACTTGCTAGCGTTTCACATCACAGTTAGATTAACATTAACAAACACTCAAAAAGCACCATGTTACACATGTTGTACTAACACTGCTACCATACACTCAAAATTACCCCCCAAAAATAGCATAAAATAACCAAGTACATTATATTACAAGTGGCAGGTTTTTGAAAGCACTAACTTTTGTATGTTTGAAATCTGTCTAGTATATCTAGAAATAACATGTAGATTGCAAAAACAATCAAATAACTTAAAAGACAGGTAATTCTGAAATTACCTATCAAACAATAGATAGGCAAAACTTTAGGTCTCATTTTAATAATAACTGTTATCTCCAATCAACAAAATATTGGAGAATTTGTGGAAAATAAATTTCAAGATGATGGTACATCAACAAATAAAGTAAAGCATCTAAATTTGAACCGATTTATTGGAAGGTTGTTTTAAGTTAAACTTTATAAATAACCACTTGGTCATCATCTAATGAGAGCTACCGTACTTGTATATATGTAGATAGGTCTTAAGTGCATGATATCACAATATTTAATATATGCACCGTTTAATATTCAAAACAGGAAGAAATACCATACATCAAGCTCACATAAACATTTTTAATGTTAGTCAACCCAATGATATCTTATGATTTTTATGTTTTAAGCTACATCATTACATCTAATTAAGCAATTGTGGAACCAAATATTTCTCTTGTTCTATAAAAAAATAATAAAAACCACCCACCCCCGAGTGCTTGTGTACTTTGAGCTTAATGACTTAGCTTTAAATCAAATCACCAAAGTTTAAATATTGTTTAAATTTTATTTGATAAACGATCAACCAGTGACATTTATTTTAACTTGGGTTATTAAATATGTAAATGTCCCTGTGTATCATACAGACACAGGATTTATTACTTTAAATGTTATGTCATCATTAGTTTTAGTTATAAAATCATTAATATTTATTACTGTTTTGCAATAAATTTTTAGACTTTTAACATTAATTAACATAATTGCTGTAATCATGTAATGAATAACAAAATATATGGAAATGAAAATAACCAAAATCCAATGAAAATTTTCAGAATTTGGCATATGTGTTGGGTGAAGATATTAGCTTGTGTTTCCCCATACTACCACTACACCTACATAATCAAGTCACACTTGTACTTGCCCCAGGTCAAATATTGATAGGCAATACAAAATATGATGGATAATACTGCCTGTTTAATCATATGTGATTAATTACTACCTGCCATCATCAAGTCGGCTATACACCAATATACTAACATTACACCATAGTAATATGTGTATCCTTCTAAATACCTTATACAGGTCAGCCAGACACACCTGGAAATACAGTTACCTAATCATCTGACTCCCTCTTAGGGCTCTCTGGTGTGTGTGATTAATGCATACAATCAGAGACTGTGTAAGCCTTCTAAATAACATTAAATCCCAAAGATTGTGAATCAAGTTTATTTATCATAAGAGGTCTCATTTTTGTAAAACAATTGTAATAATAGCCAAATTGGAGTTTATCTTATATATATATATAATAATAAAGACAAAGCATTCAATTTAAAAAAAAAAGAAAATAAATTTTGTTCTAGCATAAAATGTCCAGATAGCAATAAATCCTAAGTGATTACAAAAAGACGACCCCCACCCTTTCACTATACATTAATAGATGTACTGGTAGTATAAATTTTATTTTCTTTTTTAATATTTATGAGAGAAACACCTTGTTTCCTATTACACAAATCAAATTCCCCAGAAGTTTTGTCTTATTCTCAATACTTTTGTGAACTAGTTTTTTAAATACTTATTTGGGTCCCTTTGGTGATCCTACACAGAGGGTTGAGTGTATAGATGGTGCAAATTCAGACTACTGTACTTCAAGGTTTGAGAGACTACTTCTAGATTTTAGAAGGTCAATAGCAAAGTAACAACCATAAGATGTTTTTGTTGGACATAACCCAGACCCGATATACAACAGTATCCTAGCAGTAATCAGTCTCAAAACCGTATCCCATTCATTAATTATACAGAACGAAGGAATTCCTTCATTAAGAACACCCACCAGAAAAGCCTGACATGCAAATGATTATTTAGTTCTGATGAAAATAGAATCAAATCAATTTTGTTAAAAATAGAGTTTGAATTGATCTAAAATCATCAAAGTTACAAGAAAATTAATGATATAGTTCATCACATTATGCTTGCAGTTAAAAAATCTCATGTTGAAACAAGAAATTATAAGATCTATTTAATCAGGCACGAAAAACCACAAGTCATGTAATATCACTTTAAATAAATTTACTATCATAAAATTATCACAAAAAAATATTTTTGATCACTGTTATAAATAAAATAATGCTGACAGTTGAAATTGTCAGTCCATCAACGCATGTGAAGACCTTCATGCTGACATGACCTGACCATAAAAATAAAATAAACACTTTTTTATGTTATTGAATAATGTGTATGATAGCAAAAAGTGGAAAAATAGTATATACTTATTCTGAGTTAAGTAACATCTGTGGTAAAATCAATTCTTCACAGGGAAAAATAAATATACACAATTCTATCGGGAAAAATTATATATAATATATATACAAATGTAAACACAACTATCTTATCTTTTAAGTATCGAAAAAATTAACAAAAGTTTTGAACCGGCTTCTAAAATCTTAGCAGTAATACAGTATTTATCTAATTTTGGACTCGAAAATCATGACAGATGATACATGCAACCCTGTATTTATAATATATATCGGTATATATATATATACACTTTGCCATAAGTTAATTATATTTATTATTCTCTAAATCTGCATGTGCATTTTTTACCTGTATGTTACAAAACAAGACTTTAGTGATTTTGATTAAAAACCTTCTTATTTATGCAGAAAATCATTCAATGAATCACAATTTTTGTTACATGGGAAATTTGTCAACATAGTTTGAAACCATGTTTTGATATTTATTTTAAGAAAGCAAAGTATATAACAATCTCACAATATGCATTTTCAATAAACAACAAGACCTCCCCATTTGTTAATCAAAATCACCCCCACTGGTCCATTATATTGCATAGGAATGGTCCTTTACTGATGGCAAAGTGTATATATAATACTACTAAATAGTGCTCAATTTTGTGTACATCTAGTTGTTAAAAAATATATGTTAAATAATAACATGTCAGAGAATCTGATTGGTGTTTGTGATCTTTTACTTCCAAATTTCTTTTTCAAAATTTTTCTTACCAATTTTTCCATTTTTTTCTTTTTTTTTTAAATTTTTTATCTTTCAGTTAGTTTTTATGCTCTTACACATTATAAAGCATCACAAACAGCAGCAACCAGATCCTGAACTTTGTAGAGTCCAGTAGACCCGTCTCCATATATCGGTACATAATTACATGTATATAAATTCAATTTGGAAAATTTAGTTTCAGCTAATTAACTTTGTAAGCATCACAAGAAGAAAAATTTCAATTAAGGGAGAAATGATCTAAATGAGGTCAACATTGATCAGAAATTCCACTGACCTTTTTGACCAATGTCCAGTAATGGTATTCGTTGCTGTACCGTATGATACCACTCAATGTTTGTGTGGATGCATTATTTCCACTGGATATAGAATCATACCAGTTCGTATGATGTTAATCAGGAAATGCAGCATAAACTTAAAAAAAAAAAAAAAATCCCGCACAAACTTTATTGGTGTTGATTATGTGGTACAGCGGCGAACCCCATTATGCATGTCACTTACCAATATGACAGTAAACTAGATCATTATTTGAGTACATTATACACCCACAGCATGTTTGTTCACATGCAGGTTCCACTAAAAGTGGTATATGCCAATATTTTAAAGAGTATGAAACAAACAGAAACCCCAAATTTCAGTCTTCTGCATGGTATGACCATGACCTTTGACCTTCAGTTCCATGTACTGAACTCTGTGCTTCGTAACCTTAACCTTTGACCTAGACAACCACTCAAAGCTAAGTTTCACTAAAATGTCCATATTGTTCAAAACAGGAAAATCAATTTGCATGTATACATAACCTAGGCAATGCCATCATACACTGTATGTCTACATAAATTTATACAGGCATATAAAATCGTGCAATTTGCCAAGCTACTGATCAATGAAAATTGTGAAAAAAAGAGAAAGAAAATAAGCGAGCCAAAACTACAAGATTTTTAAGCCCTGGTCTGAAATACTTTCCCTGAATACATCAGAAAAATACATTAAATCATTGACAGAGAAATCAACCTGCATATGTATACACTAAATTCAAACATGCTAGTTTCATCAATTTCAAATACATCAGGATGAATTCATATTCAAACGAACAATGAAAAATTTAAGCTTTTACTCAAAAAATAATTTAAATTTCACAAAATAACATTCATAACAAAAATGACCCTTATATCAAATCTTGACAATATCACTGCTGAGATTCTCTCATCTTTTTTTTTGTATATTTATGTGGATGAAAGCCCTTAAAATATAAACATCAATGAAGCAATATTCTGATGATACAATCATCATTGCTATTCATATTCACATTTGGTCCCTATGCCTGTTGTGTATATCAATTAATAATCATTCAAACAAAAAATTTGATTTGTACAACACTTCAGTTGAGCATTATTAGTATGACAAAACAAGCGAAGAATTACAACAAAATCATAAAATGATAACAAATGTGTGGATATATATGATACATATTACATACCGTACAATGTGAAACTTTAAGACATATTTAATTTGTAAATTACCTTGTACACAAGTTAATCAAACTTGTCTGATATTGTATCATTTATTGGTAAAAAGCAGAGAAAATTTTACATCTGCTTTTCTCTCCTGTATATGGTAGTAATAAATTTTAATGGTTAAGAAAGAAAGCAAGTTATGTATCAATTACTTTTTTTTTTTTTTAGTATTTTTTAATGTAGTACTGTGCCACCCTTGACTTTATACCAAGCAACTTAAACTATTTATTTAGTAAGAACCAGGTAACTTCATATGCATTCCCATTTGGATTTCTTTGCATCAACAAAGCAGTCACCTGTGAACAATTTGCCACATACACAAATGAAACAAATATTGCACTCTCTAACTGTCATGGAAGCCCCCAATAACAGAAATAAGCAATTTTATACCCTTACCCAGAGATTTTAATAACCTAGCTGTTGCTTATGTTAATCATAAACCATACTTAATTTGACAAAATAATTTTTCAAATGTACACACTCAAAAAATAAATCTGAACATCTTAGCTATTTTTTAGCAACGATTTAAGATTACCTATTAAAAATATGAAAATATAGCACTAGAAAATGAAACATGTACCATTACATGTTAATATCATAAATTGGTTAGAATGGTAACCTTGAGGAAATGTTATTTATGAATCCCAGCAGTAATTATGTTACATCCATGATCATTGATGTGTTCTACATTCATGCACACAACAATTGTTAACAACTCTCAAAATACATGCTTTTTTTCAAACACCATAATTTTATGAGCTATATATTTGATGCAAATGAAAGCATATTATGGGTTGAATGTTATATATCTAATAGTACATGTAATTTTTTCTTGGCATTTTGATGCACTATATATATATATATATATACAAAATGTATATATAAACTGTGTACAATCAATAACCACTATTATCACAAGGTTGACAATTATAACCTCCATGTGTATGCTCACACACATGTACCGGTACACATATAACTGTCATATTGAATGCCGGCCGGACAATCCTTTGCTGCCTATGTTCTCGGGATTTTCTTGTGGTGACATCTAGAACTAATTCTACACATACATACATGTATATGAATTAATAATGTACAGTTCAAAATAACTGCACAAAAATGGAACTTCCAATGTGTCAATAATTATGCATTGTTGGCATTTTGATGAGCCTATCATACCTCAAACAATATGGCGAAGTATGTGCGTAACTTCAACTTGTTTTAATTCCATTAAGTAAATTCAAAGATTGTTAACAGCGAAATGAAAGATAATTGCAATACAATTTCATGAATACAACAGATATTATGATACTGGAAAGGCAATGACTTGAAAAATAAAACAAAATTTCTATACAACAACTGTGAATAATGAAAACTTTCTCAAGATCATACATGTAATGTATATATAATTATATCTGTACAAAAATATTGCATTGATTTGCCAGACATAAGCAAATTCAATTATTCATTTGAACACATCACATAAGGGTTGCTCTGCTATTACAATTATCACTTAAATGAACTTTTTTTCAGTTTCCTTGGTAATTTTTAGAATTAAAAATCACATTCATTTCACTTGTAACTTAAAATGAGAGACACACCACTTTTAACGTCACAACTGCAACTTAATCCACTGGTCAAACGGGCTGACCAGACAAGCTAGTCAATCCAACTATAAGTTGGAACGAAATATCACTACCCTTACACAATATATTATGAGCACTGCAAGTAAGGGGGAGGGCAGAGCGGACAGGGTCCATTCATTTGAAACACATTCGGTAAAATGTTGTAATACTGGTTCCCATTGGAAGATGAATATGCAGGACTGTGAAAGTACACCTGGTCTATTGTCAAATTATTCAACTGATCAAACTGTTGAATTTCCAGGTATTTATTGTGAGCTCTCTGTTCCTGTTCCATGAGAACTTGACATGCAAGTTGATGGATAAGGTTGAGGGTTTGGCGACGTTCGTGACCCATTAAACAGATGGTACTTTCATCTACAACCCGATACAAAGTCAGTAAATACTCATGTTTAAGTCCTTCTTCTCCACTGAAATGATTATTTAGATAAGCGGTTAGTTTTTGTCTTTGTTGGTTCAAATCACTAAAATCTATAAAAAACCTTGAACACATGTACTTTTGCATGGCCCTGACATCTGCATTTTCTGCTGGTGAATACCCCCTTGTTAATAAATTGCAATATTTCAAGAGCCCCCCTCCTCTAATTTCTTCTGGATTTCTTGTAGCTATAACTTTTTTGTTCAAATGAAACCATGCTTCAAAGAAGTCTCCATACACACTTTCTGCAACCACTGTTGGATAGAAATGTTCACTCATTGGGGCTGTAGAAATATCGTAGAAAGTTAATAAGCTATCCAACATAATCTGAAATGAATCCACACTGAATTCAAATTGTCGTTTCATTTTATCCACAAACTTCAAATCAACGTTTTTACCCTTGTTATTTGACAGCGAGATTAAACTCCAACGATCTCCATGATCAGTACACACTTTCACCATTTTTTGAACATATGCTTCTTTTAAACTACAACTGCTCATTTTCTCCTTGTTCACACCATCTGGTAAGAAATCCAACAAACTACCAAGAACGCAGGATTTGATTTTCTGCAACTCATTGTGATTTGACAGATCCACACCGAAAATTAAATCCAAATCATTGTAAGACTGGACATTGTCAGTTCCAAAAATGTAACTTGCGGCACCCCCATTTAATCGTATATCACGGACACTTACCCCTTCTTTTATCAGTTTTTCATTTACAACTTGCACCAAATCTTTTAACTTGATATCCAAAGTCGGAAAGTTTCCACGGCCGTGAATGGGAATGACATCTTCCATCACCTCATGCAGACGAACAACTTGTTCATAACATAAAACCTGAAAACGGTTTTTACTTTCCATGTTGACAGCTCCAAGCTTAATTCACAAAATAGTCTTTGAACTACAAGCATAAAATTTAAACTAAAGTTAATGTTCAAAGCCGGTGCGAAACATGTAATTGATACAACAGACCGGCTGATTGTGCAAGTCAAAATGCAAAATTAGCAGAATATTACGCACATCGATTGTCAGTCGCACTTACTGTGTATCACTGCGCACAACAGTAGTAAAAATGACAATATGTTTGTGTTGTGCAATGATGAAAATGAACTATTCTTAACATAAGTGGTAATTAATAGCAACAAAAACCTTAACACATGAACAGCAAAATGTGACGAACGAAAAATAAGCGCGCATATTTATGCACTATATTATAATGCGGAGGATCTACAACCGAGTAGTTCTAAACAGCTGATTGAGGTTATTTATAAGTCGGCTCTGATTGGTCGATCTCTTTCTGACAACATTTGCATCACAATATCGATTTCCAATGATATATTCGTATTTGACAAAACTATTAAAAATCACCATATGGATTTTAGACGGTTTAAATTGACAAAAAAGAACAAATATGATCTACTCACCGTTTCATATAAACCCTTGTTTGGTTGATTTTTATAACTAATGAGCAATAATATTTAAGAGGAATTTCATAACAGATCGCAACAGGTGATCCCAGGTACGCTTACTGATAAGAGATATTCCGTCACACGAAGTAGGTTTTATTTTCAGAAAATGTCAACATCGGTTGGACTTTTGTCTGTTTTAATCAAGTGCGTTTTGACGAAAAGAAATCGTAGTGTATGTCATTTTGAGTTTGTAATAATTGACGATTTTATTATTTTTTTAATTAAAAAGCGGTAAATTGAATTGGAATACTGTTTTAAAATCTCATGAATGACAAAAACTTTTCATTATGATTCAGTGCATCTAATGAAATTATTATTTAAAAATAATGATGATGTAAAATAGAGAATATTAATTTTCTGTTAAGTTAAAGCAGTGATATCGGGTTAAAGAAAATAGAAATGATTTAAATTACACTACATCTATTTGAGTTACTATTTCTGTTACCTCGGATGCTATAAAATTAAAGTTTAGTATTAAAACTCACTACTACTATTATACTGTATTAATTAAAAGCTCAATACTTACCCCGTGATCTTTTTCTCTGTTTGCAAAAAAACCTGTTTTTTTAACCAAAAAGAAAGATCAAACTAAAGGCAATGCATGTGATTACATCGTCAGTATTCAACTTGATGTACGCCAATATTGTTTGTCCGTTGTTGGATATTTTTGTGTAATTTAAGCGCCGATGTCTCTGTTACACCCACGACTTCAACCAAAACAAATATAGATTTTCATGGAAATTCAGTCTCTATACTCTCATTCAGACAAGGCTAATCTCAGTTCTTTTACGTCAAAGAAAAATTCAATATTCTGTCGTACAGAGTATAATTACATACGTTCATTCATAGCCGTGATGATGCGCTTTCCATATAAGGAAGAAACTATGAATTACCTTCGATCGATGTTACTATGGCGATTGCTTGCGTATTTGTGACGGATACACGACGAAATTCCCATCCTATAGAACATCAATGAAACAGAATTTAGCATTGATTAAAATCCGGAGATATTATTGTAATATTGGAAAAGACCGTTTATACGATTTGTGGACAAGTGTATTTAGTAACAACAATATACTGGCAAATATAATTATGCTAAAATTAAAATGAAAGTTTCTTAAAAAAAAAAAAAAAAAAAAAAAAAGTCGCCCAACCCAATTCCTTCAACCAATCCAACCAATCAAGCTTGCAAACACTGAAATAAAATGGTTGTTTTTCAATTTTCATGATATGAATTAATAAAAACCTAAACTTATATCCACACATGCAGATTTCACTTCACTTATATATACTTATATAGATGCATTGACTTGACACAGGGAAACTACTTGATTTGAGCTTGCGGAAAGTAATCGTGTTTGAATAGAAACACAACAAAGATGCATGGATTCCAACAATCATCAGCATCACCACCACCACCACCACCACCACCATCATCATCATCATCAAACGTACATTCAAGTCGTGTATACTAAACTACAATTAACTTTCACAAATTCAGAAAAAGTAGATAATTCATAGCCAAATTATGCAAACTGCACGTTTTTACTTTCGTATGAAACTTTTAAAAGTACGGAACTAAAAAACTTAATGGAAATCCGTCAAGCATTTAATATTGCTGTGTAAATGAGAGAGAGAGAGAGAGAGAGAGAGAGAGAGAGAGAGAGCGAAGTTCAAACATTTACTACGCATTAGGTAAAATCTAAAGAACAAATAATGCAATTATAGCCGTACACCCACACGTTATTATTTGAAAAATTATCAAGATGTCGTAGATAAACTTATAATGGAGAGTACAATGAAAATCGTGACAATATTGACCCCTGACATTTCAAAATCGGGGTGATTTCGGAGATATATAGCGTGGTGTACGTTTTCAGAAATTGTGAGATAAATTCAAAGTTGTTTTTTCATTGTTCATGTTTTATTTAAATATATTATTTCCAAATGTAAATTTTAAATACACGTTTGACCTCAAATTGATTGCACAATTTTTGAAATCTTAAAACGTGTCATGTGCCATGTACTTATGTCAGGTTTTGACCTAAAGTAATTTGCTTAAAAATATCACAGAGTCAAATTCGGGCAGATTGCTTATAAATACGCAAGCCTTATGTTAAGCGTTGAGGCCATGCGTTCAAACAGTGTGTTTTTCCCTTCTAAAATGCATATATTATTTTTTCCTCAGGTTAAAAAGTTATGACAAACCGTTCCTTTGAAAAGGGATTGCCATTAGATAGTAGTTTTCTTTTTCTTCTTCTTCTTTTTTTTAAGGAAGCCAATTAATACATAAGAGGTGTTGTAATAGACACAAGTGTTACTCGCGGCAGACGTTGCAAATCACCTATAATAGTTGCAGGCCACTTAAACTTTATATAGCCCGCTAAAAGCGTTTGTAGAGATAGCAACCTCATTCCGCACGTACCCTTCTGGAGCACCCGGCCTCATTTCTCTGGTGGAAGTTCACGTGTTTAACCTAATTTGCCAGCTTCAAAGTTTTTACTTTGCTTTGGAATTGTGGTTTGGACATGGATTGGTATGTTGTTTTTACTTTGCTTGGTGATTGAGGTTTGGACATGGATTGGTATGTTGTTTTTACTTTGCTTGGTGATTGAGGTTTGGACATGGATTGGTATGTTGCTTTTACTTTGCTTGGTGATTGAGGTTTGGACATGGATTGGTATGTTGTTTTTACTTTGCTTAGTGATTGTGGTTTGGACATGGATTGGTATGTTGTTTTTACTTTGCTTTGTGATTGTGGTTTGGACATAGATTGGTATGTTGTTTTTACTTTGCTTTGTGATTGTGGTTTGGACATAGATTGGTATGTTGTTTTTACTTTGCTTTGTGATTGTGGTTTGGACATAGATTGGTATGTTGTTTTTACTTTGCTTTGTGATTGTGGTTTGGACATAGATTGGTATGTTGTTTTTACTTTGCTTAGTGATTGTGGTTTGGACATGGATTGGTATGTTGTTTTTACTTTGCTTTGTGATTGTGGTTTGGACATAGATTGGTATGTTGTTTTTACTTTGCTTTGTGATTGTGGTTTGGACATAGATTGGTATGTTGTTTTTACTTTGCTTTGTGATTGTGGTTTGGACATAAATTGGTATGTTGTTTTTACTTTGCTTAGTGATTGAGGTTTGGACATGGATTGGTATGTTTGTTTTTACTTTGCTTAGTGATTGAGGTTTTGACATGGATTTGTATGTTGTTTTTACTTTGCTTGGTGATTGAGGTTTGGACATGGATTGGTATGTTGTTTTTACTTTGCTTAGTGATTGAGGTTTTGACATGGATTGGTATGTTGTTTTTACTTTGCTTGGTGATTGAGGTTTTGACATGGATTTGTATGTTGTTTTTACTTTGCTTAGTGATTGAGGTTTGGACATGGATTGGTATGTTGTTTTTACTTTGCTTAGTGATTGAGGTTTGGACATGGATTGGTATGTTGTTTTTACTTTGCTTAGTGATTGAGGTTTGGACATGGATTGGTATGTTGTTTTTACTTTGCTTAGTGATTGAGGTTTGGACATGGGTTGGTATGTTTGTTTTTACTTTGCTTAGTGATTGAGGTTTTGACATGGGTTGGTATGTTGTTTTTACTTTGCTTAGTGATTGAGGTTTTGACATAGATTGGTATGTTGTTTTTACTTTGCTTAGTGATTGAGGTTTGGACATGGGTTGGTATGTTGTTTTTACTTTGCTTAGTGATTGAGGTTTGGACATGGATTAGTATGTTGTTTTTACTTTGCTTAGTGATTGAGGTTTGGACATGGATTGGTATGTTGTTTTTACTTTGCTTAGTGATTGAGGTTTTGACATGGATTGGTATGTTTGTTTTTACTTTGCTTAGTGATTGAGGTTTGGACATGGATTGGTATGTTGTTTTTACTTTGCTTAGTGATTGAGGTTTTGACATGGATTGGTATGTTGTTTTTACTTTGCTTAGTGATTGAGGTTTGGACATGGGTTGGTATGTTGTTTTTACTTTGCTTAGTGATTGAGGTTTGGACATGGGTTGGTATGTTTGTTTTTACTTTGCTTAGTGATTGAGGTTTGGACATGGATTGGTATGTTGTTTTTACTTTGCTTAGTGATTGAGGTTTGGACATGGGTTGGTATGTTTGTTTTTACTTTGCTTAGTGATTGAGGTTTGGACATGGATTGGTATGTTGTTTTTACTTTGCTTAGTGATTGAGGTTTTGACATGGATTTGTATGTTGTTTTTACGTTGCTTAGTGATTGAGGTTTGGACATGGATTGGTATGTTTGTTTTTACTTTGCTTAGTGATTGAGGTTTTGACATGGATTGGTATGTTGTTTTTACTTTGCTTAGTGATTGAGGTTTGGACATGGGTTGGTATGTTGTTTTTACTTTGCTTAGTGATTGTGGTTTGGACATGGATTGGTATGTTGTTTTTACTTTGCTTAGTGATTGAGGTTTGGACATGGATTGGTATGTTGTTTTTACTTTGCTTAGTGATTGTGGTTTGGACATGGATTGGTATGTTGTTTTTACTTTGCTTAGTGATTGAGGTTTTGACATGGATTGGTATGTTGTTTTTACTTTGCTTAGTGATTGAGGTTTGGACATGGGTTGGTATGTTGTTTTTACTTTGCTTAGTGATTGAGGTTTGGACATGGGTTGGTATGTTTGTTTTTACTTTGCTTAGTGATTGAGGTTTGGACATGGATTGGTATGTTGTTTTTACTTTGCTTAGTGATTGAGGTTTGGACATGGGTTGGTATGTTTGTTTTTACTTTGCTTAGTGATTGAGGTTTGGACATGGATTGGTATGTTGTTTTTACTTTGCTTAGTGATTGAGGTTTGGACATGGATTCAGATATGTTTGCTTTTGATCTGTCTTAAGTTTTTGCACACTTGAAAGACAATTCAGAGTTTGTCATAATGTACTCTACCTGGAACATGACTAGAGTCAACAAACTATGAAGAACTAACATGTAACGACCAGACAACCTGTAATTTGGAGCAATGATTAACTTTTGGCTCAATTTTATAGAACAAGTTTGCGATATTGTCAGTTATTATGATAATATAATCAGTCTAGACGGACAGTCAGGCAGATATATTCAATCAAAAGACAGGTGTTTCTACAGGTAATCTTTTATTTTTGTCTAAAATACGCAGTTTGTATTGGATTTTTATTAGGTTTGATAGTGATCCTGATTGAATGGTCCTAGGGCTTTCGTCAGCTGTAACTGCGACGCATGACCTGGGATTTGGATTGTCCTGGGGACTTGGACACAAGTCTCCCTACTCTGGTGTGGGTGGTCCTGAATGTCTTAAACGAAGCTGCGACTCGTGATACCTTAAAATTGTTGATGGCCCGGGGGGGGGGTGCTTAATTGAAAAAACCTTCGTTATTTGAGACTGATACTCCGACTGACACTATAGGCGTACTAGGGTGTCTTCGTCCATTGTGATTGTTGCGCAACGCCTACCCCAACATCTTGATGGTCATGGGAATTGGGCACAATTCTTTGTCAAATTCGACTGTCCTTGGCGGGGATGCTTGGACAAAGTCTTCGCGATCGTCATAGGCAACTACGACGCCCACCCCAAAGTATGGTCCTGGGGAAACGACCATTGCCCGTCGGAAGAGCTACGCCTCTCCAATCATTCAGAAAAACATGTACGTTGCGTTCCCATTCCAACCCAAAAATGTGGATCCTTGATTGTAGATTCCAACTTTGTTAGAAGTGTAGGCTAGACTGCGAATTATTTCAGAGTTTAGGACAACGGAATCTGTGGAAACTGTTACGAATAATTACGAAATGTTCAGTAATGTAGCAGAATGTGGGTTGGTGAATTGAAAAGGTCACTGATAACTATACTGATTTTTATAACCATAAAATATCCATAATGTATCATAGTTGGGTCGATATCAACACTGCTGGAAAAAAAAAAACACTTCATGTCCTTTGTCACGGATGAGAATTGCGCATATTAACTCGGAATATTATTGCTCAATTTACGATTATTTCGGATCAATTGGTAGTGGCTTTATAGTTTATTGGGAATAAGATTACGGTCCAGCTCGGTAAATCGATTTAGACATACTACTGCGTATTTCAGCTATTTACTACATTGTTTACCAACTATTGGAAAGTCAGGGATATTCGATTTTGTGATTATCTAAATGTCAAGTACAAAGAAGTTGTCAAAGAAGATTCATTATAAAACAAACATTCCAGAAAAATAAAGAACGGAATTCTAAAATACCAGTAATTCCTCGATAAAAGTTGTCGTAGGCGTATTGAAAATCCCATAACCGAAATGGGACGTCTGGACGAGGCAATGTTAGAAACACGAGAGTGATCTCCCCTGTTATGATGTTTAATGTATTTCGGAGTATTATGAAATTTATATGAAAATTAGGGTAACATGAAAGAAAACCCCGAAATAAAGCATTTCACTACGCATTTTGAAAATTACACGTGCATTTAAATTACGTATTTAAAATGCGTTTTTACTAGTTTTGAAATACTTTATAAATACACAAAATCCGTTAATACAGGGTTTTGAAATACGCCATATACGTTATAATTACGAGTTATGTAATGCGTTAATGAGAGTTTAAAATGCGTTAAATAGGCAATACTTTTGTATTATCAGAATAATGCTACTGTCGACATTTCAAATTATTCACCTTGCATGCATACTTTCTTGTTTTCTTGGCAATGGTTAATTTACTGAAGGCTGTTTATTTCACTGAGTGGAGTGTCAGAACAACGTAAAGTAAAAATCCTACCACTTAATGATAATTATCATAATAATTATCACATGGTGGATTTGCTTGTTTTCAAATCAAAAGTAACTAAAAACTCAACGGAACAAAAGTACACTCTAAGAAAATACAAGTGGTGCTAGTTAAATTATGAAAATCCCTAAAAACTAAGATATAATCCCCCATGGAAAGTATTTATTCCCTTAGCTAAATTTGTTTAAATAAATTTTGGCCCTTTGGATATTGTTCAACCCCTAAACAATTTTAGTTTCACAATTATGGTTCAAGCACTACTGGTTAGGAATTATATTCCGAAACAGTCGTCTAGTGTTGTAACATTAACATTGGTATAACATGTGATTTTAAAGTACTTTGTATTTCAAACGCGTCATTTTGTATTTGTGATGCTTTATTACATGGTTTGAATAATTTTTAGTTTGTATTGGTTTATTTGCTTTCCGGCAATTTTTCTTTCTTCAACAGATACTTTTATGCTTGCAAAGATCATTTATAAACATGGCGTTTCTAAAAATGAACGAAATACAGTAGAATTTTGATCGTTAGAACGTCGATGCCTCGAATACCACGGATAACTCGAAGTCATCTGCCGGTCCCGACCAAATCTGTAAATAAACATCGATCGCTTTTAGTATATTAAGTTTTGAAATACATGTACATGTAAGTTTATACATATAGATTATAACATGGTTGTTTTGATATCGGCCCTGGTATCATGCCCAAGGGTGGTAGTATCGGCCCGAGCCCGTAGGGCGAGGGACGATACCACCCGCGGGCATGATACCAGGGCCGATATCAAAACAACCATGTAATAAACTATTTATCATATACTTAAACAGTAAGCTCAGGTTTCTTTCTGCTATTCAGACAACTGCACAACTTTATTTGCAATTATAAGATTATTTGCTGTTAAAATTGATAGAAATATTGCCATTTATAGTAGCTCCTGTAAATAAATTAAGTGAGGGCAAGGTTTTGCGAGAAACAGCAATTCCTTGTTGATTTATAGTGATAGGCAGGTCAATTACTGAGGGTTCACTTATTTGGTTTGTGTCTGTAGGTTCAGTATTCAAGTCATTTATGATATTGTTTAAATCTGAATCATTATAACCATAATCGACTATAGTGCTATTTGTTAAATCTAGATCAGTGTTACTAGTAGTTGCTGAAGCTTCATTTCTTGGAGGGGCTAGAGTTAAAGTTTCAGACATTTTCCGTTGTTTAGCTTCTGAAACAGTATTGTAATTGTTTATGCTTTGCACATTTTTATGTCCTGTCAAAGACATCACTTCAGCTGCCTGGAATCCTTGGTCAAGTAATCTTGTCACGGTTGTCTTTCTGCCACTGTGGTTGGTAAGCCTTTTATCTGTAATCTGAGCTGAAAATGAAATATGGGATAAGTGATAAAGATGAATTTTTTATTATTATTATTATTATTATTATTATTATTATTATTATAGTTTCAATTTAAAACAGATAATTTATCTTTTATTTTACCTTTTTCTGCCATGGTTTTGACCATTCCTCCAATGTAATTCTTTCCTAATGGCGATATTTAACTTATTCTCATGCGAGTTCAAAAAGTGCTCCGGTTATGTTTTACCAAAACAGGCAACGTTTTGGTGGGTTACATTATTGAAAGGTGCGCCAGCGGGTGCTCTGTTTACTTGAAGGTAGTTCAAGAAAGGGTCAAGAAGATAAATACAAATGGACGGTTGAGAAGAACGAAGAAACTTACCCAAAACCAAAAACTTGTTTGCCCATCATAACTTCAAAATCCGTCTCCGATATTGGCTGTGATTTCCTTCTCTTATTCGCGTATCCCATTTTCTTCAGTTGCTTTTGTTTCGAACTCAAAACTTCCCGACTATGACTGAATTCTTTGTCCTTGATGATGTCAATAGGATAATGATGATCGCGCAAAAATCGCTGAAATGAACCTTGAAATGAGCGGAGCGTGTCCGGCTCATATTCCTGTCCATTATCCTGTTTAATCGTCATAAAAAATCGAGCCAAGTATATATTTAAATCTGGTGCTGGGATTTCAAAAACGTCTCTGTGTTCCCCTTTCGTTTCTAGCCATTTTTTTTAGTTTTTTTACGTTGCCATCAGTTTTTCTTGATGTGTTTTCATTTTTCATCCCATTTATAAAGTCCTGTGTGTCGTCCGGAATATTTAAAGCTGCATCACCACTTGGCCCATGTCTTTGGCGTTCAATAATGCCATCCAATTCCAAAATTCTATTTGACAATGAATTTAACATTCTTTCTCCAGGTGACTCCTCCATTTTGATTTTGAAGAGTAAACTGTTTTAGAATGCAAGTGCATGACACAGAATGTGTGACATTTTGGCGGACTTTTTTATTTTCTCCTTTTTGGATAATTTAATACATTTAAATTAATTAAATCATAGTATTTTTTTATTTTTTAAAAACAGTAATCCCATTTTGTGTTTATTTTGAATGAATCATGATTTATACCTAAGTTAAATATGAATAGTGGTTACCAATTTGAGAAAAAAGTACGGGAAAATGTGAACGCCGGTCCGATACAGCTTGTATCGGCTCTAGGGCCGATACAAACAGTCTCTTCCTTCATTAGGAAATTTTGGCCTGTATCGCCTGATTGACCTGTGATATTCTGCAGGTCCAAATTGTGAGTATCAAGGGAAATACCATACTAAGTATATGATAAATTAAATTCTCATCCTTGACTTAGTAGCTGTTTTGGCGTAGCCACCAACAACAAACTTCCATCCTAAAAACAGAGTTTCGTCTAAATAACATGATTCCGAAATAGCCACAGCAAACAAGAACACATACAATGTCATATATTAGTAATCACGAAGACAACATATCAATACAATAAACTCTCCGGTTTCATAGTGACCAGCTAAATGAACATTTCCAATCAAACCAGGGATGGTAAGGGTTTCATGTTGACCGACTAATGGACAAACCGGAGATGGTAAAGATTTCATAGTGAACGATTAGATGAACATATTCAATCAAACAGGGAATGGTTTAGATTTCATATTGACTAACTAGATGAACATTTCCAAACAAACCAAAGATGCCCAGATTTCACAGTAAATCACAATTAAACCGGAGATAGTATGGATTTCATAGTGACAGACTAGTTGAAGAAAGATATTCAATCAAATATAGAAAAGTAAAGATTTCATAATTACTGACTAGGTGAACATATTTAATCAAACAGGGAATGGTTTGGATATCATAATGACTGAAACAATTCAACCGGCGATAGTATGAATTTCACAGTGACCGACTATATGAGCAAAATTTTCAAATTTCATAGTGACTAACGTAATCAAAATTTAGATAATAAAGATTCCATATAGTGACCGGCTAGAGGAACACCTTCAATCAAACTAGGGAGGATGATAAGCTGTATAATTTATAAGCTTTTTCTGGTATGTTTACGAAACATATATCAATAGTCGCACATTGCATCAAATCATGTAAAAATTATTAAATAATTTTGGATTTATGTAAGAAAAAAATTGTTTTCAAATTATTATACTTCCGAATAATCTTGACCAAGTACTAACAAGTTTATTTATATATTTATGCAATTGTACATTTGTTTGAAATGATGTGACGTAAAAGCATTGCCAGTCATGTTTTTCAATCAACAATAAAATGTGTACAAGGTGTTGTTTGTGTTAAATGTGAATCTATTCTAGCTTTGACGTCAAGATGGCTCAACAATGAATCAGTTGCATAACATTTTTGTCTCTGTATAGCATGAAGAGAACAATGAAGGAACAAAAATTATACACCAATGTGCCAATGTGACAAGGAATTGAAGACTTTGCGTTATCATATTGTCACGAAATATTGCATAATATTTTTATTTTTATTTTGTATAGCTATGGAAACGACGCGTTGAAATTAATATTTCTAGGTTAGAACATCAGTAATTCCAGGTACAATATATTTTATTTCAGAAAAAGAGTTATAAAATCGAAATCAAAACGTAAAAAAAAATTTCCTAATTCAAAATTCCTAATTATTGTGCGTCGTTATTTTTATCTTTATGTGAAAATCATAGAGGAGTACCTGGATTAATTCATAGGAAGTGCTTTATTTTCCTGTTTCTACGCCATTTATGTTAGTTGGTTTGCCCAAATGACAAGGTCACCGGAACATCCACATTTCATCTTTTCCATTTATCAAACTATTACAAGTATTATACCCTGGTTACATATATACATCGTCGGTCTGTGACGTACTTGTACACCATTTAGCCATGAAATATACAACATTTAGTAACCCGAAGACGATTTAACATCAATCTCCACACCCACACATCCACAAGTGATTTATTTACTAATAGGTCCCTTGTATGAAATTTTATGTATGTTTTCTAAGAAAAACGCAGTTTAGTCTAAAATCGGACAATGGCAATGTTTTCTGATAAACTAACACGTTACAGAATGTTTGACAAATAAGAGTTCATTTGAAGTCATAAACTATCATGTTTTAATATTACTACACGTACATGACAGAAGCAGAATTATAGAGAAATCTAATACTTTAATGGTTTTATTGTTTTGTTTAGTATTTATACATTTGATTTAAAAATATAGTCAGTAAACACTTGCATGTATATGAATATGCTTCACATTATTAAACATACAAAAAATAATGTTATTTAAAAAAAAACCAAAGCTCCAATGGACAGACACACTGATTGGTCGGAAGACGTCCGTCTCAGAGAACATGTTAGTTACAAGTCGACTACAAATACAATTAATTCTTAAGTCTTGAAAAAAAATTGTTAGGACCCAACCTGTTTTTTTTAAGTTAATGTTTTCATGATGTTTTTTAGTTCGGTATTGTGGATCAAACAACATTTTTCACTGGCAAACTTTTGGAATCAAGTTCGAAATGGAATAGTCACTGTTCTGAAAGATTGGTCAGACTGCCTTATGCATCATCAAGCTTTTATATTAAAATGGCATCACTAACTGCTGTGTTCAGCACTATGTTATAGAGAATTGGTGAATGACTGAACATATATGTACACGTAGCATGCTTTGGAAAAGTTTAAAATTTTAAATAGAAGTACAACTAGAAAAACTGTGAGCCAAAAGCTCACAAAAATACCCCCCGCTCCCCAACATAAAAAAAATTCATCGGATCAAATTTTTAAATAGGAGGTGCACATCTACATTATATCACAAAGATTGTGTGAAAGTTTCATGAAAATCCATTGAAGGGTTTAGGAGGAGTTGCGGGTAAGAGATAGGTACCCTAAGGTGTAACGGAAGGACGGACACGCGGACGTACACCCCTATCACTATATAACCCACCCCCACTTTTTAAGCGGGGGTATAATAAAGCAAGAGATATATATTAAGACTGTTGAATATTATCTTTTGACTTGAATGTTGTGTCTTACTCATCGGGGCATGTTTATGAAAAAGAAGGCCCTGAAAAATGATAGACCAGGACCATAGATTCTTAGGTATACCAAGAAGCTTACTATCTCCTGTTTGGTAAGTTCATCTAGTCGGTTGCTATGCAGTCTCCATGTACACATTTACAAAATACTTTTTGTGTTGACTTCTTTTTCATACAAATGGCGACAATACTATTACTAGAATCAAGGCATATGTCTATATGTCTTGCGCCACTATAAAACCAATGCTTGTAATCTACTGATCAGGAATTCAAAATACCTTAAAAATGTGACCCAAGTACTAATCTCAAAATTGCCATTCTAACGCGACAGACAAACATCATTATTTAGCCAGTTGTGTATTATTATTGATTACAGATTATTATTTGAGCCTTATGCGACCGAAAAAATCAATTGAACTATTTTTTGAAGCGATTCATCGTTATCATTATGTTGTATTATATACTAGTATTTTTCATCATCATAAAAACCATGTAACCATGTACACAGCCTCGTACTTTTGTACTAGTATAGTTCAAGACTGTATTTCAGTTTAATCCCTGGTAAAACAGCGGACATAATCGGATAATTTAAATGGAGTTAATGTTACATGTACTATGTTGCATTCCATATAAGAAACAATAGGGTGCTTTCTGTTTCTCTGGAGTACTGCTTCGGTTCAATACTTATTTGAGCAATCTTAGTAGAAAGAAGCTTCATAACCTGTTATGGACAAGCCAGCTTGTAGCACATGTACACTCTTTCCTTTCTTCTCCCAATTAAATGTTGCAGTTTAAAGCAAGTCGCACATGCACACGATACAACTGCAAAACATGGACAAAGCAAGACCTTGGTCTATTTAGCAAATTTTTTGATGTGGATATGGTCCATCTAACGTTTTGAACGTCTTATATCTATTAAGTTACCAAGTACTAATCTCAAAATTGCCATTCTAACGCGACAGACAAACATCATTACCTTTTACCAAATGAGCTTGAAATAAAAGACACGACTGATTCCTCAAGTTCTGCTTCATATTTAGACTTATACCTGAATTATGACGCACACGAAAGGCTACATTTGAAACTTTATGACAAACGTGATGACTTCAATTTTTCTATTGTCAACTTTCCTTTTTTATGCAGCAATATACCGGTACCTGATTCTTCTGCTTATGGTGTATTTGTTTCCCAATAAATACGCTATGGTAGAGCTTGTTCCCACTACGGGGACTTTGTACAACGAAGTAGGTTACTTGCAAATAAATTGTTGACCCAGGGATATTGCAAGCCTAGGCTTATCAAGGCCCTCAAAAAGATTTATGGCCGTCATCACAGTATTGTTGATAAGTTTGATGTCTCTGTGTCCAGGATTGCCCTGGATATATTTGACGTCTCATAGTTCTATGTTCCTTTCACACAATTTTGATTACACACGTGGCGGGTGTAGCTAGCTAAACAGGAGGTGCTTACCCTTCCGGAGCACCCGGCCTCACTTCCCTGGTGGAAGTTTACGTGTCTAACCTAACTTGTCAGTTCCAAAGTTTTTACTTTGCTTCTGGATTGTGATTCGGACATGGATTAGTATGTTTGTTTTCGATTACAATGTAGAGGGAAAACGTATCACTAAAACTCGACATACCGCTGGTAATATACAATTCACACTTTAACTTTCAGGCCAGTGGCGTACCGCCCTATACGCAAAAAACGCAAGTGCGTACACATAAATTTGCCACAAAAATTATTTTAAAATAAAAAAGTATAAGAGAGAGAGAGAGAGAGAGAGAGAGAGAGAGAGAGAGAGTGTGTGTGTGTGTGTGTGTGTGTGTGTGTGTGTGTGTGTTTTCCAAATTTTCTCGAAAGGACAGAAAAACATCTCTATCAATGCTGTATATGTCTTCAAGATCATAAATTTTTTTGTAACCATGCCCCCTACAACAGCCGTTTCAGTGCGCTGAAATGTCTCAAGACTTATTTAAGGAGCACAATGAAAGAAGATCGCCTCTCGTACCTTGCATTATTAATGCAAATACATCACGAGATGGACGTCGACGTAGAAAGCGTTATTGACAAATTTAACGCTCAGAAGAAGAGGAAAGTTATCTTTGAATGACCAATAAATACTAATATACATTTGGAAACCGTCAGCTACGATTATTAAAATAATCCAAAAATTTCTTTTTATTGTTTAAGTTGCACAATTCAAATTAAGAATGGAAGTAACAGAGATCAAACAGCAAGAAACAGGCACACAATAAATAAAACACTAATACAAAATTAAAAAATACTAATTTAGATTTCAATGAATTGTGCATCATCATTTGTAATCGGAGCTCAAATCAGAAAATTTTTCAAATCATCAAACCAAAAACTTTCATCCATATAAATCTATGATACAAACGCAGAGAACATGTGTGGTTAAACCTGGTACCCAACCTTCCCAAGGATCAGTAGGATACATACAATTTGAAATTAAGCTCCAACTTGTATCAAAAATTTTACACGAGAAAGTATTGTATATCTGTCTCAAAATGCAGGAAAAGCCGTTTTGAAGCATAGTAGATTTCAAAATTTTCCGGGGGAGCATGCCCCCGGACCCCCCTACCGTAGTCGCGCCTTTGGCACTCCAACTTTGCGTCGCATATAATCAGGTCACGGTACGTCGCTGCAGGCTTTCGAAACCGAAAATTGCTGTTTACAGTGCTTACTCAAAGTTGTATTGAAAGTCCCCGTCCAAAGTAAAAAGTTTGGTTATCAGTAGTTCATCATGTTTTGTATTATTTTTGTGATGTTAATCATAAAAAGTTAACTTTTAGTTACAATAAATGTTCATGGCTATATTGATATTTGTTGGGTTTTTGCCAAATGTATTTTTCCGCTTTTATTGTCATGGACACTTGTCATACTTGCTTCATCTAGGTTATAGCCATTCAGTTTTATTAGGGTGTATATGTACTCTACATTCGCTTTGTTAGCGTATATGTGACTCCAGTGCCGATCCAAAATCTTTAGTTATCGGGATAACTAATAGATCCAAATTGTCTTTGCCAGTTCTAGTCATTACCATTAACTTGCATTGTTTAGCGTTCTTGGTTGTGATGGCTGTTACCAAATACACATTATGAGTTACAGATTGTCGTTCTTCTGTTTTAAAGGTCAAGTTATAATAACTTCTTATTGTTGAATGCAAATCATGTACATACAAAAGGTCAAGCGAAACCTTATGTAAATAGAGTGCTAATTGATGACGCAAAGTACATATCTACGAAACTTCATTAATGTCACTTGTAACAATAAAATGGCAAAGGTGAAAATCTAAAGTGTTTTACATTGCGCCGACTCAAAGGAAATTATTTTTTTCCCCAAATATACCAGTGTTTCTCTTTTGTATCGATTTTATTGCAATATAACAAATTCAATAAATTATTTCATTTATTTGCAGCTGAAAACTTGTACTCGCCCATAGACGTACCCGACTACCGAATATACACCAAAAATGGCAAAACCGTGTTATATATGCTCTTTCGGTTGAACCGACTGAGGTGA
Source organism: Anadara kagoshimensis (assembly GCA_021292105.1). NCBI lineage: Eukaryota > Metazoa > Mollusca > Bivalvia > Arcoida > Arcidae > Anadara > Anadara kagoshimensis. The sequence goes on along the minus strand of CM037865.1, from coordinate 70,358,704 downwards.
TACAGAAACCGTAAGGTATTTATATGGTATAAATATATGGCATAAAAACCAGTTATTGTTTATCACTTGTTTGTTGAGGAGCTGGACCCAGTTGTTTATATATTTGTTCCAAGTCGTAACCACCCAAAGTGCTTATTCCGCATACATTTTACACGTCAGTGAAACACTACGAAATTGAAAGGGCGTTTTGGTTTCAATATGAACAACTTTCTAAATTTTTTACTTTAACAAAACATTCTGATAGAACTATACATTTTGTACAATCAATGTTCAAATACCAGACAAATCTTGATTATACAAATGCCAATGGCTCCATATGCATTCAGAAATTACAGGAAATGTGAAATGAACACTCCGGAAATTCACTAATGGAACAGTGTTTATTTCACATGTTACTTTTTGTAGATTTCCAAACCAATGTTATATTAATTTCTGGAAAATAAATCACATACAATAACTTGATAGTAAAGTCGATTTTTGTGCAAATAAAGTCATTCTTTGTGCAAATACTTTTATATGGGTTTTAATTTCCCCTTCATTCCCCTTTATAACAGAAAAATACACATTCAACACATTAAATTTTACACCACCAGGTAGTATTCATGAACTATATAATATATGGATGAACACGTGTATCTATCTTTATTATCATATTTTAGCATGGTCGGAAAGATTATCCAAGAAAAACTATTTTTATACATCCATGGTGATTTTTTCAAAACGTGCATGTATCCGTATTATGTTGACCCCAGTTATGAAACTTTGTCTGAATAAGCCTGGCGGATACCTTTCTTAATCAATCAGTTTACCAGGAAAGATGCACACGTTTCTATAAATTTCGTTCTTTGACAATTTTATAAAAGTATATATAACTAGTTTTGCAATACAATCTGTTTAAAGACTTGTTCTTAATTATGCGTATTTATGGTATGTAAATGTTCCACTAGCTATAAAATAAGTAAGATGATTTGAATCCCTGTAAGAGTACCGTGTCTACACAATTGGACATTGTGATGTCAATAATCCAAGGAACGTCCAATGTCAGGTGTTTCATATACAATCTATGTTCCTGTTTGTTAAACCACACACATGACGGATGTAGTATGCTAAACACGACGTGCCTACCCTTCCAGTGCATCCGTGCTCATTTCCATGCTGGAAGTTCACATGTTTAACCTAAGTTGTCAGTTTCAACGGTTTTACTTTAATTCTGGATTGTGATTCGGGTATGGATTAGTATGTTTGTTTTTGATAAAGAGTTCAATTGACTCCTGGCAACATGTTATGCAGCTATGATTTACTTGCAAGACATTCGTTTCTTTTCTCCAACTTTCAAAATTTTGTTTCAGTCGAAACTTTGGTTCAATCGAAATTATACTGCATTCAGCTTGATCAAATAAATTAGTTTAATCATTGTCTACAATCTGAAATAAAAGTTCACTTTGATAAAAATAATTAACAATTTTGTATATTTGTAAAAATGTGAAATTCTAAGCTATATTGGTTTCGATATGAGAAATATCTCCCATACACGGACATTGGTGAACGTCAAGGTGTGTATTTTACTTAGTAACTGTAACATTGGTTTTTTGTTGTTGGCTCTGTGTTAGTACTTACCTAATAAAAAAGTTTAAATTTCTGAATTTCTCACGAATTATGGGCGGGTTTTTTTCAGAATGAATTCAGAATTTTCAGACAAAATTCAGAATACAGATAAAAGCGTTTACAAAAATTCAGACACCAATTTTTGGTACAAGAAAGATTCAGAATGATCAGATATATTTAGAAATTTTAAGACAAAAATTCAGAATTAATTTTTTTTGGGGTTTTATAAGAAATGAAGCAGTTACTAACAGCATTACAATCTTATTTTATAGGACTCGTCATGGTGCGTTTTACATCATATGTAAATATTTCTACAAATAAGAGGACATCAGTTCAGACCTTTAACCGTTTCATTGACAGCTACATGATGCCATGTCTTTTTGATAGAAATTGAGAGTGCTCAGGGGAAACTAAAAGTGTTAGAAATTGAGAATGCTCAGGGGAATCTAAAAGTGTTATTGAAAAGACAAGACTTGTTGAACATTGGTTTTTACTCTATATATGACATTTCAAATAGTCTGTCTGGAACAAAACATGCAATATTGGTCATCATTTCTGGAATATTGGACAACCAAATTCCCTTGACGATCTAACAAATACATACTGGTAGATTGAGAAGATGTAGACATACTTAAATAACATATTTGGTTACCAGACTATAGCATTGTCATAACAGACAAAGATGTAATTATTGAGAAAATAAACAACATGTGATCTGAGACGAAATGTTAAATGTAGAACTTAATACACGGTGTGTCCAACATCAAACATGAGATACATAGATCTGTCAAGCTATTGAAGCTACATATATACCGGGCATTACACAAACAATAATGGTAAGACAACACACTTTATAAGATTGGCTATTTAAGAAAAACAACTTTGTCCAAATTAAGTAATTGGTAATTATCATATCTGCAGAAAGGTAACTGAATAGCACGCACTTGGTAACTCAGAACCAGGAACAAAACACAAATAAGTCAATGACAAAACAGCCAAACAAGACAAGCAAAGACAAACACATGTTTCGACCGCTGACAATAAAAAGCATTCCCGACCCGACTTTGGACGGGCACTGGAGTAAACGCCCAGTGGTGTGTTTATAGAACTTTTAGAGCGCCCTCATATATCTCAATTATTTTGCAAGTAGTCGTCCATACAAATATTAAGCTTTGTTGCACCAAACAATTAACAAACCATCTCTTAACTCTTTGGTGGTTACTGGTCGTCCTGACCTACCATTTGGTTTCCCCTTTGTGCTCTTGATTGAGTGCTTCGGGTGGCGAGAACGTTTACTTTGAAAATGAATGTATGGGCCAACAACTCTTGCAGATATATATCCACCGACCAAACATATGATTGAAGAAATAGCCCCACAATAATTCTACTGTTTACGATCACGAGGCAGATTTATGAAACCATACTAAAATATTTGGAAGGAAATGAATGTAAACGGGCAAGCTTCAAATTACCAGTAATTGCCAACACTGTTCGATAAATTGATACTCAATGGAAATAGTATGTTAGTAAATGAAATTGATAGTGTATGGTGCTATGTTGCCATATTCGCTTGACTGTAAATATAACTGAAGTATAAATTGCCGTCTATTATGAATCTGTGATATTCTCAAATGAAAAAATGTCTTTGAGTCTTTTGACAACACACTGAGATGAAGATAGAGTATTGTATAGCTGTGTACCACAATTAAAGGATGTCTACAGCGCCGCAGGAATTATCAGACGTAGACGGTGTTGTATGTATACGTGGGAGGTTACTATTACTGAAGATTAATCAGGGAAGCTCTATTTCATATACTCTTAGCAATACTTATAAAGTTAAGCAAATAAGAACGTAACAACAGCAACGTAAAGCATGCTTGTTATTTACTTACTGGTGTCTTAGAAAACAAAAATGTTGTAAATTTTCAAAGATCAGGTTTTTAAAACTCGGCATCCTTTATTGTTCTAAAAGTGTCTCAAGTTGTATTGCGATCTCGGGTAGAATGATACTCATGGGTCAACCCTGAGACGTCTTTATCTCCGTAACTTACTTTCACCTATATGTATGTGAATCGGTTGGCACCGAGTCTCACTTCTCTGGTGCGAGTTCACATATTCAACTAATTTCCAGTTCTCAATGTTTTTACTTTGCTTTTGGGGTTGTGATGTTTTGTTTTCTGTGTGTGTTTGATCGGATTATAACCCCGCAAACTGAATTTGAGGTGTTGTGTAGGTCTACACGTGCAAAATCGTGTCTGATCTATAACTTTCACCTTTTCCAAAAACAATAGCAATGACAATGAATCTCATCAAAATGACTTTATAATATTACTTTTTATGTTTAATTGTTATGGTATTACATGAAGCCGTTGGTCAGGAATTATAGAGTTATTTGGAACTACTAGTTGTATCTCAGGGCCCCGTTGCACAAAGCTTAATAAAAGTTAATTATTGATTAAAAAATAATTAGCAAATCGCATTATCATTGTGCTAATTATGGTTTTATTAGTGATTAACTTTAATTATACTTTGTGCAACTGGGCCTAGGATACTACCAAATAATGATATTTTATTGTCATTATATTCAGTGCTTAACAAAAGTCGGGAATTGATGATCAGTGGCTTAATATGTTTATATGTATACGTTGTCTTTTCCGATCTGTTCTTGCATGGTCTGTAAACCTCGTCTTAAAATCGTTTATGAAAATGTTTGTCTAATTAGATATTGGAGAACAATCGTTAGGTACCGTCGGTTATATCAAATAATTAATTGATACGTGACGTCATTTAAAGCGACCACGAGGGTTATTCTTAAACATGGCAAATCAACACTTCACGTTGATCACACGGTCGAGAGGCGCAGGCACGTGCCTTTTCCCGATTTTTGTTTTATAAAGAAAGGTTAAATAAATTTATAACTTAGATTGCCTTACTTAAAATAATGTTTTTCTTCATATAGAGACATTTTAATGTCAAATATCGCTATGTAACTGAATATGTGTACATGCATATTATTCTGCTGATCATATGTAATTAACGTTTTTTTTATTATAAGGCGATATCTAAATGTCATGTCAATTTTATCGATATTTTTACAGCAATACGCTGACCTTTACAGCGAGATGGTAAACAATTGATATAAATAGCGTGTTGGCGGGTACTTACACAGCAATACCATTATTAAAAATATATACGACTGTCCTAGATTTGGAATGACGTCAAACTATTATTGACGTCACGGAGTTTGCGTGATAGACAGTGTTTATTTTCCACGTTTTTAGTTTTTAGAAATTAAGGAAGTAATGGGTAATAGTTTTTTACTATACAATTTCATTGCTCAACAAAAAAGTGACAAATAAAATGTCTTAGTTTCCATAGGTCTCTGGTAAATAACTCTTCATTTGAAGTATAATCTTCGCTTGTAGCAAATATATAACCTATTATTAGAGTTTGCAAAGAGCCTTGATTAACGAAATTTAAAATGTCAAATTATAATCTTATGAAATTCGCAAAGACCACGTGACAATACAAGTAAAGGATGGAAACATAAAACTTACTTTATTCATTTAAGTCATATGCTTACACAAATACATTCAACAAGGGTTTTCAATAAAGAATTTATGACAGATGGCACAAATGGTAAGATATCAATTACCTTTATTCTTGTAATTGATATATTAACACACTTCAACTTACAATTCAATAAGCCAAATAAAAAATAAACATACTAATGCATGTCCAAACTACAATCCCAAAGCCAATTCTTTGGACTGACTGACAAATTAAGTTTAACACACAAAATTTCACCAGGGAAGTGAGGCCGGTTGCCCCGGAAGAATAAGCACCTCCTGCTTGACTAGTTACACCCGCCACGTGTGAAATTGAAATTGAGAATAAACTGAACTTAGAACTATGGTACATCATATATATCCAGGGTAATTTTGAAAATATATAGATATCATACGAGATCAACATTACGTGATGACGGTCATAAAACTTTTTGAGGACCTTCATAAACCTAGGCTTGCCATATCCCTTGGTCAGCAAGTGTGATGCTACTAACGCCAATCAATGTCCAGATATAGATAGATGTGGAATAATGGAATACTAAAAACATAAATAGTACCAGCAATCGTGACATTTGCTTCCTTCGTAATTATAAAACATGCAACCTTGGTGTAATATTGAAACTGTAACGCCATGGTGAAAATAGAAAACAGATACATATTCAGCCGGGTGTCTTCAATTACTTATCAATATTGGCAATTTCTACACATTTTCTAAGTGACATGTCACCATATGACATTGTGTATATATTAGACATAATAAACTTGTTAGTCTAGTTATATAGTTTTCTGCAAACTTATTTGAATCCTTGTGATTTGATCGCATGTATGAATTTTGTATATGAATTCACATTTGTACAGCACTAGACGGCCGTTTCGGAATACAATTCCTCATTAGTAGTGCTTGGACCAAAATTGTGAAACCAAAATTTATTTTCCAAGATGTTGAAAAGATACACAAAAGACCAAAAATATTTTACCAAATATAGACAAGGGAATACTTTGCATGAGGGAGTATACCTTAGTTTTTGAGGAATTTCGGATTTTTACAAACCTGTAAACACTGTTTTACAGACATGTCGGCTGATCTGATTTGCATACCTAATAGAGCGTATCGGATCCGTCATAAATAATTTTCATGTATTTTTTCACTTCAGGGGCCAGTTGCACAAAACTTCAAGTCAATCGTTTATTAAACCATAATTAGCAAACCACATATCGATGATTAACTTTCATTATGATTTGTACAACTGGATAATGGTCACTGATCACTGATGTGATGGTCTATTTCGTAGCAGTTAACTTACGTCACCGTTTACCAAGTTATGGCATTTTTCGATGCTTCACGTCGCTGTTCGAAACAAATGTTTTGTTTATTTCGAGGCAGTCGCTTCACACCATTTTAGGCCAAGTTACTGCCTATTCAACAGATTTTACTTAATTACTATACAATTGCTTGGATGACCGTTTAATATTTTTTGGTGAAATAAGGTGTCATTTCCTTTTGTACCCCAAACTATTAAATTAATGTCAAATGTTCTAACATTTTCCTCTTGCAGAAATTTTCAAAATCACCTTAATGGAGGGTACAAATGAAAATCTGTCCAATATATTTGTTTGAAGGATTTCAGCTTTATGATGTATGATATAAAAAAAAGACATTGATTTGATTTGTTAGAAGTGCTCGTGAATCAGTTTATTTCTAAAATACCCGTCAATACCTGTTGTGAACAACGTGAACTGATTCGAAATGTGGGGAATTCCAAACGTAGGCTGCAGATGTCCGTAATTCTGAAAGGTTAAGTCAACACGTGATTCACAGCATGTTAAAATATGCACGTTTAGCTACTAGCAAGCTAAACTTCACACGAAATGTGTATGGAAGCAAATCCACACGTGGGATGCAGGCAAGTAAGCGTGATCTACGGATCTGTAGAACGAATCATCACGTGGGCTGTAGAGCTGATAAAATTCACACGTGAGTGCATTTTTCAGGAACTTAACATTGATAACGAACACATTTATTTCCCGACCTTTTAAAATATTCACGATATTAGATATATATGGGAATAATGTCCGTAACGCAACTAGTTCAAATGTAGTTTTTTATGAATCAATTTGTTGAAATTAATGTTGCTGAGACAAATTTTAATACATGTATTATTATTCAGGCATTAAAATGAATGATATTGATTTACCTTGGTTTTAAGGGATGGTGAGGATCAGATTATAATGTCAGGATAAATATCAATAGAGAACAAAACCTTTATAGCTATAGAGTAGTGTAATCAGAACAGTGGTTTTACGTGTGATGTGTGACATAACAATGGCAGGTGCCCGTTATATTTTTTATGATCTTTGAATATTTTCACATGCATATGAAATGTGTTTGGAATGTGTGACAGAATGAGCAAGAAAAAGGTACCAAAAATACGAACGTAAAATGGTGAATCAAAGATTTTTCAATAAATATAACTTAAACACTCCATTTACTTTGTACGGGGGATTGAAATGTTACTTGTTGTGGAAATATCCTGTACTGAAAAACATGCAACTAAAACACAAAATGTAGAAATATGTTATTTCTTAAAGTTCATAAGGCACTAAACATATGTATAATATTTCTATACATACACTTTATAAAAAAACAAAGAGTGATTTAAAATGGACAAAACTAAACCTTCATGATTACTATAATTGGAAGTTAACAAAGAAAAAAATCCCTGAATTATTCATAGAATAGTAGCAACAAACGAATTGTTATTTCAATTGAAACTCAGTGAAAAGTGTACATTTTGTAAGAAAAACAAAGATACTTTATGCCATTATTTTTTAACTGTGATTTCGTGAATTTACGTTTTGGCATTTTGATATGAGATTGTTATTTGAAAAGGTATCTCTAACAGTCATTCTGATTCATTGAAATAATGAGACGTATATGGGGATTGGCACAGGATATTTATCTGCCCCCATATATGACGGTATTTAGTTTCTTAATTAATAGAATAACAATACATATTATCATTACCAAGAGCTATTCAATACATGTATGTACTCTGTAACAAATGGATATTCCTGCTAGTAAACATCAAATACGATAATTGAATTAGAGAATTTTGTTTTATGCCCTAGTCAAGGATTTTCCCCTAATATCAAGGCGGTCAGTTCTTGGATGGTAGAGGAAACCGGAGTACAATTTGAAAGCACCGACCGTCGGTAATCGAAGTGGTAAACTTTCTCACACTAGAATCTGTACCGAGTAGGATACGAACCTCTGCAGAGAGAAGCGTTGTTATCTGTATGCCGCTGTTTTAGATCGCTCGGTTATCGATGCTAAAATGATTCGAATTTACATACTTTATATCGAAAAAATTAAATTGATGTTTTTTTCATAAAACAAACTAAATTATTTTTAATGTACGCTATTCTAAAATGTAAATAAAAAACAAACATACTAACCCATGTCCGAATCACAATCAAGAAGCAAAGTAAAAACTTTGGAACTGATAAGTTAGGTTAGACACGTGAACTTCCACCATTGAAGTGAGGTTGAATGCTCCGGAAGGGTAAGCACCTCCTGTTTAGCTAGCTTTATTCGCAATGTGTGTAATTAAAATTGTGTTAAAGAAACATGGAACTAGAGGAATATAATAAAACGTAAAGAACGGTTTGGAAAAATAATCTTAGCAGAAGACACCATAAATATTATTTACCAACACCCTTATAATTTTCAGTTTGATCGAGATGTCCATCTACTGTTAGTCATGATAAAGTTTTCAATATTGTACAAGTGGCTAGGCGACACTAGTACTGCAGTTTAAGCCGTATAATAAAGTATTAATATACAGTTCTGTTAATGACAATATCCACCTGAGAACTATAATAATAGAAAATGTCAAAAACCAGTTGTCAAGTGATCTCAGGACGTTATATTAGCCGTTCGGGTTGATCTAGGTATTCTATTCAGTTCTAATTCTTTGTCGAGTTTTCCATACGTGTTATATTGACAGCAGTAGTCCCATCATTTCAAAAGTTGTTCAAACGCATTATGAGTAATCATACACTACATGCTATGCATTATAACCGTAAGTAGTAAATGCGTTTTGGCATTGTTGGCCCTTGAGACCACATCTGATTGTTTTCATTGCACAATGTTATCTATTATTTGTCATTGTTTGATTAGAACTCGACTAGGTAGGTAACATTTCTGATATTATCCGTGGCTGTTTGACTGCCATAAGCAATTAAATTTACTACACTATACATTACCGGTATTCAGAACCATATACCGACTTTTCGATTTCCACAAGCGCATATCGCCATTAATATGAGAAAAACATTTAAGTGAGAACGGGGTTGAGTATTGGTGTTTAACGTCCCAGTCAAGAATATTTCACTTATATCGAGACGTCGCCAGCTATAGTTGAAGGTGCAGAAATTTTGCCTGTGCGTTGCGCTGATAGCATTATACAACCGGGTTCTTTAGAGTGCCAAGCCCACCGTGACACGGGACCTCGTTTATTTTAAGTTCCCATCCGAAAATACCGTGACTTTCATATCGTAATGCCGAGTGCTTGGCGAAAGAACAGTCACTACCCACTTTCAAGTCTTGGGTCAGACCCGGCCGGGGATCGAACCCACGACCTCCCACTTACGTCGCGAGCACTCTACCAACTGAGCTACCGCAGTGGTTTTAAGTGAGAACGAGATACAATTCCTCAGCAGTAGTGCTTGACCGAAATTGTGAAACCAAAATTAATTTTCCAAGATATTGAAACGATACCTAAAGGACCAAAATATTTTTACCAAATATAGACAAGGAAATACTTTGCACGAGGGAGTATACCTTAGTTTTTGAGGAATTTCAGATTTCCACAAACCTGTAAACACTGTTCTACATGCACAGACAGGCTGATTTGCATTCCTAATAGAACATATCGGGTCCGTCATAAGTAATTGGCATGTATTTTCACTTCAGGGGCCATTTTCACAAAGCTTGATTAAAGTCAATCGTTTAATAAACCATAATTAGCAAATCACATATCGATTATTAACTTTCATTATGATTTGTGCAACCAGGCACTAATCACTGATGTGTTGGTCTATTTCGAGGCAATTAACTCAAGTCACCGTTCACCAAGTTATGGTCTTTTTCGAAGCAGTCGCTTCACGCCGCAGTTCGAAACATATTTCTTTTTGTTTATTTCGAGGAAGTCGCTTCACACCACTGTTTTAGGGCAAGTTACTGTCTAATTCGAGTTTTGCTTGGTTGGATGACCGTTTAATATTTTTTGGTGAAATAAGGTGATGTCATTTTCTTTTGTACCCCCACCCATTTATAATTAATTGATGTCAAATGTTCTAACATTTTCCTCTTGCAGAAATATTCAAAATTACCTTATTCTGTCCTAGTGGAGGGTACTGTACAAATGGAAATCTTGCCATTAAGGTGTTTGAAGGATTTCAGCTTTATGATGTATGAAAAAAAAAGACATTGATAAAATTTATTAGTAGTGCTCGTGAATCAGTTTATTTCTAAAATACCCGTCAATACCTGTTGTAGACATTGTGAACTGATTCGAAATGTGGGGAATTTCAAACGTAAGCTGCCGGTGTGGTAATTATGAAAGGTTAAGTCAACACGTGATTCACAGCATGTTAAAATATGCACGTTTAGCTACTAGCAAGCTAAACTTCACACGAAATGTGTATGGTAGCGATGCAGGCAAGTAAACGTGATCTACGGATCTGTAGAACGAATCATCACGTGGGCTGTAGAGCTGATAAAATTCACACGTGAGTGCATTTTTTAAAAACTTAACATTGACGACGAACACACTCGATTCCCCGACCTTTTAAAATATTCATGATACTATATATATATATGGGATTAATGCCTGTAACCGTGGCAAATATTTTAAATGTAGTTTTTATGAATCAATTTGTTAAAATTAATGTTGTTGAGGCACATTTTAATATTATTATTCAGGCATTAAAATGAATGATATTGATTTACCTTGGTTTTAAGGGATTGTGACGATCAGATTATAATGTCAGGACAATTATAAATAGAGAACGAAAGAGTAGTGTAATCAGAACAGTGGTTGTACGTGTGATGAGACATAAAATGACAGGTGCCCGTCTGTTATGTTTTTTATGATCATTGACTTTTTCACATACATGAGAAATGTGTTTGGATAGTGTGACAGAATGAGCAAGAAAAAGGTACCAAAAATACGAACGTAAAATGGTGAATCAAAGATTTTTCATTAAATATAACTGACTAACTTAAACACTCCATTTACTCTGTACGGGAGATTGAAATGCTACTTGTTGTGGAAATATCCTGTACTGAAAAAAATGCAACTAAAACACAAAATGTAAAAATATGTTATTTCTTAAAGTTCATAAGGCACTAAACATATGTATAATATTTCATAAAAAAACAAAGAGTGATTTAAAATGGACAAAACTAAACCTTCATGATTACTATAATTGGAAGTTAACAAAGAAAAAAATCCCCCACAAAGGATACAAAACTTATTTGGTTAAATTATAGAATTATTCATAGAATAGTAGCAACAAACGAATTGTTATTTCAATTGAAACTCGGTGAAAAGTGTACATTTTGTAAGAAAAACAAAGATACTATATGCCATTAATTTTTTTAACTGTGAATTCGTGAATTTACGTTTGGCATTTTGATATGAGATTGTTATTTGAAAAGGTATCTCTAACAGTCATTCTGATTCATTGAAATAATGAACGTATATGGGGATTGACACAGGATATTTATCTGCCCCCATATATGACGGTATTTAGTTTCTTAATTAATAGAATAACAATACATATTATCATTACCAAGAGCTATTCAATATATGTATGTACTCTGTAACAAATGGATATTCCTGCTAATAAACATCAAATACGATAATTGTAGCGGAGAATTTTGTTTTACACCCTAGTCAAGGATTTCCCCTAATATCAAGGCGGTCAGTTCTTGGATGGTAGAGGAAACCGGAGTACAATGTGAAAGCACCGACCGTCGGTAATCGAAGTGTCAAACTTTCTCACACTAGGATCTGTACCGAGTAGGATTCGAACCTCTGCGACTAGAAGCGTTGTTATCTGTATGCCGCTGTCTTAGATCACACGGTAATCGATGCTAAAAATGATTCGAATTTACATTCTTTATATCGAAAAAATATTAATTTGATGTTTATATCATAAAACAAACTAAATAATTTGTAATGTACGCTATTCTAAAATATAAATAAAAAACAAACATACTAATACATGTCCAAATCACAATCTAACTTTGGAACTGAAAAGTTAAGTTAGACACGTGAACTTCCACCAGGGAAGTGAGGCCGAATGCTCCAGAAGGGTAAGCACCTCCTGTTTAGCTAGCTACATCTGCCACGTATGAAAGATTTCTGCCACATCGACCCAGCATAAATTGACAGATGACCATAAATGGGTACAAGAGTACGAATACAAACCTATAAGCAATTGCTCAAAATGTTTTCCAAATTCAATCAAAGAGGATTTGCTACATTGGTATTAGTGACGAAACAAGGGTTCACTATTTCGAACCAGTAAGAAAAAATTGGAAACAAAATACGGCCAACTAAACACGTTAGAAGGCCTGAAGAAGCACAAATTGGGTTCTTTATTGTATATTCTTCTCATGTAATGGTATAGCCGTACAAATTCCGATGCCAAAGTGCAAAAGTGTTACAGGTCGCCATTACCCAGAGATGTTATACTAAAAAGCTCATAAAATATTATCTTAAACTACATCCTGTGTCAGGACTTAGGGATGTTTTGTCTGTTCACGCTCTATCTCATACATCTGAGATTGTAAAGCAATTTTTGAAGTCGGAGAAGATTAACGTCTTGTCACACCCACCATACTCTCCAGATCTAGTCCCATGCCACTTTTCCATATTTCCAAAATTCAAAAAGTTTTTATCTGGTCGTCGATACAAGTCCTGGTAAGCCTTTGGTTCAGCCATCAGTCAGTACCTCAGGGGTCTACTGCCTGGTAGTCGTTACAAGTCCTGGTAAGCCTTTGGTTCAGCCATCAGTCAGTACCTTTAGAGGTTTACCGCCTGGTCGTCGTTACAAGTCCTGGTATGCCTTTGCTTCAGCCATCAGTCAGTACCTTAGAGGTTTACCGCCTGGTCGTCGTTACAAGTCCTGGTAAGCCTTTGGTTCAGCCATCAGTCAGTACCTCAGGGTCTACCGCCTGGTCGTCGTTACAAGTCCTGGTATGCCTTTGGTTCAGCCATCAGTCAGTACCTTAGAGGTTTACCGCCTGGTCGTCGTTACAAGTCCTGGTAAGCCTTTGGTTCAGCCATCAGTCAGTACCTTAGAGGTTTACCACCTGGTCGTCGTTACAAGTCCTGGTAAGCCTTTGGTTCAGCCATCAGTCAGTACCTCAGGGGTCTACCGCCTGGTCGTCGTTACAAGTCCTGGTATGCCTTTGGTTCAGCCATCAGTCAGTACCTTAGAGGTTTACCGCCTGGTCGTCGTTACAAGTCCTGGTAAGCCTTTGGTTCAGCCATCAGTCAGTACCTTAGAGGTTTACCGCCTGGTCGTCGTTACAAGTCCTGGTAAGCCTTTGGTTCAGCCATCAGTCAGTACCTTAGAGGTTTACCGCCTGGTCGTCGTTACAAGTCCTGGTAAGCCTTTGGTTCAGCCATCAGTCAGTACCTTAGAGGTTTACCGCCTGGTCGTCGTTACAAGTCCTGGTAAGCCTTTGGTTCAGCCATCAGTCAGTACCTCAGGGGTCTACTGCCTGGTAGTCGTTACAAGTCCTGGTAAGCCTTTGGTTCAGCCATCAGTCAGTACCTTAGAGGTTTACCGCCTGGTAGTCGTTACAAGTCCTGGTAAGCCTTCGGTTCAGCCATCAGTCAGTACCTTAGAGGTCTACCGCCTGGTCGTCGTTACAAGTCCTGGTAAGCCTTTGGTTCAGCCATCAGTCAGTACCTCAGGGGTCTACCGCCTGGTCGTCGTTACAAGTCCTGGTAAGCCTTTGGTTCAGCCATCAGTCAGTACCTTAGAGGTTTACCGCCTGGTCGTCGTTACAAGTCCTGGTAAGCCTTTGGTTCAGCCATCAGTCAGTACCTTAGAGGTTTACCGCCTGGTCGTCGTTACAAGTCCTGGTAAGCCTTTGGTTCAGCCATCAGTCAGTACCTTAGAGGTTTACCGCCTGGTCGTCGTTACAAGTCCTGGTAAGCCTTTGGTTCAGCCATCAGTCAGTACCTCAGGGGTCTACCGCCTGGTCGTCGTTACAAGTCCTGGTAAGCCTTTGGCTCAGCCATCAGTCAGTACCTCAGGGGTCTACCGCCTGGTAGTCGTTACAAGTCCTGGTAAGCCTTTGGTTCAGCCATCAGTCAGTACCTCAGGGGTCTACCGCCTGGTCGTCGTTACAAGTCCTGGTAAGCCTTTGGTTCAGCCATCAGTCAGTACCTTAGAGGTTTACCGCCTGGTCGTCGTTACAAGTCCTGGTAAGCCTTTGGTTCAGCCATCAGTCAGTACCTTAGAGGTCTACCGCCTGGTCGTCGTTACAAGTCCTGGTAAGCCTTTGGTTCAGCCATCAGTCAGTACCTTAGAGGTTTACCGCCTGGTCGTCGTTACAAGTCCTGGTAAGCCTTTGGTTCAGCCATCAGTCAGTACCTTAGAGGTTTACCGCCTGGTCGTCGTTACAAGTCCTGGTATGCCTTTGGTTCAGCCATCAGTCAGTACCTTAGAGGTTTACCGCCTGGTCGTCGTTACAAGTCCTGGTAAGCCTTTGGTTCAGCCATCAGTCAGTACCTCAGGGGTCTACCGCCTGGTAGTCGTTACAAGTCCTGGTAAGCCTTTGGTTCAGCCATCAGTCAGTACCTTAGAGGTTTACCGCCTGGTCGTCGTTACAAGTCCTGGTAAGCCTTTGGCTCAGCCATCAGTCAGTACCTCAGGGGTCTACTGCCTGGTAGTCGTTACAAGTCCTGGTAAGCCTTTGGTTCAGCCATCAGTCAGTACCTTAGAGGTTTACCGCCTGGTCGTCGTTACAAGTCCTGGTAAGCCTTTGGCTCAGCCATCAGTCAGTACCTTAGAGGTTTACCGCCTGGTCGTCGTTACAAGTCCTGGTAAGCCTTTGGTTCAGCCATCAGTCAGTACCTTAGAGGTCTACCGCCTGGTCGTCGTTACAAGTCCTGGTAAGCCTTTGGTTCAGCCATCAGTCAGTACCTTAGAGGTCTACCGCCTGGTAGTCGTTACAAGTCCTGGTAAGCCTTTGGTTCAGCCATCAGTCAGTACCTTAGAGGTTTACCGCCTGGTCGTCGTTACAAGTCCTGGTAAGCCTTTGGTTCAGCCATCAGTCAGTACCTTAGAGGTTTACCGCCTGGTCGTCGTTACAAGTCCTGGTAAGCCTTTGGTTCAGCCATCAGTCAGTACCTCAGGGTCTACCGCCTGGTCGTCGTTACAAGTCCTGGTAAGCCTTTGGTTCAGCCATCAGTCAGTACCTTAGAGGTCTACCGCCTGGTCGTCGTTACAAGTCCTGGTAAGCCTTTGGTTCAGCCATCAGTCAGTACCTTAGAGGTTTACCGCCTGGTTGTCGTTACAAGTCCTGGTAAGCCTTTGGTTCAGCCATCAGTCAGTACCTCAGGGGTCTACCGCCTGGTCGTCGTTACAAGTCCTGGTAAGCCTTTGGTTCAGCCATCAGTCAGTACCTTAGAGGTTTACCGCCTGGTCGTCGTTACAAGTCCTGGTAAGCCTTTGGTTCAGCCATCAGTCAGTACCTTATAGGTTTACCGCCTGGTCGTCGTTACAAGTCCTGGTAAGCCTTTGGTTCAGCCATCAGTCAGTACCTCAGGGATCTACCTAAATCAGCGTGACGTCACGCATTTCAGAAATTGATTCAGAGATTGAAACTACGTATTTCAATCCGCGGCAATGTAGTTGTTTATTTCACTTTTTGAGTCAAATGTTTTTGAGATATCGAACAACCCTCGTACTTATAAACTTTGGAAATTATGTAAAATTCCAGAAATTAAACGAAGTAATGCTTATATGATACACTGCTTCGTTAAATTATAAACAGAACAGGTAAACAGATATGATTTTTTTTGCCAACTACTGATCTTTGAACACGTAATATTTCACCTAAATTGTAACCTGTATCTATTGTTCGCTCTATTTTTACCCATATAATGAAATGTGATTCAAAATTTATGAAGTTGGAAAAAAATAATTAAAGAACTAACTTTTTGTACACGTCATAGATATTATTTTTGGAATCTTATATTCATTATTTAAGACTCTTGGTTCGAGTTAAAAGCTTTAAAAAGAAATCTTTAGACTACAGAAATCAGACTTCTTTCACTTTTAAATACAAATCAATATTGAAGACTTATGGATTCATATAACCATGCCAAGGACATCCATGTAGAAATATAAAAAATACGTCTAAATCATGTTTAGAAACGCCGAATCCGGTTCTTTAGGTATTCTGCCAAGAGCAATTAATCCAAATTTGACATTTTTAAATTCATTAATCATTTCGCCCTTTCGATTTTAACGCGTTACATATAAAACTATAATTTGTCTAATATAGTTCCCTGGAGTAATAGTCAACCTTCCTAGTGTAATTTGAAAGCCCACGCCTAGTGAGTTTGTACATTTTAACAATTATTGCGATAATGTCTCAGCGTAGTGCTTCTTCTTAGACTTTACTCAATAGGTAGAGTGTTTGCTCCGTATGTTAGAGATCGTGGGTTCGGACTCCAGTAGGGGACTGACAAAGACTTGAAAAAATATTGCTGTGATGTCTTGATATAAGTGAGATATTCTTGACCGGGACGTAAAACATAATTCCATCAATTTTCTTACAACATTTTTTTCACAAAAGCTTCAATTAAAGATGTATAATTAATATCTGGTATGCCTGAACTTCTGCTTATTGTACAAGGGAATCTATTCGAGATTTATAAGAAATTCAAAATGGATAGTTTAGCGACATATATGTATCACCAATCAATTAGGAGAATGTAAACATGTTAGAATTCAAAATAAAGTGTGTACCGTTTTTCTGAGCCGTTAAATATATATATACTGGTAAGCCACTAAAAGCCATTAAAGACTTCCTTAACACCAAAATGCCAGAAACAAAGAATATGATTTATATCTCGGAGTCGAAGAACTTATAATGTTATGCTTTTATGATGATAGCTAAATTTCAAAATATCACCAAATTTGAATTTGAACACAGTCCTGATAACCGGTAATATTCACAATCGCTGATTTTTTTGTACATAAACTTATTCACAAGAATAATGTGACCTAGCATGACCTGTCAAACTCTCGTCAAGTCTGATTTTGGTTTGAGTTGTTTATTGTGACGTCAAAGAAGGCGGGGCGAAATGCTCTGAAAGGATGAATTGCGCTGTTTCATTCACTGACAAAACCAACGGATAAGAATTTTGTGTTATTGAATTATATGCCTTTTGTAAATTCATAGCAGGAATGTCAACGATCTAAATCGTAGATATAAGAAATAACTGTCAGTTTGTTATTGTTTATACTGGGATATAAACATGATTTTGGTAATTCTCGAAAAAAAAATTTAAGCAATTTATGATAGAATTGCCACTTCCAAAATTTTGTTTATACCCTGTAAACCACACTAAATTGAAAGTTATTTCTAAAATATATAATTTCAACCACACACTAAAGAGGCCGTAATACCATATTTGACATTTTCAAAGCGTAAAAAAAATACCAGTCGTCACAAATACAAGTCTATATAGCTTATATATGGGTAATTTGTTCTAAACTAGAAATGTATCGGAAACAAAATCGCCTTTTCCAAGTCGCCAATTTCTATTTTCCACCTAGACGTCTCTTGTTCTACTGTTAAATATTAAAAGTTTACAGGGCATTGTGACATATTGGTATTTTTAATATTAAAAAACCCTTACCAATCCATGCCCAAAGCATAATCCAAAAACAAAGTAAAAGCTTGGAAACTGGCAAATTAAAACGCATGATCTTCCACCAAGGAAGTGAGGTCAGGTGATCAGGAAGGGTAATTACCTCGTGTATATCTAGCTACACCCGCCAAATGTGTAATGTATGCATATATGTTGAAAGCAACTTTTTATCCAGCGAAAACAAAATTACATTATAATGAATAAATTTTAACATTTTACATACCATGCTGTGGGTACATTTTTTGGTAAAACTTTTTCGCGTCATTGTCATAATACTGTTATACATAGCTTAGATGCTCATCACCAAGCCTCTAAATGACATTCTGTTTTGTCATTATGTCACTGTCAGTCCAAAATCAATCACTTGTCTGAATAATATCATTGGTTTTTTTGTTTGAAATACCTGTTTTGATTGAGAGTGACAAGTGCGCGCTTTTCAGCTGCACATAACTTATATTCTACACACATATTATATGACACGATTGAACTAACTACTTGATTACCATGTTATAACCTTAAAAGTGAGAAATTACAAATTAATAATTTTGAAAACATATCGCATATATTAAGGCTGAATGTCTGTTTATGACGTTATTTTAGACGCTTTACAAAAGCGGCGAAGACATTGTGGAAAAATTTGAATTAATGGATGTTTTAAGTCTGTATTTTGGTTTCTTTATACGTAATTACTTTGCTTTATTTAGTAACTGTGAAACATAATTCAAGTTTTAAAATATTATATAAGCTTAAATTATAGAAAAGGAATCTATTTTTGTCGATGGTTATATTAAATTAAAAGCAAAATTGATCGATAAATCAATTATGGAAAACTACATCAACATTAAATCAGAAATGTGTCAATGAATTCTATATCTGTAAAGATGTCATTTATTTAAAGATGTCTGATTATCGCAAAAAAATTGAAACGTTTGAATAAAGGTTAAATAGCTCAGAAAACAAGATGTATATATCAGAAGCATACAAGTATAACACATTCATGTTGTAATGATATTTTAACAAAGTCTCCATTTACGAGGGGAGGTCAAAAAGTTTATAGACTGGGGTATATATTGCCGCAACAAACCATAATTTTTTATTATTTTTCAATATAGTCCCCATTTACCCAATGCACTTAGCCCACTTTTCTTTCAGACTGTCTATACCGTCTTCCGTTGGTCCTGAAAACCATGCCTCTGTGGCAGCTTAAGTCCATCATCATCAGGAAATCTGATTCACCGTAAATAGGATATCAAATGTCTAAATAGGTAATAATCACTGGGTGCCAAATCAGAACTGTAGGGTGGGTGATTAAGTTGTTCGAACTTGCATTCACGAATCGCTGCTTGTGCAATCCTTGACTTGTGCACAAGAGCATTGTCGTGAAGAAGCAATACCCCAACTTTCCCCTCCTTTTTAATTTATTAGCAGCTTTCAGCTGCTTCATTAGATCAGCATAGTAAGCCCCAGTGATAGAGATTCCAGCAGGTTTATAATTGATTTACAGAACATCCTTAGAATACCAAAACACAGTGACCATGACTTTGCCAGCTAATGGTTGGGTTTTGAATTTCTTTAGTGGGGATGAGCCAGGGTGCCTCCATTGCATGGACTCTTTTTTTGTTTCCGGGTCCCAATGATGAATCCATGTTTCATCACCAGTTACTAAACGTAAATGGAAGCTCTCCGGGTTATCATTATAAATGCCAAGAAGCTCCCGACTTGACTGGAGTCTTTGGAAGCGATCCTGCACATTAAGGTCTCTGGGGACCCATCTTTCGGATACTTTTGACATCGCAAGATGCTCGTGAATAACCGTGTATACACCTCCATGTGGAATGTCACACTCCCTAGCTATGTCATCAATC
Organism: Anadara kagoshimensis; assembly: GCA_021292105.1. Classification (NCBI taxonomy): domain Eukaryota; kingdom Metazoa; phylum Mollusca; class Bivalvia; order Arcoida; family Arcidae; genus Anadara; species Anadara kagoshimensis. The sequence goes on along the minus strand of CM037865.1, from coordinate 70,338,691 downwards.
CTAATTCGACGATCATTCATGATGAAGGTCTCCATAGACGTGACAATTTCCTTTGTGATGGCATCAGCTGGTTGACCTGACCGTGGGTCATCCTTCAGTGAGGTGCGCCCACGTTTAAATTCAGCTGACCATTTTTCCACTGTGGAATAGGCAGGACTACTGTTACCGTACACCTTGGCCATTCGCCGGTGAATTTCTTTGACATTTGATCCCTCTAATGTGAGGAACTTTATTACTGCTCTAAACTCAACATTTTGGTTTTCCATCATTGCTTGATGGTCACCAACTTTGAATGCTTTTGAGAATTAAACAAATATGCTGTGACAAATAAACTTGATATGTTTAAAATTGCGAAATGTTGTGTTGTCTAAATAAGTAAAGAAAATGTGTGTTACGCTTGGCTGAATACGCTGTTCTATGAACTTTCTGACTTCCCCTCGTACTTCTGTAAATCGATGCTCGGAGTTGTGCACAATCAAATTGCAAATTATCATAGATAAATTTCGTTCAAAGATCTATAGAAATGCAGGTTTAGATTCACTGAACAAAATTCTTTCCACAAATATATTTTTTTCTTAAAATTCTGCCTTTAAAGGACCTTATGAAATGGACAATTTCTGGTAATCGCCGGTGGTTTTTGATTTTGCAGACCTCATGGACCTGCTTTGCGCAGTGTTTTACAAATTAAACAAATAGAAACACCAAGTGATATTAATATCAACTTCTATTTGAATCATCTATAAACTACATTGTAGCTAGCTAAACAGGAGGTGCTTAACCTTTCGAAGTTTTTACTTTGCTTCTGGGTTGTGATTCGGACATAGAATATGTTTGTTTTTCATTGTTAGTTATGGACAATTATGTCTAAACAAACACTCGAGTATCTGACAAGTCTCGACTGATGGTGAGGTGAAACCTGGACAACGAATACCAACATATCCATGCAAAACAATTTCAAAAACCATCACATTGAATGGAAGTCATAACTTGTGACGGATATGTGAATACATAGTTTTATTATCTATTTCAACTTTTTTTTTTTTACTTTCTTTGAAGTAATATACCTGATAATAGTGTGTTTGCTCCACAATTAATACGCTATGACAGTGCTTGTTCTCTTCTCACTACGGAAACTTTATACAACGAAGCAAGCTGATTGTAAATAGTTTTTTGACTGGTATAGTGCAAACACAGGCTTATCAAGGTCCTTAACAATATTTCTGATTAGTATAATGTCTCTGTATCTAAAGCTATACTGGATATATTAGATATTTTATAGTTCCATGTTCTTTTTAACCTTAATTTTGATTCCACACGTGACGGGTTAGTTAGCTAGACAGGTGGCGCATACATTTTCGGAGCATTCGGCCTCGCTCCCCTGATGAAAATTCACTTTATCTGGTTTTTCGATTGTACTTTGTTATTCGTAGAAACTTAATACTAACCAATCAGATTATAAGAATGTTGAATAAGTAACACTATTAGACTATTCTAATTGTAAAAGTACAAACTTAATAACTTATTATCATTATTAGGAGACCAATTATACTGTTTATCAATGTGAACAACAACTTGAGTTTTCACAGTATCTTGAGTATCGTATTTCTTTCTGTTGTTCTTCATTGAAGAACTATGTAGATAATGACTACGTAAATAATATACTTGTTTGTTGGTAGCAGTTGGTACCCACTGAATACCACTGGTTTTTGTTTTACAAAGACAGAATGCATTACCAGATTTCCACCACTTATTCCTGCATATCCTTAATGTTTCATTTTTTTGAAAAGTGATGCTGCTTTTGGCATATATTTACTTTATGTTTTCTTATTCTACAACGAAGCAAGCTGCTTACAGATTAATTGTTGAAGCAAGAATATTGCAGGCCTAGGCTTATGAAGACCTTAAAAGTTTTATTACAATATTTTTGATAAGTATGACGTCTCTGTATCCAAAACTATCCTGGATATAATTGACATCAAATATTTCCACGTCCCTTTCATTCCCAATTTTGGTTACGTACGTGGCAGATGTAGCTGGGTAAATCGGTGGTGCATACCTTCCTGGAACATCCGACCTCACTTCCCTGGTTTAACCTTATTTGCCAGCTTTAAAATTTTTGCTTTTCAATACGATTGTGGTTTGGACATAGATTGGTATGTTTGTTTTTGATTTAATATTGATTTTGAAAAAAAAAAATGTAATGACATCTTGTTGAAAGATTTAATATTGTGCTTGCAGCAATTATACTGCTGCCATGTGCTACTTTTGAGTTTTTATGAATTTGTCATGTGGTACTTTTTAAAAATGTACATGTATTGTTTCATAAAAACCCAAAACTAAAGGATGACACTACTAGTCATTATTTTACTATAATTTAATTCAAATTTGTTTATGCAACAAAACACAATACAATGGAGACAACGTGACGAAATTTTTTCTTTATACTTCAATAAAAAAATCAGGCTAGCCCCGTCAATTTTTGGAACTGTACCACGTGCGGAACGGAACTATTTTTTCCTTTGTCTACATATGCAATACAATCTCAGACTCTACAGTAGATATCGCAAAAACAATGTTTATTATGTTTTTCTGTTGGTACTTTAAGAGAAATTTGGCTAAAATTTGTAGATGCTACATATGACAAACAGATGAAGGCAATCAACCACTGATCACGTGTCCTCTTTTCATTGATTGGCTGTTCAACTTCATTTATGACGTAATTGACGTTGATTTTCAAATTGATATACTTCTGCGTTATCAATTAGCATTGAACGTTTTAAAGATTTTTTCTTCAGTTTACATAATGCGCTACGCGAACATATCAGTTGATTGATAGCATAGTCATTAAATATTAATACTATAGATGGAAGTCTGAGATTTCTAGACAATACATGGCGTTTTATCAGTTTTTTACTGGTTTTTCCACAGCAATTTACGTGATAGATTTTGTTATGACAAATATATACAGACTAATGTTAAAAATAGTCATTATTGTATCAGGGCATGTAAAATGGTGTGTTTATCTCTCTGAGTAAGCAAGCAATTATATTAAAATAGATTGTTCGATCAGTAAATACCAGATACACCGTTTGATAGAATTCTCTAGAAACAAATGCTTTCTATCCCGATGAGATAAATTCCCTGTCATAGAGTACAAATGTTCGCGGTATTCATAATTGTGATTAAGGTTGTAATGAAATGAACGAGAATTATACATTAAATTATATTATTCGTGTAAAGCAATAGTTTGAAAAAGTAGTAAAACACTACAGGGAGGGAACAGTGATCGGTTTATCATTCTATAAAACAATAAATAACACCTTGCAGTTGCATATTGGATATATTTCCTATGACTTCCCATAGTTTTTCATTCTCAATTTTGCATACACATAGCTACATAAAAGAATGTGCTTACATCCGGCCGCATTTCTTTGTTGGAATCTCACATGTTCAACTTAATTTGCTTGTTATTAAGTTTTTTTCTTTCTTCTTTTGTACATTGAATGGTATGCGTGTTTTGATTTCCGTGTGGCAATCGGATTAAAAACAAAAGTATTGTGATTTGCAATTTTTCAAAATTTTTACAACTTTACAACTTTTATGGTTATAACTTTTAAATTTATAAGATGCTTATTTCTCTTTTGGTATAATAAACGATTTATTGCCCTTGACTGAGGTAGACATAACTTCTTAAGGGTAAACAAATCTAAATATCGCCCTCATTTCAGGACAAAACGTGTTTATTTCTACAATGACTAAGCATTATTAAGGGTGTCAGATATTAATTAGTTGTTGTTATTGTCTCTTTTAGACTAATGATGTTTGCTTTGTCGTTGGATTTGGCACACCTTCGGATAGAGGTTTTCACTTTCACTGATGTTACATGAAATGACACAATACTAGAAATAGCCATGGATTAATTTGTCAGCGGGTGTGTCGGTATTGTGTAAAAGCTGCTGTAAGGTGTGTTTATGGTGGTGTATCAGATAACAAGATTAATTAGACAGCTAATGGTGAATGATGAATTGGAACTTATTTTAGGATACTTACGTGTCTACAATGAAAACTTCCTTGTTTATTTGTTGTTATAAATATACTCTTGTAGGATAAACAGCTTTGTTTTTTCATCCAGAGTAGATGATGCTTTCTATTTACCGAAAAGTTTGACCTAGAAATTTAGTGAAATTATTTTGGAGAAGATTGCCCGCCCTTGTTTGCTTAGCTAATGATAAGACATTAACAAGAATCTTGTTTAAAACCCAGTTTCTACTGAAAATAAGCTTTTGGCATGGCCATGAAATGTAAGAGAAAAAGGTTCTGACAAATGAGCAAAATGCTCCCATCTGGTAAATGAAATACCATCCTTTCACGGGGACACATATTCGCTTTAAAAAGCAGGAATCGTTCTGAAAAATAGGAGTGGGTTTTAAATTTGGACCAACTGTATATTTTTCTCAAACATATATTATCAAATATTACCATGCACTATGGTTTCTTTAAAATACATGTTATTAGAAAAAATTAATTTGCAGTAAATGATTAACCATTCAAATTTGACCATTTAAAAAATAAGTCCCTAAGTAGTAAAACCAATGATGAAACATTTTATTAACGTCTAACTGTAAATGGTTGACAAAAAGTCGAATTTGATAAATATTTACATTCATTTTAAAGATTTTATTTTTTACAAGACAATTTAATGGAAAGGGAAACACTAACATTTTGTTGATGGTTACTTCAGTTTTGTTTGTAATCTGTATGACTCCCTGTTCAGCACGAGATATTTATACAGTCTAACCTACCTTAAAGGCCGCCTCTATATAAGGCCTCTATATACCTGCTTGTAAAGGACAGTAGAATTGTATCTCAATTGTTCTTTATTGATATTATTTGAACCGGTGTATAAAGGTCATCTCTGCCCATAAAGGCTACTTTTACTGGTTCCCTTGGATGACCTTTTTAGATAGGTTTGACTCTATCTTGGTTCTACGTTTTAGTAAACGGATACGATAACAACATATACCGGTGTGAGTAGATAAACATATTGTGATCAAAGATCCAGTGGAACTGGCTCGGACGCATAATAAAGAAAGAGGGAACAAATGACTACAGGGCAGTGCGGGAATGGCAGCCAGAGGGAAAAAGAAAAAGAAAAAAAGAAAGACCTAAGTCCACATGGAGAAAAACAGCGGAAAACGAAAGAACGAAACACCACTGGATGGACTAGCTCGAACACAGCAAAACAGCAGCGAAGGACAGACAAAAATGGAAAGATAGCGTTGCAGCCTTACGCACCTTCAGACGAAGAGAGCATCAAGTTAAGTGAAGTAAGTAAGACCAATGATTTTGATTGTCATTATACATTATGGAAATTGCCAATGAAATGTGAGATTGTTTGGTCTCAATTCATAATTAACTACAGCATCTGAAGTTTCGTTGTCATTTTGGTAAGTATGACGTCTCTGTATCAAAAATTACCATGGCAATATTTGACGTTACATAGTTTCATGGTTTTTTTTCATTTTGATTTTACACGCGCTGGTCGCAACCAGATGACAGGGGTAAATGCTTTTCCGTAGCACCCGGTCTTACTTTTCTGGTTCATGTGTTTAACTTTCATTTGCTGTGGGATTGTTATTTGGACATTATTGGTATGTTTGGTTGTGTTCTCAATTAAAATGGACATCACCTGTATAACTACATATACGCCTTTGAAATTTTCCCTAAGTTATTATTCAGTACAACAATTTAATGTCGGACTGTCTAAGACCATTTTGATTTATTATAGTGCATTACATTGTGCACTGATTGTTATGTAAATTATTGTAAATAGCTATTCTTGGATATGATTGTATTTATGGACGTATTGAACCACAATATATAACTTAAAACAGCCTTTACGATACAGAGGTCAACACAATACACATTAATTCCACGACTATTATATAGTATCAGATGTTTTTATCTTGTATATAGAGGCAATTCAATACAAATGGATTAAGATATCAGATTCACACTGGTTAACGTTGGTTATGTAACTGATACAATAGATTAAATGTTGTTTCTTTGACGTACATAAAGAAAGGAAGGTCTAACAATATTGTTTTGTGTTGTATCGATAATAAAAAAGAATCGAAAGGAATGGTTAGTCATGAAAGACAATCGGCAGAGAAATCAGAAGAAATAATTACAAAATAAATGTTTATAGATTAAAATACTTTAAAATAAAGTTACTAAAATGAAATTGCACCATGGCCGTTCTGATGGGATTGTAATATGCCACATTTTGCATAAATAGCTATTCTGGGATATGATTCAATTCAATTTAGAATAAATGGATTAAGGTATCAGGGGCCTGTTTTACGAAGCTATCCTAAATTTTGTCTTAAGATATGTCCTAGGATAAATTTTAGGACTAGGCTAGGATAATGTTAGGATAATCATAACCGGTTTTTCGAAGGTGTCTCAGCTCGGTCGTATCTAGGATATCCTATTTTTTATCCTAAGTTTAGATTTATACATGTTGTCGGTACAAATATGACTTTCTAACGCAGAATTAAAGTGGTAAAAAATCTAAATTAATATAATAAATATATAACAAATAAATATTAAGATATGTGATATTAATTAAGAAATATATTCAACAGAAATTTTAATAAAATGTGAAATCACTGTGAATAATTGTGTTTTTTTTAATTTGTATATTGTCTGGTAAGACTTTTGTGTTGAAAGTAAATGTGTTTGGACGTGTATATAAGTGTATATATTTAATACTCACTGGTAGTAACCGATATATACATTAAAATCATGCTTCATGTAGAAGTTCATTATTGCTCTGGGGTCATAGGGTAAAATCATGAAATAACATACATAAGATATATAAATACTGGGTATTTGAGTTAGTTAGTCAAAGTTATAATGAGCAGAAAGAGAAACCCAAATTTCAGCGATATGGAGGTAGAGATTTTATTGAACGAGATCGGCAAGCATAAAAGTGTGCTTTTTTCCAAAGTTTTAAACACTATCGCAAACAATTCAAAAAGAAATTTTGGGAGAACATATGTGAAAAAGTTAATTACTTCAATACATCGTCACACCAAAGTACAGTCGAAGAAATAAATTAATAATTAATTTGGATTTTTTTTAAAAATTTCATGGAATAACGCGAGTTCTTAAAATATACAAAATTATTATATATCTAAAGATACGTGTAATTCACTCGGGTGAGTTTAAGATTTGACACGTACCATGTAATAAACCCCGTGCATAAGAGTGATTCGATATATCGTATGATACATTCCTATACAGGGACAATATAAGAAGCTTATACGCACAATAACATTTTCAGGAAATCTAGCATGAGTTTTTAATCATATTATAAACGTTTAATTTTGATTACATGTATTTTCAAAATATAGTGAGCTTTATAAAAATTTTATTTGTGTATTTTCTTTCAGTTATCCCTAAGGGAGACCTTAAATTAAGAGAGAGAGAGAGAGAGAGAGAGGAGAGAGAGAGAGAGAGAGAGAGAGAGAGAGAGAGTAAACGTGTTTCTAATGTGTTTATGTACTTTTAGATTCCCTAAATGATTCCGACTCCGATATGTAAAATCAACAAACAAAAAAAAGAAAAAAATCTAATGGATTGTCTTTGTCTCTTAAAACTCTATTTCGACGTATGTTTTGATATCTTCGTTGTCTCACGTGTAAATAAACAGCTGTCATCTGGATTTATTTAGAATATCCTAAAACTAGGATTACCCTAAGATGGTCTTAGGACACCTATATACCTGTCCTAAGTTTAGGATCATATTTAGGACTGTCTCAAATTGCGACACCTTCGACAAACCGACTTAGGACGAAAAAAATGTCTTAGGACCAGGTTAAGACAAATTTTAGTCTTAGGATAGCTTCGAAAAACCGGGCCCTGGTTCACACTGGTTAGATTGGTTATGTAACCATTACAATAGAGAAACTGTTGCAAATAAAGAGAAGCTAGATCTAACAAAATAGTTTAGTATTTTATCAATAACGAAAAAGGAACGGTTAGCAATGAAAGTCAATCAGTGAGTTAAACAGAAGAAAGGCTTACAAAAGGTTAATAAATAAAATATGTGATAACAAACTACAGATAATAAAGATAAAATAAAAACCGTACTATAACCGTTCTGATAGGATTGTCATATGCCATTCTTTGCTTAAATAGCTATTCTGGGATATGATTCAATAAAATTCAATACAAATGGATTAAGTTCGCAGATTTACGCTGGTTAACACTTGTTATGTAACTGATACAATAGAGTAACTTGTTGTATTGACGTACAAATAAAGAGAGGGTAGATACAACAATAAAGTTTTGTATTTCATCGATAACGAAAAAAAGAATGGTTAGTAATGAAAGACAATCGGTGAGAAAATCAGTAGAATGAAGTGTAAAAGGTTAAAATGTGTGATAAACTATAGATAATAAAATAATAAACGTGTAACATATCTGGTTTGTTGGAATTGTCATTTTGCAACTTTTGCATGTTATTAAGTCATAGACATACAACATATATTGTCATATTACCATCTTTAGTTAGTTGCAAAAGTTAAGAAGTATTCTACGGGTAAATGTTGATTATTGTTTAAGAAAACCACAGGATATATTGTCACTCAATACAAATTCCACAAAAACTAAGCCAACATAATTGTCAGCGAACACATAAGAATAATCACAAATGTATTGGAGAACAAAAAAAAGTTTAGCAAATGCAAATTCCCTTCTCGAGCACCCACTGTCACTTCCCCGGTGGCAATACGCGTTTTTACTTAATTTGCCAGTTTACAGTTTTTTCTTTGCTTTTAGCTTGTGATTTGAAAATGGATTTGTATGTTTGTTAGTAATTAAACCATTTCTTTGTTTTTGTACTGGGTGATAAGTTTATTATATAGCACGTCTATTGGTAATGGGAAATGCTCTTTTAAGATTGGTAAATTTTCTTGTCTTAAAAGAGGGTACATTGCTTTTGGTAACTTAATTTAACATCATTAGTTTTTCAACAAAGAAAATAGTCAATAGACTTAGATTCAACAAAAACAATCAAGTATATGCCAAACGACGATGCTACCCTCCTAAAAAATCCCGCAAACGAGAAAAACAAGTAAACAAAGTAAGGAGTTCATAACATGGCCTGAATAAAAAAAACAGTCGTATTTATAATAAATGGTAGCTGCTTGTGTATGATGAAAGGCCTCAATCATCTACTTCATTTTAAAACAAAATTTTTATTAATCGTGTTACTACGTAGTTTAAATAATTAGAATAAGAAATTCGCAATTGAAAAAGAAACATGTACATGGTAACAACCAAACACAACCAAGAACATGTGACATTACAAGTCAGTGTTAAAACAGCCAAATAAGAGAATACATATGTTGGCATCAATGATTACATTAAAGCGGACATTAAATTGGCACTGGAACATACCCTAAATAGTGTGATTATAGTATCATCTGAGGACCATCAATTGTCCAACTTTTTTTACAACCAGTCTTTCATAAATTCATTCTTTTATATAAAAATTAAAACATCAACCTTACATTAGCTAACAACAAAGTAACACTCCATTATATTTCTGTTGTCCATAAAACCTTATGCTTCAACACATGATCATGTTTAGCTCAAATGATGATTGTCAGATGAGCTGACGGCTTGAAGACGCATGCGTGCATCCGTTAACTTTTAGAACATTGGTAAATGTAACTTGTAAAACGAGTCAATGGTTGTCAAAAACCCAAGATGGTCGTTGTCACTGTAAATAGAAAACACACTGAATAGCCTTTGCAGATTTTTTTGGACTTATATATAGAAGACACTAGTAGTTAATTTTTCTTCATCCAATTTTTACATATTTATTGAAGAGTAGTGTTATTTTAAACAAAATTGCAAATCTTCTCATCGGAAATTACTGTTCCCTGTACAAGCAAATATTCTTATCTGAAATAGAAAGAGCATTATTTGAAAGCCCAAGATGACCAGTAAATTGAAAAAAAACCACTAAGAGTCTTGACAGATTTATTTAGGAAACGATTCAGTTCAAATGCTTGTAAATAGATTTATAGCCATTTACATAGTTATGTAACCAATTTTCTCGAGAAGTTTTTGTTGTTCCAGTTTTTAAGAATTGCAAAAATTTTGTGTTCTTTCCTTATTCTTTAAAAATCTAGACCTTTTTAAGTTTCTACCTGCCACGAATAGTAAAAAAGCACTGTTATGTTTGCATTTTAGTTTTACGTCATTGTTCGATTTTAATAACTTAATTTATTATACAGAGATAGAAAGACAATTATTTGAATATTTAAACTTATAAAGGATTTTTACGTAATGCAAGTCGTGAGAAAATAATAATAGCAAACGAACGACATTTTAAGCATGTCTAATGAGGTAGAAAATTCCCTCAAGATATTTTTATGTAAGTTTTAACTCTTTTTCTCCTTAATTACTTAAAATATAGTTAACACGCGTATCTGTTGATTTCTCGTGTATGAAGTTTAAATAAAATAGATTTATCTAAATTTAAATATTTCAACTCTATTTTTAACCATCCATAATATCACGCCATGTATTGTGAAATATCCTTTTTAATTAATTTAGTGATAGAAATAGAATGTCATTTATTTCAATGTTGTCTCGCAATAACTAGACTATTATCAAAATGATTTAAGTTTTATATAACTGAAAACTGTTATTTGATAGTATTATCACGATTTTATATAAACAGTTCTAGTAAAGTGTTGGTAACTTGAACGCACTGCACTTACCTTATCCGCTCTTTATTTGGTTTTGAACATATTTAAGTATGTGACACAATCCCTTTCAAACTTTCAATTTAAAATTTTGTATCTTAACTTCTTAAATTTTAATTTAGTTTTTTGCTAACAATATTCAAAATGACACCTTCTATATGGTTAAGAATTAATGTATCTGACAAAGGCATTTTATCTGGGTGATATTGTACAGCACAATGAATAAGTTTGCACTAAACTAAATTCTTCTTACAATATAAAAGCTAAAATAACGTAACTATATGTGATTTAATACAACATGATCAATCATTCCATTAGAAGTGCATTTCTTTTTATTTAATTCAGCTTGTTTTTGGAAGTATAAGAGGTAAAATAAATTTGGATCAGATTTAAAACATAGCTATTTATCTCAAACTCCGAACTCATTGATACTATTGACGTAAAAGTGCATCTTTAAATAAATGTTTTTCTTTAATTTTGCATTATTGTAACATGTTTTCTTTTAAAGTGTAGCAGATCAATATGTTTATAACCAATTTATCATTTAGTTGACAAGACGACGTGCATTATATCATACTCGTTGCTACTTAAATCTTACAGTGTCCTGAATAAACAAGTGGGTATGATTGGGTTATTTTTGGAATGAATTAAGGCAACAAATGATCGATATAAATGAAAAACAGCTTTATTAATCTAGATGAAACAAAACATTTGAACGGCTGATCACACTGACAGTTACTTCAACTCCTCTCTCTTTATGTCATGTCTGTATCCTTAGATTAAGTAATGTTCACCAAGCCGCTTATTGATAAAGCAGCTGTATTTCTGGCTCTTAGCTTTAAATTGGTTTTCAATCTGTCTTATTTCCTTCTGAAGTATATCTCCAGAAATCAATTTTGTGTTTAAACATTGTATTACTTGATAACAGATTCTCTGTAAGCTATTTTTGAACCATGAATTAAACTTATAAGAACTGTTTTCCTTGTCACGGAAGGAAGCTTAATATGCATTTTTTATAACGGGATTGTTTTGTATCTCACGTAGGAGGCTATTCTAACAACAGAGACGAAAATTAAGAACACTACGGGTGTCTAAGCTTTGCTTTGCACTAAGGTTTCTGAGGGCACTTTTTTTCTAATTGTTTGCCATAAACGAATAAATTAGTACTTTTTTACGTTTTGCACCATTGCTTGCTTAGTGATTGTTTAACTGTTTTGCCATTGCTTGCTGACTGATTGTTTAACGTTTTTGCCAATACTTGCCGAGTTATTGTGTAACTTTTCGCAATTGCTAATGTACTTAAGCCCTGGGAGCTGTGTAATAAGAATAACAAGGAGATGGTCCTGTTCTTTATAGTAGTTTTATTCTGTTGTTTTCGTCCTATGGAGTTCATGGTGTCTGGTGTTATGTCTGTGTGTAGATGTCCAGGTGTGTGTCCAGGTATGATGTGTCTGTGTGTAGATGTCCAGGTGTGTTTCCAGGTATGTGTATGTGTGTGTGTGTGTGTAACCTGCGACAACCTTTTATACTTTTCTGTTAGGTAACAGAAGGTTACAGCATGACCTGAACCTTTTACCAAATATCATGATTTGTAAGGTCAATTGGACAAAGGTGCATATATCATGTAATGTCCAGGCTGTATGTTATTGAATAATTGCCAAGAGGTAAAGACTTGCCTGACCATTGACCCGAGGATAACCTGAGTAATCAACCTTATATAAAATATAGCCGAAAGTACAATTTATAAAACCAGAAAATATTTGGGTTTATTTTATATAATTTCTTATATCATTACATACGTTCTATGCCCTTCTCAAAACATAAATTAGTTCCATGTTCCTTTCACACAATTTTGATTACACACGTGGCGGGTGAAGCTAGCTAAACAGGAGGTGCTTACCCTTCCGGAGCACCCGGCCTCACTTCCCTGGTGGAAGTTCACGTGTCTAACCTAACTTGTCAGTTCCAAAGTTTTTACTTTGCTTCTGGATTGTGATTCGGACATGGATTAGTATATCTGTTTTTGATTATTAGATAATTTGATTTTTTGTAGAGAATAGAAAGTATTTGGTTTATTTTTTTTATAAAAGACGCCAAAAATGGGGAAAAAGGTGTCGCAAGCATGTTGTGTGTTATACATTTAGACATTTCTTTGACATTTATTTTAAATAATTAAAGTACAAATGAAGTGATATAGATAAGACAAGAAAAGTAAGCAGAGAAATTGTCGAGATTTAAAGTCAGTAATTTTTTTAAGTAAAGTTCATTATATATAGTGGCATCGCGCACAATTTAAGTTCATGTTAGACATTGGCTACAGTTAATGGTGGCATCGCACACAAACGAAAAACATAGTCCACATAAAATGGTCGTCATGGCTGATGGTTTGTCCACAAAAATATATGAAAATAAATAAAAGTCCACATAATATAGTGGTCATAGCTGGTGGCGCTATCCACACAAATATATTAAAATAAATAAGAGTCCACATAATATAGTGGTCATAGCTAGTGACATCGCGCACAAAATTGAAAATATAAAAAAAATTAAATAGGGGTGCCCACAAAATATAATAATTTAATAAAACGTCCGAGACCCATTTTGGCATTACGCTTGCCTTTAAAAAATGGTTAATTCTGCCAGCTTATGTATGGCTATATCTCGGAATAAAATGAGTAAAACAATAAATATTGATGTCTGAATGCTGGTGGTGATGGTGTTGTTGTTGTCTTTGGTGGTGGTGTTCTGGAGTTTTGTGTCTGCTCTTGTCGTCTTTGTTGTGGTTCTTGTTGTCGTTGTTTCAGTTGTTGTTGTCGTCCTGGTTGTTTGTTGTCGTTGTTGTTTAAGTATTTGTTGTTGTTGAAAATCCATTTTGGCAATTGTAGATACAGCGTTACTTAACTTATCACTTATTATATAACTTTTTAAAAAAATTAATATTACATTTTTAACTAATAATCTTAAAAATAAAACCAAAGAAATTCGTATAACTTATTTGTTTGTCAACTGAAGGTGGCATTTACAAAATGTCCATTTTGTAAGATTTATTAACAAAATAAACAAAAATCTACATAAGAACTTAAGAAAAAAAATCCATGAGTAAGATGTATAAAAATTATTATTTTATAATACAAAATCTTAATTAGAGAAAACGAATAGGCGATGGAAGTTTACACAAATAATACAGAGTATTTTATATGAACTCTGCAAATTATAAAAATTCATGATATATGAAGTATATTATTAATGATAAAGATGAGTAATGATATGAATTAATAATATTAATAATAATGTGTAAATATTTGTGTATTTATACCATGTCTGATCAAATTATGAATCAGAAAATTTTGGATACTTATATTTCCACATGGTATATAAATGTGTGAATGCGTTGTATCATGTCTGATCAACTCTTGGATCAGATAATTCTGGAAAATTTACTTCCACATGATACGTGTATATGTAATTTAATATTTATCTATGAAATATGAAAAATGATTATTCGTGTGAATTCCAACATCGCCGTCATTCTGTTTTCACTTGACAAATGGAAATAATTATATGAATTAATTAAAAACTTTAAATATCATGGCAAAACTACGAAAATTAAAAAGATATATTCCCGTTATAATTATAAACATATTGAAGTTCTGGATATAAATACATCGTAACCAGAACACTTAAAATTTAATAATAATAAAAAAAATAATTCAAATGCCACATTCATTGTTAAAGGTTTGAAAGAAATAGCTAAATATATCTAAAATGGTGCAATAATCACCAATGAAGTGATAAGTTAAAATAAACAACTGTATCTACTCACATTTTTGTTCACATTATGGCCGTTCCGTGGTAACTTCTGGTTCCCTGGTCACGAGCACCACTAAATGTACCGAAGCCCTGGGAGCTGTGTAATAAGAATAACAAGGAGAATGTCCTGTTCTTTATAGTAGTTTTATTCTGTTGTTTTCGTCCTCTGGAGGTCATGATGTCTGGTGCTGTGTCTGTGTGTAGATGTCCAGGTGTGTGTGTGTGTGTGTGTGTGTGTGTGTGACCTGCGACAACCTTTTATACTCTTCTGTGAGGTAACAGAAGGTTAGAGCATGACCTGAACCTTTTACCAAATATCATGATTTGCAAGGTCAATTGGACAAAGGTGCATACATCATGTAATGTCAAGGCTGTACGTTATTGAATAATTGCCTAGAGGTAAAGGCTTGCCTGACCATTGACCTGAGGATGACCTAAGTAATTAACCTTATATAAAATACAGCCGAAAGTACAATTTATAAAACCAGAAAATATTTGGGTTTATTTTTATATAATTTCTTATATCATTACACTTGCTGATTTGTGTCTTTGTTCGTGTGATGCAAGGTTTATTCAGTGTGAAATCTGGGATTAAGACTGTTCATTCAAGACAATTCATTTAACTCGACAAACAGGTATATTGATAAATTTCTATGTCCTAATAATCTTAAATTTGGAGAATATGTGAATGACACAGATACAACTGATGCTACAAGTTCTGATTCGCTTCGTATTTGAATTTATACCTCAGTCACGATACCTACGAAGGTCTACATTTAAAGCTATATGACAAACACGATGACTGCAATTTTTTACTTTACTTTTCTATGCAGCAATATGCCCGTGTATGATGTATTTGTTTCAAGATTTACAGTTATAATGCCTTGGTAGAGCTTGTTCAAACTACAAGAACTACGAGAACTTGACACAGCGAAACAGACAGCTTACAAATAAAATATTGCATTCCTAGAATGAAGGTCCTCAAAAGATGTTATGACCTTAATCATAACGTTGTTCATACGCTTGACGTCTTTACGTCTCAGGTTATCCTGGATATTTTTGACGTTGCACAGTTCCATGCTCCTTCAATTCATAATTTTGATTGCACACGTGGTGCGTTTAGGTAGCTAAACATCGGAAGCTGATCCTACTGGTTCTTATCCTACGCTCTTGCCTTACTGCAACACGAAAGTATGAGCACTTTGTATCCGCAAAAAGTATTTGGTAAGTTTCAACTACATCGCAATCATGACGGAATCGGTTTACATGTGTTTGGTTTTTTAGTCCTGTATATTTTAATGGGTTGTTTAAGCATTGGTTTTCAAGGTTTTAGTGACATGATCGCCAGAGCCTGCAGCTGCAATATGTTCGTTATGTATGTGTCTGTGTCTATGCACATGCATTCAATCACCCGCGGATTGGATGATAATACGACATTTAAAATAAATCGCTTTATTTGTATGACAAAGACAAATGTAACACCGGAAACAACATACGTGAGTAGAATATTAAAACACAAAAAGAAGATACACACATATAGGAAAACTTTCGATTGCACAAGAAGTACTGGATTAAATTGCAAAATGATAACTTAAATTGTTGCTCAATATCCGCTAAATCGGCAATATTTCACCAAATAGGGAAAATGTTAAGAATGTTATCCATCAAATATTGTTTTAAATATATAGTTATATTACCAGTTCATATATGTTGGAACATCTTTGCATTACGAACTGATTAATAATTGAAAACATGTACTTTGTATGTAGATACCAATAAACACAAAAGACCGTATTAGTTACTTTTTAATATTTTGAATACTACATATACGTTCAGAATATGGAATTGATTGATGTTAAAAAGCCAATTTATTTATCGATTTTAATAGGAAACAAGTTTTCTTAATATAACTTGAGTATTGTGTCATGTTTGGCCAATCCTTAGGACTAAAATTAAAAGAACTGTAAACAGGAGAGAGAAACAAAATAATGTCCTTGCAATCATCCCGTATGTGATGTCAGCCATAAGCAAACAGTGTGGTGTGTCTGAAAGGAATCGGAAATTAGGAAGAGTGATGACGACAGTAGATGACATTGTGTCTAGCATGTGTAGGTGCAGAGTGATACAAGCATAGAAAACAACTGAGAGCCATAGAAAACATGGTAATATCTAATACCCCGCATTTTATCGATATGGGGTGTATGCGGCTTGAAAACTGCCAGTGTCAGTTGAGTATGGGCTGATCTAAAGGAAATAGTCTCAAGCCCTACAGGAAGCAGTATAAGCCGCTCGAGGAAATGCCAGTTACACGGACGAAATCTGAGATTTGTACACAAAATACAATTACAAAGGATTAACATAATCTTTTGATCATGCATCGTTTTCATTTCAATGGTTTTACCAATGACTAAAATCTTTCCAACATAAAGGGATTTCGGTTTTCATTTTCCTTTTTTGTATTGGATTCGTAAACGTCACAAAAATTACAAGGAGAAAAGAGAAAATATATACTCATTGTCATTATCAGTCATTCTAACAAATAAACGATCGGTTTCGGTTTACATTTATTCGTTTATTTCGCCCTGTATATTGTTATGGGCTGTTAGAGCATTGGTTATTTCATGTTTTAGTCACATGCTCGTCAGAACGTGCAGCTGCAGTATGTTTTTATGTCTATGTCTACGCACATGCATCCAATCACACACGGTATAGATGATGATAACATAATTAAATTAACTCACATTATCCTTATGACAAAGACAACTTTAAAAACGGAAACAACATACATTGATAGAGTAAGATAGAAAACATAAATAGAAGCACATATATAAGAAAACTGAAGCGAATGAACAGGCAAATTGATTTCTTGTTGACGATCACTATCACTATCAGATATTACAATCGCTGGTCCTTATTAATCAGTATTATTTCACAAGAAAGTGAACATATTTGTTTGTGATATTCATCAAATACTGATTGAAATGACAGTTTTATTAACAGTAAAATAGAACTAGATGTACAAAAACCAGTAAGTCATAAAATGATTAATAGTTGAAAACACAAACTCTGCATCAACTAATCTACAAACAAAAAAAGGAACAGGTCAGTTTTCCAGTTACTTAACTCATATTTTGAAAAATACATCTAAGTTTATGTCATGCAACCATCCCGTATATGATGGCAGTAATTAGCAAATTAGAAAGAGTGATGGCGACAGTAGATAACATGGTGTCTAGCATGTATAGGTGCAGCGTGATGTAAGCATAAAATTAAAAACAAAGGAGAGCCAGAGGAAACATGGGAATAAAAATAAAAACAAGGGAGAGCCAGAGGAAACATGGGAATATCTTAATTCCCCCAACTAGTATCATCGATATTGGATGTACGCAACTTGAGAATTGTCAGCGTCAGTTGGGTATGAGCTGTGTTTATTGTTTCTTACAGGAAATTGTCTCAAGCCCTACAGGATGCAGTCCAAACCGCTCCAGGAAGTGCCGGTTACACGGACGTACTCTAAAATATAAACGCAAAATACATTTAAAAAGAATTATCATAATCTTTTTATCTTACATCGCTCTCATTTCAATGGTTTTAGCAAAAACAAACATCTTTCCAACATAAAGGGATTTCTTGTGTTTTTCGATATCTACGTTCTTATTTGTATACTATTCGTAAACTTCGCAAAAATACAAGGAAAGATGGGAAAATATATACTCATCGTCATTATCAGTAATTCTAAAATTGACATTCGTTATTTTCAAATATTGTCTATTCTGCAATTGGCATCAGTCAAATGTGGATTGTAAATATTCTAAAGAATTTTTGAACATCTTGTTTCTTACACTTTATTATTAAAAGTGTAAAATGATTTTGTCACACGTTAAACAACTAGCTCTCATTCTAAAATAGAAATATCGTCTCTAACAATTAATTTTCACTTCCACAATTTTTGTCTGAGCACTACTGAACAGGAATTATATTCCGAAACGACTGTCTTGTGCTGAAAAATTAAAGATGTTTATTAGTAATTACACTTTTACAGAACAGGTAAGCCTTATATCTGGTGCTGAACAGGCATTTTGGCTAAGATGAAGAATTTGACATATTTTATACTTACAAAAATTCCATACAAAGAAAAGTAAGCAACCAGATCATTATCACACAATACACAGCTTTTAAAAGTCGTCATATATGGTCTTCAGTCTTATTGAGATAATGTCTATTGTACAATTGGCATCAACCAAATTCTAAAGAATTACTTGTGCATTTTGTTTCTGATATTTTATCTCGTCTAAAAGAACAGAAGCGGTAATCCTTTTGCGTGCGTCTTAATGGGGTGTAAGCAGACCTTGAAGAATCAGCAAGAGTTATTAATATAACAACCATAAAAGCAAAAAAAATAAAAATAAATAAATAATAATAATAACGAGAAACACTTGCTACGACATTTGATTATAAAATTCTAGACTTTGGATGGTGCTGTAGTAAATACACGGTGTTAGGGTAGTTAAGGGAGGTATTCAAGCACTTGTTGCACAGCTAGTTATTCACAAAATAAAAACGCACATTTAATTACCAATATGTCTTATTTAACCAAACAATGAACCAATATATCTTGTATGCATATGAAACCCCTACAAATTTTAAAAGAAACATATAATTATAATATTAATATCCTTTAGACACATACATGTTGTTGGATAATAATGATAACATTACATTGTACAGTACAGACCAGCTGTCCAAACGTTAACGAAAAGGAGTGGAAGCTCTGAGATATGGGCTGGGTAACTCGAAGCTCTCTTAGCAGTTACGATCACTTAATGTCTATATTAAACAAAGGCGTTAAGTGTTCGTAACTGCTAAGATAGCTTCGAGTTACTCAGCCATGGATAGCTCTCGGTCACAAAGTTGCCCCGAGAAATAGATAGCAGCTGTGGAGAAACATCAAGATATAACGCCATATCGCTGCAAATCCTCAAAGCTGATAGTTAAATGTTCTAAAGGCTTTTTCTGTATTTTGTTGTTTTCTCGGTTTTCACAGGCGCTTACCCTTTCTCCTCACTTCCCTGGTGGAAGTTCACGTGTGTAACCTGACTTGTCAGTTCCAAAGATTTTACTTTGCTTCTGAATTGTGATTCGAAAATGGATAAGTATGTTTGTTGTTTTATCATATTGGTTGTTGCTTTAAGTTATACGCATATAAAAATCTATTTTCTTTATTAGGTTATTTACTATGAGATAGGTAGTCTTCATTGATGTTTGTTTTCTAACTTTGGCAGTTGTGGCTGAGATACGGATAACTATCGGTCCAAAAGCTGTCGAGAAATGGATAGTAGCTGTGGAAACACTTCGAGATATAACTCCGATATGAGAGACAGATACGCTGCCAATCCGTTAGCTGAATGTTAAATGTTCGACAAGCCTGTACTGTATTTTGTTGTTTTCTCGGTCACATTGGTTGTTGCATTAAGTTATAAATGTATTTTCTTTATTAGTAACTCTAAGATAAGTAGTCTACATGGATGTTCGTTTTCTAACTTTGGCAGTTGTGGCTGAGATGCGGATAACTATCGGTCAAAAACTGTCGAGAAATGGATAGTAGCTGTGAAAACACTGTCGAGATATAACTCCGATATGAGAGACAGATTAGCTGCCAAATCCGTTAGCTGAATGTTAAATGTTCGACAAGCCTGTACTGTATTTTGTTGTTTTCTCGGTCACATTGGTTGTTGCATTAAGTTATAAATGTATTTTCTTTATTAGTGACTCTAAGTTAAGTAGTGTACATTGATGTTTGTTTTCTAACTTTGGCAGTTGTGGCTGAGATACGGATAACTATATATCGGTCAAAAACTGTCGAGAAATGGATAGTAGCTGTGGAAACACTTCGAGATATAACTCCGATATGAGAGACAGATACGCTGCCAATCCGTTAGCTGAATGTTAAATGTTCGACAAGCCTGTACTGTATTTTGTTGTTTTCTCCGTCACATTGGTAGTTGCGTTAAATTATAAATGTATTTTCTTTATTAGTGATTCCAAGATAGTTTGTCTATAAGGATATTTGCTTTCTAATCTCGGTAGTTGTGTTATGCTTCCTTGACTTACAATGATTTATGTAAACGAATCCAATAAAGTTTTAATTTTCCACATTATTAGAAAGACCTTCATTGACAACGCTTTGAAATATTAGAATTTATGAATAGAAATTTTCCCTATATGAATTCAATATATTGATGTGCGTGGGACGATTTCTTCCGATGTTGGGATAAAAAGTAATTATCATCATCCTACAGTGTAGACTGTTATAGATATGAATGAACTTATGTCATAACATTTAATTAATTCTTGCCATTTATGCGGATAAATTTCTTTTTTGTAGGCCGTAAATCAAATATTTGTTTACGCAGACATTCTAGAAGGTTGTATTAAGAAGTTCATTGAATAAGTTTCACGATCCTATCAAGTCAAAGTGTATCTTATGACGCGATTGATATTGTTATTCTAAATGTTTAACGTTATAACTGATGGTAATATTGCAAATAAAATCTGAAGTTTAAAAATCGATATTTATTTTCTTAAACTTTTGAACAATTATAAATATACTACTATCTAACTTCTCTGCTAGCTAAAATTTGAAAATCCTAAAAACTAAGGTATTCTCCTTAATGCAAAGTTTCTCCTTGACTCGATGAAATATATATATTGATTCTTTGGATATTTTTTCAACATCCTGAAAAAATTTGTTTTCACAAATTTGGTCAAAGCATTATTGAAGAGGAATGAATTATATTCCGAACAGTTAATGCGGTGTTGTAAAATTAACACTGGTATAGATGTAATTTAAACTTTTGAACATACATAGCAACAAAGGAATAATTTTCAAAAAAATTTAAATACTCGTGGTTAGGTAACATTTGTTGTAAAATAATTGGGAATTTTAAGACATCAAAAAGATATACATGTCAACCATTTTAAAATAACCTGGAAGTAACTTAAACATTAAGTAGACAAAGATAAGTAAGAAATTACTGACTGGAGCACGTATACTTAGCAACAGCCAAAGCATCCAAGAACACAACACAACAAAGGGAATCAAAACTAAACATACAAGTCCATGACCAAATCAAAATCTTAAATCCAAGTAAAATCCTTGAAAACTGAGACGCGAACTTCCACCAATCAGTAACCGCGGATGCTTCGTAAAGGTAAGTACCTCCAAGCTAGCTGGCAACATCCGGCATATGTGGAATCGAAATCGATAACAAAAGGGACGAGAGAATATTTGAGGTATGTATCCAAATAATTTTGAATTTCGAAGTTTATAGAATATAAAAAACTCGTAATTTGTTGCAAAAGAATTCTTCCAACTTATTTCATGAATCAAATAGTACTAGAGGACGCATGCCAGATCACCTTTAACATCATTAACCGTTGTAGGTATGACAGAATTTGAACACAAACAAATGTTAAGTGTGCGACAAGTACACTGAAATTAATCCGTAGTGTCATTTATATTGGATTGGAGTTTATTAAGCTAAGCTAGAAAAATAAAATATCTTACTTCTTTGATATTATTAGCAGGATGAACGATACTAAGCTTAATATACCGGTACCTGGTGGTTCTCAATCAGCGATTGTTTCAGACAGTTGCTAGTGCATAAGCTATAGTTTAAAAACAATACTTGCAAGATTAAACTCCAATGCACCATTATTTAATTTCACCAAATTTTACTCAATTGTAATAAAATGTTGATTATCCTTAATTAGTTCTGGTAGCTAATATGACGCATTGAATCGATGGGTTTTATATTTACTCTCCACGTAATAGCAAAACTTCTAAATGTATCCAGAATTAATCTTTGTGTAATTAAATACTACGACATTGAGTCATTGAGTTTGTAAATATACCCTTAGACTAACGGACTCAAAACAGTAAAATAAGGTCAAAATATTATTATGTTTATTTCATGAAGTATTTGAATAGGGGTATACAGCAGAAATTGACCAATTTGTATAATCTCTAAGTAAGATTTTAATAAAAATTAGTAAAATAGTACCAACACAGTAATTAATTGGCCGAAAAAACAACATTGCATTTCAAAAATGTTTTCAGAATAAACAATGTGGAGGCATAGAGTACTTCTATCACCGTCCGTACCTATACAAAATGTATGACAAAGGTTGTTTACAAACTACATGTACTATGACTTCATACAAACACGTAAGCTGCTTACAGGTAGCTGGTTAGGTATTGAAAGGGCAAAAGACGGTGAGACGCGACAGTTACTGCAACCATAGGCTTAGCCATGCTCTGAAAAAGTTAATTTTTTAGATTGTAATTTGAACATGGATCGTGGTTGATTGAGGCATCTGATACCTCACATATACATTGTATTATTATTATTTTTTATCCGTACCTTTCATTTGACCTTTAAAACCAAAAACAAAAACTTCGGCATAAAGAGTATTTCTAATCACATGATGGGATCTCTATTTTCAATGAAGGTCACATGCTTAATCTAGCTTCTTAGTTTCAATGTTTTTACCCTGTTTTGGGATTGTGATTTGGACATGGATTGGTATGCTTGCTTTGTTTTTTATATTAAGTACCACAGCTTATAATTTATTCTTTCGTTCAGAAAATTATACTTTTCATTTCACCCCTCAGCAATACCTTACAAACAAAACATTACAATAAACATTGTGTCTACTTACATACTCCGCCATATGACCGTTCATTGATCCGGATTTTATCACAAACAGCAGCTGATTTCTATGTAGCAGTAATTACTTAGAAGGAGAAGAGTCAAAATATTGTAGTTTTATTTATCTCAAAACTTGATGTAATTATTAGTCTCCTCAAACCTCTCCTTAAAACGCATTAAGATAAGAATAAATGAACTTTTCTTAAAAGATTTTTTTTTCTGCAACGAGTCTTAAGATTTAATATAGAGTTTAAAGTAACCTGAACGCAAGGTAAGAACTTGAAACCTTTGGTAAAATCATTTACAGAAATAGAAATGTCTAAATTTTAAATTTAAGTTCATTTTTTCTCAAGCTTGCTAGCATAAAAATAAGACGACATTACAGCTTGTGACTTTTTGTTTATAGTACTTTATCTTAATCTTCCATAAAATTCCCCAAAACTAAGTAAGATTTGCAATATCCTAGAGTCAACAATTTATTTATAAGTAGCTTGTTTTGTTGTATAACGTTACAGTAGTTTTAACAAGCTCTGCTATAGTATATTCACTGCGAAGCGTGAAACAAATAAACAATAAGCAGGAAAAGCAGGTATATTGCTGATATAGAAAAGTAAAGTTGACAATAGAAAAATTGATAGTCATTATGTTTGTCAAATAGTTTAAACGTATCTTTTTTATACAGAAAAGAAAATTGCTGAAACATTTTATTTATTCGGTATATATTTGAATTTTAGTGGTTGAACATACATTAAGAAAACTAATCGGTGCTTAGTTCTTCTATCTTTTAAAAATATAAACTGGCTTAGACATTTTAAAATTGGCTAATATTTTGGCTTCCACTTTTTGTAAACCGGAACTAACTGTTCTCCCCCAAAAACTCTTGTTTTAGGTATTCGTGCACCATTTGCCTATATATATACATTTTTTTAATACAAATAAGGTTAATGTTAACTATTCTGAAATAATAAAGGGTATATGAAAAACTCTAGTTTAAATGTTCAAGTTTATTTCCTTGATCTTTCAAGAACACATAACAACGAAGACGAAATTAAGACAAAACACAATAAAATACATAGCAGACATTATGAATATTATAACCTTAGATGGCCTATATAAGAACTGTAGGTAAAACTAAGATATACTCCCGCATACAAAGTATCTCCTTAGCTTAATTCGGTAAAATGTATTATGTTCCTTTGAGTGTCTTTTCGACATCTTGAAAAAAGTTTTGGTTTAATAAATTTGTCCAAACAGTACTGATGAAGAATTGTATTCTAAAACGCCCGTCTAATGCTGTAAATTTAACTGGTATAATACACTAGTATCTAATTTGTAGGGACACACTTTCATCCAAACATTTTGCATCCCTTCATGTGAATAATTTTAATCGTTTGGGTTTTTTATATATAATTTTTTCAATATTTTACCCATAATTTGTAGTTATTTTTCAAAAATATTAATTTATTAATTATTAGGTATTAATGTATCTTTTTGTTTGCATTTCATTATTGAAGTTTAATTCAATTCCCGATAGCTTTTAGTGAGTTGGATAGAATTAAATTACTTCTAAAAGTTTTAAAGATATGTAACCAAAAAAGATACAAAGAACTTCATTAACTGAACACGCTTTGATTCAATGTCTTCAAACACGACCACCTAATGTCATTGACATTTGAATTCCAATTTTAAATTAAACGTTTAAACAAATGTATTTTAAGTGACTGTGATATTTCTGGATATTTATAACGTTGTTTATGTAATTCGATTGCACATCCAACGCATCTGTTGCAAATGTAAATTAGATCTTAAATTCGTCGTAGTGTTGAAGTTCATCGCGTGGAATCTCCTACATGTATAAAAAGTGACAGAAACAGTTCAGAAATATATGTCACAGGTACTTTCATGCTCACAGTAGCGATTTTTAGGCTTATATAACGTTTCTAAGATGTGACAGTTAGTGAACAAACGAATCAGTTTCAAATCAAAAAGAAAGATATCGGTCAATGTTCAAATCACTATACAAAAAAGCAAAGTGAAAACTTTGAAAACACTCAAGGCTCCACCAGATAACTACAATCATCAAGTTTAAATCAAAATTAGGAATTTAAATATTTTAAGTTTTATGGAATTATGAATCGTCAAATACATCCAAGACAACATCAGATCCAGATACATCATACTTATTACCAGTACTCTGATGAAACTCTTTACTAAAAGTGCATTTGCGTTGGTGATAATGATGGTTGTTAGTAAATCCGCTAATGGCAAAGTAATTATGATATTTAATCCTACATTATCATAACGATAATTATTTATACATGTATATTAAACACCAATACACGATTATCTCCTTACACGTATAATCCGTTCATACAAATACAGCCATGCATTAACGCTGTGCCCTGTGTTACTTTACGTTACGATGCCATGGTCTCTAGAATATAGAAATAACTTAACACTGACTAAGAGACATCATTATTCTGACTGAACTACTGTCCCGTAAGTTTGAACGCATTGCCCAATACGGCGGATCAATCTTAAACATAAAACGTAGAGCGAGTGAATAAAAAACAACTTTACAGAAGAGTTCAGTTCATTAACATGACAGTCAGTATGAATAAAGCTCTGCTTTGTAGTTTGTGTTTTCATTATTATCATCTCCAAACATCGAAACCCTTCTAGTCATTATGTGCTGTACCTATGTAAGCGACTTATGCCACAGGTTGTTAAGGTATTCAGAAACATTCAAATTAAATTGCACACAATGGAGCTTTTCAAGCAAAATACCTTTTGAATAATACACAACAACGGTTACAGAAACGTGTGGAAACTTAACTTCCTATAAGTACTAAACCATTTTTGAATCACAATCCAGAAGTAGACTTTGCAACTGACACATACAATCAAAAACAAACATACTGCTTCATGTTCGAATCACAATCAAGAAGCAAAATAAAAACTTTGGAACTGACAAGTTAGGTTAGACACGTGAACTTCCATCAGGGAAGTGAGGCCGGGTGCTCCGGAAGGGTAAGCACCTCCTAGCTACACCCGCCACGTGTGTAATCAAAATTGTATGAAAAGAACATGGAACTATGAGACGTCAAATATATCCAGGGCAATCCTGGACACACCGGAGACATCAAACTTATCAACAATACTGTGATGACGGCCATAAAACTTTTTGAGGGCCTTGATAAGTCTAGACTGGCAATATCCCTGAGTCAACAATTTATTTGCAAGCAGCCTACTTCGCTGTACAAAATCCCCGCACTGGAAACAAGCTCCAGCATGGCGTTTTAATTGGGAGACAAATACACCATAAGCAGGAGAAGCAGGTACATTGCTGCATAAAAAAGAACAGTTGACAAAGAAAAATTGAAGTCATCACGTTTGAGGACTTGAGGAATCAGTCGTGTCTTTTATTTCAAGATCACTAGGATAGATGACATTCACAGCCTCCAAATATTTAGGATTGGTAAGAGACAGAACGTCATCTTTATATCTGTATGTTGAGTTGAATGTCTTCTCTCCAGATTTAACAAGGTTCTGCATAAATTCTGCTTGATAAGAATAATGAAACAAATCAGCAAGAAATGGTGCACAGTTTTTACCCATTGGTATACCGATTGTTTGCTTAAAACTATATTACCAAACACAACAAATATGTTATCTATCAAAAACTCCAACAATTTGTTGATGGTACAAGTTAGATTAAACACGTAGACTTCAACCAGGAAAGTGAGACGGGAATGGTACGCAACCCCTTTTAAGCTAGCTACACCTGTCACGTGTGTAATCAAAATTGAGTGAAACGAACATGTAACTTTATGACGTCAAGTATATCCAAGATAATTAAACTTATCAACAACACTGTGATGATGGCCATAAAACGTCTTGAGGGCCCTGCTCAAGTCTAGGCTTGCAATTTCCATGGGTTAACAATTCATTAGTAAGAAGATTGGTTCATTCTGTAAAGTTCCCATGGTGTAGTGGGAACAATCTCTACCATAGCGTATTAATTGGGAAACAAATACACCATAAGCAGTAGAAGCAGGTATATATTGCTGCATAGAAGAAAGTTGACAATAGAAAAATTGAAGTCATCACGTTTGTCATAAAGTTTCAATTTTAGCCATTCGTTGGCGTCATGATTAAGGTATAAGTTTAAATATGAAGCAGAACTTAAGGAATCAGTCGTGTCGTTTATTTAAAGCTCACAAGGATAGATGGCATTCACATAGTCTCTAAAGATTTGGGATTGTTAAGTGATAAAACGTCATATACACCTGTATACATGAATGATTGGCGACGATCTTCTCTCCAGATTTAACAAGATTCTGTATGTATTCTGCTACATAATAATAAAGAAACAAATCAGCAAACAATGGTGCACAGTTTGTACCCATTGGTATACTGACTGTTTGCTAGAAAATGGTATTACCAAACACAACAGATACACTGTCTAATCACGTTAGTAAAATGTACACATGCCTTGAAATATTTCAATTCCTTTCAAAGAAACAAGTAATTCTACTGAAATCATTTGAAATTAAATACATTTATGGAAATCTGAAATGGTTTTAGGTTTGACATCTACCGTATTAGTTTCGGATTATTAATTGTAAACGGTTATTTGTGAGACAGGCACCTGTCACAAAACCAAAATCTTCAGATACTATGACTTATCTACTGTCTGATATAATCCATGCCTAACAATAATACAAAAATCAAGTAAACCTTGAGGACATCACCCACGGCGCTTAATTATTAACGCAATACATCGATAAAAGTCAATGGTTTTCAGAACATCTCTTGACATTAAGAGAAATTAATTGCGCAAGAAGCAACAGTAAATTAACAGAATACAAGACAGTCATCTAATAAAAAAGAAATGAGTTGTGTAAGTTTTGATCCTCCCACGCCGCATTACAGTGTTTTTATCTAATTTCCACATTGCCAACTTATATAGCATTATGTAGTGCTTCAACTGTAACACATTTAAAAATTCATTAAGGGATCGATATATTTTCATGCTAATTAACACAAATCGATATACCTTACATAGTGGTTAAAAGGCATTTTCCAAGAATAGAATTTGAGGACAAGATTTATTGTTAGATTTAAGACTGATAATTGGATCACTATGAGATCGGATATTTCATCGGAAATATGTACGGAGAATTACTCTGATCTTTAATCAGGTAAAGTACTTGTATCGCATGGAAATGAAGACACTTTAGTTGCTTATCGTTAGTAAAACTTAACAATGAATGTTTTTGTTGGAAGCTAATTCATTATATTTTTAGGGATTCAAGTCGACCATCTGCCAATAAAGTGAATAATATCAAATGTAAGATCGAAAATTTTCATACGAGTAGCACAAGTTTATTGACCTCTCCTGGGAAGACGGGAGCGATGTATAAGGAAAACATAGCAATTTGATTAAGTATCAATTTTATTATCAGTTTTCAATCATAAGAGTTCCTTTTGTTACGCATTTAATTTTTTATTAGATTTTTAAAAAATAAAAACACTGTTCAATGTCAAAGTGACTTTATTGAGTTATTTTAAGCTTTTTTGAACATTAAGAAATAAGACATCTTTAAAACACGCACAAAAAAAAAAAAAAAAAAAACAAAGAAAAAAAAAAAAAAAAAACACACACAATATGATCTCAGAAGTATCAATAAAAAGACTGATTCGTAATATCTTACCTATATGCAGGATGCCAACATTCTATGATTTTAGGGTACTAGAATAACAATCAGATGAACTATTGCTATGGTCCATAACACGTCGCTTGAATATATTTAAAATGATAGTTTACAGCAATCGCGTCGAAATGAAGGGCTTTCATATTGGAGGATGCCTTTTGCTTGAGATTTTAGTTCACATCTTTCGCAAAAATCGAAAGTTGATAAGTTTACAGGTTTTTGCCAATATACCAATACATATGACGTTATATAAAATTTTGAATTCCAAAAAATATATTGTACGAGATCTGGATATTTTTTTCCTAAAAAATTCAACTTTATATAACTGGTATATATACATGATTTGTACGGTTAAAGTTTGAAAATGCATGATTTGACTTTAAAGTATTAAAGGGTTGACAGATTTACTAATTTATTATTTACGCCATGTGATAATGGTCTTATCGTTACCCTTATGTATTTTAAAATAAGTTTTTTTTTTTTGAAGTTGTAATGTGTTTTTATTGGATCTGGATATTGCTTTTGAACATGTTCCTCAGGATTTCAAACACGTTAGGCAACTATTTTTCCAGGTGCAAACGTTCTACTTCAAGAGGTGCCTATCATTATTGAGCACTCATTTTTCTAGTTCTCTAGTTGAAGTCCACCTCAGAGAACTTAACATATTGTTGAGAAATTGTAATTGTAGATTTTAACCCAGTTGCATTTCGTCCCCAAGAAAGTTTTGTGAAGGAATCTGATATTGGAATAAAAGGATAAATGTCTTAAACCATTGGGTATATAAGACGTTTTATCTACTGTGATTAGCAACTGTACATTTCATACATCAGATCTAGATCTCGCAAACTATATTAAAAGACTCCGATACATTTTATCAACAACGTCAATGTATGTTTTATGCGCTTTAAAACGTATCCAAAGGAAAAGGTATACACTGAGGCTAATACGCATCCACTGCTTTTTAGGCGTAATATATAATCTTTTCATTATTTACAAATCCTTCATCAGACTGCATCATTTGACCTCTACAATTAAAAGGTCAACGGTATTGTACATATAGGTATTAAGTTTAAAAACACATGTGCATGAATATAAGTTAAAGTTAAATTTTAATTAAGATACGCAAATAACAGATGATCCAGCTTGACTTCCTAGCAAATCAGATGTCATTTTGATTTAGTGCATAAGAAGTTAAAAGCAAAAGACGTTAATCGGGATTGATTTACATTTAATAGAGGTAGCTATGAAAGGAATATCGTCATCGGGTTAAGTTTATATTGTAAGGTGGTAACTACGTATTTCCTGTTGCATTTATTGAAGACTAAACAATTAGTTATTTGGACATAGTTCGGTAGGTGTGTGGTTGATTTGTTTGATTTTGTATTATTCCTGGTTACATTGACTTTTTTGAAACCACGTATTCATTTATATTATGTATTACAAGGGTCGTTCAAAAAGTCTTGTCCCTTCCTGATTTATATTATGTATTACAAGGGTCGTTCAAAAAGTCTTGTCCCTTCCTGTAAGCCGTAAATAAAACACCGTAATTTATTATATTGTCACTTGTCACGGGTGACTGAGTTCATTCCCAAACACGTGGAACATTTTTAGATTATATATGCAAAAGAATTAGTTTTTTCTTACCATATTTTCACTCGTTACACTGCTTGGAAAATGACGGACATGACAGGTAAAAACATTATTGAAATGAGAAGCTTCATGAAAGCCTGTGCAAAACTCGTTAAATCGCCCAAACATTCATTGAAATGCAAGATGTTTTTGGTGAGCGAAAGCTGTCATATAGGTCCATCTCACGCTAGATACGTAAATTTAAAAATGGTGTTAACGACATTTCTGATAAGGCCCGTTCTGGTGGACCAAAAACAGCATGCACCAAAGAAAACATTACAGAAATTCAAAAACTGGTCAATAGGGATGGAAGGTTGACTGTTAAACAGATAGCTGAAGTCGTTGGTTTATCAATGGGGGCCGTACATTTCATTCTCAGAAAAAAACTAGTCATGAGAAAGATTTGTGCTAGATGGATCCCACATTTGTTGTCAAAAGAGCAAAAGCTCACACGGGTCAAAATGGCTAAAATCTGCTGAAAATATATGGTAATTGTAACAGCAGGCGTCTGGCTGATATAGTTACAGGTGACGAAACATGGGTATATTACTTTTAGCCACATAGAAAGATAAATAATAAAATATGGCTAACCAGAAAAGGAAAGTTCTTTTTGCTATATTTTTCAATAGTAACGACATAGTTGCCCAAATTCCCATCCTTAAAGGCCAGGGTATCACGGAAAACATTTATAAAAATAAAATTCTTAAGAAAATAAAAAAAATTATGAAAAGAAAAGACCAAAGTCAGGAATTCGTGGTATTCGGTTACTCCATGACAATGCTCCTGCTCACAAATTTAAGTTGGTGACTGAATTTTTGTACAAGGAACGTGTTGTTGTGTTACCTCATCCACCTTATTCACCTGATCTTTCACCGTGTGACTTTTATCTCTTTCCTAAACTTAAGAAACACCTTTCTGGTCGTCAAAACAGATCTCGTTCATCACTAGGTTCAGCAATTCATCAGTTTCTCAATGGTATATCCAAAAAAGAATATGCAAATGTATTTAGAAAATGGATCCAGCGTCTTAAAAAGTGTATAGCCGTTAAAAGTGATTATTTTGAAGGAATGAAAATAAAATATCATAAATAAAACGTCTTAATTTGTGTTTTTATTATGAAGGACAAGACTTTTTGAACGGCCCTCGTATATAGATAACAATTGGCTCGTTAGATATCGCTAGATAACCTCATATAAATAAAATGCAGGGTG
The DNA here is from genome assembly GCA_021292105.1 of Anadara kagoshimensis. Lineage (NCBI taxonomy): Eukaryota > Metazoa > Mollusca > Bivalvia > Arcoida > Arcidae > Anadara > Anadara kagoshimensis. The sequence continues at coordinate 70,306,826 of CM037865.1, read as the reverse complement.
GTTTGTTCTCGTATTTTTTTGCATGTACCCGGTGAGTAAGGTTTTACATAAGTATCTAAAATTTATAAACAATAAACAATTATACAGGAAATTCAAACACACCATTGAAATTTGACTTGAATATCTAATCAAGAGCAGATGCGACGCTCTCAGATGTAGACAAGCATAAGTATTACTGCAATATGATATGAAATATATAAAATCTTTAGTTTTTACGTGGCTTCTGGATTGTGATTCGGACAAGGATTAGTATGTTTGTTTTTGATTACCACAAGGGCGAAGGAAAACTTTTTGATTTGAATTTCAAAAGCATTATTTCCATTGTATATTCATGTTATTGACAAAGAAAAATTACCAGTTGTTGTGTTCATGGTGAATACTAGTATATCATCGAGTATGAAGTGGAAATGCCATTTATTTTGTCTCAGGTACTGAAAACATCAGAAAACAATTTACAAGATGAAAAACCCTAATCATATGGAATACGTAGAACATAAAAGTATCCGTTGCTAGGATACAGTTTATATTTATTGATTTGTTTTGATGTTGAACTTTATAATTTATTTGTTTGTTCGGTTATTTACACCACCGTCAGATACATTCAACAATAACGTAAATTACACAAAAGTCAAATAGAGGTCATGTTAGTTGACTGATTAAAAGAATAACCTTGCTGCTCATATTGTGATTAGGAAAGTTAAAGTAAACAAATAAATTAAAAGAACGTTTGCTAGCTTTTTGTCACAAGTTGTTTTCTTTATAATTATGTTTATTATCATTCCAGGGTTATTTAGTTTCCATACTTCCTAGTAATGTAAGTTTATTTCATGTTATATTTTGTAGCGGTTTTGAGTTAAAAATACTTTTCATTTTGTATTATTGTGTCAACAACTCCGTTATCATTTCAAAAGCAAAATGTATGGTTCTAGGATGGTCTGATGTTTCGTAATTAAATTAAAATCAAGTTATGTAGGTGTTTGTTACTTGAATAAGATTATTAACACAACAGCTGTTCTGTACTGTAGTCATCTCTCTTAATGATAAAATGTTCTCTCTATTAAGTAATTTGATTTTAGGTTACTTTTTATAGGATAGTTTGAAAACCTTATTCTGCCGGTCAGTCTGTCAAGACTGTCCTGTTTTGACCTCTTTATATTTGTTGACCATGATGTGTCAGGAATCTGGCTTATTATATTCTAGTGAGCTTGAAATAAAAGATAGTGCTGATTTTTCAAGTTCATCAGATGCTTAGTTGGGCTCAATTATGACACCCACAAGGTTACAATTTAAGTTGTATGAAACGTGATGACTTCAATGTTTCTATTGTCAACATTTTTGTTCTATGTAGCAGTAAATCTGCCCCTCCTTTTTATGATGTATTTGTTTGACAGTTAATACGCTATGGTAGAGCTTGTTCACCTTACGTGAACAAAGCAAATTGCTTACAAATAATATTGTTGACACAGAGGTATTGTATTCATTGGCTAATCAGGGCCCTAACAGTTTATGGAAGTCATTACAATATTGTTGATAAGTATGTCTCTATGTCTGGATTACTCTGTATATATTCATTTCAAACTCCATTTTAATTATACACGTTACGTGAGTTGCTAGCTAAACAGTAGGTGCCTACCCTTGCTGAGCACTTTGTCTCCCTTTCCTGGTGGAAATTCCCGTGCTTAACACAATTCATCAGTTTTCAAAGTTTTTACCTTTTATAAATTTGTGATTTAGAATAGATTGGTATGTTTGTTTTTGATATGCATACATGATAACATGGCGTATCGACGCAATCCGATAGCGACGTGTACACACCGAGTCTGACAGGCTTTGGGGATGGTGAAAAGAAAAAAATCCAGTTTGGTTTTGGAAGCCGATTGTGTAATAACCAGAACCAAGAGCTAATGTACCATGACTTCATTTCTATGCAACCAGGGATATCTATCTTTATTAATATTGTGAACACTTTAATATTCTAATTCCTTTCTCTGAAAGGAAAGAAAACTACAACAATGACAACAACAATAATAATAAACTAGCAATTTAAGGTGCATGTACAGTCTAACATGCCTTAAAGACCACCTGCTTATAGAGGCCAGTAGAATTGTATCCTTATTGTTTTTTATTCATATTATTTGAACCTGTATATTAGGACCACCTGCCCATCAAGGCCATTTGTACTGGTGGTTCCTTTGGTGGCTTTATAGACAGGTTTGACTGTAAATGGATGTGAAAAACCAAACGATCTAGTATTTCAAACATGTTTCAGAGAGAAGCCAGAAGAAACAATTATACCCGCGACCTCAGAAAGGTCAATTTAGTAGGACCTCAACCGTGCGACGATGGCAGCGGGAAATCCAAGTAATTTAAATGTGTTTTCAATTGGACACGAAACTGTTTAAGAAAAGGATAAATCTAAAACAAAGTTAAAAAAAATTATATTCCCGGTTACATTGTGTCTTAAATTTGCTTGCGAATACTTGAAACAAAATTATATTAATTTCATTTTGTTTAACAAAGTCATTATTTAATAAAATAACTTTCTAATAACCGCAGTTATATTTTGAACCTCTTAGAAGCAAACATTACTGTAACAAGCTTTATTACACTCGACATTGAAGGTTTGTCTACTTTCATCCACGGATATAGTTTTTTACATTTTGGTACGTAGGTTCAAGCTAGTTGCTATACCAAACAGCACCATTTTATAGCTTTGTAGCAATTATTCATTGCCATATCTAGTTTTTCTGTGTTTAAGTGCTATTTGAAAATATTAATCGCTTTTCTATCAATTTTATAAATAATTTATAATTCCCAATATAGTTTGAAATAGACATTTATCTGTATTATTCATGAAAATCAGTAAAAATGATAAAGTATTACCTACAAGGGAGTGGAAATAAAATGCGTTTTTCCTCGCGAGATAATACACATATACTTTACTCGTTTTGTGGTTTTTTTTGCTTGTATTTAGCATTTCTTATTTTTAACAAATTTATAAAATAAAACACGTAGTCGCAATATTCAATCAAGTAATACAGTATCCAGTAGTATATAGAATTACTTCTAAGTTTAGACTGTACATGTATCAACAGGGGAGAAATCTATATCTCTTGTGCAACAATCATCATTTGCGTTGATTAAACTTAGTAAAATATAACAGCTCGATATTGATATATAGATATAAAACAAAAATTATACAGATAATAAGCATGTACCTAACAACAGCAAAACCAAAAAACTTAATTATTAGCATTTCGTCATGATGAAAACATTGTATCCGGACAGTGGTGTTGTTAAGTTATATCAAAAGGGACACTGAAGTTTAACGATTTCAAGGAGTGCGAGTCAGTCATAAAAGAAGAGGCACCAGCAATGTGACGATATCGTATATAGTGGCGTGCTGGTATCTGGTGGCGTGCATAAATGAGTAATCTGGTTACCCTGTTTAAAATTGTATATACCGGTTGCTTGATATAGTCTAAACCCTAATAAAGATATATAATAAGATTTATAGTTTTTGATAATCGCAATGCAACTGAATATTATGTTTTCATGATATCCTGTATTAATTTCCAAAGACAAAATGGAATTAAGTGTTTGAAAACTCATTTTGTATTAATCCTATATTTGACACTCCTATAACATCCTATAATAGATTACTATGATGTGTCAATTTTAGATTATAGCAACAACATAATTATCAATCACGCACCCTGTGGTCATATCATCTGTGTGGGATACTTTTACAAGCTGTCCAGCTGAAGATATAAAAATAAAAACATAAATGTAATCAATACTACAATCTATTTATAGAACAACAACTAACTATCAGACGTAAACAATATACTAGCACGTAAACAATATAATAGGTCATTTATTCCCAATGGAACAACACCTTACAACAACGACAAAGACATACAAATTGAAGTGCGACCAAGATTGGTGTTTGGTATTTAACTGTAACGTTGGCGCAAATGTTCTGATATAGAAAGTGTTGATATAAACATAAAAAGTTTGGTACATGAACTGGAATCTACTATTTGTTGATTTTTTTCTTCATGTATTCACAATAGTAATATTTACATACAGACATCCAAGCCTGTTCCAATACCATGCACCATTATTTTACCCCTTCAAGCTCCGCATCATATCTATACCTGAATTATGACGGCAACAAAAGGTCACATTTGAAGCTGTATGACAAACTTGTCTTCATTTTGTGATTTTAAACTTTCTTTTTCCATGAAACAATATTCTGCTTTTTCTGCTTGTGGTGTTTTACAATTAATAAGTTACAGTAGAGCGTGTTCACATTACAGGAACTTTAAATTTATACAACGAAGCAAGCTGCTTACAAATAAGTTGTTTACTCATTGATATTCTAGGCCCAGGTTTATCAAAGCCCACATAAAAATTCCGTAGGCGTCATCACAATGTTGATAAATATATGTCTCTGTATCCAATATTACCCTGGATATATTTGACCTCTCATAATTATATGTTCCTTGCCTGCCAATTTTAGATTACACATGAGGTGTTTATTCCTCCGGAACATCTGGTATCATTTTTCTGTGGAAGTCCACTTGGTTAATCTAAGTTCACAAGTTTTTATTTTACTTTGGGATTGGCGTTTGAATATCGATTTGTATGTTTTTATACGCAGCAATTATTCATTGCCATTTGTACGTTTTGAGTATCCATGTGCTATATAAATGTGTAATATAAATCGCTATTTTATAAATGTTACGGACAATCCATAATTTCTAATATAGTTCTAAATAGACATCTATATATATTTTACATGCAACTTTAGTTACTATTTTAAGCATATTATAAATATTATATTGCAAAGGAGTGGATAGTATTTGTTTTTAGAAAAAAGTTAAAGAGCTATTGATTATAAAATTAGAGGAAAATAAAACAGGTGTTTGAAAGAGAAAGAATAAATAAAACATCGTAATATTATAACGATACGTTACTCTTTGTGAGTGTTCCAGTCATGATGACAATGTTATCCAGAGATGTGGTTCAGTATTATAAGTAGGGTTATCGGTCATGACTATGGTATCCAGTGGTGTCGTTCAGACATATAGGTAGGGTACTGGTCATGAAGCTTATTGGTATCCAGTGGTGCTGTTAAGTCATATATTTAACGGCACCGGTCAAAATTACTAAATGGTATCCAGAGGTGTAATTGAATCAGGTAGGTTTAATTGCAGGACTAAAGGTATGCTCATGAATGGGCTGTATAAAAGTGTACATGGACGCTGATTGCTTAATTTAGCCGAAAACCCTAACTAGGATATATTAGATTTAGTTTTATGTTAATTGAAATAAAAAAGAAAAAAGAAAACTACCATTACATAATGTCCATCAATAATTTTTAGAGTAAAATGAAAATAACCCTGTATTAAAACTATATTTGTCACTCCTATATTATTTTATAATAGATGGCAGGATTTTTTACTGTTAGATTTTAATCAACAACATAATATTTATCACGGACCCTGTGGTCATCTCATCTGTGTGGGATACTTTTACAAGTATGTCCAGCTATAGAAAATACATAAATGTAATCAATACTACAATCTATTTATAGAACAACTTACTATCAGACATAAACAACATACTAGCACGTAAACAATATAATAGGTCATTTATTCTCAATGAAACAACACTCTGGGTCAAAGACGAAAACGGCCAAACTGAATGTAAGTGCACTGTAGGGTGCGTTTTTAATTGTACGCAACTGTATATACGTGCTGGTGCAGTATTTCTAGTACCAGAAGCATTGATATAATCATAGATGTTAACCTTTCCAATGCACCCGACCTCACTTCCTTTGTAGAAGTTCACGTGTTAAACCTTATTTGCCAGTTTCAAAGTTTTTCAAAGTTCTTTGAGATTGTGGTTTGGACATTGATGGTTATGTGTTTTAATATATATGATAAAATCTACTGTGACTAGTATATGAGGCGCTACAAAAAAACATCGCCGGCAGAAGAAAATATAAGAAATCCAATGCTAACAATGGACTCTTCAACTAATGCATCATTGCTAAGACAAAAATACAAAAAGGTTTATAGAAGACAAAACTAGAGCCAAACAATACACAGATAGTTAAAACTGATTAAAAGAAGGCAATCCGTGATGACTTTATGATTACGTGATCTAGTATCCGGGATTAAAAAAGCAACTTTGTAAAACTGATCGCATTTTCTGTAAATTTAATTCAAAAATCAAAGAAGCTCAATAAACATTAAAGCACTTTTATCACTTTTTAAACTGATTTAAAAGTATAATGTTTCGCTTTGATGTGACCTGTCAATTGTAGCCGATTATTAACGCGTTTGTCATTTCAATTTCAAAGTAAATGAGTATTTATGACGGATTTGTAAAACATAAAACGACGGATTAATGCAATATGGAAATTTAATATTGTTTAGTGGAACAGAAAATATAAATCTCAGTTATGCTGAATGATGTGATCTGTCTGGTAATGTTACACAGATATTTATTCTAATATAAATAGTTTTTTTGTGTTTGAAGTTATTATTTTATGCGCTATGCTGTATCGTGGTTTTGTTTGTTTGTTTGTTGTTCTGTTTTGACTTTTATTTCAAGTCTGTATATTTCAATTGTGTCCAAATACCTTTCTAATCCTAGATACCGCTGTGGCCTTATGGATAAGACATCAGTCTACAAATCAAGGGTCTCTCACCGCTGTAAGTTCGATTCCCGCTCAGACCACATGTGGGGATGTGAATTTTCCTTGCCGTTGGCCTTTACTGGTTAACCTCGTATCAGTATAATGAAGTGAGGAGAGGTACGCTTGTCTGCGACGTACTGACTCTGTGAGCTAGCACGTTAAAGTCGCCCTGAGTGCTCGCTAGTACAAGGCAGACCATACAACACGCTCACACTTCACATGCATATTAGAATTTTTGCATATATTAATCCACATATATATAAAAGAGTTCTCGTCGCGAATCGCTGAAAAATTGCTGATTCGACGTTAAGCAACATTCAACCAACCAACCAACCTTTTTAATCTTGTTGTATTTTGGATTTCATCACAAAATCAAAGAAATTACTTGTGGCTGAAACTTTATACCTGACAGTTAGGCATGATTGCTACATATAGGGCAAGAACACTGATCCATCTTTCAAACTCAGGAGGGGAAGATAAAAAAAATTAAATAAAGTCTCCAAATGTCGGATAATACAATAGATAACACTATAAAGGTTTTTTAGACACCTCATTTTTTCATAATTAATATCAAAATATTAGCTTGATAAATATTAATTCCTCAACATCATGTAATACTCATGTACTGTAGAAACATTTTATTCTCATCCCCACTTGCAATATTTGAATAATCTATCATCAAATACAAGGTATCAGTGACCTTTTAAATACAATCCATTAACAAGTAATTGATTTTAAAACAAGATTTTCGCTACTTCATAAGAGAAAGTTTAAATGCTTAACTTTAAATGTCATCATACCAATTACCCTGGAGAAAGTACGGATGCTGTATATGACAAGTCATTGATCTAAAGTGAAAGGATGTTCTCCCCAGTGGCTGTTTATTCAATAATGCGGTTTTATTTTTTATATATAAAAATATTTGCCAAGAATAAATAGAGTTGAAATTAAAAGCCAATTTACTTGGTAACCTTGCCTGACACACACACACACACACACACACACACACACACACACACACACTACAATTGTTCAATGTCAGATGATTTTACTCAGTAATAACAATTATTGTTATGAGACAGAAACTAAAATGAATTTAAATATAGGCAAAACAGAAGATAAATAAAATCCAAACATACTAATTCATGTCCAAATCAAAAGACAGAAGCTAAGTAAAAAAATGAAACTGACACAGCAGTTTAAACGTGAATTTCCACCAGGAAAGTTAGGCCGGATGCTCCGGAATGTTAAGCACCATATTTTTGCTAGCTACACCCGCCATGTTTAAATCAAAAGCGAGTGAAATGACTACAGATCTATGGGACGTCAATTATATCCCGGACAGCCCTTAACACAGAAACATCATACTTATCAACAATATTGTGATGACAGCCATAAAACGTTTTACGTCCTTTGCTAGCCTAAACTTGCAATATCTCTGGGTCAACGGGACATCAATTCATTTGTATGCAGCTTGCTTCATCGTATGAAGTTCCTGTAGTGGGAACATGCTCTACCATAACATATTAATTTTGAAACAAATACACCATAAGCAGAAGAAGCAGGTATTCAATTACGCGACTAACTCTCAAAGGCTTACAACCCTCAAAAGTTTTATGCCCGTCTTCACAATCTTGTTGAGAATTAAGATGTCTCTGATTCCAAGATCACCCTGGATTAACTGTATTTGGCGTCCTATAGTTCCATGTTGCATTCATTCCCATTTTGATAACACTTGTGGTGAGCTTAACAAGGTAAAAGGAAATGCTGGCCTTACTTCCCTTGTGGAAATTCACGTCTTCAACTTTGGTTTGGATATGGATTGATGTGTTTGTTTTTTATATTGAATGATAGTCAGAAGCCCTTATAAATTGGAAGCCATGTTCGTGGGTTCAAACTCAAGACGGATTTGAAATCAAAGTGGGAAATTAATTTTCGTCCTAATAGCTCTGTTTATTAATCAGGATTGTCATATAAGGGAGTAAAATATACGAAAATATAACACGAATTTTTAAGATATATAAACAATTCTATTTGATTCCTCAATACGATAATAGAATTTCATAATGTAATTCTAGATTCTGTTTTTGTGTAAAAGACTTTTATTTTTTCCATCAAGGTCACTGAATTGATTTTTGTTATATGACATTATAACAAAGATTGATGTCAATGAATATAACAGGATATTGCGAAAAAATGTATTGTCAGAAGCTTTAGAATCAATAGCATCAAAGTCAATTTATCACTATATGTAGTACGTCATGTAATTAAGGAATATTCAGTATGTCGGGATCTCTGTAATTCCATTATAATTAAACTTCAGTATTACTTGTCCTTTAGAAAATTCACTGTATATAGTGTCGCAGCTAGATTTTTCAAAGTGATACATTCCCTTTTCATCCATTTGACGATTTGTTCTTTGTATATACTGTCTAGGTTCCTTTCATTTTCAGTTTTTCAAAATAATAATTCTTTTTTCCATACATATGGCGATTTGTATTTTGTATATACTATCTAGGTTGCTTTTGTTTTTATTTTTCAAATGATAAAAATTACCCAAGTACTTGGTAGTCTATAAGACATTGCAATTTCATATTATACAAGTTTCAATTTTTCAGCACTAGACCGTAGTTTTGGAATACAAGTACTCACGATATACATGGACAAACTAATTACAAACATACCGATCAAACCTTTATTAAACGCATTTCCAAGAGCAAAGTTGTACACGTGAACTTCTACTAGGGAAAAGAGATCGTCTGCTCCGGTAAGATAGTCACCTCCTGTATAGCTAGCTTCATCCTCCATGTATTGAATAAAACTAAGAATGCTGAAATCCTTATACATATGTTATGTGAAATTATATTCGAAAGAACAACAAACCAAACAAATTCTGGATAGTATATATGTCTTATATGTTTGAACTATGTGGAGAAAAGTACAACTAACTTTAGTAAATAGACCAATAATACCCGAAGGACAATCACTTCCGAGGAATCGATACATTTATAGCTATAATCATAGTAATTGTCATCAGAATGTACGAATGTACAATTATTATTAGTTCCTACGCACTGGTTATAATGGGAGCGGTTTAATTAAGTAATTATTACCACGCTAATGAAAAATATATTTTTACATTTTTGTCATTATTGTAACGCGGTAAATTCATTTATCAAAATAAATTAATTTCCACAAACGAAATATAAGGCGGATTTCTGAATGTAATCAAAAACAAACATACTTATCCATTTCCGAATCACAATCCAGAAGCAAAGTAAAAACTTTGGAACTGACAAGTCAGGCTAGACACGTGAACTTCCACCAGGGAAGTGAGGCCGGGTGCTCCGGAAGGGTAAGCACCTCCTGTTTAGCTAGCTACACCCGTCACGTGTGTAACCAAAATTGTGTGAAAGGAACATGGAACTATGAGACGTCAAATATATCCAAGGCAATCCTGGACACAGAGACATCAAACTTATCAACAATACTGTGATGACGGCCATAAAACTTTTTGAGGGCCTTGATAAGCCTAGGCTTGCAATATCCCTGAGTCAACAATTTATATGCAAGCAGCCTACTTCGTTGTACAAAGTCCCCGTAGTGGGAACAAGCTCTACCATAGCGTATTAATTGGGAAACAAATACACCATAAGCAGGAGAAGCAGGTATATTGCTGCATAAAAAAGGAAAGTTGACAATAGAAAAATTGAAGTCATCACGTTTGTCATAAAGTTTCAAATGTAGCCTTTCTTGTGCGTCATAATTCAGGTATAAGTCTAAATATGAAGCAGAACTTGAGGAATCAGTCGTGTCTTTTATTTCAAGCTCACTAGGATAGATGACATTTACATAGTCTCCAAATTTAGGATTGTTAAGAGACAGAACGTCATCTATGTATCTGTATGTTGAGTTGAATGATTTGGCGACAGTAAGCAAGAACTATTGTTCTAACTAGATTTTGTAATCAAGCTCTTGGTTCATTAAAAGCATCAAGTTAATTAAATGTAGATGTTTGAAGGACCAGAATACTCTTAAAAGGAAGTGTTTCAAGCTTTCCACCAAAAACTGCCTAAAATGCTGCAAAGATTCGTAAACATTTTCACATATAAATCAACTAAAACATTACGATTGCAATCGCTTTAGTTGACTTTAATTTGGGGTCGCCATGTGCTATTCATTTTCAAACAAAATAAATAAGATCTATCATATGGTACAATTATATACAACATTATTATAAATTTGCCAGTTTGTGCACACTATTAGGGTTTATAACTTTCAAACAATCATATAATAAAAATGTATAATGTTTACTTGACAAATGGGTGATAATAACAAAATTAAAGAATGTCACAAAAATAAACCCATATTGAACAGCAAATCCATTTCTACAAATGTTGTGTCTAAAACAATCACTGGGTATAATGTAAAACATGTAAAGTGTTTAACCTGAAAACTTGACAACTGTTTCAAAATGAGAGGTTGATTACGTTTAATAAGAGTTCTACTAAGATTCCTTAGTCTTTTTTAGATTTTGTATCAATTGTTTCATTATATGTCTGTCACATGCATCTTACCTAGTTTAGTTTGGTATGACATATATAAATAATCTAGCATGAGTGATTATATCATATTTGATTATTTAACCGAATTTAAGGATCCTTGCGTGGGTTGCATAAACGTTTCATTCAGTAAAAGTCAAAATTTCATAAACATGAATAATGCGAATGTCAGATTATTGATGAACCACCAAACTTACCTTAGTAAGAGGAATGCAATAAACATATATTGAAACCGCTAAAATGTGACGTCATTATATGTTATGTTACAACAATAGTATGACGTCATTACACATGGATACATCTAGTGTAACATTAATTATATTTCAATCATGACTTTATTGTATGGATTTTCGGGTTGAGGATACATGTACAATGAATACTGATTACTTTGGTTATAGGTTGCGTATTGTTTGTTTAAAGGAGATAAATATAGATCTATCATATTTAAAGACCGCATTCATTTGAAGTAGACAAGCTATAGTGTGCTGAACTGTGTTTAATATATTGGGTACAAAAAAGTTAACAAATTCAAGCGTGCTCGTTGTGCTCTGTTTGGTCATCATAGGTAAAACATACCCGGGACATTATTGTTCTATATGCTTTTAGTGATAATTCCAAAAATAAACGCATGATATATCAGTTGACTTCTCTGTGACCTCTAAAGCGTCACAACAAGTTGTTTCTAAAACACTAATACAGTAGACACAACAAATTTGTTGCATAAAATGTTGTTTATGATATTCTGATAAAGTAAACACGTAACAAGGGGTCGGTTGTGGTCTCTGGTCATTAGCGTCAAAACATTTTTTGTCTGATACTTCAATGAAGTTGACTAATTATTTCTTGGACGTATTTTTGTTACCACAAAAGCGGCGTCACGACACATTGTTTCTAATACGTCAATGGGCACATTATAGCTTGGTTATGATCTCTGTGACCACAATAGTACCAAAGCACGTTGTTTCCTATGTATAAACCAATGCATAATAACTTGTTTACAATCTCCGTGACTACAATAACGCTAATACACGTTGTATCCAATATACCAATGCCTAAAATGCCGTGTAGATATGCAATAACAGAGACATTGGTGTCTTTACTCTGATGTAAAGTCCATTAGTATCTTACTAGTTATTATCATTTTTTTGTATATAATACAATAACAACATGTCTGTAAACCTTCTGGGATGACGTAAACCATTACTCTAGCGAGTAATATCCACCATAAATTGATACAATTCTATTACACTGCCTTTATAAGTAGATAAATCTATTGGACATCAGCCTAATTCTAGTGAGTTACAGCTTATATCTGCCAAAAATAGACACACATATATTTCATTGAGCCTTCTGAAGTAGATACATCTGTATTGGACAGAAGCAATGACGATTGGACTAGTTCTGTGTGTTTATTGATTTGTAAGTAGCCCTTGTTACCAAAATAACACAAAATAACACAAAAATGATTAGAATTTGTGCTAACCCCTTGTTAGGAATTATAGATTTAGACTTGATTGAAACAATTTACCCTGTCTTGACACTTGTATATATATTATATGAAATACGTAGCTAAAACAAAATCTAGATTAATCCCTATAATGTAGATTAAATATTGTGCAAATGAATACATCTTGTATATGTAAAATTGTACTTTTGTTACCCGGCAAGTGAACCCAGTGGTCCCAGTCCTGGCACTTAAGCATCCCTATTCAGTGTCTAGGACAATAAAAACATACATTACAAAAATATAATAAGAATACAAAATAAATTATTGAATGAAGTCTAATAAAGCATTATTTTCAGTTTTTGTTCCGTTTAATCAGAAAAAAAGATTGAATGAAGAATGTGCACTTTCTGCAAAAATCCCGCTAAGGCAATGCTTATAACTAAAATACATAAATAAAGAACAAAAGAACAAAGTAGTTTGCAAAAATATTTCATGTTTATTAAACAAATTAATTCATTGTGAACGGCAATGGAAGATGCGTATGAATTTATCAGGTAACGATATTGTGCAAAATAAGGTCTATGGAGAAATAACCTTTATGCAGAAAATGTAGTGGTCAGGTTTTAGTCAAAACGGGTATATGAGGAAACAGCTTTTAAGCCAATTAGAATTTGTGAAAATGGTAAAATATAATTATTTTTAATTCAATTACAATTATCGGTGGTGAAAATTAAAATAAATCAATGGATCTGAACCAGCTCTTATTAAATTCTTATTTGTTTACAGCTGACAGTAAAAACAAAAATGTCGTTATAATACATTTGATTTATGTAACAACTACATGACGGTTAAAGTCTGTTATGGAAGCAATTACGCCCAAAAAATTACCAAAAACCTTTTTTGTATAAAGATAATTATTTAAAGTTACTTGTGTGTGTGTGTGTGTGTGTGTGTGTGTGTGTGTGTGTGTGTGTGTGTGTGTGATAAGTGTCTTGAATCAACCAGAATTGACAAACCTCGTTGTACACCTGTAGATCTATCATGAATTGTATGCTGTCGTGTTCTTGGTTCTGTTGGCTGTCCCCAAGTGCAAGTGTTCATTTTAATAAGCGTGTATTTCAAAAACGTTTCAATTAAAATCCTGACTAGGGGGATAACATTTTAAATGTCGCTTCCATTTTGAAACCTAATTCTACGTATTTTGCATAACGTCAGCATCAAAAGCATATCAAATATGTGGAGACATCTGTACGCTGTAAATGTTTAGTATATTATTTCATGGATATTCTGTGAAGCTAACACTCCTTATTTTCATCGGCACTTTAATTTGGAGACCAGACAAGTACTTTGTATGACTAGCTGTACTTTGTCACATGAAGTACGCTTTATTACCCAACTGACAATTAAACCTTAAGGAACTATTACTTATGTATAAAATCATGATACATTCCTGTTTGATATAGAATTTATTACTCAAATATGATATTCAATTATGTCATCAATACCACAAATAGAAATTCGTTTATCTAAATTATCATTGTAATTTCCGGACAAACGGAAACTTGTTAGAGAATTGTTTATTTTTGTATCTCGGTAAATTGGCATTGTTATTCCGGGTAATAGTGCTGGATGAAGACTCGTTAGAACATTTTAACAAACTTCCGATCCATTTTTGTCTGTTAATAATTTAATCACTATGGTGGTTTTAAGGATTTTTTATTCGGAAACACTTTTATGTTGTTTTTACTTTATAAGACAGATCAAATTTATACCACTTTTGTGTGGTAAGTACTGATTAATGGATTGAAGTTGTTACAAAGCGGTCTTGTCTTTTGATGTAGGCTTGCCTTTCTTGGTCCTTTATAATGCAAATATATTGGAAAATCTACAAAAAAAATTTCAACAGGATTGCAATTTTCGGAGTGTGGAAGCATCAACACACGACAAGATGTCGTGTACAATCAAAACCTCAGTATGGAGGAGTTGTGGTCCTTTGAGCTATAAAATACGTTCAAGGTTAGGGTGGTATTTTTGTGATTTCCTCTAGTTACATGAAGCACTGTAGGACAGTTGAGACAAAATGTATCACCATCACAATGCAGGTATCGTAATTTCACAATAAAAAATTTAAAGTTCTCTTAACCTTACATTATTGATACTTAAGTTATTCCAAGCACGGTATAAGTGAAACAACTTACTTTGTTAATAAACGTTTTCACCGTAAGCGACAAACGCGTGTCATCTGTTTGTGCCAATCAAAAGTATCCGACACATGTAATGAATTGAACTTAATATTCCTTGCTAAGCTGGCTGATTATAGAAGATTTGCATTCCGTTTTCTGCTTTCTAAATTTGTATATTAGTCATAATTCCCATTACAAATCTATTTATCATCATTTAAGTAATACCCTTATGGTATAGATTATATACGAATGATTTCGCTCATCTATTGAATTATAGAAATTACAGATGTTTATAAATGTTTTTCATAAATAATTTGCTGTATAACGTTGCCTCAATGTGTATGTTACGTCGTGATCAGTTTGTTCTTACATGAATGGCTTTGGAATCAAGCAAGAGATGACAAAGGTTTTGATCAAAATTCCTATGACACTCCCGTTAAGCTAATTTCCCTTCCATGGTGGAAGTTCATGTGTCTAACCTAATTTGTCAGTTTATTTTTTTTACTTTGCTTCTGGATTGTGATTTGGATATGATTAGTATTGTCGATTTCAGAACATGTTTTTTTGTTTTATTCTAGAATATCTCACATACATTTTCCATTGTGTGATGTATTTGTGTTACAGATAGTGTTTGAGGTTTGCATTTGTTTTATTGTCTGTCCAATGTATATAGATACCATTACATAAATTGATTACATTGATTGGTTTGCCTCATGCTGACTGAAGTCTGTATGCACCATACAGTCATTTAAAATGGTTGTTATCATTATGTCTTAAATTAACAAAATATATTTTTGTAATAGATACCTTCTTGCTACTTCCATTATTCATACTGATATGCCCATACTATTATTAAAACGCGCAATACTGGTGATTCCATTACCAGCACCATAGCATCGTAAATAAAAAAATACATATAAACAATTTACAACTGCAAAATTATTGCTAAGTAACAAGCAATGTAACCAAGAACATAAAAAGGACAATAATTATTATCTAATCAATTCAACAGATTTCGCTTTAGCAATACGAACTGATATCTGTGCCGAAAGCATATTAAGTGTACATAATTAAATGTTTAAACATCAAAATCAAATCATTTTAAAATAAAATGTTTAATGAACAAAATGCATAAATCACTACAGAATTAAAATATCACTTTCATTTAATGTCACATGTGAAAGTTTGTAATGGTTAATTGTTATTTATCGGAAAAAGAAAAACAAAACAGAATTAAAATATCATTGTCGTTAAGTTTAGTTGAAGAGATTTCCAACCATTGTTTGCATCATTTACACTAATAACACATTATTGGAAATATCATCTGAAAATTTCACATGTTGGGAAAATTGTTTTTGAGTATTCTAAATAGTATTACAAATTTTCAAAAGCAGCTGAAAATTTATTGACGGACGGCACAGGGAAATCATTGCTGTGGTCAGATTATCTTGGTACTGTTTCCTTTGTCGGTTTCACTTCATCAATGTTATCACTATCAGTCATTTCAGCACACGTTTGAACTGCATTGTCCACATAAACAAATAGACTTATCCATGTCCGAATCACAATCAAGAAGCAAAGTAAAAACTTTGGAACTGACAAGTTTGATTAGACACATGAACTTCCACCAAGGAAGTGAGGCTGGGTGCTCTGAAAGGGTAAGCACCTCCTGTTTAGCTAGCTACACCCGCTACGTGTGTAATCAAAATTGTGTGAAAGGAACACGGAACTATGGGACGTCAAATATTTCCAGGGCAATTCTAGATACAGAGACATCAAAGTTATCAACAATTCTGCGATGGCGGCCATACAACTTTTTGAAGGCCTTGATAAGCCTAGGCTTGCAATTTCCATGAGTCAACCATTGATTTGCAAGCAGCCTGATTCGTTGTACTATGCCCCTAGTGGGAACAAGCTCTACCATAGCTTATTACTTGGGAAACAAATACACCATTATCAGGAGAAGCAGGTTTATTGCTACATAGAAAAGGAAAGTTGACAATAGAAAAATTGAAGTCATTACGTTTGCCATACAGTTTCAAATGTAACATTTCGTGGGCGTCATAATTCTGGTATAAATCTAAATATGAAGCAGATCTTGAGGAATCAGTTGTAACTTTTATTTCAAGATAACTCGGATGGATGGCATTCACATAGTCTCCAAATTCAAAGTAACGGTAAATTCGGCATTTGGTAATTTTGGTAATTGAAAATTGTTTAACACGTAACCAGATTGTGTTAAGCATATAAATACTCAAAACTTCCAATGCGAACAAAATGTTCTAACTTAGAATCTATTGTTCTTAAGTGTACTGGCACAAATTTTGGATAGTTGTAAATCAATAATGCCTTGGTCTATTTGTTGTTTCTTGGGGATGGTATTTAGTTGACCTAAGCCCCTAAGTTTGGCTTGTTGAGTTAAGCTTGGCCAATTATCTCTCATCAGTGAAATTCTTCTTTTAACATACGACATGTTTTTCTCTAACTTCTTTTAATAAATGCATAATGCGTTATCCGTAGCTTATTACCCCTTTTATCGAAAGAAATAAAGTCACAATTCACACAGATTTAACTTAATACGTTAATGCAACATTTACAACAATTGTTTTACTAGACAAGGGAGTCAAATAAAGGTTAACCTCATAAGCGTATTATCTGACGCTAACACCAGGGTTACAACAGGTTTTTTAACATCGTGCTGGAGAGCTAATCATATCGTAGCTTTGAGAGTTTTAATGATCAAGACTCTAGACAATCCTTTGTCACGACAATATTAACAACACTCGTATTTATCACGACACACTCCTTCAACAATCCATCCAACAAGTCCATTGACTTAAATATCAAAACTATGTGAGAGTTTTTATCACCAAATTATAACTTATCCATATGATGTAACAATTCGCTGACTGATGTTGATGATAGCTTGAAGGACACAATTCTATTTCAGGAATAAACCATAAAAATAAAGTATCTTTAAATATACTTATGATATGAAGACATGCTAGTAAACAACCATCACTTTACTATAAATAGTCATCTTATCGTACAAAACCAAACTATACAGCTGAACACTTTCTTATTGGTAATTAGAAAAAAATGGAAGAGTTATTGTGTTTGGGGTCAATGACCTTTAACATGAAAAGGTTCTAAATCGTCAACAACCCTAAAGCAAGTATCTTTCAACTTTGTATCCAGATTCTCTTAACTAGGGATTTTCAAAATAAACTATCTTTACTATTGTTTCACTCTCGTTTATTGTGATTATATCGTGGTAGGGTTTGTCTTTGACAATCACATGTTTTCAGGTACAATTTCGTATATTCATAAACGGAATGATAGAGTGGATGTATATGGAACCAAAAGTCTTCTAAATAACGTTTACATATATAGGTTTGGTGGCATTCCATAACAATCTAATGACTAGACGTCCAGAAGCCTTATAAGTTGAGCCGTATTTTTAATCATTGCGGATTTCTGAATGAGTCACTTGTTAAATATTGCAACTGGACAACAATGCCCTATAGTCAATCTTTTATAGTAGAATTTTGATCATACATATGTATTTTTTTGCGTCGGACAAATGCGATATTTAAGTAAGTTATTTTTACTTGTCTTGGTGGCCAATTATCATATTTGCACTTATTTAAAGTAATGTTTAAAGATATGACTTAAAATCAGTGCACAGATGTTTTTATGTGTTACAAAAATCATCAGGTGAAATGATGCTGAATCTAAGTGTTCCTTAATTATGACGTCACAATAGAACTGTAGTAATGTCAGAATTTTACAAGGGAGATAATTCCTTTTGTCGGTAATAAATGTTATATAGTTTCTAGTCGTTTATTGTATGAATAATGTGTTTATATCTTACAAATCATATTTGTATATTATTACTGGCAATCATAATAAATGATATATTTCAATCATACTTTAGTCTTGTTTTATTTTGTAAAACTAGCAGGTATCAAAATTGATTTTATGCATTGAAACATTTCAATGGAACATCTCCGGATGATAAACTACGAGAAAGACAGAGAGGTGACTGTATGATAGACATGTGTGTGAAATGGACACCAGGATAAAACAAAAAATTAAATATGTACTTTATACTTTTAATATAAAAATGGGATAATTCCATAAATTTCAGAGGATTGGTTTATAATACAAAATTTCTATCTTCTATTGGTAACCATATCAATTAACAGAAGACAAGAAATGGAACTTAAATAGCGCGATTTCTTGATTATTGTGACAGACCTTTTCAAACTTAGTTCTTGATTATTGATCAGACAGGCCATTTTAAACTTATAAATTTTGAGTGGTTGTTTTAATATCATTCACATCATGGAAATATCCATTTATGGAACAAAATAGGAAATTATACAGACGTCCAAAAAAAACATTGTAACTCAATTTATAAACGCTCATCGCCATCTTTTTATAGGTGTTCTTTGTCACGTGTTTAGTGCATGGAAGAACATTTGATTGAGAAAATAAGGATTCATTTCATGATATATACAATTCAAGTAGGATGTAACGTCTGTCAATGGTACAAGGTTAGAAAATTTCAGGATTGTAGTATATCATGAATGGATGCAATCTAAGTGTGATTTATTAAATGTATAATAATTTAAAAACAATTGGTTTCACAATTTTAGTCCAAGCACTACTGATGAGGAATTATATTCTAAAACGGTCGTCTAGTGCTGTAAAATCAACACTGGTATTTTGTGTAATAAACTATAAGCAATATTTATTATAAATTTTGTGGTCGTCATTACAGTATCGTTAATAAGTTTGATGTCTCTGTGTTCAAGATTTACCTGGAAATTTTTGACGTCCCATAGTTCCATGTTCCTTTCACACAATTTTGATTACACATGTGGGATGGGCGTAGTTAACTAAACAGGAGGTGCTTACTCTTTCAGAGCACCCTGCTTCACTTCCCTGGTAAAACTTCATGTGTCTAGCCTGACTTGTCAGTTCCAATGTTTTTACTTTGCTTCTGGATTGTGATTCGGGCATGGATTAGTATGTTATGATAAATATACACTTGGTAAAGTTGGTATTCGTTATTCATGATATTAAACTTTATTATAACACTTTTGATATGTTTTGAGGTTTGCTTATCACCCTACATAAGATCAATAAACTCCGCAGGGACAATTAAACCATTACCGTGTTGACGACGATCTTTAAGCACTTACTTAATGTAATTAGGAGACAATCTCAAGGAGATTATGCTGTAACATTTGTCCCCAGTAATCGTTTAAGTAATTTCATATCGTTCCATATCGTTCAGAAGGACAGTGCACATTTTAGTACATCAATGCTGTAACATTTGTCCCCAGTAATCGTTTAAGTAATTTTATATCGTTCCATATCGTTCAGAAGGACAGTGCACATTTTAGTACATCAAGGTCAAGTCAATAAAAAATCAAAAGTTCACATGTACTGTTAAAATTTGAGGAAATGAGTACAATGTTATTCGTCCCCCCAAAATACGGATAAAATATCAAGTACAGTTGCACTCAACCTGGTCAAGTTTTAGTTACAAAATTTAAGTTTTCATTGAAAGAATTACTCACGACACGCTTATGAAACAGAAGAATAATAGACAGATGTTTGTTACTTTAACACATTTGCGTGTCGTATTATTTTAGAGATGAAAATTTTATTTTATTTTATATTTACAATTCTTTCTTTTAATCAATATTTTGATTTGTTTTAACCCTTGGCGCTATTTCTTCCATACCTGCTCATGTGAGATAGAATTTTAAGTCATGCGAGATCGGCGTATCTCACACGACTACGTGATCCCCTGTGTAGGACATGGCGTAATATTGCGGGAAAATTGATACACATCAAGGGTCATAACCCCAATTGTCTTTCATGGGAATTGAAATAGGGTTTTACCGAAGACAGGTACAGTCATATTGTAAATATAAGTAAATGAATAGTTAAACATTTGACGTTAAAAGAGAAATAACTCTGTTTACAAATTATTGAATCGCACTTTCAATGTCAGTGGATTATTCACATGGTATTTATAATGTGTTTTCTATGTTATCTGTTTGGTTATGTCTGACTGAATTGCATTTCTTATATAGTTCACGTGAGTTTTGTTTTGTTTTTTCTAAATTATGTATTTTTTCTATCCAAATGTATTGAACTTTACACATGGTTGTTTGTTAAGAAGTATGCAAAGTTAAATTGAATATTTTGTTTTATTAATATAAAAAATAAAGCTTGTTTGGCAGACAACAGCCTTTAAAAATCACCTAGGTCAAACACGTGAACATGCAATAGTTAAGTGAGGCCGGGTGCGCAGGAAGGATAAGTACCTTGATCTGTCAAAAATTATTTCATCGTATGCAAAGCAAATAGACAGATGCCATAGATACGAAAATAAAATTCCGTATTTGTTGCCAAGGTTACTGATTATATGACAAAGAAACCCGTAGCTTAGAGACATTTATTTTGTCATAGCTAAAGTTTTTAGAAACAAGAAAAACAAATAATACAATCAAGACTAGGGGTAACAGTAGAAACATAATCAATAAAATTTTGGAGATACCATTTAAATTTTTTATTTTATTGACAATTTCTTTTCAAAGTTTTCAAAATTTGTGATAATATTGACAAATAAAATAAAACACGTGACTTTCAAGGGATGTTAGACCAGGTGCTCCTGAAAGATAAGCGCCTTTTGTTTAGCTAGCTAGACCAGCCATGAATAAAATTAAAAGGAATAGAACTATGAGGTAAACATTTTTTATCCTGAGACATGATATTTATTAACGATATTGTGATGACAGCCACAAAACTTTTTGAAGGCCTTGATAAGCGTAGGCCTTCAATATCCTATCCAACACTTGTGCAATTTATTTGTAAGTAGCTTCCTTCGTTATGTAAAGTTCAAGTAATATGAAACAGTTCTATCTTATTGTTATTATGAAATAAATAAAAACCAAACATATTACTCCATGCCAAAATCATAAGCATTAAATGCTTGTAGATTGCTTAAAAGGAAAGGGAAGATGATTGTTGAGTTCTTGCAATTTGTCATATACTTTCAAATAAAGCGTTAGCTTTCAATTATTTTTTTGTTATATAAATAGTGTCCGGTGATATTTATCAAGAACAAATATTCAAAAGAACAAGAAAGCAGACGGTTTTAAACAATTAAAACGTGGTATGTTACTTAATAATAATAAACAAAAATAGTTAATAGCAACACGATATTATATTAAAACACATGACTTCCACTTAATACACTTGATAACATAAAGATTTTTTTTCAGATTACAAAAAACCGGACAATCCCTTATCTGAAGTCGGAAAGCACGCCAGTTGCAATCACGACACACTCATCCCACATACATCTGTAATTATGTAATATGTAGCATGTTGATGCCGCTATCGATAACTGTAAGGATACAATGCTTCTAAATCGGGATAAAATATTAAATATTGTCATTGTTAAGACATTACTGAGTGATCTTTTAATAAGTTTTACATTTTAATACCATAAATATCCTAGCTTTCAGACAAACTTAAACCATGCAGATGCACGTATTTCAACATACATTTGCACAGAAGAGACATGAAAGAGAGCTTGTATGGTATCCAAATGTTCGGAGTAGCTGTTAATTACAGAAAACCAATAAACATCATTTAGCCATTACGTCCAGTGACTATTCAAAATTATTGATTTCGGTCTACCATTACCATCTGTTTTTATTATTTCGCATTTTCTTATTGTTTATCGCCAAATCATTGTATTTATATTTGAATGACGTTCTGCCTCTTTATAATTCTAAATTTTGAGACTATGTGAATGTCATCTAACCCCATTAACTAAAAAGAAAAAGATACGCCCGATTCTGTTTCATATTTAGGATTATACCTCCAAATATTACACCACACTACAATTGAAGCTAAACGACAATAGTGATGACTCCGTTTTCTATTTTCAACTTCCTATACTATAGACTATTGGATCAATATGTTTTTATAGAAATAGATGTATATAAAATAATTTTATAATGCCTGATAATTATGTTCTGTAACATATATAGAGTAATGAAAATATTTTAAAAAAAACTTTCTTATACAATGCAGCAATACATCTGCTTCTCCTGGTTATGGTGCATGTGCTTCACATTTAATATGTTATGGTAGAACTTGTTCCAACCGTGACTTTATGTAACGAAGCAAGCCAATTGCATATAAATTGATGACTCTAGGATATTGCGAGATACATTTGTCTAAGCCTTCCAAATCTTCATTGCAATCATCACACTATTATTGAGGGATATGGTGTCTCTGTGTCTGAAATGGTTCTGGAAATATTTCATTTTCACTGTCTATTTCGCATGTAGCAAGTAAAGCTAGCAAAACAGGAGGTATTTATCCTTCCGTAGGACCCTGCCTCACATTAAGTTAATATTTTCGTGTTTAACTTAATTTATTGATACTATTGTCTAAATTTGCTGCTAGTTCAAATTTGAAATTCCTCAAAAACTAATGCATATTCCCTCGTGCAAAGTATTTCCTAAGCTAATTTTGGTAAAATATGTTTTGGTCCTTTGGGTTTCTTTTCAACATCTTGGAAAAAAGTTTTGATTTCATAATTTTGGTCCAGGCACTACTCATGAGAAATTGCATTCCGAAACGGCCATTTAGTGCTGTAAAATTAAAACTGGTATAACATGTAATTAAACCCTGAGCCGGTATCTTCGCTGGTGGCTGGTGATCCGATGATATCACAAACTCAGTAGGCAATAATTGTTTATTAGTGTCAGAAATAATATATTAACTTAATTTGTTGCCAGTTAAAATTTTAAATTTATACTCCCTCGTTCAAAGTATTTCCTAAGCTGATTTTGATAAAATATATTTTGGACCTTTAGATTTCTTTTCAACATCTTGGGAAAAAATGTTGGTTTCATAATTTTGGTCCAAGCACTACTGATGAGAAATGGTATTCCGAAACGACCGTGTAGTGCTTTAAAATTAAAACTGTATAATATGTAATTTAACCCTGAGCCGGTATCTCTGCTGGTGGCTGGTAACATATATTTTGGTCATTTGGGTTTCTTTTCGAAATCTTGAAAAAAAGTTTTGGTTTCATATTTTTGGTCCAAGCATTACTGATGAGAAATTGTATTCCAAAACGACCGTCTAGTGTTATAAAATTAAAACTGGTATAATATGCATTTGCAAGTTTTAAAGTTTTAATTTAGCTTCTTGCATTTAGTTTTTTACTTGACAGACTTTTGTATAGCTTGAATGATTTAAGACATCTTACTTTCGATCTTATCAAAATTTGAAACACACTACGTAAATAAATATAAATAATGTTTCACAATTTTCCGTTAAACATGAAATGGTCAATTCTTGGTTGTTGTGTTTATTAGTAAGTTCATATTCTTTAACTACACTATTTTATAATTAATGATTTCAAACAATAATAATTACACACTTCAAAATGCTTTAATCAAAGGCAACACAGAACAGAGTAAGGAAAACAAAATACAATTTGTAGAAGAAAGTGATCATGAAACCCAAACATACTTGTCCATGTCTAAATCACAATCATTTTGATAAGAACAGTGCAGACGCCATAAGAGAAGGGGCAAATGAGTAAAACATTCCTGGATGTTACAATAAAGGGAGGCCTACAAAAGTTTGATTTTTGAGAGAGAATCACAACATACCTGCAGCGGGATGATGGATACAATAAAGGGAGGCCTACAAAAGTTTGATTTTTGAGAGAGAATCACAACATACCTGCAGCGGGATGATGGATACAATAAAGGGAGGCCTACAAAAGTTTGATTTTTGAGAGAGAATCACAACATACCTGCAGCGGGATGATGGATACAATAAAGGGAGGCCTACAAAAGTTTGATTTTTGAGAGAGAATCACAACATACCTGCAGCGGGATGATGGATACAATAAAGGGAGGCCTACAAAAGTTTGATTTTTGAGAGAGAATCACAACATACCTGCAGCGGGATGATGGATACAATAAAGGGAGGCCTACAAAAGTTTGATTTTTGAGAGAGAATCACAACATACCTGCAGCGGGATGATGGATACAATAAAGGGAGGCCTACAAAAGTTTGATTTTTGAGAGAGAATCACAACATACCTGCAGCGGGATGATGGATAACATGTAACTTGGCTGTGTTTCTGGCCTTATTAGAACAATTTTGACGTTGAAAGGGAAATAACTCTAATCACACTAAACAATATATAAATCTTTTAGACAGAAAAGTTGTAATTAACACTTTCGTAAATTGATACACAATATCAACTTTCCTAAAAATGTGTACATTGTACATATTTTGATGGCAAGTGGTATATTTTGTACCACTTGCCTTCAAAAATTACAATTAACATATTTTGAGGACAAGTGGAACAATTTTTAAGCATATGTTCAGGGTCAAAAATGTTTCCTGTCCACTGCTATCAGCTATCTCATATCTCTGTAAGTAAGGCTAAAACCACCAAAAGATATAAACATTATAGGAATGAAGTTCTTTTTGTTATAGAAGTATGAAAAAATTAGACATTTTGCACACTGAAAAATTCGCTACGCGAATTATGTTATGTGTTCAATGTCCAATTCTTTCATACTTCCATAACAAAAAGTAAAATTAACTTCATTTCATTTACTTTAATTTATATAAATGTTTTCAACAATGTAACAATGTAGCCGTAGTAAATAAAGAAAGCGCAACGCTATGGCGTAGGAATTCAAATGCCTTAGTACGTCATCCATAATATGATTACGTCACTGAGAGCCAATCCATTCATAAAAACGTAACAGAAAAATATGACCAATCAAAATGCTCGAAACAAAGGTGAATTGAATTTGAATTATTTATTGAAACTGTAATATGTTATTATCTTTTCTCTGTAGTACGTTATATGTAATTCAAAGTTGCAGTTGATAAAACAAAGGTTATATCGATTTTTAAATGTTCTTAATTATGGTCGTAAAATCGGTGTTCTTGGTTGATTTCTTCCTCCATCTATCACGTGGTACAAATACGAGGGTTTATGATCTTCAGTGGTTTTAATTTCGGTAAGGGTAAAGTAGTCTAATTCAGGTAAGTAAATATATACCTATATCATTTAATTACGGTTAGGTCACAGTTAGACTTATAATTTCGTTGAGGTAAAAGTGGATATTCTAACTCAAGTGAGGTAAAATTAGTCCTAATTCCGTTGAGGTAAAACTAGACCTTTTAAAGCCGGAGAGGTAAAAGTAGGTACTCTAATCTCAGCGAGGTAAAATGTTTTAAATCCGGTGATGTAAAAGTGGATCTTTCATTTCCGGTGATGTAAGAGAAGATGTTTTAATTACGATGGGGTAAAAGTAGACCTTTAATTACGATGGGGTAAAAGTGGATGTTTAAATTCTGGTGAGGTAAAAGTAATTTTATTTCTAGTGAGGAAAAATAACTCATTTGTTTCCTTTGATGTAAAACGATCATGATTTCTGTATGGTAAAAGCAAGGCTTTCAATTCCGGGGAGGTAACAGTAAAAGAAACCAATGTTTCGAGGTCATTTAAAAACTGGTAAATCTCTCACTCCTCTGAAATTGTATTAAATGAAACCCATCATGTGTATTACAACCTGTCATCCTGTACGACGTTACTTCTCCTATCTTAACAACAACGCGCCCTCTGTCATAATTGTCATGTAAATTGTAACTTCTTACAGTAATATACAATAGCATACATGACAGATCTGGTGTAAATTTCATGAAAAGATATTTTGACTAAAATCTTTTAGAGATTTGAAATATTATTTGAATGCAGTTAATATACCACTAAAACATTCAGCGTGGCTTCATAGTTGAAGCAAGCAGGAAATTAAAATTTGATTTTTTTGGATTCAGGAACCGACATTTACAAACGATTGGCATTTGTGTTGTAAATATTTTAAAAAAATAGATGCCCGGTTGTATCCATTTAAAGTGAGGAGTTTTTTATTTAGTTCTTATCTTTTTGTGTTTACAGTTTGTGTTGAAAGCTGAAATAATGATTGTCCATTTCAGTTAAATCTGTCTAAATCCTTCACTTACAAGTAGCATGATTAAATGTTTATACAGATTCTGTTAGTGTTAGGAACTTGTACAATCAAAAATAAACATACCATTCCATGCCCGAATCACAATCCAGAAGCAAAGTAAAAACTTTTAAAACTGACAAGTTAGGTTAAACACGCGAACTTCCACCACCAGAGAAGTGAGGTCGGGAGCTAAAGAAGGCTAAGCACCCCAAATTAAGCTAGCAACACCCGCCACGTGTGTAATCACAATTGAGTGAAAGGAACTTTGAACTATAAGACGTCAAACTTTTTTAAGAAGTTCCTCGTTTTGTTCACCAGATTTGCCCATTTAGGTTCCACAAAGGTTGGTATGTATCGATTGCTTACATAGTTCGATGTACAAACATCAGATTTCTTCAAAGTTTTTCAACTCTATCTTTTCTGTATATATCTGTATAAATTATTTTTATGTATTGAAAATGCTTCTTACTTTTATGGATTATGTGTTTACTATTTCGTAACACGCCACAACTGACACTGGATTTAAGAACAAGATAAAGACATAAACAAGATAAAAACATACTAATCCATGTCCAAATCACAAATCTAGTACAAAATAAAAAACTGAAAACTAGCAAATTAGGTTTAACACACAAACTTCTACCAGGGAAGTGAGGTCGGGTGTTTCGGAATGTTAAGTATCTCCTGTTTTGCTAACCAACCCTCCGCGTGTAATCAAATACAATGTGAAAGGATCATGCAACTATAAAATATGTCGGATATATTCAGGATAATTTTAGATAGAGAGACATTAGAAAATTGAAATAATTTTTATTTTATTTCAATTTTGTTTAATATGGCGATAAAAATGACTGCGATTTTTGTCCAAATGTACAGAATTGCCAGACCATCCTGTTTATATTACAATGGTTGGACAAGAAAACACTGACATATGTTACCATGTTTTAATCATAATAAATAATAAAATATATTTTATACAAAACATTGTAATAGCATTAATTGATCGATTACATAACCGAGGTGACAACAATCTCAAAAGAAAATTGTTTGAATAAACCCCACCTTATAATGCACATTTTAAAAATTCATTTCACATTGTGAAATACAATGTACACTGTCTTTTCATCCAATGACAATTTAAGCATGACAATTCTAATGCTTCTGTAGTATATGATGAAGGACACGTTGTATAAAATCCCCAATAAGTGTAGTACTGCATTCATTTTGACGGATTATAGACTGTTCATGTTGTGATCATAGTCTGATTTTTGCTGTAATAACCTAAACATGACTTGTTAAATTACGGCAATCTATGGTCAAAAACACTACCGAATCCAACATTCACATAACAGTGTAATCAATCACATCCACTTTCTCTTGCTATTTAACAACAATTGCTCACTAGAGCCAGACAGATTTCAACTATCCATTGGTATGAAGGACAACGGCTACATCAAAATGCTTGTGTCTTCCTCAATGACCGTGTCTCATCTCAGGTAACTGGTGACTGTGTTGTGTTTTCTAAAAAGGAAGGAGCGTGTGTATTAGCACAAACGATGTCGTTTCTAATGCATTTCTAAATTCCATACTTAAAAGCAACGAACCTCAACAAAAATATAGTAAAACACGTACCTTCTTTCACGAATATTTTGTGCTCAGATAATTAAGTATTCGCCTATTACTAAGAGTGCATTTGTAATTTAAGACTCAAATCTGAATGAAAATCTTATTAAATGACTAATGATAAGAGGTCATCAGCTATAACTGATGTTGCATAAAAAACTTATATGAAATGGGCCGATTGCTTAGTTTGGCCAATTGACCCTTAAAACATTCCTTGTAGTTTCAGGGTAGACGAACTGATTTCAAAACTGATAAAAACAGTATACTTCCGTATTTAAAGGATTTTTATAGAAACTTACCTATCCTTACAATACTATCCACTATACATTCACATCGAGGTAAATCAAATTTTGTTCCTGGTAGACACTTCTTATTGATCCATCCGAAAAATGGAAGTTTTATTTTAAAATCAAAATCAGCTGAATTCTCCATGGCAACACATGTTACTGAAAGACAAAAATCATTTTGATGATCAACAAGTGTTTATTGTTATTGTGGTTTGAGCATGGACAGGTATGCTTGTGTTATACATCCTAATGGTATTTGTCGCTCTTGTTTTTTTTATTTGTTTGGTCGTCACTGCACGTAATTTTTTCTTGTAGTGTTTCTAAACATAAAAACATTTCTTACTTGTTACGGAATGAATGCTCTAACAAAAACTTGTGATGGAAGGTATAGCTCTTTTGATAACTAGCTAGTCCAACATAAAAATACTCCGTTTGTACCACGGTTGTCTTGCATACTTACACCGTGCGGGTGCCATGGTAGTAGTAGTTGTTGATGTCTTTTGTTGTCGTGTTATTTGATTGGGATCTAAATCTAACGACATTGCTGAAAACAAGAATATGTGAATTAATTACTGGTTTGAATCTTGTTGAGGTTTAAATAAAAAATATATCAAATGAAACCATTATGTCGTCATTTCCTGACATCATCGCTCAATTACAACTCAATGACATTAGAAAATTATTTACATAATAAATAACAACTTAATCACAGTAAAATATAGTAAAAGAAGTACATGTACATGGTATACAATAATTCCAACCTGTGAAAATGACCTTACTAATGACAAATACAAGATCCAACAAGCGACAAATAGACAACTCTAAAAACATCGGACGTGAAGCGGATGTTTTAGAGAAGAGATCTCAATCTGTGTTTTAAAGTTAATTAAAATACGTTAGTTTATCACACATGAAAATTGTGTATCGCCGTCTGATTACGCAGTCTTAATATAATTCATTGATAGTGTTTGGTTTTTTCCAGCTATATTAATGCATTCATTTTCGATACACAAAAGAAACCTATGAAAAATCGCAGATACAAACGTAGTTTTCGGTAGTACAATGTAGAATGATTCTGATTGTATCAACTAGCACTTGGTTTTAATACCCGTCACCATTTAACACATGTACAGAGCTATATACTCACGTAAACATGTCTTCTTTGAAAAATGTTCCGACAAAGGTAGTAATTCTTTATAGGATTTTAAAACCAAAAATTTGTTTGTTGTTGCTATGGTTTCCAGTGCATTAAGATGGTCAAAACTTTTATTTCCAATACTAATAACTATCAAACTAACTCCACTGTCTTTCATATCAGTCGTTTTATGTAACAACTCTTCACTCGTCCAGGGTCTGTTGTCACCAATCAGAAGCATTGCAATCCTTGTACTATGTTCACGAGTCAACTTACTCGCGTTTGATAAACTTTCAACACTGTTCATGCACTGAATTGTATTATTATTTTGAAAACCAGCTGGAGGTTTTTGTAATTCCCGGAGAGACCTTGATACGTCTGGACCTGATGACTGGAATTCTGTTTCGTATGAACTATCGTCTGAACAAACCACAAAACCAACCTGCGTCAGTATAAAATGTAGTATGCATTAAACATAAATAAAAGAAATGCTACGTTTCTCTGTATACTAATGAGAACATGGGAGAAAAGAAATATGAATCAAACAACCAAACGAGATAAGAAAAGATAAAGAAAAACACACGTTCAAGTTTGGAACCAAACAATTTTTAAAATGGACTATACGTGTTTATGTACTTCTTGTGTAATTGGTGATGGTAAGTACTCTTTCGAAGTAGGATGAATACATTTTGCATGATTTTAATGCCATGCAGAATTAGAAGTTTTGGTTTGTTGTTTTATTCAAAAGCTTACTCGTAACATTAAATGTGCGTTATTTTAGAAAGCCGGCCACGCCCACAATTTTCCGACAAAGGCCGCCATCACGGTACCAAAGCAATGTCACGGCAACTAATGACGTATTAGTGTCAGTTACGTCATAAAACGGCGCAATTCAGGCCAAGTTTTCATTCTTTTTGTGTGTAATTCAAGGATGGCAGGCCTTTGTCTGAACATTTTTGGCGTGGTCAGCGATACGTCAATTGGTTTATTGAGAAACATCTTGTAGTTGTGGTTCTTTTTACGATTGCTTTGGATGTTGCCAAGTACATTCTGTCAGTCAAATACTTTCTATTTTTTTTATAAGTCTCAATAATTTTCATCTTAATTCTCTTATTTCATTCATTTTTTGATTGGAGTTATTTGTAACATTGGATATCACAGCAAGCTACTTGCTTTTCAGCTACAATAGGTTATACAAATCAAAAACAAATATACAAACCAGTTCTAAACAGAGCAAACACAAACGTGTAAGAGCTAGATGATCCTGGAGATCTGACCTATATATATATATTTTGATAATTTATTTCAACATACCTGTACAGTTCCTGGTGGAGCATTATGGTGATCTATTATATATTTAACAAAGGATTTCTGTTTTCCAAAATTAACATCAGATATACTTGAATGTCCATCCAACATGAAGATAATATCGACTAATAAATTACATTCTTCTGAAAATAGAAAACAGAAATATCAAGTTAATGCAGAGATATGAAAGCGCAGTCCCAAGTGAATAAAACGTTAGAATCCAAATCCTCAGTTTACTTCAAGTTTGGAAAAACGTTAAGTTTCCTTTTTCAAGTGAGTTTATGCAATTTAACTTTTTCTGATTAATATCTGCACAATTTGGGTTGAGGCTAACCAGTGAGGTGTGTCGTAAGCTTTAAATATACGGACAGGAAACACTTTTTATATTCTAAACTGAAGCAAAGTCCAGCCAACATTTGTTACGTTTTGCCTTTAGTTTCCCTTCATTTATCACATTATTTACTACAAACTGTCCATCTGATATATAAATCAGAGAGAAAAGTCAATGCTATCTATTGACATGCACAGTGACAAAATATTTTTTCACTAAGGATATTCCTTTTATGGTGAATCCTATTGTTCTTACCTTTCTCTTTTGGTATATGTTTACTTTGAATTCCTAACAGAATAAAGGGTAAAATAAATAAAACTCCAATACTAGATTGATCAAATCTAACAAACTTCATTTCTGTAATCTGGGTATATCTGCAAGTATAAAGAAATATGTTATAAATTGTTACTACCAGAACAGAAGAGCTTAAAACAACAATATTTACTTGCATAATAAGATGTACTGTTAGTGGTAAGTACCAGTATCTGAAAGTTTGCCCAAGTATTATTTTCACTATCAGACAACGATAGTAAAATTTCGATAGTAGAATTCTTGATCTTGAACTTCACTGATTGGTAAAGCGCTTTCGTTTTCCTGTAGGAAATATTCTTAAGTCCTACAGGAAGTTGGTATTACTCGGGACAAAATCCGAAGTTTTAAAAACAAACATTTTTGGCATAAAACTAACAGTCTTGCACGGTTCCAAATTTTAATGTTTTTAAATTGGTTCAATAATTTAACAGAAAGCGGAAATTTTTCTCAAAAAGAAAAGGTTTACGTCAAATTAATTTGTTTAGCGGCGATCAAATGAAGATCTATCGCAGAGAACTACCTCCAGTTCCACGCAAAGTAAAGTTAAAACTGTGGAGATCTAACTTTTTTTATCAAAGTTGCAGTTGAAATAAAATATTGCACTGTTTTCGTGCGGGATTGAGTTTGTTGACTGGCACTCGTCTTAAAATAATTCCAAGCCTCGTCATCTCTTGTTCAGAAAACCGTCATAACAGTCATGGCCATATTTTACGATTGGAATCATCATGAACAATTGTTCAGTGTTATAATTCTATTTATAATGATTTTGGTGCTGTCGGTATACTTTTTAGCATCGCAGAAGTTTAGTCATATCTCTATATAATATATTTAAATTAAATGCCTTAAACTTTAATTCATAGCTTTGGGGAGTTTACAACAAAGCCTGAGCTGATTACGGGCGGACACATATCATGATCACATATGGCAGACAGTGGCGTAGCCAAGAGGACTAAATGTGCAAGCCTGGTGCCAAAGGCATCAAACGCGACGTCTTTTCTTTTTATATGTATACGTTGTTGCAGGGAAAACCGGAGCAATTTGGTGTACTTTTCTGCATTCTAAATCAATATTAACATGGATAAAAGAGTTAAAAATTGTATTTTTATCACGTATCTTCGCACTTTATTAAATTTGCGCTAGCTATTCTCAGCATGGTAGAACAAAAGTAATATTCCATTTATTAAGTGTGAAGCAACAAGATATAGACATTTCTACTGGATCTATGGATTAATCGTTAGCTCATTCGGAATAGTGTCCCACTTAACAAGAAGTTAAGCAACATCGAGTGTGGTCTTCACCTGACAGTGATTTCCCCAACTCGATCAACCAGTCCACTTTCTATGACTCTATTTTATTCTGTTCTGAATTCATATATAGGGCCTCGGAATAGTTAAAATCGCTTATTTGGGAGATTGAAGTTGTTTAACCAAGCTGAAGATGCCATTAAAAATTATAGCTTAATGCTCTCATTCCTCATATCTTCAGCAGTAATATGAGCTTGATCCGAGAACATTGTATTTTAGACTCACATGCATCCCAGGAAAATATACATGGCTAATAATCCGAGTTAGACGAACATATTGGCTTATCACTACTAGACTAAGAGCGTGACGAAATTTTCTGTTTAAGATTTGACAAAAATCATTGTTTTATTTTCTTAATATTTTGTATTTAATTTTCATTTGTACATGGTAACAGACTGAAATAATTTTTAAAATTAAAAAAATTAACTGCAAGCACAGGATTATTGGCTTATGTATTCACGCTACGCCACTGGCAGACTTCGCACAGTTGTTAGTCTACAATCCAACAAACTATACTCTGTATTAGTATCAAAGATGCATAAACCGAAAACATCTTTTTTTTATCTCTTCAATTTCAGTGTTTTGTTTAAGTTGTAAAAACTGGGTGCTTTTAGTCTTATATACTTTGGTGGTCGTAAATGTAATAATTAAAAATCTGACTAATACTTATGTATGTATTTATTAAAGAATTTTACAGGCATATGTAGGTTACAGAGCAATGAATGCCAATCATACAGAATATATTAATATAAAACTAAATAGTTCCTACACACTCATTCATGTTTGTACTGTTAAATTAAAGACAGTAGTAATAGCTGATAGATAGAAATTTTTAGAATTTTTTTCAGTACCTAAAACCACTTTACGATTATATTGATAGGTTCAGTACTACTGTAAATAAAATTTTCGATTGAAAATATATTTTCATATACTTAGAAGTTTATCTTAAGTTTTTTATCATTATTTCATATTTGCACATGGATAGTGTGTTATTCTCAAAAAAAAAAAACCAGGAAAATGCCTGTATTATAGAAGGTTTATAACAATTCATTACAGTACAATTCTTGACGGCAATTTCACAAACAAAATATATGAAAAGGTGGTAGTAGATCATTAAAATCAAAACTTTAAGGAAAGCGTGATTTGAACATTTTAGAAGATTTTATCAAATTAAAATATTACATTCGTCACTTTGTCCTAGTTATGTATTCATATATTTTTGTTGATTTATTTTGTTGTTGGTGGTGGTGTTTAAATTGTTTTTGTTATGTATGATGTGTTGATGTGAGTATATAACATTTTTGTGTCAACTGAAATATAATAAATAAATAAAAAAATAAATAAATAAATAAACAAGTAATAAATAAATAAATAAATAATAAATAAATAAATAAATAAATAAATAAATAAATATTATGACTCGTACCGTATATATATAGATCAAGTTATTCAGACTAAGCGTGTATCTTTATATTACCTCTATTTTTCTGTACTTTTCTGTATTTATTGTATTTATAGTTGAAATTGAGGTACAGTGTAACTTTTAAACTATGAATGGGGACTTAAATAGTAGTCTATTTTTGGAACTGTAGTTATTTTTTTTCCAAATAAGGTAATTCGGACATGACATCAATGTCTAAAAAACATTTACGTCGTCGTTAATCAGAACCCAAACACTGACACAAGTTACTCAAGGATGACAGCCTCAGGCTTTTAACTGTTATTGTTCTCTTCTGCAGTCAGTTACTGCCATTACGGTTTATAACACTTGGTTTAGCATACTACGACTCACCAAACTGTTGTGTCTTTAAGTTAATTTGAAAGATATCTACCTTAATGGAATTAGGAAAACAGCACAATCTGAAAGACGTTTACACCTGAAAAAATGAGTAATTGCTGTTGTTGTTCAATGTTGCTTTACGTCGCAATTCTGTAGCTTTTTGCGAGAGAACTACTTTATTAATATCTGTGGATTGATCTATGAACAAGTTTGTGTATGCATGTGAAGTGCGAGTGTGTTTTATGGTCTGCCCTGTATCAGCGGGCACCAAGCTTAAAGGCGACTTTAAGGTCCTAAGCTCATCGAGTCGGTACGCCGAAGACAAACGTATCACTCCCCCAGTCACATTATACTGACACCGGTGGAACCAGTAAAGGCCACTTTCCCACATCTGGTCTGAGCGAGATTCAAACTCACAGCAACGAGAGACCCTGGAAATGTAGGCTGGTGTCTTATCCATGAGACCACCGCGGCCACTAAAATTAGTAATTGGCAAAAGCTATGTTAACAAAGAACACGAAACGATAATTAAAGATATTAATGTGACAGACAAACTGGACTAGAATAATAGAATCTGTCACCTGTTTGTGACCGATACCGGCTGATCTCAGTCGAGGGGGATGTGATGTAACATATATCCCAATCGAGGCTATGTCGAGATTGGGATATGTTACATCACATCGCCCGAGACTGAGATCAACCCGTATCGGTCACAAACAGGTGACAGATTCTATTTCTCGTACCATTAAAATGTTTATAACTGTGATAAATACAAAAACAAAACACGTTCCCTCATGGGGCATCTTGCCGCGCATGATTCCTTTGGGCGATGTATGCATTGTACAAATCCGCCCTTTGAAAATAATCCGATCGACAACACTTCATTTTAAGATATCAACAATTTGTATTCAATACAAATATGAAACAACTCTGACAATAAATATTTTAAAGAAAAAATATTTACAATCGCAAAACTTTTCCTTATATGAAACAGGTCTTCCTGACTATCACCATAACTTCATGGAAAAATAAAATAAAACACATATTTTGAAAAGTTAATAAAGAAACCCTTTGTTTTGATGACGTCAAGCACAATGATCGGATACGTCATCCTGATTGTTCAATTGTCGCGTGAGGCAGTACCAGACAAACTAGACAAGACAGAAAAATCTAGCACTGGCGTGCGCGTGAGATTTTTCTGTCCGAGGTACGAGAAAAGACAATCACATAATGGGAACACTGATAAAAAAATCTGAAATAGAATTTGGTTAACTAAACTTGATTTTACTTACATTAGACTATCATTTGTATTTATTTGCATCAATTTACATTCTTGTTTTAACACGAATTAAGTAAAAACAGTTTAGAAATGGCATGGGGTTTACAATAGGCTAAGGAACATAGCAAACCAAACGAGATAGAAACAAATGGAAGCATATTGACCTTACTTATAAAACCGCGTCGGCTTTTGACACTCTTGTTTTCTTGTATTATTTAGGTGTTTTTTGTTTCGAATTTAATACTGTAAAAATATAGAAAGAAATAAATAAATTCAACTACACACTACAATTATCGGTATGCAGATAAAAGATGAAGATAAAAAGGGGACATTCAATTTAAGCAAATTTGATGTATATTATTTCTTTGAAATAAAATTGAATATATTTTAAACGAAACCCGTTTTATAATAATTTTACTTAAATTTAAATTAAAAACATTAAATAAGTGCATGAGTGTGAATATTAATAAAAACTCACGATTTTCACAGAAATCTGTCCACCCTTCAATTATTTACTGTCCTATTCTACCTAAAACACGACCTATTCTACCTTTAACACGACCTATTCTACCTCTAACACGACCCTTCAATTCTAACGTGATAAATCCAGAACCTTTACATACATATTTATATAGCATATAGTTTTAATAAGCACTTTTTCATAATTTCATAGTTTAGGCTTGTTAAATTGGCTACTGGCTATATATTGGTGAATTTGAAAAGGATGCAATGACATTATGATCAACGACCTTAATGTAAATAAATTTGCAACATGTGTGAGAACTCGGGATGTTAGGGCGATTGCTAGAAAATATTTTGTCAAACTTTACTTTTGCAAACAGCAAGCGAAGCTATTTGATAATACACAATATATTTGAAGACACGTTACAGGAATGAAAGAAACAAGAATAAAAACTTATAAATCTTATACATTTAGTTACGGATTATGAACTCTTCATAGACTTCTAAAATGTTTGTTAATACTTTTACTCGATATTCACTTCATTAATTAATTAACATGTAATGCTCCGTGTTCTTTGTTGCCTTTGCTGTTGCAAAATACATATTAACCTGCCAGGCCATCTCTATATAAATGTCACCTGCTTACAAAGGTCATTAGAATTGTATTCCAATTGTTTTTTATTTATACTATTTGAACCTGTATATAAAGGGCACCTGCCAATAAAGACCAGTTTTACTGGTTCCCTTGGGTGGCATTTATAGACAGTTTTGACAGTACATAAATCTTTCTATAACCAAGATTCTCATTTTCTTTAACAGATAATTAATGTTAATATACGTAGAACTTGAAACTCTAAGCTCATTTTATGGGGATAGCATAATTCCTATTTTAAGTACTCCTCTAGAACACACATTATTTTACAATTGTTATGAGCATTTCAGGAATCAGACACATAACACAATCACGATCCAAAATACAAAGTAAAATACTTTGCAAACTGATTAGCCCGTGAGACCGTGTGTTCCGAAAGGGTAAACATATTTTGTTTGCTACGTATAACCGTCACATGTGAAATATGTAAAAACTATAGCAAGTAGTTTAACCACATCCCTGGACAACATTTGGTTATTATGCTCATTGCCATTTTGAGTTGTTACAGTTTTGAACCAATTACACCAATTGCACTTACAGTTGATGGGTGCTTTATAAATGCTTTATAAAACACATATTGATAAGTAAGAATTTTTCGTTATGTTGAATTGAAATGAAAATTTAAGTTTTAAGTATATATTAAATATGTGTCTTACATACCTTTTTGTACTCCTGACATATGTAGACTTATCTAGAACACTATATATACGTTGTCAAAGTAACTGTCCAAAGATGTGACTATCCAATAATCCGACAGGGATTGGACAAGGATATGTTGGGTGACATAACGGGCAAAATATTCCAATAATGTATAATAGTATGTATGATATTCCATAAAATGTCGTTCAATTGTTACAATTACATAGTTTGAAGCCACACACATTACATTATTTATACGTGTTAGTATGTTTTACTCCTGTAGTATATACGTCCAGGTGAATTTATTACTGTCGCCTTTGTCTCAGCTAAGAATCTTAAATCGGAACAGAATAATATATTCAAAAGGTATTGAAATTTCTATGATTTTTTAAAACGTCAATTAATTTTTAAACACCATCAAAATTACATTTAATATTTTCAATCCGAAAATTTGAAATGGTGATAAAAATTCAATAATTTTGATATTTGCAATATTGAAATATTTTATTTCTTTCCTTTATCAGGCCCCTTGCTACGCCAAGGAGATATGTTAAGAGTAATTATTTCCGACAACGTTATAAAAAAAACTTTCCGTCATTTTAATTCAATCTAAAAAACCAGATGGGTTGGCTTGATCAACCATGTAGAACAGAATTAATGGTGTTTATTTTTGTTTACTGTAAACAATAGTGTTGATTGTTATTGTTGTTTTTACTTAGGTCGTGTGTGTCATGTTAAACAGTTTCATCAAACAATGATGATGATGATAATAAGCGGAAGTATATTGACAACCGGAATATAAGTTACTGTTATACAAGGTTCGGTTTGATTAATTAGTTCAACAGGTTCAGCTGATAATGGCCTTTAGATTCGTTACCGATCTCTGATCTTGACGATTTTTCCTGAGTGTTACTGTAACGGCTTTTTCGTATAATATAACCCCAATATTTTAAAGATGTTGAAATAAGTTTACACCTTAGGTTGGTCACTGGTACTATTGCACCCCTCTTTTAGTTTATTAACGTGGCATTTTGTTTCGCGAGTTTACTATGGTGATTGAAGGGGAAGAACTTGTGACGCGTTTAGTAATGTTAAATATTAATGACCTTTTCATGCTTCTTGACAATTTTGACAATTTTCAATGTTTTCCTTATACATTACAGTTGTGTAATAGAAAGCCCAAACGTTCTGTCAGTTAGCAAATTATGATAACGGTCAAGAAGGTTTGTTGGTCATCTCAAACACAGGCGGCTATACTTTATCAGCGGAACTGAAAAAAGTAGTGTCACAACATGAGCAGGACGTTTTGTCACGAGGTAAAATTTATCATAACACGTTGGAAAGTCTTTTAGACTAGCAACTTGTCGAAAAATACACATGTGTTCCTGAGAAATCGGTCACGTACGCAAGAGCTTATTCTTAAATTAAAATCTAATTACCATCTTGGAACGGTTAGGGTTAGGGTTCAGGGAAACCCTAAAGTTGAATATTGGATAACACTTATATGATAGGGATTGATTATAGTGTGAACGACAAATCGCTTGTGACGGATTTTTTCAAGTGATATAATAGTTTTGAACAACACAATGAAAGCCAAATTTCTTCCCATTGCCTGTTTGATTGGAGCTCTTCAACTTATTGGTCACTGATATATTTTAAATAGCCCAATTTCACTCTATAGCAAGCGGATTCCAAATACTACTACTACCACCAATAATGGTGATCATAATAAAACAAAAACTAAAGACATTAGAATAGAATATTGGAACTGTAAGACATGTACTTGGCCATAACTAAAGCTAACCAATAACATGATACAATGTACAAGTAAAAGACAAATACAGCTATTTAGCCTAAACAGAACAAGGCAAGGAAAGACAAACACATATCGCCGAAATTAATATAAAACTCTTGACTTTTATTATTATTATTATTATTTGTTGTTGTTGTTGTTGTTTTCAACAATACCACTAGAATTCGCCTTCTAGTCTGACAGTCTAGTCGAAAAAACACTTGTTGATCCTGGGAAACCAGGATCTTTAGCTAGCGTTTAGTTTCTGAACTAAGAAAAAACAAAACAAAATGGTAACAATCTTCAGTGAATTGAAAATACTGTCTTAAAGTTGTATTTGATTTTTGCAGTATCGAAAACCATGTGCTGCACGACATCAAAACTTCTTGGGTAGTGAAGTGAAGATAACTGTGTTTTAGGCAACAATTGTAGGCGTAACATTGTACACAATACAAATATTAGTTTTACAGTGATTTAGTGATCTAATACGAAAATCTATAGAGTCATTAAAATTTATATTGGGCGACATGATAGCCATATTTCCGTATTAGATCACTAATTACTGTGTAACGAATTTGTCCCACCGAAGATCTTATCTTCAAGATGTGAAAACATTAGTACATCTGAAGAAACAGCAAACCGCTTTGACGACGCTATTGTTTATATAGGTTACAGGGGACGTAATTACTACTGACCAAATGTTTTTGGGGACAAGAGAGATAATCACTAGTGACCTAATATAACCCTATATTAGATTACTAACTGACCAATGGGAATTAAGGATTGTTATCTGTGGTGGGATAATATGTCTTACATCTGATCAGAACAATATCAAATCTTACTAACTGCACTTCAAACCACAAACATATCATTTAAAGACATATGCAGCTAAACAAAACAAGCTAAGGAATGACAAACACGTATAAATATCATTAATGTAAATATCTTGACTCTGAACAGACACTGGGATTAGTGTCTAATGGTGATGTCGCACTGTAAGAACGGACACTGGGGTAAGTGTCTAATGGTGATGTCGCACTGTAAGAACGGACACTGGGGTAAGTGTCTAATGGTGATGTCGCACTGTAAGAGCGGACACTGGGTAAGTGTCTAATGGTGATGTCGTACTGTAAACGGACACTGAGTAAGTGTCTAATGGTGATGTTGTACCGTAAGAACGGACACTGGGGTAAGTGTCTAATGGTGATGTCGCACTGTAAGAACGGACACTGGGGTAAGTGTCTAATGGTGATGTTGTACCGTAAGAACGGACACTGGGGTAAGTGTCTAATGGTGATGTCGCACTGTAAGAACGGACACTGGGGTAAGTGTCTAATGGTGATGTTGTACCGTAAGAACGGACACTGGGGTAAGTGTCTAATGGTGATGTTGTACCGTAAGAACGGACACTGGGGTAAGTGTCTAATGGTGATGTTGTACCGTAAGAACGGACACTGGGGTAAGTGTCTAATGGTGATGTCGCACTGTAAGAACGGACACTGGGGTAAGTGTCTAATGGTGATGTCGCACTGTAAGAACGGACACTGGGGTAAGTGTCTAATGGTGATGTCGTACTGTAAGAGCGGACACTGGGGTAAGTGTCTAATGGTGATGTCGTACTGTATTAACGGACACTGGGTAAGTGTCTAATGGTGATGTTGTACCGTAAGAACGGACACTGGGGTAAGTGTCTAATGGTGATGTCACACTGTAAGAACGGGCACTGGGGTAAGTGTCTAATGGTGATGTTGTACCGTAAGAACGGACACTGGGGTAAGTGTCTAATGGTGATGTCGTACTGTAAGAACGGACACTGGGGTAGTGTCTAATGGTGATGTCGTACTGTAAGAACGAACACTGGGGTAAGTGTCTAATGGTGATGTCGTACTGTATTAACGGACACTGTGTAAGTGTCTTATGGTGATGTTTACCGTAAGAACGGACACTGGGGTAAGTGTCTAATGGTGATGTCGTACTGTAAGAACGGACACTGGGGAAGTGTCTAATGGTGATGTCGTACTGTAAGATCGACACTGGGGTAAGTGTCTAATGGTGATGTCGTACTGTATTAACGGACACTGTGTAAGTGTCTAATGGTGATGTTGTACTGTATTAACGGACACTGGGGTAAGTGTCTAATGGTGATGTCGTACTGTAAGAACGGACACTGGGGTAAGTGT
Organism: Anadara kagoshimensis; assembly: GCA_021292105.1. Taxonomy (NCBI): domain Eukaryota; kingdom Metazoa; phylum Mollusca; class Bivalvia; order Arcoida; family Arcidae; genus Anadara; species Anadara kagoshimensis. The sequence continues at coordinate 70,264,743 of CM037865.1, read as the reverse complement.
CTAATGGTGATGTCGCACTGTAAGAACGGACACTGGGGTAAGTGTCTAATGGTGATGTCGCACTGTAAGAACGGGCATTGGGGTAAGTGTCTAATGGTGATGTTGTACCGTAAGAACGGACACTGGGGTAAGTGTCTAATGGTGATGTCGCACTGTAAGAACGGACACTGGGGTAAGTGTCTAATGGTGATGTCGCACTGTAAGAACGGACACTGGGGTAAGTGTCTAATGGTGATGTCGTACTGTAAGAGCGGACACTGGAGTAAGTGTCTAATGGTGATGTCGTACTATAAGAACGGACACTGGGAAAAGTGTCTAATGGTGATGTCGTACTGTATTAACGGACACTGGGTAAGTGTCTAATGGTGATGTTGTACCGTAAGAACGGACACTAGGGTAAGTGTCTAATGGTGATGTCGTACTGTAAGAACGGACACTGGGGTAGTGTCTAATGGTGATGTCGTACTGTAAGAACGACACTGGGGTAAGTGTCTAATGGTGATGTCGTACTGTATTAACGGACACTGTGTAAGTGTCTTATGGTGATGTTGTACCGTAAGAACGGACACTGGGGTAAGTGTCTAATGGTGATGTCGTACTGTAAGAACGGACACTGGGGTAGTGTCTAATGGTGATGTCGTACTGTAAGATCGAACACTGGGGTAAGTGTCTAATGGTGATGTCGTACTGTATTAACGGACACTGTGTAAGTGTCTAATGGTGATGTTGTACTGTATTAACGGACACTGGGGTAAGTGTCTAATGGTGATGTCGTACTGTAAGAACGGACACTGGGGTAAGTGTCTAATGGTGATGTTGTACCGTAAGAACGGACACTGGGGTAAGTGTCTAATGGTGATGTCGCACTGTAAGAACGGACACTGGGGTAAGTGTCTAATGGTGATGTCGCACTGTAAGAACGGACACTGGGGTAAGTGTCTAATGGTGATGTTGTACCGTAAGAACGGACACTGGGGTAAGTGTCTAATGGTGATGTCGCACTGTAAGAACGGACACTGGGGTAGTGTCTAATGGTGATGTCGTACTGTAAGATCGAACACTGGGGTAAGTGTCTAATGGTGATGTCGTACTGTATTAACGGACACTGTGTAAGTGTCTAATGGTGATGTTGTACTGTATTAACGGACACTGGGGTAAGTGTCTAATGGTGATGTCGTACTGTAAGAACGGACACTGGGGTAGTGTCTAATGGTGATGTCGTACTGTAAGAACGAACACTGGGGTAAGTGTCTAATGGTGATGTCGTACTGTAAGAGCGGACACTGGGGTAAGTGTCTAATGGTGATGTTGTACCGTAAGAACGGACACTGGGGTAAGTGTCTAATGGTGATGTCGTACTATAAGAACGAACACTGGGGTAGTGTCTAATGGTGATGTCGTACTGTAAGAACGACACTGGGGTAAGTGTCTAATGGTGATGTCGTACTGTAAGACGGACACTGGGGTAAGTGTCTAATGGTGATGTCGTACTATAAGAACGGACACTGGGGTAAGTGTCTAATGGTGATGTCGTACTATAAGAACGAACTGGGGTAGTGTCTAATGGTGATGTTGTACCGTAAGAACGGACACTGGGGTAAGTGTCTAATGGTGATGTCGTACTGTAAGAGCGGACACTGGGGTAAGTGTCTAATGGTGATGTCGTACTATAAGAACGGACACTGGGGTAAGTGTCTAATGGTGATGTCGTACTGTATTAACGGACACTGGGTAAGTGTCTAATGGTGATGTTGTACCGTAAGAACGGACACTGGGATAAGTGTCTAATGGTGATGTCGTACTGTAAGAACGGACACTGGGGTAGTGTCTAATGGTGATGTGTTACTGTAAGAACGAACACTGGTGTAAGTGTCTAATGGTGATGTCATACTGTATTAACGGACACTGTATAAGTGTCTTATGGTGATGTTGTACCGTAAGAACGGACACTGGGTAAGTGTCTAATGGTGATGTCGTACTGTATTAACGGACACTGGGGTAAGTGTCTAATGGTGATGTTTTACCGTAAAAAGGTTTAAAGAAATGTCTTTAAGTTTTGCTGAACAAATATGCCCGATTAACTGTATGAATCACAAAATATGTTTTATGATGAAGTGGTATTATTGAAAAACCAAGAACAATGTACACCTGACGGGGTGAATGAAGAGTGACCTTCGACCTCATACTTTATCAACCATCAAGATTACATAATGATCCCATTAGGAATTAGTCAAATGATGAACGTACTTTAGAAAAATATAAAACTTAATCCATAAATAAATACCAACATATTTGGTGTTTGCCGATTATTTTTTTTATATAATTCACCCTAGAAGGTTAATATAGTGGGGTTTATAATATGGAGTGTGTTTTCATCCACGTCATGGATAGCTCAGTGCGTAGCGAGGACGCTTTGTACGTTGTTCGGCATAAGTCCAAATCCCATCCAGATATCTTTTTAATTATTCTTTTTTTCTATATCGTTTAGTTAAGTGGGAAAATGATAATAATATTTTGTCTGACAAGCAAAATGGTTTTAGAAAAAACAGAAGTACGGTGGACCATATATGTACTTTAACTTCTATTATTGAAAATAGAAAATTACAGAATAAATCTACTTTTACTGCTTTCATTGATTTTAGAAAAGCGTATGATACAATTGATAGATGTTTACTTTTTGATAAATTGCGAAATATTGGAATATGTGGTTATATGTATAATGCTTTAGTATCAATTTATTCTAATGTACAATGTTGTGTTCGAATTAATGGGTTTATGTCAGACTGGTTTCAAGTTAAGTGTGGTTTAAAGCAAGGGTGTATTCTCTGACCTCTGTTATTCAATTTGTATATTAATGACTTGGTTTCTTTTCTAGATACTTTATCAGTAGGTGTAACAATAGGAACTGACATTATAAACTGTTTATTTTATGCTGATGATTTGGTTTTATTGGCAGAATCTCCGTCGGATTTACAGTTACTTCTTGATAAACTTGAAGTATGGACTACGAATAATAAGATGTCAATTAACTTCGATAAGTCAAATATAATTCATTTTCGTAATTCTACGACAAGAAAGACATTAGCAAAGTTCTCTTGTGCAGGTAATTCTGTGTCTGTTGTGGACCATTATATATACTTTGGTGTGTTATTACATGAACATTTAGACTATTCCTTTACAGCGAAACGTGTAGCAGCCTCGGCAAATAGAGCCCTTGGACTTCTCATTGCAAAATTTAAAACTACAGGTGGATTGCCATTTAAGACTTTTACTAAGTTATATGAGAACACTGTTGTTCCAATAATAACTTATAGTTCTGCTGTTTGGGGCTATAATCACTGACTGTGGAAGTAGAAGACTGCCCACTTTTTAAGTTTACACCAATGAAATTTCTCCTTTTACTGACTGACACTTTCCTAATGACCGGTATGTCGTTTTTTCCTTTAACCGACTTTATATAGTGTGTTAAATATATTGAAAATTGACGATATGGTGATGCATAAGATTAGAATTAAATTAAAATTTGAAATGAAATTTAGAACATTTTTAAAAAAAAATATTTTGTTCCCTTAGTCGTGATCACGATCTATGATGCACCACTATTTATTTTTCCCGAACATACACAACTGCCTTTAGAATGTAACCGTTCATCAAGGCAATATATACACAACATTAAAAACGTTGATTACCTGTTGATTAATAACTAAACAACAACATCTCTTGTTCATTTATTGTTTTATTCAATTTTGTAATTCATATATGAAGGGCCGTAACTTTGATGTAAGACTACCTGCACACACAGGTACCCGACTTGACTAGTGTATTAAGTCAAATATTGTTTGTGTCAAAAAGCACCCTTTTTGGCGACAAAGTAATGAAATTGGCGACAAAATTTTACAACTGGCGATTTCCTTGGCGACAGACTTTTCCAACCAAGCTCTATCCCTGCTAGGTTATTTTCACCAGTATATGCCATAAATTATTTATGGATGGTGGGGAATCATACGTAACTGGTATCCCAGTTACAATCTCTAGTTTTACAATGTGTTTTATATGACGATTTAAGAGATGTTTTATTTGAGAAAGCGAGAAGTGCTGGTTTTAATTACGGTTTTAGCTTTTACCTTTTAAGCGATTCCGACGAATTGTGTATAGTTTTAGCCCACAGTGATATGTATTTAAGTGCTGCCAAGTTCTGCAGAAGTGTTTTATTACGTCGCAATCATTTTTATATTCATAAGCAGTTGTTTTACTATGTACATGTATATGACATGTTTTTAATAAGGGTTTTTTGTTCTATAGTTTTTATCATTTTAAAGTCTCTTATAACTCTTTGAAGAGTAGCATATTTATATTTTATGTCTGCTAATAATGTTTTATATGTTGTATATATTATGATGAGACTATAATAAAATTTATTATTATTCAGGGTTCACACTGACTTCAATATTTTTTTCTCCAAAACTTTTGCCAGAACTAATTTTTTTTCGCCAAATACAATTTTTTGGGCCAAAGATATTTTCTGATCTAACTGTAATTTCTAGCGAAAATTTAGGAGAAATAAAATTGTCTAATACAATGCATGTCTGATGACATGAAAAACAACAACAGTTTTCTTGTTTTATTTCTTTTATTCGGTGACAACTTTGGAGCTTTAGTCAAATTCTCCAAGTCGTCAGTTGGTTTTTTTTTTTCCTCGTCAGTTGGTTTTCGTTTCACCAAAATCGCCAATAATCTGATTCCTTTGACTTCGCATGTCCATTAAAAAGTCTATCGATCGGTTGATCAAAGATGAGGCACAAGCTTCGTGATTATCGAAAAGAGCTCCTCTGTTTTTTTACCAGCTTCCAAAGATCTATCGCCGATAATAAATCGTTCTAAATTACCTGTGTTTGTCTGTAAATTTAAATGCGCTTGGGATATTATTCAGACGCGGGTCGCGGATTGGTAATCACTTGCTGACAACGTTAATTAATCTCGTTAACTGATTAATCCACCTGTAATTAACACCTTCACACGTGGGCTTTTGTTAATTCAACATCATGAGCATGGCTTCGATGACCCAAATAAACACCCATTCGGAACTCACTAGATTGGTCGTTTGATATACACTTACCGGAGACGGAAACCAGTTGCTTTACCGACTCTCTGCTTATGTCCGCGATGCGCAGTGAACCTGTTAATGTAAACATTTTTTTCACCATCACTTTCGCCAATGTTTAGTTTTTATCGCCAAATTTATTTATTTTTCTCATTTTGCGAAAAAAGCGAACGGCAGCTATGTATTGTTAAATTTGTATTTTCTACAAATATATGTTTTTACAATGATCACATTTTCTTTCAAAACACACTTCTTACTAACAAGATCAAGTCAGTTAATATTTAAAATAAATCTACAAATATCACCTGTGACTTCTTAGTGAAGCGTGATGCTAAAGATAGAAAAATTATGCTTTAGTATTATAGTTTTCCGTTGATTGCATAAAAAAAGTAAAAAAAAAAAGGATGTTAAAGTTTGGTTAAAGTTTGTTCAATATCCAGTGTTCTTCAAGGAAATTCAAGTTTACGAAAATGAAGGTCTTTTTGCTCATAGACCTGTTCTAATTACAGAATGCGAACACTTAGGTTTTTAAAATACAACGTTACGTCACGCATCTATTTAAGCAGAGGGCAATTTAAAATAGCGCCTATCAAACCCATCATGCTTCTTTGTTGTAAACATTACTTAGACCAATCGATACTAAGGCACAATTGAAGAATAAACTGTAGTATTAGAGGCGAGAGATAGTCCTTTAGAGTCTAAATTGGCAGATGCAATATACCAATAATTGTTAGCTCAAAATCAAGAACGAAACTGGTAAATCCAAATTGTTTTCTTAGCAAAAACGTTAAAAATTGTCTATTACGAAGCTGTTTATTTAATGAATAGTCTCATATAACAGTGAGAATAAGATCTTCGATAACCGGTGACCAATGGGTTCCCATATTAATCCCAATTGTTTGTTTATTATTCTATGGCTCTTGTTGTCATATCCAACAAAATGTTATTCAAAAACATAGGTAAAAGCACTAAATAGTGCGTAGCAATGTCCAAGATTAATAGCCATTATAGAAAGAACTTGGTATCACCATGATTGGGTATTGTTTGTTTATTTCTCTATGGCTCTTGTTGTCAAATTCAACAAAATGCTATCCAAAAACAAAGGTAAAAGCAATAAATAGTGCGTAGCAATGTCCAAGATTTATAGTCATTATAGAAAGAACTTGGTAAATGGAATTACCACCATGATTGGTTACAGCCTGTACTTTTCTCTACCAAAACCACCAATGTTATAAGTTTTATAAAATCCACTTTAAATTTGATTAGGTGGCAAAAGTTCTTTAAAAAAGTTTTCTAAAAGAAGAAAGTCAACGGAATGCGTTATTTGTTGTTTGCAAAACCCACACGCGCTCTTGTGTAAGATTAATTTGTCACATATTGACTTTTTATCGTATTAAAACATGTAAATAATTTTTTATCTGTAAATCGATGCACATTGAAGTCCCGAATGTGTAACCGTTTACGTACGTTATCTTATCATGGTTTCCTCTATGTATTGACTGGCGGGGTTTTAAAACTTATCAAAATCCCTAGCAACGCTGTTATTTCTTGTTCGCTAACACGCACGTTGGTAATATTTTGGGAATATGCAAAACAATTAAAAATTGTAAGTATGATTTTTAGTTACATTCTAATATTTTCCATTTCCAGTTGGTTTTTTGTTCAAATTAGGCTTGCATATTGAATTGGTTTGAGCAGTTTGTAAAACTGACCATGTTTCCTGACGTAAAATAGATGACACATACCCTTTTGGAGTACCTCGTGTTTCATCTTATCTCATAGTAGTTCGTGTTGTTTAACTCCGTGGGACCATTAATAAACCTTGGGTATTAAGGAAAACATACCAAACTCGTTATCAATTATGTACTTCAACGTAAAACAATCGATGTATCCTATGCCAAAAAGTACAAAAATACTAAATACCCAAAAAATTCCATTTTTTAAATACTAATACATGTATGTCATTAATTAATTTTACGTCGTCTGATTCATTTGAAAAATATGCTATATTGTGTGTGTGTGTGTGTGTGTGTGTGTGTGTGTGTGTGTGTGTGACCAAGTACCGACCAATCAACTAAAAATTATATTGCCTTGATATCATTAGTTCTGTAAAGTTTCATCATCTAATGTTGTGCTCAGTGGTTCAACATTTCTTTGAATATTATTTTACAAAAGATGTTTATATGTCTAGTTTTTTTATTTAATTCTCATTCTCATTTGTAATGTTTTATATATAACATAATATAACAAAGGTATCTGAATTAAGAAAGTTTTAACAGTATCTGAAGAATAACGAAGGAGATGTTCCCTAGGTAAGTGTAATAACAATTACAATGCTTTGCTTTGCACGCATTATGAAAGCAGTCCAACCTGCCTTAAAGGCCACCTGCTTATAAAGGCCAGTAAAATTGTATCTCAATTGTTCTTTATTCATATTATTTGAACCTGAATATAAAGGCCACCTTCTTATAAAGGTCACTTTTACTGGTTCCCTTGGGTGGCCTTTATAGACAAATTTGACTGTACAATGTTATATCGCCATTTGAATAAGGCTAGTATAATGAACAACTGAACTTATGTACTAGACAATGATCTATACAACCATGAACAAAAAAAAAAAAATTAAACAAAACAGTACCCCAGATGAGGTAAACCATGGAACTCACTTATTTCAAAACTACCAACGAACGCCTACTTTCTACTACCGACTAACGACAAACACTGAATCTTATATGTAAATCATGTGCAGTGGCAAGATGTGAATTCTTTTGAAGAGCTAAACAATTTCAACCAGACAGTGGTCCATACACATTTAAAAATAAATCTTATTTAACTAAACAGTGAAGCTGTGAATGTGTTTGTTATCAATTAACTTTGTGGTCATATTTAATTGGTAAATGTGATTGTAATCACGCTAGCTAAGTGCAGCACTAGTGTTCTATACTTCAGTGAAATAATAAACAGTAGATATACCTCTCTCTCTCTCTCTCTCTCTCTCTCTCTCTCTCTCTCTCTCTCTCTCTATATATATATATATATATATATATATATATATTACTCTTTTAGCACACATTCTACCTCTAGTACGCTTTATAGACTGAAAGCTAAGCTAAAAGATGCTATATAGAGATAGTACGCTTTAAGGACATGTAGAACCTTGAGATAGTACATTTATACAGAGACTACAGATAGCAAGCTATTTTATTAATCTCATTTAGTGTTGGCTATTATAGAAATAGAAATATTTTTTTAATTTTGTTATTGAAGTATGAAAGAAAAGGACATTTTGCAAACTGGGTAATTACGTGTGCAAATTGTTCAATTCTTACTTACTTCAATATCAAAATGAAAAATTAATTTTATTTCTTATAATTCAATTGATAGAATGTTTTTAACAACATATCAACAATTTAAACATCAGCAATAGCAAAATAGCAAAGTAAGAGGATGTCATTGAGAGCCAAACCATTCATGCAAACAAAAAATAAAAGATCTGACCAATCAAAATGCTTGAAGCAAATCAGAATAATAATCGTAATAATTTATAGAAACTGTATCTTTTTTATTGAATGTTCAACTATAATGGTTTCAGAACTTTATTTGTTCTGGTTTTGTCTCAACTCAATGCCCGTCAACAGTTGGACATTGGACATTTTACAATCAACGGTCTTATATATATATTATAATATATATCTTGTCTTATCCGACAGTTTGCTGTTAGGTGTTTTTGTAACCTTGGTTAAAGCTGTGTAAAGTGTTTTATGGTAAAAAGTACTTCATCTGAGTTAAGACTGATATAAGAACCACCATCCTCTAGTTATACCAGGTAGATGGTTATGAGCAACTTGGTACATGTTCACATAAGTGTATGCATTTTAATCTTAAAATTATTATTTCAATTTAAAGTACCATTTCCATGAACATAGCCAAATATTGTATTATATTGTATATACACTCATAAGTTGTAAAACTTTCAGTGAAAATAAATATATTTATATTATACCTGACACGATCAATGGTGCAAGCCCACGTACAAAGCTTGTTATCAATTTGTCAACATTCTGTAAGGTGTGCTGTCAGGATCAAAGATAATGTGATATTACATGTTCACATATTTAAGCCATTAACTGTTGTTACGTAGTATTGGGTAAAATATACTGATGTGTTTATATTTTAGGTGGAACAAAACTGGCGGTTTTAATAATTATTTTCCATGCTAAAGTAAACCCCATTGGTATTTTCCAACTAGACTCATTTAAGATTTGTTCTCAGAAAGATGCATTTGAAGCATTATTATAACTATTACTAAATTAGTTGGATTTTGTGTCAGTGACAATACAATCAGTGAAATATTTATATTTAAGACTGCAAGCACTGCGGTATTGGCATTAAATTAATTAAAACAACTTTTAAATTTTTATGAGGTTAATGAAATTAGTTGCCATTTAAAACCATATCCTGCTACTTATTCCTATAGTCTTATAAAGTATCTATCTTAAAATTAAAAGCAGGATACCGGTATTTACATTCCCTTACAGTTGATAATAATAAAATTTGTTTTGGTTTTGTTTACAGACGCAATGCCTGGAAAAAGTATTTGATGCTTCTAATTTTAGTCGTAATAACACTGGTTAGTTTAAAATACTGGTCTACCACCAAACATAAATTATCCAGTGATGAACCAGGTAGAAGAAAACAGAAGTTGATTTTATTCTGGAACCCTCCAGAAGACTGGTTCGATACATTCTCAAGTTGTCCCTACACAAACTGTAAATTTACACGATCCAAAGACGATTTTAAACATAGTGACGCTGTTCTCTTTCATGCAAGTTTTGATGCTAGATTATCAGATTTTACCTCTGTACCTGCTAAAATACCTGGGCAGGTATGGGTGTATCTGTCGCTAGAACCCCCACCGTATCGTCCATCATTTAAAACATTTAGACAACTAATAAACTGGACTGTTACTTATAGAAGAGATGCGGACATATTTGTACCATATCATAAGGTTGTTGTAAAAGACAATCCAAAAACGTTAGACTTAGTAAGATCTCCGGAATTGAAATCAAAATCAGTAGCTTGGTTTGTGAGCAACTGTAAAACACGTTCAAAAAGGGAAGAATTCGTTAGACTATTAAGAAGTTACATCGACGTAGATATTTATGGAAAATGTGGAAAATTAAAGTGTCAAAGAATTGGAACTAATCATTCAATATGTTTAAACATGCTTTCCAGGGATTATAAATACTATTTAAGTTTGGAAAATACAAATTGTCGAGATTATGTCACAGAAAAACCGTTCCACGTTATGAATGAAACTGTAATTCCAGTTTTGTGGAAGGGCTATAACTCCAGTATGTTTTTACCGCCATATTCCTACATTGATGCAACGGAATTTACTTCAGTTAAAAAATTAGCGGATTACATGAACGTGGTTTCTGCTGATACAGAAAAATATCAATATTACTTCAAATGGAAATCATATTACACAATTACAGAGCGGTGTAAGGATACACTCTGTGTTTTATGTAAGCGTCTCAATAATGCAGAACAACACAAACGTTTATATGATGATATAGACAGGTGGGCAAATGGCGGAGAGTCAAACCGAATGTGTGAAGAAAATACGGAAATTCCGAAAACTTAACTCAACTAGTATTAATTAAATAAAAAATCCACTATATTTTAAACTTTCTTTTAAAATTATTTAATGATCTTTATTGAACCTACATCAGAAATGCTTGATACGAGGTTTTTCACAAATCACTTTTCAGCTACCTAACAATGGTGGAGCATATGTAATTATTTACGTATATTACGCTTGTTGCTAGGGCAACTATAGGTTAACAACATTGACCTGTCCGTTTGACCTTCATCAGAAAAATCCACCCAATACTTGCAGTGTATGATTGTGTTTACAATAATGTAGAAGAAATAAACCTATTTTTTATTAAAGTTAAATACACTGCTCCATCAAAAACATTTAACTTACAGATCAATCGGACAGGTCAGTGATGTTTCTCTATTAGTTGTCTTATTGTTTTATCATAATATCATCGATGTCTCCGAAAAAATTGCCCTGGAAATATTTCAAATGCCATAGCCCCATGTTCCTTTAACCCCCAAATTGATTACACACGTGGCGGGTGTAGCTAGCTAAATAGGAGATGCTTGCCCTTCGCGAGCACCCTGCGTCACTTCCCTAGTAGAACTCACGTGTTTAACTTTTGCCAGCTTCAAAGTTTTTTTTTTACTTTGTTTTGGGATTCTGGTTTGGAAATGGGTTGGTTTTTATTTGTTTTTGACTTCAATTATCAATGTTTATTGATAAAATAGAAAACAATATAGTGGACATGTTCTATGCAAATAATTATCTATGCAACTTCAAGTTTTTAAGGAAAAAAGGGTATTTAACATCTTGTAAACAATTTCAATCAAATAGCATTTTTATTACAACTTTGATAAAAATGTCAAAACATTACAGTTTAAAGATGTTTTACTGTACGTGGAAAGGAAGTCTTCGGTAAATAAAACGTTTACTAACGCTGGGACTCTATGTTGGCTACATTAATCATCAGCGAATCAAAAAAGTATTCTACTAAAGTATTTTCGAAATAATTTGATGTAACTACTAAAGAAAATAAAAAAAATGTGTCATGTTATTCTAATTCTCGCAAATACTATTTCCGGGGCGGATAGGACTACTTCCTGTTGGGATTGAGGCTACTTCTTTAAAAATAAACTCAAGATATATAAATGTTTCAATATACTCGTACTTTAATATGAAAAAGTTGGTATTTTATCAAAACATTGGTATTTTATCAAAACATTGGCTGCTGTACAACGGTCTTTTTAAGTATTATTTTCTTTGCCAGTCAATTGTTCTGGCCAAAACATAAAATATAATAGTGTGTTCTCGTCTTTGATAATGATTTTAACACTGTTCTCCGTACAAAACCATCTCCTACTTCGCTGTTTCTGTAAACAATGACAAAGTGCAATCTTTAAACGTTTTAAAATAAAATCTCATTTGTAGAGGAAATTTAAAAAAAAAAACAACTGTGGGAAAATTAAAACTGGTCATAAAACTTACCACTGGGCATATAATTAATGTTGTACAAGTCAACACCCAAAGTGTTACCTGTTAGTGCTTACTAAGTACGTAGCGAGATCGCTTCATAACAAGTGAGAAACGGTTTCAAAACCCTTCTTCTTTCCTTCCCCCTGTAAACTTTACTCTTTATTCTAGAAATCTATATTTTATTTTTTTTCTTCGAAAAATATTTCAGAATGTCAAGCAAGATCATAATTTTGACACGAAACAAAATAACAAAATGTCGTTCATTTTATACTTGACACATATACAAAGCTTGAGATTAATAGAATCTTACACCGGTAACAGGGTAAGACAGAGATATCTCAAACGAGGATGAATATTTTCTTGTCCAGAACGAGCTTTAGCGATTCTTTTTCTCACACATTTGCAACATAAAACATGATTAATAAACATACATGTAAAATTGCATAAAATTTTAAGTCTTCATGTCACCATCCGTGCCGGCTGAAAATGACGTAATCAATTTTTGTTGACGTTCGCACGTAAAATGATTGTGACGTCATCAAATAAGCGTGTGTTAGTGATTGTGACGTTGAGAAATTGTTGGTTGATTTCGGAACTTTTCTCAGCTTATTAAGTTCTCTCAACGATAAATCCAGAGCAGGTATAACTACGCGGGAAATTCGGCGTGTAGCCTGTCTCAACCCTAGGGTGACACAAGGAAATCTCATATGGGTAAAAACGCAGGATTTCCATGTCACAGGTGTGAGAAAATGTAATCAACTGGTTATGTAGTATGATGAGAAAATAAAAAACAAACATACTACTCCATGTCCGAATCACAATCCAAAACCAAAGTAAAACAACATACAAATCCATGTCCGAATCACAATCCAAAAGAAAAGTAAAAACAAACATACAATCCATGTCCGAATCACAATCCAAAAGCAAAGTAAAAACAAACATACAATCCATGTCCGAATCACAATCCAAAAGCAAAGTAAAAACAAACATACAATCCATGTCCGAATCACAATCCAAAAGCAAAGCAAAAACAAACATACAAATCCATGTCCGAATCACAATCCAAAAGCAAAGCAAAAACAAACATACTAATCCAGGTCCGAATCATAATGCAAAAGCAAAGCAAAAACAAACATACTACTCCATGTCCGAATCACAATCCAAAAGCAAAGTAAAAACAAACATACAATCCATGTCCGAATCACAATTCAAAAGCAAAGTAAAAACAAACATACAATCCATGTCCGAATCACAATCCAAAAGCAAAGCTAAAACAAACATACAAATCCATGTCCGAATCACAATCCAAAAGCAAAGCAAAAACAAACATACTAATCCAGGTCCGAATCATAATGCAAAAGCAAAGCAAAAACAAACATACTAATCCAGGTCCGAATAATTATCCAGAAGCAAAGCAAAAACAAACATACTAATCCAGGTCCGAATAATTATCCAGAAGCAAAGCAAAAACAAACATACTAATCCAGGTCCGAATCATAACCCAGAAGCAAAGTAAAAACAAACATACTAATCCATGTCTGAATCACAATCCAGAAGCAAAGCAAAAACAAACATACTAATCCAGGTCCGAATCACAATTCAAAAGCAAAACAAAAACAAACATACTAATCCAGGTCCGAATCATAATCCAAAAGCAAAGCAAAAACAAACATACTAATCCAGGTCCGAATAATTATCTAGAAGCAAAGCAATAACAAACATACTAATCCAGGTCCGAATCATAACCTAGAAGCAAAGTAAAAACAAACATACTAATCCATGTCTGAATCACAATCCAGAAGCAAAGCAAAAACAAACATACTAATCCATGTCCGAATCACAATTCAACATCAAAACAAAAACAAACATACCAATCCATGTCCGAATCACAATCCAGAAGCAAAGCAAAAAAAAAAAAAAAAAAAAAAAAAAAAAAAAAAAAAAAAAAAAAAAAAAACATACCAATTCAATCCAGAATCAAAGTATAAAATTTTGGAATTAACAATTTAGGATAGATACGTGGACTTCCACCAGGTAAGTGAGGCCGAGTGCTGCGGAACGGTAAGCCCCTCCTGTTTAGTTTGCTACACAAACGATTAAAATCAAGACAATCATATGAAGCAAAATTGTATATAATAACATAACAACCATAAAGAAATACACAATGTCAGCTTCTACGGAAATTCAATGTTTTATTACAATTACATGCATGTACAAAAGAGAGGGAGCAAGGGAGATTACTGGCTTTTTAATTTTAGTGTAAAGTTTTAAAAAAGCAAGAAATTTCCTATTAGAAGCATGTACTTGGCAAAAGCCAACATTACAGGACACGATGCAAGTTAATGATAAAACTAAAGCGACACAGAGGTGACAAAAACTATATTTTATTTATCTGATTGATATTAATGCATGCTCACGCAAACTCTATCAGAGTGCTCACATGGAAGATATAGTGACACGAAAACCATAGGGTGGTCACGAAATAGCTTTCGCGTGAGAAAGCAGTTAAGATATTTTTAGTCACCTTAGTGTCGTGGTAAAAAAAGCGAACAAATCAAGATAAAACAATGAGACCACTGATTATAAAACTCTCGACTTTGTACATACACTGGATATAATGACAAAATAAGAAGTCAAGTTAAACACATACTGATTATAAAACTCCCGACGTTGAACGAGCACTAGAGTGATGCAATATGTGGTATCACGATTATTCATTCGTCGGACCTCTCTAGTGATGAATACAGAAAGGTGTTGTCGTCTGGGTACAAACATGGCAACAAATCGGCGTCCGTCACAACTGTCAGATACCAGACGAGATTTGATCACCAGAGAATCTTCAATTAATTTACAATGGTCCAGCCATTTACCGGGGTTGCCAACGATCGACATGTTTAATGTTCGTCAATTCTTATTGTCATTGTGTGGTTGGTCTTTCTGAGGACCAAAACTGTCATTCAACGTCATTTAAATGTTTGAACATCCGAACTAGTGAAAATATCGATTTTGTGTAATTTTTGCTTGTTGTACCTTTTCAAATTATTTTTGATACTATTATCGTCATCTGTGAACATTTACAATTGCAATATCTTTCCTTCATTTGACATCGACTATACTTTGCAACTTCATAGAGACATTGCTCCACGCGCTCCATTATGACGTCAGATGTAAAATGCATTTGTAGACTGACAGGAGCCGACCCATTTTTATGAGAAGGTGTACCAATATTGTATTTCAAAATGATGCAATTTGAGACAGCCCATTATACTCTGCAAGTTCATAAAGACATTAGAAATTTACCCTATTGCTTAACTATAATTTATGGGCGTTGTTACTTCGCGTCAAGTTGGAAAATACCTGTACTGAACAAACAGCATGAATGAGAAGATAGATAAAAAATGAAAGATTTATAGTGTTGTAAATTCGTGGGCTCAGGGTCTAGTTGCTCGAAGTTTGATTAGTTTAACACAAAACACGAATACAAATTTACATATAATTATTGAATCAATGTATACCAATTTGATAAAATTATATTCACGTTGTCATGTGTTTATGACAAGTTTTGGAATTTTGTAATTGTCAAGTTCTAGTTCCAACAAGTTCTGGCACCACAAGTAGAGCTAAACTCTATTAATCCTTGGTTGGCAACCTTTATCAAGTGATAAAACCTTTTAACCAATTATACCTTTGTATATTGACATTTCGACCAAGATAACAACGATCAAACTTAGAGGCCCCTTCCAAAACACCAGGGAAAAATTTATGTACAAAAAAGCTGTGTTCAATGTGCAGTAGAAGGGTTGGGATATTGGATTTAAATAATACATTACGTCACAAACACGAGTTTTTATACATGCAAGACTGGTAAGTGTCAATTGTTATTGAAAATATTGGTTATGATTGTTGTCTCCTATTTCGAGTTTATTTTTAAAGAATCCATAGGATACATGGGCGATTTGTCATCTTATATATTTGAAGTTTACTAATATCAATTTGAACGATAAACTTCTAATCGCATTTAATCAATGGTCAGTCCGAAGGGGGGGTTTCATCTTTAAATTATTTCCTGTCGGACTTGCAAGGAATTCTGAAATCTATTTGCTCAAATATTAATATAAACCAACGGAATCATTCTATGTTGATAATGGCTACATTATTATTCTATGTTGAAAATGGCCACGTTATACGTAGATAACGATAATCCCTTATTTTGGAATTTTGATTATATTTTGTTTGTCACAATGCACATGGTAGTATTTCTATTTCGAAATTCATTTTCTATGTTCTAAATTGGCATTTTTATAAAGCGAGGTTATGCTAAAAATTCTGATTTTGTTTAAAAAATATGCTTGTCGTTCTTTTATTTATTTAATGAATGAGGTAAAAATGATTGTCCCGGACATATTAATTTTACCGTTCCATAATTCCATCTTCCTTTCACTCAATTTTGATTACAAACGCGCCTGGAGACTTGAATATGATAAAATACAATTACATATTGTTTGTTTTAAAACACTAGCCCTGTCTGTTTTTGTCCAATGGATTCCTGTTTAAACTGAGATAAAACGCTTTTTTGGTTAATATCTGCCAAATATCATACTAATGTTTGGAGCCTCATAGGTGACATAACACGCTTAACATTTTATCAATGCCTTTTAAATATCATACCATGGATGGAATTTCTTACTTTTTAATTACTTTCACAGAGTTTACAATTCAAATCCTAATTGGAACGGTTTTACATCAGTGTTTTTAAGTTGTAATATTACAAAAATTGTAATAACAATGAGACAAAAAAAAAAAGAAGAAACAAACAAACTATATTTTAAAACTGGAAATTAAACTTGCAAAAGTACTGAATGAAGAACAAATAAATTTGTAAAATACATTTAAATTGCATGCATAAGTTGATAAATAAATTTACATAATTACCTTGAAGAAGAACCCTCTAAAAATCAATTGTTATTAAATGAAAAGTTACTTTTTTTATCTTATTCTATTACCAAGCTTTTACTTTGCAATTGTAAAAATACCATCTAGACAAAGAGGATATAATATTTTCGCTTTATTTTTTATTATGTTTTTAATATCAACGCCCTGTTTCCATATTAAATCTTGCTAGACTTATACTTACAGCGTAAATAAAAACATTTTAATTTAAACAGATAACTTGTTAATTTGTTTTCTATATTTAAATAATTATACATTACTACAAAAAGATTGAGATGACCACACCTTGATACGAGATACACGGTTCTAAATTAAACAGTCGGTAAACATCTAGATCTTCTTTGGAAAATATGTCTTAAAAGGTTAAGAAGAAAAAAGAGTTGGACTAGTTTCTTATTTTTTGCAGTTCATCCACTTTGAAGTCTGAGATTTTAATAATATCCATCCGAGGCGTGAGGCAAGCTGCTCCGGAAGGGTAATCACCTCCAGTTGGGCTAACTACTTTCATTCCAAAATTGAGAATAAATGGAACATGGGATTATGGGATTATGGGATAAAGATATATTAAATATTTAGTTTTTGAAATTTGATTTTGAAATACAGGTCCTCTCACCTGTTAATGTATTCAACTGTGTATTGCAGCATTCATTTGTAAAAACAACATTTATCAAAACATTTTAAAAGATATTAGATTTAGTTAATTAATCCTACAATCTCACGTTTTATTTCATTTTTTCATATGTTTTTATCTCATGTTTTAATTCGCAATGAAACTATATTTATATTGTCATGTTCTTATTTTTTATTCTTGTATAAACAAACATACTAATCCATGTCCGAATCACAGTCCAGAAGCAAAAGTAAAAACTTAAGAACTGACAAGTCAGGTTAGACACGTGAACTTCCATCAGGGAAATGAGGCAAGTGTTCCGGAAGGGTAAGCATCTCCTGTTCAGCTAAGCTAGCTGTGTATCAAAATTTTGTAAGGAACATAGAACTATGCGACGTCAAATATATCCAGGGTAATCCTGGACACATAGACATCACATGCATCAACAATACTGAGATATTAAAACATTAGCACATGTCACATAAGACACAAATAAAAATATCTTTATCGTGATTGGATTTATTCCTAACGTTACCTTTACATAGAGAGTTACAAAGACATGATTACTTGGAAATAGATCATTTGGGACCTGTGTGGAAAGTCGAATGGGTATTAGCATTGCTTGACCCAGAGTAAATAGATAATTCGTCAAACCGACATTCACCAACATGTTGGTGATATTTCCAATACTCGGTGTCACTTCCACACAGGTACCAACATGCTCTATTCATCTTCTCGATTTTTAAAGTAAAAACAACCGAAATAAGAACGTGATTTCGGTGTTTACAAAATCTTTATCAAGTTTGTTATCCACTTGTGAATAATTAAAATACTCATAAAATACTCATTGCGTTGAGAGAGATATATAACTTGTACAATGTTACGTGTGTCGGTTTATTTTAGTCACAAACATATAAAACATACTAATCAATGTCCAAATCACAATCCCAAAGCGAAGTTAAAACTTTGAAAGTGGCACATTAGGTAAAACATGTAAACTTTCCCCACAGAAGTACGCTCGGGTGCTTTGAAAGGAAAAGCACCCCCGAATCGCCCTTTAGCTACCTACCCCAATTTGTGTAATCAAAATTGAGATTCAAAGGAATATGAAACTATAAAAACAACGATACTAAACCATGCCTGAATCACAATCCAGATGCAAAGGTTAAACACGTGAACTTCCACCAGGGAAGTGAGGCCGGGTGCTCAGGAAAGGTTTACACCTCCTGTTTAGCTAGCTACACTCGCCACGTGTGTAATCAAAATTGTGTGAAAGGAACATTGAACTATGGGACCTCAAATATATCTAGTGCAATCCTGGACACGGAGACATTAAACGTATCAACAATATTTTGATAATGGGCATTAAACCTTTTGAGGACCCCGGTTAGCCTTGGCCTGCGATATCAATTCAAGAATTTATTTGTTAGCAGTTTGCTTCGTTGTTCCCATAGTGGAAACAAAATCTACCATAGCATAATAATTTGGAAACAAACACACCATAAGCAGGAGAAGCAGTTATATTGTTGCATAAAAATGGGCAGTAAAAATTGAAGTCATCACGTTTGTCATATAGTTTCAAGTGTAGCCTTTCATGGGCGTCATAATTTAGCTATAAGTTTAAATTAGGTATAAGTATTAAGTCGTATCTTTTTTATTTCAAGCTCACGGGGATAGACGGCATTTACATAGTCTCATAATTTAGGGTTGTTAAGAGACAAAACATCATTTATGTATGTGTATGTTGAGTTGAATGATTTGGCGACAGTCACCTCAAAAATAAACAAGCAAGCAACCTCATATAAATTTCTTGAGTTGCTTTTGTTCAAATTTGAATCACATATCATTCAACAATTGACAATGTCTGGACAAGGTACTCAATATAAACTTGTAACAAGATCCAAATGGGATTCAAAATTGTGACGGTTGAAAATAGCAAACAACAAAGTTGCACATGTGATCCTTTTTTAAAAAGTAAAAAAAGATACCAAAATATGACATATGCATAATGAATGTGTGTATTTATTTAATTGAATTTGAGCAGTCGTAATAGTGTTCCAGAAGGACGTTACCCATTTATTACTTGACATGTTTTAAGAGTCATTCTCTGTAAGGACCAAACTCCTCTGGAAATCGCATGTCATAGATTTTGAAAATATTTTACCTAAACAATGGCTACATATAAGAAACCAAGAAAAAATTATCAAACTTAGAATTTTTTATATTGTTTCCATGGTAACCAACCACTAAGAGGCCAATCTCTGGATTTTCGGCCAAATTTGGGTGCGTATCAAATATGCCGCTAGAATATGCCACTTATGATGGTTGTCTTCAATATTTTGTTTTTATTCGGAACTTTGATTGTTATCTTTATCTTTTTCAAGTCAAAACTGTATGATTTTACAAGTTTTCATTTATTTTGAGTCAATTTTATCTCAAAAAATGCTCTAAAATTGACCTAAACTAGCTGAACTTTGAGATTAAATATTTTGAAAACGCGGGCACTGGAGTAGTATCACAAACATTTAAGTTATAGAGGAAAGTGTGTTCAACAAAATATCAAAAAATTAGAGTGGTACTTTTTGATTTAAGAAAATAAATCAGTTTCAAAGTTACGGAAATAGCCCTAGCAGGGTCCCTTTTTAAGAAAGAATTATCTCCCCTTAGTAAACAATATGGTATTTATTTTCTCTTTTTGATATGTTTTATCTCCTAAGTGCCAAATATTTTATCAGTTAGTTATTTTTAAAAAATATGTATATTAACTTATATATATTTTTATTAAAATCCTGGCAATAAAGCACAAAAATTATATTTGTAATGAACTATTTATTAAGCACTTGAAAAAATATTTGGATTTTACATGTTTAGAAATAGGTCCCCTTTATCAACAGACTTAGCTCCCTTGTTTAACAAGAAATGGAATTTCTTTTCTCTTTGTTGTGCTTTTTTAATTCCATGAAAAATAACTATTTTTTTTGTATTAACAAATATCATGGTTTATTAATTGTATGTTTGAATCTTTATATATGTTTACAATTTTAAAGAATATGCTTTTATTATGTGATTGATTACGAAGCACTGAAACTTCGTAATATTCTTATACTTTATAGGAATTTTCTAACAATTGGTTGGTGACTTTGGTTAAATCTTGTTAACTATATACACTGTCTTGTCATTTAAAATCTCTCTCTAAAAACATTTAACATTATAAATGTAGATCCCATAATGTGTACATTATACAACTTATATATATTTATTGCTTTAATATGTGTTAAAAAATAATGTCATTGCATTGGTATATATCTGGTGAAAATAATAAAATATAATTAAAACATACGAACCTCAAACGTCAGAAAAAATAGGTGGTAAATGTAACTAAAACAGGTTGAACCCTGAGGTTTGGAAGCGTCTTTTATTGTAGTTTTTAAAATACTAATCTGACATATTTAACCAATGATGTTTTAATATTGACGTATATATCTCCTATCAAAAATTCAGACGCAAATTTCGAACAAAAAGATTGTAAAAAACACAATGATCTATCTTAATACATTTCAGACGGAAAAAGTGACAAAACTCTTTTCCAAAACTGACAACAAATGTTCACAACATATACATGTATTAATTCCATTGTTAATCAAATATAACTCATAGTCTTTTTCCTTTTTTTAATCATTCAGTAAAATTTAATAAAGTTAAAACTTTTATCAGTTATGTTTTTTGAAGAGCATTCTATATAGTAAGTATAATTCAAAACAAATATTGAAATATGAGTAAACAAGCTATAATGTACTAAGACCATAAAAACATCTGTTTTATCAAACTTTATAGAAGAGGGTCTCTAAACTTTCAGTTAGGATCTGTTTGTGCAAAACGCCTTTGATTTACTTTGAACAAATTCATAGGAGTGAAAGATTACAAAAATTGTTGAAGTTTCACAAACGTTTGTTTTAAAACAGGGCTCCAAAAGCATCAATGACATAGACGACAAAAAGCACTAGCTTGATATATTTTGAACTCTAGAATGCATGTGAAAAAAATGTTGGCCAGCTCAAACGGAATTCGACGGAGCTTACGATGTAAAGTTTACTCTTTCAGATCGTATATTTGTCGCTGGCGGTAACTTTATCAACGCAACATATTGAGGATGTTTGACAAAGCAATGCCTAAAGAACATTGTACACTTAGGAGAATAACTCAGTATTCGACAAAACAACATGAGCTTTTTACATTTATTTATATACTAAAATCTCTATGTTCATTTCCCTGATTGAAGATCACGTGTCATTTAACATAATTTGTCAGTTTCAAAGTTTTTTATTTTTTTATTGTGATTTGGACATTCATAAGTATGTTTCTTCTTTTTTATTGTATTTAAATCATATTGGCATAATAATGTTTCCATGGTAATCATTAGTTCTGTTTATTAACTTCACACTTTATTATTTCAGGTAAGATATCGTTACTAGCAATGAAACTTACGTGGAAGGCCAAGAAGATCCATCTATTAATTTCTAGTATTTTCGTTATATTAATAATATTTTACCTACACAACCAATATGTTCTAGAGACAACTAATAACGTAATGGAATGTAATGGAAATAGTAAGTGGGGACTTTGTTATAATAAAAATGACATGGACAACGTTTTAGAATATATTCCAGCTGTTTGGACCTACAACACGAAATGGGAAATGAATACTCATGTTTGTAAAGAATATTTGACTTCCAAACAATGGGATGTTAGTGATTTCCAGTTATATCAGTTGAAAACACCTGTTGGTAAAATGCCAATATTTACCAACAATCCTAACAAAGATGGAATATCTATGACGATATCAAAGGTGTCTGAGCACGAACCACACACGGATGCAATAATAAGGATTTTGATGGAACCATTCCCTAATGCATATCTTATCGATATAGGGGCAAACATTGGTATAAGATCGTTTCAAATGTTAAGGTTCAAGAGAAGGGTCATTGCACTAGAAGCGTCAGAAATCAATATACGCCACATTTGTTTGACAAGTGCATTAAATGAATTCAGTCATAATTGACTGTGATTTACAATGCATTGAGCAACAAACACGGGGATGTGAAGTTTGCTGTTGGTTCTAAAGGAGATCAAAGTGGAAATTTTGTTGTCGATTCAAGTGATTTGACAAATTTAAAACGTAAGGAGGACGGTGAGGCGTACTATAAAACATTGTCGAAAACCATACCAGCAGTAACTTTAGATGATATTGTAGATCTGCCTGTGATAGTTAAACAAAATCCAAAAGAGATTTTTATTAAACTAGACGTTGAAGGTTACGAAGATGTTGTTCTAAGCCGATCTAAGAAACTATTTGAAAAATTCAAAGTTATTGGTATTGTGTTAGAATGGAGATGGCATAAAACAAGAAAATCAGCCCTAGAAATAATCACGTTTATGAAGGAACAACACATGATTCCTTATACATACGATAGGGCAAAATTAGATACTACCAAATATCAATCTTGGTCGTCACATGATATATTATGGCTCCCGATGTAAGCTCATTTTGCATTTTGCATTACGTTTTCAATAACTAAGCGCCCATTAGTAGAACGATCTAAATCGTTTTTAAAAATATCTTTGAATCCGTCCTATTGTGTTACATGTTTTTATGTTATTAAACCAAACGTTGGTTTTTTTAAACTATAAATAATAAAAAATCATGCCACATGCTAATGCCATTCATGAAGTGTAAACAACGAAAAACAACAATAAAACAGTTCTATGCATTTTTATATCTTTGTTTATACATTACACTTTATCAAATCATGGAATCGAATGCCTGCTGATTTTTGAACACATTGTTTTTATTCTTTCTTTTCATTTTTATGTTTTTTTTATTTAGTTATTGCATAAACATCCAATTTTCAAGAGTTATGTTTTTCTATCTTAATCGAAATTGCTACGCTAAAGACAAGGGACAAAACGACAAGATACAAGTAAAGCGAAATAACTCCGAACAGGATCTTGTTATTTCGCCATAGCTTGTGACGTGTTATCATGTTCTTCTTATTATTACTTTGGAAACTTGCAAATTTAGTAAAATAAACTTCCCTGGGATACCATAAGCCAGGATGTAATACGTTCTATTATTAGATAAACAATGTTGATTAAAACTAGATCTATCTTATGTAATTTGACAACATAATTTCTGTTTTTCTATTTTTCTCATTTCACCATCAAATATTTAAATTTCCACAACTACAGATGAAGATTACATATTATACCAGTTTCAATTTTACAGCATTAGGTCATTTCGGATAACAATTCCCCATCAGTAATGCTTGGACCAAAACTAGTAAACCAAAACATTTTCAATATCTTAAAAAGAAACCCAAAGGATCCAAATATATTTTACCAAAATCAGATAAGGAAATTAAATACTTTGGATGAGGGAGTAGACCTTAGTTTTTGAAGAACTGTATTCCAAAAAAGTAGTTTAGTGCTGCAAAAAACAACTTTAGGAATAATTAGACCTTATTCAGTACCTTTATACAAGATCCTATATTTTTACGATTACTGAAAAGAAAGTGATTTTTCAATTATCTCAATGTATCTTTTAAAATTATTCTGATTGATGTAAGATAAACCAGAGCTACACGTCATTAAGAATGTGTAAATATCTTATTTTAGTAGTTCACATCAACGATAACTGCGTATAAATACACTTTGGACGTTAAAAGTTGGAATGTTGCAGTAAGAATATATTTCCATGAAGAGAGCCGTGTTAAGCAAATGTAGAGTTCGATATGTCCTAAAATGATCCACAGAGAGAACACGAAACGCTTATAATTTTAAGTTTCATTTAGGATAGTAACCTCTCATGAAAGAGATAATGTATACAAACAATTCAAGGTAAGCAACAAATCACAATAGATAGGCGTAATGGAAGATTGGGAATATTGAGTTAACATACTATCAAAACAAATAAGCAAATCTATAATCAAACTGAAATTCCAACGCAAAATGAAAACTTTTAAGCTGGTAGATTAGATTAAACACGTGAACTTCCACCAGGGAAGTTAGACCGGGTGCTCTAGAAGGGTAGACTTCTCTTGATAAGCTAACTACATCCGCTGATGTAACTTGTAATTAAGATTGCCAATAGAGTAATATGAAACCTTTGGTCGTCAAATATATCCAGGATAATATTGCATATGGAAATATCATGCTTATCAACAATATTGTAATGGCACCCATTAAACTTTTTAATGTCCTTGATAAGCCTAGATCTGTAATATTCTTGCGTCTTCCATTTTTTGTAAGGAGCTTGAATAAAGTAATTAATTAACCAGTGTAACCTTTACAGCACTAGGTGGCCGTTTTGGAATCTATAAAGCTTCTACCAAAATTGTAAAAACAATTTTTTTTCAAATATCGAAAGTACCAAAATGTGTAAAAATACACTAGAAATTAACTATTACTGAGTGAATAACACAATACCTGTTCCCGATATAAATTTTCAGTACAGCGCTAAATTATGGGATTGCTATTTGGAATATAAGACCAAATCCAAGAATACAAATTAGGCCGTAATTTTTCATTTATAATACAAGTAAAGATTCACAATTTCTGTCTTAAGTCATCGCATAATTGGTATTTTGATAAATGTAAAATAAACAAGATTTTCATATTAATCTTATAAAATCATTTATATTAGATTAAAGGTTATGTAAGTTCCACTAAAATCATTACAAACTTGATAAGCCGGCATAGCTTCTACCGATTCTGGAATTAACCTGGCGTCACTATAACACCGTTGTATGTTTTATATCTGAACATATAAGGTATATGGTATTACAAACAATACCATTTTCAAATTGTAAAATCAATCATTTCTTTATAATCTAGACTCTTATCTTTATCTAGAAACATTTTATTTGCACAAAAATTGGACAAGTTTATACAATGATTCAATTTTTGTGTTGATATGCAAATAAAAACCCAATCAATACATAGACACAGTATGAGAAGATATGCTGCAAAAATACAGCAACAGAAATGAAAGAAAATATGAAAAAGATGAATCCAGTTGTAAAATGTGAGTAAATATGTTTTATTTAATTATCTTTTGGTTATATTTTATATTAAGCATTAACATCAAAATACAAAATAGTATCAAACGCAAACATACTGGTCAAATTGATATTATAATGTACGAATGGATTGATAAGAAGACACAGGATACTAGTTAAATAAATACAGCTGTACTTCTTATAACTTAACACGGGTGACGAACGTGATTTGAAGTAAATACCCATTGGTCTTCAAGAGGTGATTAAGTAGGGTCCTTACCATCTAACAGCCTTAAACAAAAACAAACATATTAAGCCTGTTCAAAATCACGATCAAGTAAAGCAAAAAATTTGAAATCAGCAAATAGGTTAAACACGTGAAATTTCACGTTAAGCCTGTTGTTTCGGAAGGGAAAGCAATTTAAAAAAAGGTGTATTGTACCAAGTGGCAATTCAATTGCATTAGATAGTTAAAACTATTTATTAACAATGTCCAAAGGAATCATAATTACTAAAACAAACACATATTTTATTATAATGACATAAATAATCAAACACATTTACACTACCGTATGTTTAAATAAATATTAAAATGCAAAGAAAAAACTTTGTAAACAGGCAAAATTAAGTAGAACATGGGAAATGTCACCAGGGAACTAAGGCCAGGTGCTGAAAATATATACTTGGCTATAGGGATTCCAACAAAGAAATCGAATCAAAACACGAGCAACATTAAACAAAATACGCACGGTCCATGTTTAAATCACAATCCGAAACGCAAAATAACAATATTACTAAGTGTCAAATTAAGTTTTTATGTGACTCTGGCTGGTACAATAAGAAGAATCACATAGACCACAACAAACAAAACGGCTTTATCACAAGTGTTTCCAATATGGCTTTGCATTTTCTTGTTCACTTGCGTTATGTCATAGCCGTTGGTTGATGCAAGAAATACATGATTCTCAGTTGATTTTCTTCTATCGCTCTTGATTTATTGTAATTTTCAAATTGATTTGTTTGTTTAATTTTGGTTATAAA
The DNA here is from genome assembly GCA_021292105.1 of Anadara kagoshimensis. Taxonomy (NCBI): domain Eukaryota; kingdom Metazoa; phylum Mollusca; class Bivalvia; order Arcoida; family Arcidae; genus Anadara; species Anadara kagoshimensis. The sequence continues at coordinate 70,237,906 of CM037865.1, read as the reverse complement.
TATGGACATAAATTTACTATATTGCTCAACAGAATACAATACTTAATCATGTGGGTATTTGTATATTTATTATTTCAGTAATTACAAAGAAACTGATGAAAACATCGCGCAGGTATCTTATCACAATTTGGACAACGATCGTAGTGCTTGCTTTATGTTCATTGTTCATCATCGAAAGAAAGTTAAGAAATGAAAAGAGGGACTTGTTGCTACACAAAGAAAGCACCCATGATTCCAATATAAGAGAAATGTCATTTCAAAACTTCACTTATCCTTTGGAAATTGATATGCGTTTTGTTGTGAACGAAGTACAAACTAGAAACAAAACTTTAATCACAGCGATAAATGTTTATAAATTTGGTATGAAAATAGGGATTACAGAAGGATTTAAGAACGAAACCTTTATCTTATTTCTAGTGAAATCTGCAGCAAGACATATAAATAGGAGAAATGCAATACGTGAAACTTGGGGTAATAAAGATTATCATACCGTTAGTATACAGGTTGTGTTTTTACTTGGGGATTTATGTAATGGAACAAAAGAGGATAAATCACATATCCTTGCAGAACACCGTCTCTATAATGATATAATACAGTTTAATTTCTGTGATGGTTATTATAATAACACATTAAAGACAACAGGAGGAATTAACTGGGTTGTAGAAAACAATGTGAAATCAGAATTTGTTATTTTTACTGATGACGACTACTTTATTGCTCTAAATTCACTTATATCATTTTTACATTCCATTCCGTATGATGCAAGATCTGAATTATACACTGGTTATGTACATAATAAGGGTCGACCTTGTCGTATTGGTAAATGGAAAGTTTCGTTGACTGACTACCCGTATAATGTTTATCCACCATTTGTTGCAGCGGGTTTTATTTTGACTTCGATGGAGTTGCTACATAAAATTAACATTGCCATCAAGTATATTAAACATTTTATTTTTGATGATGTTTTCCTCGGTATTGTCATCTACAAGCTGCGAATACCTCCACAACAAATCAATGCATATGTTCCTGTATTTGGCTGTTCATATGCTAATAAATGTTTTAGACATATATTATGTAGCCATGGTTACAGAGACCCAAATGATTTACGAAAGGCCTGGGATGTTTATTTAGAATTAGAATTATTTAAGAATCACAAACAATAGTAAACATTGAAGTAAAGTACATGAAGTGTATGATATAGATATGGTGGGTATACAGTTTCACATACACCAGGTTACAAGCACATTGAAATATGGAACTTTGTTCAAAGTCTTATAAAAAATATGTTATTGAATGAAACTACTTATAATGTCATTATAAAGGACAGACAATGGTTTACGTAAATGTTAATATAAATGTGTTTATTGTGTGTTTTAATTTGTTGTGCTTATTGCCAAACTCTAAATAAATACAAATATTAAATATTTGTGTCATTTATTGTACTTAAAACCAGGGATATCATTTTAACATTTTAAGCAATATTGATCCCCAATTTCACATTATGTTTCGCAGCTTCCTTTTAGTGTTAAGTATTTGTTTATGCCACAATTAACAAGCTATGGGATCGCAACTTATAATGCGTTGGCATTTCGTTGATGATTCTCAGTATATTAAAAATATTATCTAAAAATATATTGATAAAATATACATATCGAGATTGATGATTTTTGCATGTATAGCTTCTATAAAAAACAAACAAAAGGCAAAGTAACGTTTAAACTTCAAAACTGACAAGTTAGGTTAGACACGTGAACTGTCAGGGAAATGAGGCCGGGTGCTTCGGAAGGTAAACACCTTCTGTTAAGCTAACTACACCCGTAACGTGTGTAATCAAAATTATGTAAAAGGAACATGGAACTATGGGGCGTCAATTATGTACCCAGGGCAATCCTGGACACAGAGACATCAAACTTATCAAAAATACTGTGATGACGGCCATGAAACTTTTTAGGGTCTTAATAAGCCTGGGCTTGAAATATCCCTGAGTCAACAATTTATTTGTGAGCAGTCTGCTTCGTTGTGCAAAGAATAAGACTGTTCTTTGAAACCACGCAGCTAGGCAACAATCTACAACAAGCATAACAATTTATGTTCAATATTATTTCAAAGAAAATAGATTTGACATCAAACTAACTGCATTAGAGTATTTTATGACTAATATAATGTGAAATTCAAAAATCTGAATTACATACAAATCAAAAACAACATACTAGTCCATTTCAAATCACAAAATAAAAGCTGGCACATTAATTAAACACTTAAATGTCCCACAGGGTAGTGCCACAGGGTAGTGCTGTATATTAAAATATGTTTTAAAATATCTAAAAGTAAAAGATAGTGTGTGCATTTCAATCGGTAATGGTTTTATCGGAAACGAAGTTATCTCTTTTAAAAAAGTTTAATTTCATTTCAATTTATCATCTTTTAATAATACTATATGTACAACGGGACAATAACAAGGAAAGACACAAGAACCAATTTTATTTAAATGATTCGTAAGTACCTCAAAGAATAATTTATTTATTAACTTATTTATTTATTTATTTATATCATTTTACATCAACACAAGCATAATACGATATAAAATACACAATAATGTTATTTATATAACCAAATATAAATTGTTAAGACTACAACCAGTATAGATAGTTCAGTGTTTGAAACACTATGCATTTGTCAAAACACTGGACGGCTTTTACCCGTGATCATGACCTTGTAAATTAACAGTTAACAACGACAAAGCGGTTTAAAGACAAAGAATATTTATTGATTGCATAAAAATTATATTCCTGGTTATATTTCCAGTTTTACATTATCACATTTTTTCTCTATGCACACTGAGCTAGTGAATCAACAAAGACACTAAGATAATTTACATTCGATATACTGGTTTCTACATTACTATATGATATTCATTACTCAAACACAATGTCTGTGTGATAATATAAAAGGCATCTCTTTATTCCTTAAATATGTTATAATAGAATAAGAGAAAATGTGGTTTCTGAAAAAATGAGCTTTGAAATTTGCCACTTAAAAGATTTCATCAAATAGAAACAATGTTGCATTGAAAAAAGTTGGTAAACGTATAATGGTGAATAGGTGTGGATATACACTGAATGTTGTGCTTAGTTTATAATATTATACTTTTATTTAATTCCTTAGTTTGATATTTTATTTAACATTATTCAAACGTCCTTGATAAACAAATATGTAAGCTATATATACAACATTATTCAATAAGAAATAATTTTGTAACATTTTTGTTACACTAGCAAATAAAAATAAACATGATTAACTTAGACACTTAAACTTAAAACATAGATTATTATTGTTTGTTTAACCTATTGGTTGTACAAATAACATCAGACGTATATAGACATTCTGCCTGAATCGTCTACCTTAAACCACGTCACACCTAGATGTATAACGTCTTAAATAATAAAAACGTCATAAAACAAAATATAATTTTAGTTTTCAGAGTTTTACTGCCCTTTGAAATAGCGATATGGACATGGATCGGTATGTTTTTATTAATACAAATAATACGGGAATTACGAGGTTAGCATAACCACAGTATATGACTTCTACGGTAACTCTTTTTCACATATTATTACTTAATTGAATGGAAATTTTGAGTGCATATGTGACCCTCGCTGAATGCAGTGTAAACAAAAATGGCATTCGTCAGGACGAGAAAGACGTTTTCACAAACGATCGATTTTTAAGAAAAATAATAAAATGCATTTTTCGAAAGAATTAATTAACAGATCGTCCCAATAATCATTTTTATGAAAATACAGATAAAATTTATTGACATTTATTCCAAATTGAATGTAAATATTGACGAATCATGTGACGTGGATATGATCAGCTGATCGAGCTGGGACAGTTTGACTTTTAGGTGCTGAGTAGAACCGACTTCAACTACAATGACTGCACTCATAAAAATCTAGCTTGGACATAACTGATGAGTAAACTGTACATGTTGTGCAATGAGATGGACCGCTGTCCCAAAACGTTGTGATGAAAATAACAATAATAAAACATTCATGTTGAGTTTAGCAGCTGACAGTAGTTGAGATCCACTTGGGTAAGGTCTGAATTGAATCCTTGAAAACCTCCAGGGATGGCGACTGGACTATTTATTCTGGCAGGGGATTCCAATAATTTACAGTTCTCGGAATGAATATAAAAATTTTAACTAGGGTAAAATCAACATTACCCCTCTTCAATATCCCAGACTTGGTGCTTGAAAAAAGTTGATATAAATTTTCACTCCACCATCCACAGAAGTGACCATTTCAATATAAATCTAAAAGCACCATCTTTCCAGAATATCATCCCAGAATGTTCCATTTTAATTTAGTTGTAATGAATAATCTTGACTGGGGTAAAACAAACTCCAAACCACCATCCTAGAATATTAGCTAACCGTCTCGATATAATTGAAAAAGGCATCTTCAACTCTCCAGGGCTGGGGCTTTTTATGCAGTGAGACTTAATTAAAGGGACTGGGCTAAAATTAACATTATTTTAGTACAAGCCTGTAAAGTTTTAATCAACATTTGTTACTTGCAATGGTCTGTGCTTTAGAAAAAATTCTAATCATGATACTATATGCCTGTGAATGTTGAAGGTGTAAGAGGAGCTTACCCTCATCTCATACCACTGTATTCATATCGGGTTGTTGGTTAAAGGTGCTGCCTCGCAGATTCGGCACGCCACAGACAAGCATTCCACTCCCAATTAATATTATTCTATAACCAGTCGATAATATATCCTCTAAGCCAAATGTGGCTTGCAAAATTAGGAAGCAGTAACTCAAATTTTAAAGTATTATCATGTATTTATAACACAAGTCAGGTTGGAACCAAAAAGCTTCCACTCCCCAGGAGGACGCTATACCATTGAGCGACCAAGGCGGTCACAAACAGAATAGATTGTTGACCAAGGGATATTGCAAGCCTAGGCTTATCAGGGCCCTTTAAAAGTTTTATGACTGTCATCACTGTATTGTTCCATGTTCCTTTCACTTAATATTGATTACACACGAGGCAGGTGTAGCTAGCTAAAAGGAGGTGCTCACACTTCCAGAAAACTCTGTCTCACTTCCCTGGTGGAAGTTCGCGTGTTTAACCTTACTTGTCAGTTTCAAAGTTTTTTACTTTACTTCTGGATTGTGATTTGGACATGGATTAGTATGTTTGTTTTTCATTGGTATAACTGCTTTGTTAAATGAATGGGGCAATCTTGAACTGTGATATGATACACACCTTGTTTTAAGAAACGGGAGTAGTTATTTATGCAATCCATAAATCAGTAGATTAAATTATTTACATGGTATGGTAAAAGGTGACTCAAGATGAGAAGACATTACAACGTGAAAATGTTATCGTGGAATGGATTAGTATATTTACTATATTGGGTAATTGAATAGCCTTTTGAGTCCCTGAAAAGATCATACCAAAACTCAGTTCTGTGTGACAGAACATGATTGAAAGACGACGCAATAACTCGGCGGTAGTTAACTATAGTCAGTCCCACTAGTATTGGGTAAGACAAAACAGCGTGTTCCATCTCTTTTTTGGGTGTGTGTGTGTACACAATAACCCGATAATAAATTTGGACATTTCCCGGGATAGGCAATGCCTATTTTCATATTAAATACATGTCGGTTTGCTGGTTAAATGAGCTGAACAGACACCTTAAGAACAGACTTGCCAATCTTTGATCTTAGTATCTTTCTCTGAACACTGACTGGCAGATCCCGATAAAGGACCTACTCTAAAGCTCAGTGGATATTTATAAGTGGGTTCTTATTCCTATATGTACCATTTCTGTGTTTCGAGCGGACTTCAAACAAGCTTTCTTAAACATAGCAGTAAATTAGTAAACTTACATTAAGTTAAACACTGAGTCCACTAGGGAAGTTAGGCCGGGTGCTGCAGATTAGTAAGTATTTCCTGTATAGCTTTCTATATCCAGCACGTATGTAATCAAAATGGAAAATAATGGAACATGTAACTATTGGACGTCAAATACATCCAGGGTAACTTTGAATACAGAGACATCTACATGACAGTATACTAATTTGTATATATAACATTCAGATCATTTTCATTATATATTGCCTATATAGTATTCTTAATTCTATAGCTATTTCAAGTACGTGTTTTCCCACAAATTTCTTCATTCCATCTGTCCTTAAAATGTGACAAACTGTGATTAATTTTCAACCAATGAAGCTTTATTAATTTATATTGAGTCTCATGTGGCGTATTCTTTGACATCTGTAATCACATATCCGAGCACGAGTATTATAAGGATTATGGTATCTTCGTTAGCCGTGGTGACGGTGTGATATTGACAATTGCTATCCCAACGATATAGTAATGGTTAATTTTGTTTTTGGCATACAATATTGTTTAACCTGTAAAAACAAAGTTTCTAAAGAGTTCACTGTTTGGGGATTGAAATCGACTAGATACATTATTAATAAAATTATAAAACGTTTTCGATATGCTTTTTAATTAATTGTTTGTACACAATATATTTCGTTCCCTTACCTTTAAACTAAACTGATATTTAAAAAAATACAAATCATATCAGTTTTAATTTTACAGCACTAGACAGCCGTTTCGGTATAAAAATTCCTGATCAGTAGTGCTTGAAACAAAATTATGAAACCAAAATTGTTTTCAAGATGTTGAAAAGATAACAAAAGGGACCAAAATATATTTTACTAAATTTAGCTAAGGAATTACTTTGCATGAGGGAGTATACCTTAGTTTTTGAGGAATGTTTATATTATACCAGTTTTAATTTTTACTGCACTAGACAAGCTAATGTGACCAAATAAATACGGTGCTTATCTTTGCAATTTTTTAATATGCAATGTCCGTACCATGTTAAAACAAACGGCATCTACAGAATATGTCCCAGTGCGGCCATTAAATGCCTTAAGACCTGGCACAAGGCACAACTATTTTCGTCATTGATAATGAAAAATAGTAAAATAGTAGTAAAATTTGAAATTGAACTATGTGTGTGTTTTTCTCAAATTTTCTTGAAAAGCGATATTTGTGGTTTTCTGTCTTGCTATGAAATTAGTAATAGGTTTGAATCCCTGTTCATTAACAGTTTATGATTGTTTGGAGGTTATAACATTCAGCGGTACATCTCAGTCGATATTGCTACTAATTACAAGCACTGTCATTCCTTTAAAACAAACATTCCAACCCATGTCCAAATTACAATACCCAAAACAAAGTTAACACATTGAAACTGGCAAATTAAGTTCAACATAGACCTATTGGACGTCAACTACATCCTGGGTAAACGCGCATCAATTGTGAAAGAGAAACATTATAAGCAAGAGAAACAGGTTTATCGCTCTATGGAAAAGGAAAGAAGCAGAACTCAAAGAATCAGTCTTAGTTTTATTTCAAATCAAAAGGAAAGATTATATTCAAATAATCTCAAAATTCAGGATTATTAAGAGATAGAGTTATCTGTATTTGAAATTGAATAATTTGGAGATAATCTTCTAATTAATTGCTTTCATTCAATGCACCCCTCTGTGTATTGTTTTGAAATTTAGTATTCTTTTATTATCTTAAATTCTATATCTGTTTTATAATTATGTTTCAACAAAGTGTCATCTTTTATTAAGCAATTCTTGGTTGGTTTCCTCTTTAGTACGTTTTTTAGATTTAATTTTGATATCTATTTCATGCGAACTAAGTGCAGGACACTGGTTTTATTGCCTTTCTTCTTATTCGCTTTTCCGACTCCCTTTCCGGGGTGTTTTTCGAAAATGGCTATTTTCGAAACTTTTCGCTTCCAAGTGGTTTTCATTAATATTTATCCCAGTACCATTAGTCAACACTTGTTAATGTCTATTTCTATGATTCCAATGACGTTATGTCACCATGTACTGTACCTAGTTTACGCCAGAGACATTTATATTATCAATGATCTCAATATGTGTTTATGTTTTACACACACGTAATATTGTACTTGTAGAATTTTGAGTGGACACGGGTATAATTTGTCATATGCCTTTTCGATTTTGCACCAAGCTCAACTTAAAAGTAAGATTATTCGACGGATTGGTATGTCTGTGGTTGATTATTACATCCAATCTGTGACCTTATATAATACAAGCTCCAACAATAACACATTTCCTTAAAATCTATATGTGAACTATCGTTGTACAAGTTTTATGGCTCTCACTATTTGTTTTGGTGTTAATGTTACCGCTACAAACATGTAATTCAAATTACGTACTAAATCATTACTGTTTACTTTCAATCATAAAAATGACAATCTTACAAGTGAAAATTCTTGTTATTTTGAATTACACATGCACGCTACAAATTCATAAGTGATAAATCTTTTTGAACTGAACTTGTACTAATACAGCATGGGAAACAACAGTGTTCGTTGTTAATATTGATGTCTGTATCAAAACATTATTCTGGATATATTTGCGTGTTTAGTAATGTTCCTTTATTTCGTTTTCAATTTTGACTTTTTTGGCAGTGTTACACAAGAAATGCTTATCCCTCCGTGTACCAGGTCTCACTTCCCTGGTGAAAGTTCACGCTTTCTCTTCTAATTTTTTATTGTGATTTGAACATGGACTGGTATGTTATATTTGTTCTTGTGTAATTGTAGAATAACGTGTGTCCAAATATATGATAACCATGACATCTAGCCTCACCTGGTGAAAGTTCACGTGTTTACTGACTTTGCCAGTTTTCAAAGTTTATTATCATTATTATTATTTTTTAATTTTGATTAAACATGGCGGGCTTTGTTTTTCATGAATTATTAATTTGGAAATAAAGATGGTAAAATTTGTTGCAAAACTGAAAACCTGTACTTAACATTAGATATAACATCAAACAAGCTAAACACAAATTTGACGGTGCATTTATTATATTATATATAATAATAGATGCAATTTATCATTTCTAATATAAATCGACACATCTGATAACATTATACGGGATTTCTCTTGACAAAAATACAACAAAAGACACTTTTGCAAAAAGTAGAAGAAATGAATGGCTAAAATGATTAATTATAAGAATAAATTAAAAGATTAATTATTTGGATTTGGCAATATTGATATCGGAATCTCCTTAATCAAGATAGCAATTAAGCTTACCATAGATACGAGGCACTGATTAGTATTATTTCACAAGAGACTTAGGATTAACATCCTAGTGAGAGATACGATACAAGGACCGTGGATTATCTAACAGGAAGAACTTAAGACGTTGTCTTTGGGGATTTTATAGGTTTTAGATTTTTTATTATGTAGACATACTCAACATATCTTAGAGTTGAAGTGTTAAATAAAATGATCTTAAAATCCAAAAATACCATTAACCATTATCCACGACTTTTTATCTAATGTCAATAGAGGTGGAGATTTAGCCATCCCGTAAAGAGCGTTAAAATCAATAATGGCTGGCTATATGATGTATACTTTTTCAATGAACATTGCTCATGTGACACTCCTTTTCTTCGAGTATAACGTTGTCAGACGATGCTTCACTTTTTAGTTGTCTGATGTACAATCTTCAATTATGGATTGCCTTATGTAATTGAATGGTAAGTACTTATAAATTAGTACATCATTTTGGAATAGCTATCTAATATCAAGTCAAAATATTTATATTATGAGTAACAAACGCCCATTTTATCTGGATTGGTTTTACAATAACTTTGTTTGTTTTCAGTAACTTGTTACTATCTTTGATACTTATACAGCTGTTTCAATTTCATTGTTGTGAAATATTATTATTTAGTGATCATACATGTTTATTCTGCATTTACATAAGCCTCACTTCCCTCCCTGGTGGAAGTTGACGTGTTTAACCTAACTTGTCAGTTTCAATGTTTTACTTTGCTTCTGGATTGTGATTTAGATTTGTGTTTGTCTTTTAAGATTGTGATTCGGACATGGATTAGTATGTTTGTTTTTTATATATTGTAACTTTCTTAATATCGAACATAAACATGTTTATATTTGAGTTTCTTTTTTAATCCAAATGTTATCAAGAAAGATCAAGATAACAGGAGAAATGAAAAGAAACATCTTTAGTAGAAAAATATATATTTTTAAATAATTAGCTATATTCGTATCTAAATGTTTCGGTATCTGCTCTATAACCATTTATCACAAAACAGTCAAAGTTCACAATGATAATAAACATAGTGTTGGCATAAATTTGTTATCAACCTTAAGTTTAAATTACATTTTTACAAGTATGACTTGCGTCTATAATTGAAAAAAAATTCACTAGCTAATGTAATGTTTGGATGTATTGTTAAAGTGTGTTTTAAAACATAAAAAAGCAAGAAATATATGTACATTAAGGTAAACGCAGCATATTCGCCTGAAGATTGCTACTATAAGCATGAAAGTACTAGCGAAATGTAATTTTTGAACTGTTTCTGTCATTATGTAATAATAATTATTTATATCTTATCGCGGTATACATAGTATTTATTTCTGAATATATATATATATATATTCAATCATTGACGTGCATGGTGTCTGTTTCTTTGTTACGTTTACTGTTGCTGTTTCGGTTACAAGTTTCTTTCCTCAATTTAAATATTCTGGCGAAAAAATTTTATAGTTAGTGGTGACAGTACATGTTTGTCTTTTACTTTTGTTGTCTTGCTTTGTTTACCTGTTGATGTTCATTTAATTACAAATCTAAGCTAACCACTTACTTTATATAGCCATTTTATTATCAGAGTCAAGTACCTCTAAACTCTACAGTATCTTAATAAATAAGCTCAGTATTTGTTTGTTTAGGCTTGTTATCTGAACATAGATATTCAATTCTGAATAAGCACGCTATGCTCTCTCTCTCTCTCTCTCTCTCTCTCTCTCTCTCTCTGCTAACATTATGACATCTGTATATTTTTATTTTTTCAGCTGATGAAAAATAATGTTTAAAAGATACTGTTTGGATAAAGTCACGAAAAGAAGGACCGGTATTTTTCTTTTCTTCGTGCTAGTGACAATTCTAAATAAATTGTTCATATCTTCTTTGGCGACAAGCAACAATGACAATATTGTGCGAAATTATGGTGACAATATGGTTTTTTATTCAGGACCCGAGATTTCTTTTGAGCACTTCCGTTATCCACTTGAAATAGATTTGCCGTCCGTTGTTAGACAAATACAGACCTCAAATGTAACTTCGTACAAAGAAATTAATATTTTCAAATATAATGTTACCTTAACTGTGAGGAAACCATTTACAAACATAGTATTCGTATTATTTCTTGTGAAGTCAGCACCTCAAAACAGCCATAGAAGAAATGCAATACGTGAGACATGGGGAAACACAACTAATCATAATATCCGTGTGGTGTTTGTACTCGGAGACATATGCAATGGAACAAAAGATGAAAAATCAAACATCCTTGCGGAACACCATCTTTATGATGACATAGTTCAGTTTAATTTCTGTGATGGTTATTATAATAACACATTAAAGACAACAGGAGGGATTAACTGGGTTGTGCAAACCAATGTGAAGTCTGAGTTTGTTATATTAACTGATGACGATTATTTTGTGGCAATAAATTCATTAATACCGTTTTTACATGCAATTCCGTATCGAAATCGTTCTCATTTATATACTGGTTTTGTAAATACAGGTCGTCCAGGTCGCTATTCCAAATGGGCAGTTTCGTTAACGGATTACCCGTATGACCATTACCCACCATTCGTTGCAGCAGGTTCCGTAGTGATGTCCATGGAGTTTCTTCGAAAAATAAACATTGCAATAAAATTTACAAAATCGTTTATTTTTGATGATGTGTTCCTTGGAATTGTTGTTTATAAGTTGAAAGTCAACCCAATACCGCATAATGACCGTTTTACAGCTTTTGGTTGTCGTTATACAGACGCGTGCTTTAGAAATGTTTTGAGTAGTCATGGATACAGTGACCCAATGGAATTAAAGGAGGCTTGGAAAACACATTTAAACTCACCAACAATGAACTTATCTCTACTAAATATAATATTCCTCGTTGCTATAGTAACAGTGAGTGCTCTTCTGATACTTTATTTGCGGCGACGTAAAGTACAGAAGAGGACACTATTAAATAACTAGTCTTCGGTGCAATTTTGTGAATCATATTCTACATTTTAATATAAAATATTTGTATAAATGTAATATTTTATTTATATATTTTGCAATCAATAAAGTTTGTTATAAAAATTATTTGAATTTGAAAACATATCATGTCTACACAAAAGCTCCATTTAGCTAAGATTCACGTCTCATGAGAATACATTTACTAAATTAATGTAAATGGCTCGAACTGTATTATGTCCAAAACCTTAGTGATATAACTGACCTAAAATCGATTAAATCACAACACCCTTTCTTTAATAATATGTATCTTATTGCTTTATTAAATGATCATATATATGACGACGTGCGATGATTGCCTCTCATAGATTGAGTTATTGGATACTAATTAACGCATTACTTTGCTTAACATTTCGGGCGCAATAAAGATCAATCAATCTCAAAATTTATGTTGTTTATCAGAAGTACTTATTTAGCAAGTATTAAAGTTCTGTAAATCATTTTTAAAATTAATTGATGTTTAGAATCTTCACTGTAGCTAACTGAGGTCCTGTTACTTCCCTGATGGAAGTGTCATATTCCATTTTTTTTAAATAAATTCAAAAATTGATATTAGACAATATACCATTTTTAAATGTATTTTATGATTAAATTTAAATAAATGGTACATGGCAGAAGGTTGCGTGTTTAACTTGTGTTTGCCAGTTTTCAAAATTTGACCTGATTTTGTATTATCTTTTAAACTGGTAACTTCGATTTTTTTTCGACATGTGCCCCTTTGATCAAAGTCTGTTAATCTCAAATCAAAAACACACACATACCAGTCCATGTTCAAACTGATTCTATTCCTACTTTTATACTGGTTGGACTCCAGTGGGATTTCTTTTATTGTACAAGGGGTATCCTAGAGCTTGATTGATTTTCAAAAAGCGCATAATGAATTAGTTTTAATCAAATCAAAAGCAATGAATTAAAAAATGAATACTGCTATCTTATTTAAACAAAAGTTTAAACCACTGCGAGCTGGACTGCACTGGTTTTTTTTTTTTTTTTTTTTTTTGTAAAATTTGAAAATTTGAATCCTTAGCTTAATTTGATAAGATATATTTTGGTACAAAGTGTTATGAAAGTCACGTGTAATAGAGTTACAAATGTAAGCGTTTTACAACCAGTGATCCCTTTAGCATGCCCGGCATCTTATTTTATCATACAGAAATCTTTTGGCTCATAATTAAATTGTAATTTTAAACCGTTTATTATATTCTAATATTGAATGGAATATTTTGTCACAGAAAGACAATGTTTAACTATGCAGAGCGTAGATATATTTCGCTCAGGAGATACAGTTATCTGAACATTGCCACCTCTGTAGATCTTGGGTGTGAGAGAAGGGCTACTTATATTTAAGATAGTACAATTTACCTAAGTAGTAGTTGTATTAGTTTTACGTCTACATGTAGGCGTACGCCCAATGTGTAGACTTTGCTTTACTGTTGTCAGGAGTGGTGTCTGGAGGTCGGGTTGAGGGTCTGGAGATGGCCGTTGTCCGGTGGAGAGCACCCGCAGTAACTCCCACTGCATCACATCCCCCTAAGTTTATCGCCAACCCGGAGGCATGTAGTTAAATCCTGGTTCTCCGGGCGGGAGCGGTCTGTTTCGTCGCTGCAGGCGTTGTAGTTCCTGCGCCGCCATGTTGACTAGATGGTTCATGGGAGCAGCCATAGGTACAGGAGCACTCTGTACATATGGCTGCTGGTGCGATGTCGGCTTCGGTAGCGGTAACGGCAGCATCCCGACTGTTTTCTGCTTTTTTGGGACAGGATCCCCTGGTGGCGAGGAAGCTGCCGGCTGGGTTTTCCGGGCTGGCACTGGAGCTGGCTGGTCTGGCTGGCTCTGGTGCTGGCTGGCTGGTCCTGGCTGGCTGGGGAGCTGGCTGGCTGGTCCTGGCTGGCTCCTTAGTCGCCTTCCTCCTCCTGCTCCAGCGAGTTCGGTTTCGCCGGAGCGTGGAAGGCGACTTGTGCTTCTTCTTACTTTGTACAACAACGGCGTTGGTAGGGCCATCCTTGTTTTCTAGTTGTTGGCTGGTGGGACTGGAGGTGTCCGTGTCCTTCCTGGCCTCCTGTTTCACCCACACCAGGGTGCAGGTGAAACGCTCCTTGTTCTCTTTCATAGAGAAAGAGACAGGTAGTCCTTTTAGAACAGAGTCTAAAAGGACGGAAAACGCTGGCGGCAAACTGGTAGAGTCCATGTTGGCTATCCAAGTGCTTTAACAACTAAATGCAATGAATCAATGAATCGAATTTACCTAAACACAACATACAGTTAAAGTACCAAGAACTATAGTAAATGGGAAGCAGCGACTTAATGTCATCAGACTGCTGCCTGCATATGATCAGTATAAATATAACCCCCGTTCCCCTTCCTCTCTCTCTCTCTCTCTCTCTCTCTCTCTCTCTCTCTCTCTCTCTCTCTCATGATATTATTAAGACACGTGCTCATGCCCATGTTGATGACAATCAAATGTCAAATTTATTTTAAATATACATTCCAATTCAAAAGAAATTGAAGTAATCATGATATCATATCAACATCGATTGACATCTAAATGTATATTAAATGGTTTTGAATGACAAATAAGAATTTAATAAAGCGGTATATCATACTATATGTATCAGAAGTTTCGTTGTTCCTTTCTACAATTGCCATAACTTTAAAGTGTATTGGTGAAAATGTTTTTTTAAAAGCACTAAAGAACTCCATTATCTAAATCTATTTGATATATTATCAGTGGTAATTTATTTTTTGTATACATGTACATCTTTGGCATGTCGTCACAACAAAAGCGTTCATTGTATTGATAAATAACTTACGAGAAACCACAATGGTGTTCGTTTGAATCCAAAATCGCTTAGATTTTGAGATTTATTAATAAAGTTTTCATACATGTCTATGCGTTGGTTCTGGAAAAAGATCTCCATCTCATTCTGGTGTAAGATTTATTTGGTCTGATATTAGTAGGTCCAAGATAGAAAAAATCTGAAAAGTGGAAGAAATATTAACTTTTCTAAACTGACCCATGGGTTTAATATATATTATCTAAAGTTTAATAAACCAGAACCACGGCGTACATTGTAAACTAAATTCATGTAGCTTACCATTACTGGTACATTTTATCTTATCTTCTTGCTCAGTCTGTTTCACTTGCTTCTAGTTATAAGCGTCCTCTGTAGCGGCCACATGTGGCCTACTCTTTTTCGAACTCTACAGAGGTGTCTTAGCGTGCACCGAGACACGGGACCTCGGTTTTGAGTCTCATCCGAAAGACTATTCTGGTACCGAGCTTTTTACGACTCTAGTATGGGCAGGAGATGAAAATCACCTCGGAAAATTTCCAAGTCCTGAGTGAGATTTGAACCCACAACCCCTGACTTTGAAAGCCAGTGACAGTTTATTATGTACCCCAAACAAAGTGTGTACTTCATTTCATCAACCAACATCTTGTCCGCCACACTTTTTGAAAATTAATTAACGGAACAAATGGCTTTGAGCGAAATTTGTTTGTCATTGGCTATTCGTACTTTGGCCATGCACATGGTTGAAAAAAAATGGATGTATGAGGTGAGAAATCGTTTGAGGACACTTTTGAAATATTATCACATATCACCTTGAAATTATTTATAATTTACAATTCAATCTTAGTCTTAACCTAAAGTTGACCCGCATTGTCTTCGTTATCTTTCTGAATAACAAAATAACCAGGTAAAAACATAACCGGAAATGTCCGAACAATATACATAAATCGTACAAGAAGATTTAAACACAACTTACATTACGTTATGTTAAAAGTTAAGGCAAAAAAATCACCATTTTTTGCTACTTATAAGTTCAATATTTCAAGTGAAAATTTAATATCATTTAGATAAATTTCAGTTTCCAAAATAATTCAACTCTCCAAATCAAGAAAGTTCATGATGATGACAACACAAACACTCAACGACGACAACAGCAATGTATGTGCGACTGCTGTGTCTCGTCCTTCTCCAGGTGGAACAATCATACCAGCTGTTGTTTACTTAATGATAATTTAAGCTGATAACATTGCTACGTGTATGAAGAACATAATGTCGTGTAAATGAATACTGTCTAAATGATTGTTTTGCATAGCAACCAGTAAGGTTATTGCAGATAACCAGGTTCTTCTTCATCTGTTTCCTGAGTGTTTTAATGTTTGAATAAATAGTTATTTGGTACTGCATTAACAAGACGGAAATAACACAGCAAAGTTCGATTAAAAAGAGGAAGGATCGAAAGCCGTCACTAAGAAATCAAATTGAATTTAACCAGCAACTCCTGGTCGCTAATGGCAATAAGTAAAAATCCAAATTAAGATATTAATGCCAAATTTATGTTTTTAATTCCTGGACAGTAGTCTATATTAATGACTAGATAAGAGATACAATAACATAACGGAATTGTGGCATTATTGTAACAGTTTTATCGTCTATTCCATCAACTATTTTTGCACGTCTTTTATTTTCATTTTCAAAATACATAACCCACAATAAATCATGTATCATTTAATGCAATACTAAGTGCGTTAAACTGTGCCTCGTGTTAAAATTGTTTGAAGAGGGTGTATATTTAAATCTTTAAAGATGATTGGTTGATAAGCGCTACCAATGGGGTCAAATTATGGTTCATGCGTGTAACAGTCAATGTGGTTTTCAAGATAACGACGTAACATTAAATGCAATTTTAATAGAAAATAAATGTGATAATTATAAATATATTGCCTTGAGCACACTGCAAAGGTATGCCACTCTGCCACTTCCCCTATAGCTGGTGACGTCTCGATATCGTTGAAATATTCTTGACTGGGGTTTAAAGCCACAGTCAAGTTACCAATCAATCTTTTTATGACACTGGGAAGGGAATAGTCTACATGGAGTGATGATGTACATATTTAAGACCTGTTTCACTATCTTTCTTTAACCTTGATCTGGCAAGTTTGAAATCTTAATAATTTTTGGAATAGTTATATATTTTGGAACTTAAGGTGTCATTTTGAAGATCATTTTAAGCTTATACCATCTGAATTAAGTTTTGTCAAAATGTACATCCATATCTCCAATAGAGATTGCCAAATTTGCGCAATTTATGTAAAGGAAAATCTTAGTCCATGAATGACTTATATACTAGAGTCTAAGTACCGGTTCATAGAATTAAGCCATCCAAGGTTTAGTGTTCACATCAGACTGGCTGTTTAGATATGATCTGCATCTTTCCAGTGGGGTGTGGGTAAAGGGAAGCAACTCTAAAAAATCTAAAATATCACCAAACAAAATATGATCAATGCATGATAAGATCGATCTATGATTTCTTTATTAAATTAGTATCTAGTTTCCAGAGAAAATATTTACTGTATGACTTTTGTCATTTAAAAGTAACATGTTTGTAACGAAATATGTTAATTAATGGTGTAGGCTATTCTAAAAACTTTTAAAATGTTCTGTTTAAAAAGACAAAAACCTGACTATTAAAATTTTATCCGGACAAGTGTTCAATTTTACAAATATCAAACAGGAACAAGTCGCAGGAAACAACAACATATCAAATGGATACTTATAAAGGAGGTCGTACATCTCTTGAAACAGTCAACTCAGAAAAGGATGTGGGTGTAACCATTGACGAGAACTTTGCTAAACATATCCAAAATCAAGTCAACAAGGCAAATCAGAAAGTTGGTCTTACTCGCCATTCTTTTGTGTATTTGGACAAAACCTATGTATGGATAAAAATTAATATATGCAGTTTTCAGACATAGTCACAATTGTGTTTACTTATGAATTTCATCTTTGATGGACAAAAGCTGAAATTGTAACTGAAAATCTTACTATTTAAAGCTCTTTTAAGACCCGATCTGGAGTATGTCAATAGTGTGTGGACGCTTTTTAGTTAAGCAGATATCATCAGCATTGAAATGTTACCATCACTAAAAAAAGTTTCTTGTCAGGATATGCTAAGAACATTGACGCTTCCAACCCCCCGATATCGTCGTTTAATGGGGAGATTAAGGTTTTTGAGATCAAGAAAAAGATATACGACAAGGGGTAACAAATGACTTATTTGAATTACACCATGAAACTACGACAAGAAGAGGTCATTCCTTAAAAGAAGAAGGCGCTTAAACTTAAGGGTTCTTCCTACATAGAACAACTGACATTTGGAACAACCTCACTGAAGAATTGTATCATCACAAAACATTCTTACCTTTGAACATAGACTAGATGAATTTGGGCCTTACTTACTTACTGCCTGGGGCACATAAGGCCTTTACCGAGGACCTCCGTCTCTGTCTGTCGGGTGCCATCTGCTGTATTTTGCCCCAAGTCCATCCCTGCTCCTTCATCTCTTTCTCAACTGATCTCCGCCATGTCTCCTTGGGTCTTCCTCTGTTTCTCTTTCCAGGTGGAGTCCATCTTAAGGCTACCCTTGGTATATCTGATATTTCCCTTCTAAGGACATGGCCGATCCACCTCCAGCGTTTCTCTTTAATTTGGTCAGATATGGCAGCTGTTTGGGTTCTTCGATACAGCTCTTCATTGCTAATCTTATTTTGCCAGAATATTTTTAGGATCCTGCGGAGACATCTGGTTTGGAAGGTGTCTAGTTTTTGAGTGATGGTGTTTGTCACCTTCAAGGGCTCTGAACCATATAGAAGAACTCAACTCCAATTACGTTGGTTTTAAATATTCTGATCTTGGTTTGGGTCCTGATACTTGATGACTTCCAGATGTTCCGTAGGTTGGCAAAATTAGCGCGTGCTTTTGTTATTCTGCATTGGACATCTACAGTAGAGTCACCATTGACTGTGATCTTACTGCCAAGGCATGTGAAATCGCTGACCTCTTCTATTCTGTTGTTACTTGCTGTTACTTCGTTATCTTTCTTAGCATTGATCTTCACTAATTTTGTTTTGTTGCCATTTATCTTGAGTCCAATTTGTCTGCTTAAATTTACTAGGTCATCAGTTTTACTTTAGATATTCTTATGTCGCTGTGCAAGTAGAGCATTGTCATCAGCAAAATCAAGATCTTCCAGCGACTGTTGGAATGTCCAGGATATTCCTCTACTGGCTTGGCTGGTGGTGGTTTTCATAAGCCAGTCTATACAGAGATTGAACAGCAGAGGTGAGAGTAGGCAGCCTTGTCGCACTCCTGTTCTGATAGGGAATTTGTCTGACAGTTCCGTGCCACAGATCACCTTAGCCTGCGAAGGTATGGGTCTATCACTGCAGCTATTCTGTTTAGGATGACTCTGCTGAGAACTTTACTGGTAACCGACAACAGCATGATACCCCTCCAGTTATTGTGTCAGCTAGGTCACCTTCTTGGGTAGCTTCACAATGAGTCCAACCTTCCAGTCATCCGGTGCAGTTTCAGTTTGCCAGATATTTTGTAGGATGTCTATGAGAAGTTTAGGTGTTAGTACTTCTTTCGCTTTTAGCATTTCAGCCTGGACTTGGTCTGTGTCTGGGGCTTTCCCATTTTTGAGAAGTTTGATGGTCTGTCTAACTTCTTCAACTGTTGGAGGCTCTGTCTCGATGTTTAAGGTGTCCACACTTTCACTAATCTCCGCTTCTGTTGTTAGGCACTCCTGGTTTAGTACCCTTTCAAAGTGGTCTTTCCAACAGATGAGTTCTTCTTCTATACTGGAGGCCAGTTTTCCATCATGCTTTTGCACTGGTGTATCTGTGCTTCTGAATCCTTCACTTAATGTTTTGGTGATTTGATACAGAGTCCTCAGGTCTTGTTTTGAAGCCGCCTCTTCAGCATCTTGTGCTTATTTCTCAACAAAGTCTTTCTTGTCCCTTATTGTACTTTTCTTCACTTCTCTGTCCTGTGTAGAGTATATATCTTTTAGCTGGTCTTTTAGTCTAACTGATTTGGTTGTCAATATTGTCTTCTTTGTTTGGTGTCTTTGTTCGATTAAATCCCAGGTCTTTGTTGTTATCCATTCTTCTTTCTTTTTTTCTTTTCAACCCAAGTGTTTTCTTTCCTGCTTCTACCAGTGTGTTGTTGAATTGTGCAATGTCAAGTTCTTGTTTGTTTCTTAGGATGTTAAAACGATTTTTTACTTCTAGCTGAAATGTTTTCATGAGTGTGTGATCTTTCAGTTTACTCACTTCTATTTGGGGTGGTCGATGTTCCCCTCTCTTTACCTTCCTCAATTTCAATTTTAGCTTTCCAAGGACAAAAGTGTGGTCACTCCCTACATCAGTCCCTCTCAATGCTCTGACATCCTGCAGTGTTCCTCTCCATTTCTTGTTTATTAGTACATGGTCAATTTGGTTCTGTGCGTGACCATCAGGAGAAGTCCATGTTAGCTTGTGAATATTCTGATGTTGGAAGATGGTGCCTCCTATAACAAGCTCGTTTTCTTCACAGAAGTCTACTAATCTGTTACCATTGTTGTTAATCACATCACACCCATGCCTTCCCATAATGGATTCTTTCCCTTCATTGTTGGTACCAACTTTAGCATTGGGGTCACTTAATATGAGGAGTACATCATGGACTGGTGTTTCCTCTACAGCTTTTTGTAGTTTTTCGTAAAACGAATCTTTGTCTTCTGTTAAGGCATAACAGACAATAACAGTCAGTTTGGCAAACTTGGAATGGAATCTTGCAGTGAGAATCTGTCACTAAAGGGCTTCCAACCGATCATACACTTTTTTAGTTTTCTGTCGAGTATCAAGCCTACTCCACTATTATGCTGTCCATCAGTTCTCCCTGAATATACAATCTGATGGCCAGTGGCAAGCTTTCGTGTTCCACTGCCTGTCCATCGCGTTTCGCATGTGCCTAGTAGCAGAATGTTGTATCTATCCATTTCCTTTAGGACTTGGGCCAGCTTTCCTGTCTGGTAGAGGGTGCGGACATCCCAGCATCCAACTCTACATACTTCTTTAGGGTGGAGGATGTCCACTATCTGGGTGTCAGTGTCCTGCTGGGTTTGACTGCCATCCATCATGTGTTCAGTTTCTTGATTAGCTTCAATCCTTCCCCTGTTTCTAAAATCCTAATTCTAAAAATTCTAAAATCGATTTTGGTTTCTGTAGCGGTTGTATTTTTTACATGTTAGGGTTGCTAACCCTAAGCATAACCCCCTGGACTCGGAGGACCAGTGGTTTTCTGTTGGGTTTTTTTCCTTTTCTTAGTCACAGGGTCTGGTTATTTGGAGGCGCCGGAGGCTCGCCTTTCGCTACTGTCACTCAGCTGCCAAAGCATTTCCGGGGTAACCAAAACGAGGAGGTTTGACAAGTGACTTGCTGGCAGAACCTTTTTGGGACGGTGGGCATTAACTCGTGGTTTTTGTTAGTGTATCTCCGTGAACAGAGAGACACCTCTCGAGACCCTCACCAGCATTTGACCCCGAATTTGGGCCTACCAACCTGTTAAATATGGTTTTGGAACTTTTTAGAACCAGAATTGAGTCGCGTTAGGCAGAAATTGAAGAAGAACAGAATATATAATGATGCAGTAGTGCTAGCGTTCTGAATATCAATAGGTATATAAAACCAGTGTATGTTTAATGTTGCGAGTTCCTCATTATAATCGGCAAAGTCAGACCTACTTGTACAACATTCTGTCATATGTCTTGTATATGTTCATTGTTGATAATTGGTGTAGTCAACTTTCGATTATATGTATAGCATGTATAGTATGTCCAATGTTGGGAAACCCGCCTTAAACTTGATATATAACAAACTCATCGGTAAATTGTTTGTCATATCATATATTCCTTACTATCGGTAAAACGTTCTATCATGTGTTTATGCTGCTTATCTGAATTTCATAATTCCATAACTTCATATGTAATTCAAATTAAGTTACACATTTAAACCTGTACAACATGGGTCAATTGAGGTCAATTGTACTTCACTGTCTTCCGCGATGTGTGTTTATAAAAATGTGCTCATATAAACTTCTAAAAATTACTGATTGTATTAAACTGCATTACAAATATCAATCTATCACGAATCGAGTAATGGTGTTTAACGTTCGATCCAAGAATATGTCACTTATATTCAGACGTCGCCAGCTACAGGCGAAGGTGCAGAAATTTTACCTGTGCGTCTCGCTGATGGCATCAGACAGTAGGGTTCTTTATCATGCCACGCATACCGTAATAAGATCCCATCAGAAAGAACCGTACCTTTTATTTCGAAATGCCAAGTGTTTGGCGAAAGAACAGTTAGTACCCACTTTCAAGTGATGGATCAGGTCCGGTAGGGATTCGAACCCAAGACCTCCCACTTACGGAACGAGCACTCTACCAACTGAGCTACCACAGTGGTCATTTATCACGAAAAGTAATACAACAAAATAATGGTTATCTCCCTTTAATTCTGACTATAACGCCATTAAATGCCGACAGAATTTTTTATCATGATCAGCAAAACGATGGATACCCTGTACTTATTTATACTCAATGTTTTAATGCAACATCAACATGGCGAATACCATCCAATAATCCCGAATAAATTATAAAATGCAACAACAAAACTCTGCTCACCTTCAATTGCTGATTTACCATTTATAATATTACAGTCTCGCAAGTTAATGTGCGGTTGATGTTGGTAATGGTTTTGATTCCCTTTGTCAGCCTGTATGTCCATACGTCTGGTGTCTCCTCATTTGGTGTCTGATAAATCAGCTTCGTTTTCACTAGTGAAAACTAGCACAATGCCATGTGCTACATTTGCATTATTATTTAAAAAATTTAATGTATTTAAAAAAGGACATAATAATAGAATCATGTATCTTTATTCTTTTGTCATCTCTTTGGTCCATCTGGTTTTTAAACGGGATGCAGTAAAGCCTGTTTATAATGGTCGCCCAAAATAATCAGAAAAACAGATGGCCCTTATAGGTTTGACGTTTTTTTTACATGCAGACATATATTACACACTCCACTCAATGGTGCACTCTAGTCTTCACTAATATACGAAGTTTGTGACGCTTCTAACAAATTGTTTCATCTTCCAAAGATAGAGGGCGTTTATATTTCATTTGTATGAATTCATGATTTTGTGCATGGTCGCTGAAATAGTGGTCGATATCTCAAAATCAAAGGTAGTGAGCTTCTCAAAATCATTTTAGTTTTATCAAAGTTCTATCTTATAATGTTATGAACATAATGCCATTTGTTCATTTGAAAAGTATGAGTATGAAGTCCAGGTTCATACTTTATTCGCAAATTGGATTTAATACAGGTCGTTTTGCCTTATTAAATAATCAGCGTGAACGTACTGGTTTTTTTATGAAACGTTTCCGACATGCCAATAGTTTATCATACAGAGGTGTTCAAGCCCATTCTAATTGATGTTATTTTTCGCTTTTATTACTTTTTTGTATGGAATACACTAAGGAGTGTTGGATAATTCATACTGACCAACTACAGCAGATGAAAATCTCAAATGAAACTGAGGAGGATTTACTATATTAAGTAGTATCTAGCTCTCGTAAGCTAATTGGTTAACCTTATTAACGATACTCTATGGTTATGCTCCGTCAAATCAGAGACGGTAAGACTAAGTATTTGGTTTATATCATTAGCTGTGGTCCTGGTCCACCAATCTGGAGAAGGTCTGCTATTTGGTTTATACTAGTATTATTAACATCTTTCTGCTGTGCTCATTAGACTTTTTCAGACCCCCCCCCCTTCTAATTAATCATTAATAAGTTAATAAACACTGTTTAAAGTCTATGCTGAACTTATTTCTTTTTCATTCATTTATTAATTTTTTAAACTACCCGATGTTTTCTTATGCCTCTAGATACTGTCTTTCGTATTATATTTTTCTGCACACTTTTACATTTTGTTTTAACCCATTAAGCACTTTCTAAGTGTTTTATTTCAATATAAAAATGACAAACAATTAACGGTTTCTATACAGTTAAAACGTTTATTAAAATAAGTTTCCGACAAGCGGGTTGTTCTGGTATGCCATTTAAACAAAGTATTACATTTATTTAGTATATTTTCTAATCGTTTAATGCCATCTCGTGTAATTTTGCTGCCATTTCAGTGATTAAACATATAGTAATGCCGTATATCGAAATCAAAAGCACATTTGGCACAAAAGATACACAAAATTATGATCACAAATTACATTAAAACACTCTAACACACGAAATGCATCACACGTGTACATTTCACACCAAAGATATCATAACTATGTGCTACACACAATTAAACTGAAATTCCACACAAAAAGTTATACATACACACATGACCAAAAATGAGTATTTGGCACAAAAATCAAGTTACATATTCCACAATACCAGAATCGATTTCTGACAATACAGATGCCATCCATCACAGATAATTCAACATAAAATATTGTATCCACTTTTTGTGCATACATACGTGTATATATGTGCAACTTAAACAGAAAAATATCCACTACACACAAGGTCCATTCCACAACTATGTTATGAACCACAACACACTCACATTCAAACATACACGTATTCCTATAGCTCACATTTCAGATACAATTACCTAATACACACGTGTACTGCATAACCTAATACACACAGGCGCACACAAATGCATTTTACAATACAAATTGCCACATGCTCACGGAATTATTGAAAGACAAGAAGATCACGACGATTTTTAATTGGAACAATAATATCATTATGTATAACTTTTGCATTAAAATTAGCACCTTAATTTAAATGCTCATTAACTATGATTAAAACTTTTATTCAGTATGTCATGTGCTACTCTTGAATTTTTATAAAATAATCGCGACATTCGGCGAAAGCAGCACATGACAAAGTAAATAAATATTGTTCTGGTTTACCAGATTCGTTGATTTTCTGCAAGTAATATTATTACTTAAATTATGCAACAGGCAGCATAATAATGGAATATATATTGTTTATCGATTGTCCACTAGAGGTCTCTCTAGATAGTATAATTACGCTGTGCCGGTTGACTTTTTGGCATTACACTATCTCATTTGTAAGGTCCTATCATATTCCATTGATTTCGGTATTTTGAATGGAATGCAATATTCATAAATCGCATTCTAGCTAGCGTGGTATATATTTGAACTCTCCCTGACTTCTCCATTCATGGTTGTAAGTGGTGTTTTATGAACGTTCGTTTTAACCACTGGTTGTAAGAGTTCTACATGTTTCAGATCTCAGCCTTACCTTTATACAACAACACTCAATCCGCTGTTCCCTTGTCAAACATGGCGTTGTTGTATTTTGGCTTTCTCAAACACCTTATGCTTCTCGATTTGCGCACCTCTTGGGTTAAGCGGCGAATGGTGTTTTTGGTCCATTGACGAATGGTGGTTAAAAGTACCCATGGGTAGGTACAATGCTCTTGGTTTCAAGACAGACAGACACGTACTGTGCCCTTTATTTCCTTCCGACAAATGGCGCACTTCTTGAGAGCTGGTGCACATTGAGCACAGCAAACAAGATGGCCACAAGGAAGGAAAACTATGGATACGGAATTCTCACAGCAAATTTTACATCTCGTCCTGTCTTTGAGTTCTTCATTTTCTGCCACTAGTTGGGTTCGATCTGCTGTATCGGGTACATTCGATGGTTCTTTTTCTGTTACTTTGGTTTCTTTATGGTTATCAACCTTGTCTTCTTCGATACTTTCTATCTCATGGTTATCTTCCATATCAAATATCACTTTCATAATGTTTTCCCCAGAGAGGTTATCCCATCCTAGAAAAGAACAAATACCACATTTCATAAGCAAATTAAAATAATATGTCATTGACAAAAACGACATTATTTATATTAATCAATATATTATCAATAATATTATCCATGTCTTTGATACATACATTTGTATATGCTTCTTTATATTCTTAAACTCAGATAAATTTCTTCATTAATATGTCCAAACTCAGATAAATTTCTTCAATGGTATGCCCAAGCTTAGATAAATTTCTTCATTGATATGCCCAAACTAAGATAACCTTCTTCATTGATATGCCCAAACTAAGATAACCTTCTTCATTGATGTGCCAAAGCTAAGACATGGTTTTTTTATACATTCAACCTAAATCTGATATTTTTGATAATTCCAAAGTAAGTCAGATACAGTACAGGCCTGTCGAAAGTTGAACACCAAGTAAACGAATTCATGTAGCTTATCTCGGCTCCTCGCCACCTCTATCTAGCTGTTATATAAGTATTGGCAGTTGTTATATAGGTATTGGCAGTTGTTATATAGGTATTGGTAGTTGTTATATAGGTATTGGTAGTTGTTATATAAGTATTGGCAGTTGTTATATAAGTATTGGCAGTTGTTATATAAGTATTGGCAGTTGTACATGTTATATAGGTATTGGTAGTTTTTTTAGTAACTAGATATTCATATTTTGGACATTCGGTCGCAGAGCTTCGTCTCCTTTCGAGAAGCTCAGTGTTAAAACTTTCGACGGGCCTGTACTGTAGTTAGGATCACGTAGTTTTATTTCCATGTCTATTGAACAAACTGAAATCTGGAATTTGACAACTAAATAGACATATGTCACAAAGATAGTCTTTTTGTTCTTTTCGTATACATGTACATGTATAACAATTATATTACTGACAATACATATTCTGACACAGTGTTAATTCATTGTTATAATTACCTTTCTGTTGGACAACTCTATCAATTGCTTTTAACACAACCTTTGGTTTATACCCCATCGCTAACACACTCTGGGCACAGCAGGTTTGTAGAGGATTTTGAAGTTCTTCTGACGTAAACTTGGTACTGGATTTGATTGCAGTGTCTGTTAAACAAAAAGATAAATAAGTTATAAATAACATTTTCGAATCACAATAATGAATAAACGAAAATTACTCTATATATATATATATATATATATATATATATATATATATATATAGAGAGAGAGAGAGAGAGAGAGAGAGAGAGAGAGAGAGAGAGAGAGAGAGAGAGAGAGAGAGAGAGAGAGGGGGGCTGTTGTTTGTAAATGATACCTTACCTGTTTTGGAATTTTTATGTAGACGGCTCCCATCTTCCTGGACATCGCTGGAATTGCTTTGATCTTCGGTTTTCGGCTGATATAAAGTTGCATTTTCTTGGAGTGCTTCTTGCTATCAAATAATAAATTTGTAAGAATTAAACAATTTTCATATACAAGATATATACAAGATGTAATGAAAAATAAAAAGTATAACAAAACGGATAGTGAAACAAGTCACTGAGACAACTCATAACAATGTTAGTCATTGAGACAAGTCATAATGAGAAAAATCACTGAGACAATGTAAGTCATTGAAACAAGTCATAACAATGTTAGTCATTGAGACAACTCATAACAATGTTAGTCATTGAGACAAGTCAAAATGAAACAACTCATAACAATGTTAGTCATTGAGACAAGTCATAAAGAGACAACTCATAACAATGTTAGTCATTGAGACAAGTCATAATGAGACAACTCATAACAATGTTAATCATTGAGACAAGTCATAATGAGACAGCTCATAACAATGTTAGTCATTGAGACAAGTCATAATGAGACAACTCATAACAATGTTAGTCATTGAGACAAGTCATAATGAGACAACTCATAACAATGTTAGTCATTGAGACAAACCATAACAATGTTAGTCATTGAGACAAGTCATGAGACAAATCACTGAAACTAGACACAAGGAAGCAAGTCTTGAGAAGATTAGTCATTGAGACAAGACATTACAGGACAAATCATACATGTGTTCGCACGTTTAAAACAGAAGCAATAATTTTCTCCTAGCTTAGACTACTTGAAATGACTCGATTGGTTAGTTCGAGTCTAGATAGAAATAATAGGGCATAAAAGCTGTGACAAATTTTCAATGACCTATGTCAAATAATTAATTATTACATCACAAAAAGCTAAGTAATCGTGCAAATTTTATGAATAAATAATTTAAATAATCGAGAATAGGTAGTTTAAATTATACAAATATAACATACCACTTCAGCTTGTCGAACAGCTGCTTGGACCAAACTGATAAACTCCTGGCCTTTCTCGTGTTGGACATATTCACATTTTGGTGACCAACGCGCATGCTCGACCCATGGGTCATCTTCAGGATCCCAATTACGTAACCCAATTCCACAATGATAACACCTTACGCTATCTCCAGCATCTGTGAAATACATAAATTATAAATGATCAAATCCAAATGAAATACAGAAGATGTAATACAGATGTATTTGTAAATCGCCAGAATAAAATCACACCTAAAAACTAACTATGGCTGATTATAAGACCCCCGATGTTGGTTGGATTTAATCCTAATAAATAAAGGTGTCCAGTGGTGTGGCTCACCTCAAATGGAAATACTACGTCTATTTTTTATTGTTTTAATAAATCAAAACAAAATTAAGCTTTGAAATTCAGACAATATTTGTTAAACTCACCTATAGTTTTGTGCGGATGACTTGAATCTTTATTGTGTCTTATTTGACTTCATTATTTCCATTTTGATTTCATTAGACTTGTCAAGATGCAATTAGACTTGTCAAGATGCAATTAGACTTATCAAGATTTCATAAAACTTGTCAAGATGCCATTAGACTTATCAAGATTTCATTAGACTTGTCAAGATGCAATTTGACTTGGCAATACTTTCAATTTTACTTCCTGTCGATGACACCAAGATCATAAATTATTTAACACAAGATTGTCTTTAAAGGCTACCTCTATGCAAGGACCACCACTTATTTTGTAAGGTCAGTAAAATTTAATCCCAATTGTTATTTATTCTTGTTAATTCCACCTGTGTTTAAGGGTCATCTGCCAATAAAGGATACGTTTACTGGTTCTCTTTGGTGGTCTTTATAGACAGGTTTGATTGTATAACTTTTGTTTTGTTGCGACCTGTTCTTAAGATTCTTAGCCATGGAGAGGTTCATTCTACACGACTTCAATATTTAATATCTTTTTTTTCACCCACCCCCCCCCCCCTTGTAAACGATAACATTATTTTCAGTCGTCCTAAGGATGACTATGATGTACCAAATAAAACTTGCATAAAAATCGAATTTATTTTCGATACATTTGTTATTGGTATATTATCTCCATAACAAATTACTTCATTTTACTTACTTGCTGAGAAGAACCCAGCTTCAGCCATTAGCTTGGATGGTTTTAACCTTGATGGCCAAGCATTAAATGATGACCTTCTCACAGCTGTTTGCTTGTAATTTGGATATCTAGAATTTGTAAGGTTAAGCGACTTATTATCATCTGACCCAGTAGTTGATGTCCAAGTTCCTTGATACAAAGATGGTTGGTGTTGTTGTACTGGTGTTCCTTGGGTGTTGCGTTGTCCTTGATATGGTGTTTGATGTTCTGTAGAGTAATGGTCATATAACCGGAACTGTTGTTGTATCGGCTGCCCACTCTGCAAACGGCTCCATTTCCCCTGACGACTTTGGTTTGGGATTGACTCCTGGATTTGACTTTGTTGCTGTTGCAACTGGTGTTGCTCTACAGTACCGTGTGGAAAACCGGAATTATAAGACAATCCGCGTGCCATGCTGTTTTGGTTGGAACGTCTACTGTCAAAATAATTTTCCGGTAAATAGGATGAAGGTAACTGAACAGGTGCTGCTTCGAAACATGTATCTGTTTCCAAATCATTGCCTATGCTATTTCCTCTGGAAGATTCTGGTTCATCTACACCAGTTGGAAACCTCAAAACACTCATCGCGGTAGTCAGGCCATCCTGGTTAAATCCTAGTGGTCTTTCTAAACTAGCTGCCATTTTGTATTTGTCTAAAATTAACAACAAAAACAGATATAACATCAGTGTAATTAATGCGATAAAGTTGTTCTAATTGACCATGCAAGATTATCTGATATAAAATGCACTCTGATATCATTAATTTACAATGAGATGCATATCACATGACACTCATGTGATGTTTAAATATTACATGTACTCTCACTATCCAAAGTCGATAAATTACCTATGATATTGTATTTACCAATCTCACTGCTATCAGCTATATATCATGCAGAATTATATGTCACGTACTACTGCTTCTAAAAACCGACAAAATCAATTTTTCAAGGTATTGTCTCCCTTTATATAAATTATTTCCTTTGGCTTTACAAACACGCCCTGTATCTATAATTAGTAACATGTTGGAAGGGAATAACCTTGTTCTATAAATAAACCATGCTCTATAATTAGTCACAATAGGCTGCGTAAAATAATTCTTTTTTATATAAAAACCTTATAGATATTATTGTGTTCAAAATTTTAAAAATAATTACATTTACAAGAATAATATTACCATTAAAGCATAAAAATGTGAAACCAAACCTGTCTCTACCAGTATAGAATTTGATAATACTGAATTACTTCTCCCTCCACCCCTGAAATGATGAAAGATGTCCATCAGAATAAGGATATTACATTCCTGTTTAAAGCATTAAAGTATTCATTCACTCATACAGTCACATAAACCTTACTACTTACCAAACTATGTTTGTTAACAACAGAGTACTCAAACTGGTAATGCACCTATATATATGACAAACCCTGATCACGTGAACAGTAGGCCCTAAATGCGTGTCA
This sequence comes from Anadara kagoshimensis, assembly GCA_021292105.1. NCBI lineage: Eukaryota > Metazoa > Mollusca > Bivalvia > Arcoida > Arcidae > Anadara > Anadara kagoshimensis. The sequence continues at coordinate 70,207,125 of CM037865.1, read as the reverse complement.
AAGTTTAAAATTTCCTGTTGCTATATATAGACGCATCAATGATAAAGACTCTAAAAATCCATAGATTACCTGATTACCGGTTTTAGTTTTACTCTCGAACTTAACATAAGCAAAATTAGCTAATGACGAAATTTTAAATAAAATGAAATAGACAAATTTTCGAATACTTTAAAAAAAGCACTGGTCCAAAGGCTTTATTTACAGGAGGTCCATATGGGAAAATTTAAGGCATATCATGTTGTATACGTGTCCTGGCCCCGGTTTCACAATCATTTCTTAGCTGAGACTTTCCTTAACTTAAATCTTGCAAAATTTCAAATCTTAATAATTTTGTTAATTTTTAAGATATTCAGGAATTTAAGGTGTCAATTTTAAGATAATTTCTAGATTAAAACATCTGTATTTAGTTTTGACAAAAATATTTATCTGTAGTTCCAAAAAGGGGATACCAAAATTTGCTAATTTTAAGTTAAGGAAAATCTTAGCTGCACTAAAACTTTAATTTGCGATTGGAAAAGCCTAAAATGAACAGATCAATTCAGTTTAAGCATTTTTGTGTAAACAAGTTTTAAAAATTTATAAAATTTACAAAGAAATTAATAAGTGGGAGAACAAAAGGAAGTATAAAATAATGAGAGAGAGAGAGAGAGAGAGAGAGAGTGTGTGTGTGTGTGTGTGTGTGTGTGTGTGTGTGAGAGAGAGAGAGAGAGAGAGAGAGAGGGTGTGTGTGTGTTTTGTATTTGTATTTTTTTCAAAATGCATTAAAATATTACATAACAATTTACTTTTGAATGCATTATTCTATTGAAATTAAAGCCAGTATTACTTACACCATGGTTGATACTAGGCATTTCTTGAATATTCTACTTATACAAACTACATTGAGCCAGTCATTTTAGCCAGATAAATACACTTGCAATAGAAAGCATTGATTTCATGTCCGAGATAAATTTACTGATTGGTTTGATTTGAAGCACACACACACACACACACACACACACACACACATAGTCCGACTAATCAGCCCACTAAACCCCCATTTTAATTTTTTGACTTTTGGAGGTTTGTGGACCACAAACCTCCAAAAGTCAAAAAATTAAAATGGGGGTTTAGTGGGCTGATTAGTCGGACTAACACACACACACACACACACACACACACACACACACTGGATTAGGTTTCTTAAATCTTATTATAAAGTTTGATAAACATTATCTTTTACACTTCCCATAAAAAAATCTAGAATATAACTAATTTTCAATCAATAATCAGTTATGAAGGATCCTTAAATATAGAAACGTGTTAGAACCTTCATACATTCTCATAGGTAGTCGCTGTTTTGCTATAGGGGTAACACTTTCCTTTGTGACCTCTATGCACCCACACAATTTAAATTCTGGGATGATGTAAAATATACTTTGATGGCTTGTATGCTTTTTTCTTCAAAATTAAAAATTTAGTGTAGGGTGCAATTTAACTCTTTCCGCAATATAATTGTAATTATGAGAAGTGAGTTTATTTTCATGCCATCGTGCAATGTCACATGGTTATAACACTTGAAATATTGCAGCATTGCAGTCTATTACAAACGTCACCCACCAACCCCATCCTTTCTCGCAGTATCTTATTATAACCCTTGCTACTTTACATGTTTAGATTTCATTCATGCGTATATGCAGTCTATTTATAGGTAATGGAAATTTATTTTCTGTTTCTATTTTTAGCATGGTGGTGGAAATTCCCTTACCTTTACGCTACATGAGTGGTACAGAAGAATGGATTGTACCATGAAGGAGTGTGTAATAATATGGCTTATTCTCAATGACACAACAAGGATATAAGTCACAGAACAGAGGGTATTTAAGGAAAACTAAATCATGTACATGTATGTTTAAAATAGTTTAATATTAGTTTCCATGTACATATACTGAGAACCACACTTTGTTCCACCCACAAGTTAAACTATTTGTAAATTTTTGAGGGAAAAAATGTTCAAATTGAATTTTTATCCAGTAATTTTAGGCTTTTCTGGTTTAAATTAAAAAATATATATATAATTCACGGAATGACAGTACTATTAACAATCCTAGGTTTCTTGTAATTGTTATTGTTACTGTGTTATTCACATAATCTATGGTACTTTTTAAATATTCCATAACCATACACTTGAAATAACATGATTTTTATGCGCTAATTTTTAATGCCGATTATTTAATAAAAAATAAAGAGTTGCACGACCTAGCAGTACAGAAAGCTTTCAAGTGTCTCAATGGCTAGATGTAATCAGTCAGTAAGTACGCAAACACTTTTTTATTGTTAAACTGAGAGGAATGTGTACACATGTAATGTAATATATAATGCCTTAAGCAAAGACCCTTATATTGCAATGATGATCATAGAAATACATATATGTCTTGGATTTACATAGGGTTGAGTGATTGGCGAAAACGAAGACCGAATAATTAAATTATTTTAAATAATTAATTTATTGTTAAAAAATTAATGTGATGGTTTGGGACCACAGAAATTATTTTAACCATCCCGTGGGGAACAATTTTTCATATACAATGCAAAATTGAGATCAATATTATCATTGGTCTGTGCTTCTATATCTTGTTCATGTTTTTATTAAATACCATTTATTTATTTATTTATTTATTTATTTATTTATTTATTTATTTATTTAGTTCTTGGTTTTAAATGCTTTAGCCAAGTGCACGTTCTTTTCAGCTCGAAATAACTTGATTTCTTTTAAGGAGGAAAGATATAATTACATTATATATATATGACAAATTCTTTTAACATAAACATTATATATACATTTAAACAAACCTATTCATTCAGGTTATTTATAGCTAGGGGGAATTTCATTTTCTGTTTCTATTTTTAAAACCGTGGCAATCCCCTCAAAATTTTCAAATTTTTATCAATACAGGGTTGTCGAAAGTTTAACATTGAGCTAATGAAGAGACGTCGAAGCTCAGCTATCGAGTTGCCGAGAGATGGAAATCTTAGTATCTGTCGAAAAGCTGTCCAGATATAGATAACATGGGGCGGAGATGATCGCCATTACCTGGATAACTTAGTGTTAAACTTTAGACAGATCTGTACGCCATATTTACCATAAAGCTGTCCAGATATAGATAACATGGGGCGGAGATGATCGCCATTACCTGGATAACTTAAATTTAGTGTTAAACTTTAGACAGATCTGTACGGCATATTGTTGTCATTGAGTAATCGATATTATAATAACGTTTCGGTTTTGGTTTGTTTTTAGCAATGAAAATTTCTGGAAAGAAACGAAACCAAACTATTTTCTTTCAGTTTTGATCTTCAGCCAGCCGAAAAATAGACAAATGCAATAATGTAATAATCTGTATACTATATAGATATTGATGATTCTTCACATATTTTTCCACTCCTCGTTAGACTACAAATAGAAGACTCTAGAATGATCGATATCGTATTTATTGTGGTTGGAAAAGGACCCCCATTTGGAACTAAATATGGACATAATATTAGCTACGTCTTCACATGCTCATGAACGAAACTTCATTAAAAATGAATGAAACAAGAGTAATTGAAATAACTTATGATCCCAGTCTCCTGTCTACCTCCGGTAGTATGCGAGTGAACACTGAAATTATAATATTATTATTATCAAAAGTATATCATTATTAGAGACTTGTTTGTTTAATTTTCCAAAAATTATAAATAGATTTTTTTTCAAAATTAAACTGTTATCTTTTGTATATCAAGCCCGTTATTTACGATGGTCTTGTTTTTTAATTTCGTAAATATTATTCTAAGGATATACTACATATTATCCTACTTAGGATTTCTATAACATTAATAAATAAGAAAAAAACTTAGGAATACATACTCAATGAAAAAAATTAACGAAAAGACAAGTGAAACTGAAAAACTTTACACTTGATAGTCGACGTGCATATATCTGGAGATATAGACTAGAAGTCTTTGATGCAAGGGACAAATATTCCAGCAAATCCCAGCCTAAGAAATATAAAAATGACGAAGCTATAACAAGAACGTCAATGTATAAAAGTCATAGTTTTAATCTGGGGAGAGTTACAGATGGACAAATTCTTACTGTTGAGCATCTAAAATATACGGAGTCACACTTTACCATTTTTGAGTAAACCACACAATGTAATCTTTGTTATCTGGCATATTTTCCAACGTTTATAACTCCAGGCCCCGGTTTCACAATCATTCCTTATCTAAGATTTCCCTTAACTTAAATCTTGCAAAATTTCAAATCTTTATAATTTTATTAATTTTCAAGATATTCAGGAATTTAAGGTGTCATTTTTAAGATCACGTCTAGATTAAAACATTTGCATTTAGTTTTGACAAAATATTCACCAGTAGTACCAAAAAGTGATTAGAAAAAATTGCTACATTTAAGTTAAGGAAAATCTTAGCTAAGTAATGATTATGAAACCTGGGCCTGTCTACTTACAAGAAATGTGACAAACCGGTTTGACCAAACCAGATTCATACCGTCTTATCACTATAACAAGCATGTTTGGAAGGTTTGGAAAAAGCTACTAATGAGCAGAAATGAGAAGTATAAAAGCAAACTTCACCAGGGGTTAAGTAGTGACACCGCATCAGCGTGTGCTGCTTTACTACTTTTTAAAGCTATTGTGGATATCGTTGACTTAAAGAGACCACTATATACGCATATAAATGCTACCAAATCCTTCGATGTTGTCTTGCAAGACGGTGTGCTTTCAAGTTCATATTTGTCTGGTTAGAACAGCAGTACCTGGTTAATACAGCTGCCGTTAACGGATGTTGTAAAATATGTCCTCATCTGTCCAATTGGAAGCTTATTATGTAGCTGGTTTTATTGAAAATCAAGAAGGAATATTGTCACCATTTATATACAAGATGTTTATTGTTTGGCCTACTAGCTAGAAATTTATATAATGACTCTTATTTGACGATTCGTCTAAACTGTAGAATAAGAGTCCCGGAGCACCTTGTTAAACGGAATTAATATCGGGTCAGTAGTTCGTTCGAAAACAAAAATAATGGTCTTGGATTATAATGTCTCCGTAGACACTTGGAAAAATAACCTACCGTTTTGATTTTCCATTGACGCTAACTTTTTTGAGGTAGCACACTCTTGCACTTATCTAACAGAGGACCTAGTACTAAAATATTTAATGATGGAATATTAAAAAATAAGAATCAACCTGGCACAGAAAACTATGTATTCTTCAACAGGTGTTGGCTTATAGTTATATGAATGTAAAATGGTATTAATTTAATAGTATCCGTGAAGATGTGGAATACGTTGTACTCTCGAAATAATGGCGTGATATGGATGCTGTAATTAATTTACAAAAGATAAAAAAATAATTCCGGCTTTCATTATATTGTGATTGAAAGTTATATATATATTGACACAGAAAACATATGCATCTGGTTTTTATCTATGTTTTGGTGAGAATTCCTTGACCTGAAATATTCTGCGTCATGGTTGTATTGGAGAGAAAATTCTATGAGCGACAATGCCTGGGTAAAGTCAAAACCAAACATACCATGTCGAAATCACAAACCCTAAGCAAAGTAAATACATGTACTTTAAAAACTGTCAAATTGAGTTAGACACGTGAGTGAACTTCCACTAGGGAAGTGAAGCCTGTTACTCTGGAAGATTAAGCATCGCCTGTTTAGTTTAGCTAGCTACATCCGCCACGTGTGTGATCAAAATTGAGAATGAAATGAACATGCAATTTTGTCACCCTTCAAAGAAATTTCTCACATAGCGATTGGTTAACTTGCCAGGGTACATAGTTCCATGTACCCCGGCAGAAATCTGCCGGGGCACATGAACGCACGCGACATTTAGCGGTAAAAGGGAAGTAACTCGTGCAACGCTGACGTCTAGAGTTACAGTAAACAAACATGGCGACAACGTGCGGCTCAGGGTACATAAATCTTTGACAGGGTACATGGGGCCGTGTAACCTGCCAAAGCCCTGTATAACTTATAATGGTATGGGACGCCAAATATACCTTTATCAGCAATTTATTTGTAATTAGCAACTTGTATCGTTCTATGAAGTTCCTGTAGTAGGGAAAAGCTCTATAGAAAAATTATGTCTAGAATATAAAGAGTATGCCATATTCCATAAATTATCAACATGCGATTTTCACTGGATTTTCCCGTTGTTTAATATTCAATCAGTCAATTGATTGCGTATATAAGATTATATGGTACAAAATTATATCCAAGTAAAGGCAGTTATGTAATCTTTGTGTTTTTGTAACATAAGTTTTAGCAATATGTTGTTATATAATTGCATAATTTTGAAAAACGATCAATTGAAATTTGAACAAAGATTATGTTAATACAATCTATATTAAATGTATTTGTATTGATCATAACATATATATATCCTTTAAATTTACTTTACTGATTTGTAAAACCAGAGTAAACATTACATATACTCATGTTTAATTTATTCAAATTTAACACTGAAAAGGTTTCACAACAATGATAAAAATGTCTCGTGCTTATCGCAATTTTTTTAGAGTCATAGATTTAAAGTTTCCTACAATTCATTGTTCCCTTGAAGTTCGGTTCCGTTTCCCTCTACCTGGTGTTGCTAGGAGTATATAACAATTTTCAAGCAAATGTTGATATAAACACAAAAGTGACCATACCCCACCACCTTTTGTATTTCACGCACTCTATCAAGCACGCACGCACGCACGGATTTATACTGTAGTAGAGGGGTATAATATAAAATGTTAATGATCTAACGGTGCAATTACAACTTTGGAATAATTCTGTTAATATTGTCATAAAACACGATAGAAAGACTAGTCAAAAATATCTAAAAGTTAAGATGTATGTACATTACATTTTTGTTAGAAAAATTAAGATTTGCTCTCATTTGCCCATTAATAATGTACAAAACATTTCGTTTTAGACAACACGCAGCTTTTCCCAGAAAAAAATAAGTTTTTTATACAGTAGCCTTTTTGTTTTGGGTTTTCAGCGCCTCGTGACTGTATATACAATGTATATGTTGTAATTACAAGTGTGTATACTTCAAATATCGTATTATGATGTTATACATAAAAATGACATGTTACATCAACACTTGGAAAGAAGATGAAGCTCTCTGCTAGCTTAGTCATAATGACAGTATATCTATAGAACGGCAACACCAGATTTACGTCATAGATAATGTGATATACATGTACCTCTTGACCGTTATTGGTCCATTTATGTCGAGAACTAGTTTAAGAAAATAAAATCAAATAAAATAAATAATAATTAAAAAAATAAAATTGAACAACACCGTCTTGGAGAAAATTAATCACTTGAAGGTTGTTACGGTTTTTTCTTGCCTTAGTTTCACAACATTTACACTTTGTCACATGGATGAGTCATACCATTGTTCATTTCTTTCACAATTTGTATCTTTCAAAATAAAAACTCTAAGTCCGGAGATAAAGGAGATGACCATTATCTGATTATATCCGCTGTGATAAATTCTAATCCTCTTATCAATATTTATACATAAGTAGTCCCCACACAGAGCCCCGGTAAACATAACTGTTAATATCTAGAACACATGTTTACATAGAGAAATCGAAAGGAAGACCTGTAAAATGGGGACGAAACTGTCGTTCCCCGTGGCTCCATTACCAAAGGAGAAAATTGTAATTGTTACGGGAGGGAATACAGGCAAGTCAAATGATTAAATTTACAATTATTCTTCATAATTTTTTAAGTGTCATGTGATTATGACTGCGACATGTTTACAAAGAGTAAAATATCGTACTATGTATACTCCATGTTAACAGTTTCAGTTAGCTAAGTCTTTTAAATTACAAATATCATTTGAATCAAGGCAAAATTTTAACTGCTGAAATCATTGTCTTTGATAACACAAAATCGAACAAGTGTATGTCAACACCAACATAAAATGGCGGGTCAATCAAAAATGGGGTTCACTGAGGGGGAAATTAAAGTTAAAGAATGAAATAATTTGTAGTTGGCAGATTGTGTTTTATTTAATAGGTTAATGAGTTATTCTGTTTGAGTTTACTTTAAATACCTCAGGTTATTTGTTTAATGTAATTAAACTTTTCTATTTGACAGGTATTGGATACGAAACAGCAAAATGGATAGCCATGATGGGAGCAACAGTTATCATTGCATGTCGGTCACAGGAAAGGGCACAAGATGTAATAATTATTATATAACTATACACATTATATATTGTTTATGCCAGCAAATATCGTTTAAGAATACAGTATATTCTGAAATCAAACCAAAAACGTCCATCGCCACTAATTTTTCATGCCATTCAATCGATTTCTTCTCAGAAACAAGTAAACTTATAGGCCTAAATGTTGCTGGGATTTTGCCAGACCACAGCTTTTTTCAAATATAAAGAGAAACAAATGGCCCCATTAAACTAACTTTATTTATAGAATCAGTGCATGAGTATGTAAACTTGGACGGCCTTGACTAAAATTCCTACAAATGCTTCTAAGCTAGATTTTTGTTATACTCCAGAGAGAGAGAGAGGGAGAGATAAGGCCCAAGAGCGATTGTTTCTGGAGTCTGTCCATAACTTGTATTACTTTTATAGGATTCTAACATTGTTTTGTTTTTCAGGTTAGTAGTTGTTGATTATCTCTGTTGTCAAACTGATGCTTTGTCGGTATTGGTTTTTGCAAAGAACATGCTTTGTCGGTTCAAGCTGTGTCAAGTGCATATTTGCACAATTTGAAGATTCTAATTATTGCCAAATACCAGTTTTGAGGGTTAAAACATTTCCGAAGTGCCCGGTTCTGGTTACTCAGCATGTTTTATCGGTTCTAGTTGTTACAAAATACATGTTTTGGTTCCATTATTTGTAACACGCAGGTTGTTGTCAAGTGCAATTTTGTCATTGTTTGTTTTTGCAAAATACGTTTTGTCTTTTGTCTAGTTTAGTTGTTGCCAAGCGCATGTTTTGTTGTTTTTGCTTTTTGTGAATGCATATTGCTGTCATGTACACGTATTGCAATTTAAGCTCTATGTTATTTTTTTTAATTAAAGGCAATAGAGAGAATGAAGACAGAGTTCCTAGCTGAGAAAGCGAAGCACACAGAAGGTTTATCAGAGTCTGAAACACTTCATGTTGAGTTTATGGAAGTGGATCTATCATCTCTACGTTCAGTGAAGTCTTTTATCGATGCGTTCAAGTCGTCTGGTAGACAACTTCATACATTGATATGCAATGCTGGTATAGCAATACACCCACAGCGTAAGTGACTTTATGTGTTTATTTAAAAAAAACACAAGCAATATAATTTAGTAAATTTGTGTCTTGTTGGAATGGTCATGTCTTGTTACTTGGTAATGTGGTATTCCCGTTTGTTTGATTTTTATATATAAAAAAACGTTCTGAAAAATCTTTGTTGCCCCCGAACAATACACACTGCTAATAATTTAATAACATGCACTGGCTATATTTTGTAATAGAGATGTTCTTAGAGATTGAAATTTTAACATATTGATATAAAAAAATGCACCATTCCATGCATGTTAATTATCACATGAACTTCCACCAGGGAAGTGTGGCCAGGCATGTTTAACACATGAACTTCCACCAGGGAAGTGCGGCCAGATGTTCCAAACGGGTAAACACCTCACGATTAGCTTGCAATAACTTTAAAAAATCTGTAACGGTCTCAAAACATGCTTTGTTATAAATGTATTAAAGGCGACCTTTTTTATTGGTTATTAAGAAAGTCGAGTCCATCTTCTCTGTTAAATTGTTCATTTTCAATAGTTTACATGTTTTTAATCATTTCAGATTACACTGAAGATGACAACGAAATCATGTTTCAGGTAAGATGATATCCGACAATACTATATATATACACTGCATACATTTATATGCAATGCTAGTATAGCCAAACGTCCCTAACGCAAGAGAGAATATGTGCTTTTTATTTCTCACTAGTCAGTGTCTCATTTCTCCATCTTAGAAATGTTTTTATCTTGTTAGCTGGTAATATGATTCTCCTGATTTGCTTTTTCGCTATTACCATGTAAATATTTTACATGAAACAAAGGTGGTATCAATTGCAACTCGTATACAATGAAAAAACTTTAAACATCTTAAATTAGCACATCTCTGTTACAAACTCAGTGTTTATTACAGGATTTTTCAAAAATTGAATTTTTACAAACTTTCCTCTAAAACACTATAACATCATTTTTTTTTATTTATGTAAAATTTAATATGGCCCACTACAAATTAAACAATGAAGCCATTTGCCAAAAAGGATCAATGACCACATGCCCCTTCTAGAACAAACACTTGAAACTCCATCGCCATAAAATCGTGTTTCGAATTAAAACGTTTGGTTTTGTTCTTTTGATTATATATCAAAACATTATCTATATCATTATAAGTGTTTGAACGGAATTAAATGGTTGCTTTCAATAAAGAAACGTATGTACACAAAGTATCAATAAATATAGTAAGATCTAAGGTATGTTTCTGTCACCATTAACATCATAATATAGAGATCTAAGCTATGTTTCTGTCACCATTAACATCATAATATAGTAAGATCTAAGGTATGTTTCTGTCACCATTAACATCATAATATAGTAAGATCTAAGCTATGTTTCTGTCGCCATTAACATCATAATATAGTAAGATCTAAGCTATGTTTCTGTCACCATTAACATCATAATATAGTAAGATCTAAGGTATGTTTCTGTCACCATTAACATCATAATATAGTAAGATCTAAGGTATGTTTCTGTCACCATTAACATCATAATATAGTAAGATCTAAGGTATGTTTCTGTCGCCATTAACATCATAATATAGTAAGATCTAAGGTATGTTTCTGTCACCATTAACATCATAATATAGTAAGATCTAAGCTATGTTTCTGTCACCATTAACATCATAATATAGTAAGATCTAAGGTATGTTTCTGTCACCATTAACATCATAATATAGTAAGATCTAAGGTATGTTTCTGTCACCATTAACATCATAATATAGTAAGATCTAAGGTATGTTTCTGTCGCCATTAACATCATAATATAGTAAGATCTAAGGTATGTTTCTGTCACCATTAACATCATAATATAGTAAGATCTAAGTATGTTTCTGTCACCATTAACATCATAATATAGTAAGATCTAAGGTATGTTTCTGTCACCATTAACATCATAATATAGTAAGATCTAAGGTATGTTTCTGTCGCCATTAACATCATAATATAGTAAGATCTAAGGTATGTTTCTGTCGCCATTAACATCATAATATAGTAAGATCTAAGGTATGTTTCTGTCGCCATTAACATCATAATATAGTAAGATCTAAGCTATGTTTCTGTCACCATTAACATCATACTAAAGTAAGATCTAAGCTATGTTTCTGTCACCATTAACATTATAATATAGTAAGATCTAAGCTATGTTTCTGTCACCATTAACATTATAATATAGTAAGATCTAAGCTATGTTTCTGTCACCATTAACATCATAATAAAGTAAGATCTAAGCTATGTTTCTGTCACCATTAACATTATAATATAGTAAGATCTAAGCTATTTTCTGTCACCATTAACATTATAATATAGTAAGATCTAAGCTATGTTTCTGTCACCATTAAATCATAATATAGTAAGATCTAAGCTATGTTTCTGTCACCATTAACATTATAATATAGTAAGATCTAAGCTATGTTTCTGTCACCATTAACATCATAATAAAGTAAAATCTAAGCTATGTTTCTGTCACCATTAACATCATAATATAGTAAGATCTAAGCTATGTTTCTGTCACCATTAACATTATAATAAAGTAAGATCTAAGCTATGTTTCTGTCACCATTAACATCATAATATAGTAAGATTTAAGCTATGTTTCTGTGACCATTAACATCATAATAAAGTAAGATCTAAGCTATGTTTCTGTCACCATTAACATCATAATAAAGTAAGATCTAAGCTATGTTTCTGTCACATTAACATCATAATAAAGTAAGATCTAAGCTATGTTTCTGTCACTATTAACATCATAATATAGTAAGATCTAAGCTATGTTTCTGTCACCATTAACATTATAATAAAGTAAGATCTAAGCTATGTTTCTGTCACCATTAACATCATAATATAGTAAGATCTAAGCTATGGTTCTGTCACCATTAACATCATAATAAAGTAAGATCTAAGCTATGTTTCTGTCACCATTAACATCATAATAAAGTAAGATCTAAGCTATGTTTCTGTCACCATTAACATTATAATAAAGTAAGATCTAAGCTATGTTTCTGTCACCATTAACATCATAATATAGTAAGATCTAAGCTATGTTTCTGTCACCATTAACATCATAATAAAGTAAGATCTAAGCTATGTTTCTGTCACCATTAACATCATAATAAAGTAAGATCTAAGCTATGTTTCTGTCGTCATTAACATCATAATATAGTAAGATCTAAGCTATGTTTCTGTCACCATTAACATTATAATAAAGTAAGATCTAAGCTATGTTTCTGTCACCATTAACATCATAATATAGTAAGATCTAAGCTATGGTTCTGTCACCATTAACATCATAATAAAGTAAGATCTAAGCTATGTTTCTGTCACCATTAACATCATAATAAAGTAAGATCTAAGCTATGTTTCTGTCACCATTAACATTATAATAAAGTAAGATCTAAGCTATGTTTCTGTCACCATTAACATCATAATATAGTAAGATCTAAGCTATGTTTCTGTCACCATTAACATCATAATAAAGTAAGATCTAAGCTATGTTTCTGTCACCATTAACATCATAATAAAGTAAGATCTAAGCTATGTTTCTGTCGTCATTAACATCATAATATAGTAAGATCTAAGCTATGTTTCTGTCACCATTAACATCGTAATAAAGTAAGATCTAAGCTATGTTTCTGTCACCATTAACATCATAATATAGTAAGATCTAAGCTATGTTTCTGTCACCATTAACATCATAATAAAGTAAGATCTAAGCTATGTTTCTGTCACCATTAACATCATAATATAGTAAGATCTAAGCTATTTTTCTGTCACCATTAACATCATAATATAGTAAGATCTAAGCTGTGTTTCTGTCACCATTAACATCATAATATAGTAAGATCTAAGCTATGTTTCTGTCACCATTAACATCATAATAAAGTAAGATCTAAGCTATGTTTCTGTCACCATTAACATCATAATATAGTAAGATCTAAGCTATGTTTCTGTCACCATTAACATCATAATAAAGTAAGATCTAAGCTATGTTTCTGTCACCATTAACATCATAATATAGTAAGATCTAAGCTATGTTTCTGTCGTCATTAACATCATAATATAGTAAGATCTAAGCTATGTTTCTGTCACCATTAACATCATAATAAAGTAAGATCTAAGCTATGATTCTGTCACCATTAACATCATAATGTAGTAAGATCTAAGCTATGTTTCTGTCACCATTAACATTATAATATAGTAAGATCTAAGCTATGTTTCTGTTACCATTAACATCATAATATAGTAAGATCTAAGCTATGTTTCTGTCACCATTAACATCATAATAAGTAAGATCTAAGCTATGTTTCTGTCACCATTAACATCATAATAAAGTAAGATCTAAGCTATGTTTCTGTCACCATTAACATCATAATATAGTAAGATCTAAGCTATGTTTCTGTCACCATTAACATCATAATATAGTAAAAGTATACTAGAAAGGCAACTAATAAATAAAAAAATAGGTTTAAGAGTCTAATCAGTTAACAATCAATTGTATGTAGCTAGCCTAACCGAAGAAGCTTACCCTTCCGGAGCACCCGGCCTTACTTTCCTGTTGGAAGTTCACGTGTTGGACTTAATTTGCCAGTTTAAAATTTTCAAATGGTTTGGAAATGTGTTTTGGACACTTAATACCATCTTGATTATATATATTATAATATATATATATATAGAGAGAGAGAGAGAGAGAGAGAGAGAGAGAGAGAGAGAGAGAGACACTGTTTATCTAACATTAACATCTATGTATAATTTTATTTAATTTATTTCTATTTAAGGTGAATTATCTCAGTCATTTCTTAATGGCAGCACACTTTATACCCATCATGAAGAAGTCTGGTGATGATTGTAGAATAATCAATGTTTCTAGTGAAGCTATAAAAGTAGCCACGTTTGATATGAGTACGATACAAGGGAAACAATCTACTCCAGAAAACTTTGACAGATTAAATTACTATGGCAGATCAAAATTATATCAGGTAAGCATTTTGTTGTTTATTTTATTTGAAACAGTATAAAGTAAAGTTGATAAGGGCAATACAATTTGTTACTGTAAATGTATTTAATTTCGCGTGTATTTATTTTGGCGTTATAGAATATTTAGACTTATTCGCGTAGTTAAATTTTCGCATTTTTTAAAATCCTCTATAACATAACAAGTAAATATAGTTTTCGCGCAAAACAAACGACCGCGAAATAAGCGAAAATTAGTACACCGCGAAAATAAATACGTTTACAGTATTTGAATGATTGATTGGTAAAAAGTCTTATGAATGAGTCTGGCAATCACTTGTTGACTCACCACTGCGGTAGCTCAGTTGGTAGAGTGCTCGCTCCGTAAGTGGGAGGTCGTGGGTTCGAACCCCGGCCGGGTCTGACCCAAGACTTGAAAGTGGGTAGTGACTGTTCTTTCGCCAAGCACTCGGCGTTACGAAATGAAAGTCACGGTTCTTTCGGATGGGAACTTAAAATAAACGAGGTCTTGTGTCACGGTGGGCTTGGCACGCTAAAGAACCCTGCTGTATAATGCCATCAGCGCAACGCACAGGCAAAATTTCTGCACTTTCGCCTATAGCTGGCGACGTCTCGATATAAGTGAAATATTCTTGACTGGGACGTTAAACACCATTACTCACTCACTCACTTGTTGACTCGGGGGGATATTGCCAGCAAAGGCTTATTTATACCCTCAAAACATGAAAAAGTTTTATGTCATTTAACACAATATTGCCGATTAATATCAAGTCTGTGTAGCGAAAAATATCCTAAAATTACTCTGGATATATTTGACGTCCCTTACTTCTTTCAATCTCGATAAAGAATTCACACGTTGCGGATGTAGCTATCTAGACTGAAATTGATTACACTTTCGAAGCTAGCGGGCTCATTACCCTGTTGAAAGGTCACGTTTTTAATTCAATTTGACGGATATCAAATGTGGTAAGATTTAGTATATTTATTATCAATGGAAACTTTGTTCAGTTTAGCTTTTATCTATCATGATTAATATGTAACACATTCGTTAAATGGTGGAAGGTTTACTCTTTGCAATATAGTCCTTTCGGTAGTATTAAGCTGCTGCTTTGGGTGTTAGAAGTTTAATTCACACTCGTCCAGTCTCTCTTTGTACAACGAAGTAGGCTGCTTGCAAATAAATTGTTGACTCGGGGATATTGCAAGCATAGGCTAATCAAGGCCCTCAAAAAGTGTTTTGGCCGTCATCACAGTATTGTTGATAGGTTTGATGTCTCTGTGTCCAGGATTGCCATGAATGTATTTGACGTCTCATAGTTCTATGTTCCTTCACACAATTTTGATTACACACGTGGCTGGTGTAGCTAGCTAAACAGGAGGAGCACCCGACCTCACTTCCCTGGTGGAAGTTCACGTTTCTAACCTAACTTGTCAGTTTCAAAGGTTTTTTTTTTCTTCTGGATTATGATTCGGACATGGATTAGTATGTTTGTTTTTGATAATATTGCATTTTCTGCTTATATGATTTTACTTGTTGGAAGAACGAGTTGCGTTGAGCTATTAAAGACTCCTATCCATTTTCAATCTGCTTCTCATCAAACACCCCTGCTTCTTGTATTCTGGCTCTAGATAAATGATCCTTCTTCATGAGTCTGATAATTCTTTTTCTTATAAGTTCTCCCTTGAAAATTCTGAACTTCTTCAGTGTCATTCATATGAATTTTTTACTGTATTAACTTTGATAAAGTGAATTGTTGTATCTTATCTCAACCGTATTCTGATTTTAACTTTTATTTCTAACCATTATTTGTCAAACTCTGTTTCCTTTCACTTTATTCAAGTTCCACTGTGTGTATAGTGTTTATTAGTGTGTCTACTCTTTTAAGCTCGATTTCTCTATCTCTGTTTTTACTTTGTTTTCTACCTTCCTTTATGAATTCTTATGTCTTGTTGGCAGTTTTAAACTGTACACGATTTTAGGAATTATAATTCTTCCATCACTGATTTTACTTCCATTATTGCAGTCATTCTGGGAAGTGTTGATACACTATTTGATATAAATTGTATCTGCAATACGTTTAAAACGGACAACTTATCATTTGTTCAACCTTCATATGGATGCTCTGAACAAATAGGTTAATTTCAATTACATCTCTATCATTTGGTAGTGAGGGTGGGTACCCATGAATTCTGTGTTTATACTGAACTTGAATACTTAGCCTTTCTCTATTGCTTTCGATGCATTGGAATTCCTTAAAATGTTCAATGGACGCCAAACATGATGTCAAACTTCTGAATAACTTTTTGTTTCAGATAATGCAGATGTACAAATTAAATCGCTGTTTGCAGGGAAGTAACATCACTGTCTCTAGCATACATCCGGGTATTGTAGAGACGGAAATCAACCGTAGTTTTTCTGATCTCGGAAGATGGAAAGTCTTCTTTGGTTTGTCTAAATTAGTGGGTGAGTTTTGTAATCTAATTGAAACTTAAGGCATATTACATACATGTATAATTAAAAATCAAGTATTTCAGTCATTAAAATAACAAATGGGTGGCAAAACGAAATCTAGAAATATGGTAACTTAATCAATTGTCTAGCTTAGAATGTAAAAACAAAACACTTAATATTCTTAAACAGTATTCAATATAATCAGACATTTAATAAATGATTTAAAAACCGGCATTGGACAGGCATTTGACATAATGATTAAAGATTTGCAGGTATGTTAACACAATTTTAACTATGTCATTTATTTAACAAAAGTTCGAATTGTACATTATAACGGGCTAAATTGATTTTAAACTTTCTCAGCGTTATACTGCCTGTTATATGCTGATTTTTAATCCTTTTGCTGCAATTTACAATTCCAATTATTATTTGACTTTCAAATTTAGCAATCGTCAATACAACATTTTAGAATATAATGATCAAAATCAAACAGTCTATAGTTTAATCAATGTTGTCTTAAATGACATTTTTGTCCTTTTATTTTACACAGGTGTAACAAAAACTCCTTTTGATGGTGCTAGGACTAGTATTAATGCTGCAGTTAACCCACAGTTAGCAGGTATTCGTGACGTGTATTACAGTGATTGCAAACCAGCCAGTACTGTACCTATAGCCAGGTAAACTTACACAAGGGGAGATAATTTCTCCAAGCTTAGACCTACTTTTTCTTCAATATTATATAGTTTATTATTTTATTCAGTCATGGACAGCATATGTATCATAACATTTGCAATTCCATTCATTTCAACGATTACGATTTATTGCAACTTATATGGTTAAACTATCCATTGAATAGTAACATTTTTCTCAGTTCTTTTCACCTAATTTCGATGGAGTTCTGTTGACACCAAACACTCCATTTAATCCAACCGATTAAAGATGGTGCAGGAAAAGCTGACCAATCAGTCAGTTGGTTTTGATATGCAGCAATGAAGCTGAACTATTTCCCCTGCTTATTCCTGACATGATATCATTTTTTAAAACTTTGTTTTATCTACAGAAAACTAGAGAACCAGGAAGCATTGTGGGAATATTCAAAAGAAAGATTAAAAGATTACTTACCAGACGATGTAATTAAAGAATTAGAGGACAATACACCGATATAGTAGATTTTATTCTTTAAACAAATTATGAAATGTATTGTTAAGTGCTATAAAGAAAACGTAAAAATATATATTTAAAAGTATAGTGATCAAGAATAAGGTATTGTTTAATTTTTCTGTCCCAGCAATTCTAGCATTCTATTTTGTAGTATTTCTTCTTTATAGTACAGGATGTATTTTTATGTTGATTATTATGTTCATGTTTATACTGGCGTATTGATCACGGTAGAGGGAATACATACTCTTGCACCATTTTCCATTTCTGCAAAATATATTCATATTGTTGTTATATGTTCACAGTTTATCACTTGAAAGGTGAGGGATGGGGTTCATCAACTTAATATATTATATGCTATTTTATCTTTCAATCCAGTGTTAGTCCAAAGTCGAGCTATAAAACAGCTGAAGTTGATTTTGTGCTTTTTATTTATATTTTTCTTTGATTACTTGTCTTTTCTCTTTGTTTTTTTATGGATAAATTAGTTATTCCCGAGTACATATTTGTAGCTACAAGATATTCTCTACTCTTTTAAGGCTTTGGATGACGTTGAACATGTTGAAAGTTATCTTTGTACTTAGAAATTATAAGTTTATGTCATTATCAAATATGGATCCTTGGTTAGCAGTAGAATATCTGGCACTGTTAAGCGCCAAATTTGTTAATGCTATATTCGTTAAATTCATTAGAAAATATAGTATGTATGCAACTAGATTGAATATCTTATACAATGTGCCTTATTGTAACTATTTTAACATTCAATTATATTATACTTACCTCGTGAATGATATCAATGACGTCGCATGAATAGAGTCAGTTGTTTGGTTCGATACATAATGATACTAATTATGTTAGTATGTATGTTTTTTTCACTCAGTGCAATAATCGTGCATAATTCATTACAATGCCAATACATGTAAAAATAATTATATTTTATTATATTGTTAATAAATGGAGAAATAAATTTATATTTAATAAGTTTACAATGTGTTTATTTTTAATGTACCGGATACGAACATACAGTTATAGTCAAACATGATCACACAACCATCAAACCTTGCTTCCAGATATGATTAACAAAGATTGGAATGTGCTGATATCGTAACACTGAACACACCTATATGTCATACATTAATACCGTATACAAGTATGTTTTCTTGGGTATGGAACCTTCATATCGGGTAAAAATAAATATACAGTTGTGATGAAAATGTTCACAATATCGTATATGTAAACTACACTTTACCAGAGTAGGTTTTTTCTTCATAGCATATCGAATATGTAAATACCACTTTACAAGTGTCGGTTCGAACTTCTATTCAAACAAAATAAGCAATTTGCGTAATAACTGTTACTTAAAAGATTAAGAAAGTAAATAAGTTTGACGTTGTGATTATCTTGAAATAAGTTTTTCGTCGACTCGTCATACATTTACCTAAATAAATGGGAATGTCTAATTAATAGTATCATTTGTTCTGTTTTGATAAAAAGGAATAAATAATTTCCATGTATTGGATGTTTCTGTGTCCAGGATTGCCCTGGATATATTTTTGACGTCCCATAGTTACATGTTCCTTTCACACAGGTTTGATTACACACGTGACAGGTGTAACAGGAGGTGCTTACTCTTATGGAGCACCCGGCCTCACTTCTCTGGTGAAATTTCACGTGTCTCACCTAACTTGTCAGTCCCAAAGTTTTTACTTTGCTTCTGGATTGTGATTCAGACATAGATTAGTATGTTTGTTTTTGATTATTATTAATATACCATCGCATCAGTAAGAATGTAATAGACGAAGTCTTGTCTATTTGCTCTCAACACCGATGTTCACGTAAAAAAAAATACCTACAGTCATCTAATTGTTCTTGTAATGATGATATAAAATGGTCACTTAATAATATCTTTCTTAAATTATAACAAAAACGTATCCATTGCATAATTAAAAGCATTAACATTATGAGAAAACGAAGTTCTGAAAAATAATTATGGACCATAGTGTAGGCCATGCGTATTTACAGGAAAAAAAACGCCTAAAAAGGAGGTACAAACAATTTGGGATAAAAGTTGACAAAGAAGCTTTTTATTCTATTTAAAGTAAGCAAAATTTGAATATTGTTGTTGTCATTCTTGCAAATGAATTCTTCACCATTTTTACATTGAAAATAACATATGGTCATTCGTAATCCCTGTAAAAAAACAATATTGATAACATATCTTGAAGTGTTATGTGGCAAATACAAGACAAAAATGTTTATTATAGAAAAAGAAGTTGACATTAGAAAAAATTGAAGCCATCACGTTTGTCATGCATCTTCAAATGTAACCTTTTTTGGGCATAATAATTGAGTTGTAAGTCTAAATATGAAGCAGAATTTGAATAATCAGTCGTGTCTTTTATTTCAAGCTAACTGGGTCCGATGGCAAGAACATAAACTCCAAATTTGAGGTTATTAAGAGATATAACGTCATCGCTATTTGAATGGCTTGGTCACATTATTATCTTTTGATTTTACCATTGTCATTTACTTCCAGATATGGCAAACGTCTCCATAATATTCTATTGATGACATATCGTTATACTAAACACACCTAAACGTCATAACATTGGTGACGTGTATAATTTTGTTTTCGTGGGTATGGAACCTCAATATCAGGTAAAAATAAATATACAGTTGTGATTAAAATGTTTACCATATCGGATATATAAATACAACTTTAACAGTGCCTGTTTGGTTTCTTATCAAGCAAGATAAACACTTTACGTAATACCTATGAAAAGTTCTTACAAGTTTAAGAAAGTTATAAGTTTGACGCGATATTCTTCTTGAAAATCACATGAATTGACTGATAATTTTACCTATATTTTGTAATTAAATAGGAATTTCTAAATAATAACAGTATCACTTTTTCCGATTTTTGTGATTAAACCCTGATGCTCACGGATTAACTAGAAATCCAAACAGTCAATTCTTTTTTTTTCTAGATTATATTGCATGTCATGTGTGGTTCGAGTTTCGGTTATGAGATAAATGTTTAGTGATATGATGATATTAAATTGATTTAAAATATTATCGTTTTAGCTAGAACTATTCATAAGAAAACTGTCTCCAATGCCAATTTATAGTATTTGAATAATTTAAAAAGAAAGTTCTGAGATGTTTGAAGGATCAGAATCACTGCCATATTATTAATGTTTGAATTTTCTAAATGAAATATTCGAAATTGTAAAATATGACGTCATGTTACGTGAACAACATCCTGTTTGCAATTTGAATATTGTTTGTGTATGTTATCATGTGTATTTGACGATTATCTTTTTGACAATTCCTTTTTTGGGGTCTAATACGACAGAAAATTGGCATGGACATCACATTGCCATACTAAACAAATGATGAAAACCTTACAATTAAACTAATCAAAGTTAAGAGTAGACTAGGAATACTTTCAAACATCGTTGTTATTTACGGAGGGTTCATGCAATAGTCGTGCAAAACACGTGATTATTATTCGGCATCTTTAAAAATACGTCATTTGTTAAAATGGTAGGATTTAAAACAAGCTTAAACTCCTGCACAAACAGAAAATAAGAACATCTATTTAATACTTACCATTGTATTATCGTATATAGAGTAAACATGTTTGCTTGTTACGTTGCTACTTTTTATACAAATGTTTGAGAAACAATCCTGTGATAAGTTTTTAAGAAGGTGTTGTTAATGAAATGTCAATAGTAATAATTTCATTTGAAAGAAAATGAACTTGATACCACAAAGACACGGCTAATGGACATCCCACCAGATCTAGTTTTTGACATCGGCTATATTGTTGTGTTAATACCTTTACAAGTAGAATTTTTTATGACATGAATATCGTTGAGCTTATAGTTTTTTTGTTTGAATAAAGGTGTTACATCTCTCTCTCTCTCTCTCTCTCTCTCTCTCTCTCTCTCTCTCTCTCTCTCTCTTTCACACACACACACACACACACACACACACACACACACACACACACTTTTTTGGTTAAATTGATCACTATTGAATGAAATTGACTATACATTATTTTTTAAACCAAAACTTACAAATCAGTTTTTGACAGTTGTAGTATAATTTTTATGGATGTCAATACGTTCCTACATAGCTTACTCACTATTCTTATTTAAAATCTAACATTCCCTATTAAATTAACAAAAATAATAGATCAAATTGTCACTTTCGTGAAGCATTTCTTATCTTTTATTTTTTTACCTCTAATATTCTTCATTGAAAAAATATTGTCACATTTGATTAGTGTTCATATAATTAATTAGTTTGTTGATTTATGTATTCAAATGACATTGATCAGTATAAAGTACACAACTGTCGACATTTTAAAAATTAACTAACGCACTAGTGCCATATCGGCTACTTATTAGCTATATCTCCAAAACGTTTCAGCAGCTGCTGTCTATCTCTCGGCAGTCACTAGCTATCCAATTCTCGGCATCTTGTCAGCCGAATTTTGTCTCAGATTCATTAGCTCGGTGTTAAACTTTCGACAGGTCTGTACCGTACATTTTTCACCGAATTAGTGGGAGGTATGCTGTATAAAGATATATAAAATAAGGTCGTATATTTTTACATGTTTAGAAAACTAAAACATAAATAACTTTCATTTCAGTTAATTAAATCTTAATGCCCTTTTCCTTGTTTTTACAAGGTTAATATTTTGGTTTCATATTTTGTAGTCTGATTTTTATCTTAATGTTTTCTTTCAATATGGATCAAACTGTAAAGTTCATAATTCCAACCCTTGTGGCTATTGTATGTAACTAACGTCTGTGCTTATTTCTTTTGTTTATTTTTGTTGGAAGATCGATATTAGCATGCAAGGGATTCAAAATTTACGTTTGCGGGGGAAATGTTCGGCTCCGTTTGAAATCATTGGAAATACAAGAGCGCTATTAAAACAACAATTCAAATGTCAGTTTCTGCTGACTAGTACTGATCTTAACTTCATATGAAATATAACTTGAATTGGGGTTTAGGTCGTCATTCGGCAATGTAAAGAAACAGATTTCTTACGAACACCTTAATAACATTGAAGAAGAAAGAGGATGAGGACAAGGAGGAGGAAAAAGGAATACAATGAATAATGATTTTATTCCTATTTCAAGTTACTTTTATTTATATCAAGACAGCAATGATGCTATGAATTGTCGGTGTTTTACGTGACAGTCACGATTCTTATACCCATAAAGAAGCAGTTCTGCTATGTTGATATAGATTAACTGTGTTTTACGCGTCAGATAAACTTATTTATTTTACTTATATAGAGTAGAGGCGGTCAGTCCTGGAACGGCGGAGTGCTGTAATAGTGTCCGTTGTTCCTACAAGAATCTTTCACTTAAGTTAAGGTGGTTAGCTTTTGGATAGCTTGATTACGACAGTATAGCCGGAGCAAACCACCGAACTTCGACAATGAAACTGACAAATTATCTGAACAAGTGATATCCATATCAAAATGGTTAGAGGTGTTTTAGCTGCAAACCGGTGCGTTAGACCACTGTTCTTGTAAAGTAATTCGAAGAGTATTGACTCCTAAAACTGTCAATAAAAGCTTGAATAAAATGCACCACCCGATGGTGCTAATTACTTGAGAATTAGGACTAAAACATTAAACTAACATAAAATATATTTATATTTTTAAACCCCACTTCCCTGGTGGAAGTTCACGTGTCTAACCTAACTTGTCAGTTAAAAAGTTTTTACTTTGCTCCTGGATTGTGATGAGGATGTTTGTTTATGATTTCATAATAACATGTTTATTACATGTATATGGTGTAAACTATCTTGTACACCAATATATCAAACAGTTCTTTAATAGACATTAAGGTCGGTCACTACAATATTATAAGTGTTTGCTAAATATCCGTCCTACTATATCTTGAGTTCTTGGGAAAATGATTGATTCATATTGATTTTTTTTAAATTTGCAACGTTTGGTAATTTTCTATGTATTTCAAAAATTTAGTTTTAATTGGGATCTGATATGCTATACAGACAAATTATGAAGTAAACAAACAAATACATTATTGGTTTTATTCACTACTGTTAGATCATACTAAAACTTCAGTATCACTAAGTCATACAAAAATTAGAATTAACCAATAGACTGTTTAGTCCTCTTCAAACATGCGCTCAATTTTCAAACCACAATCCAAGGCAAAGTAAAAAATGAATACTAGCAAATTATGAAAGACGTGAACTTCCAACAGGAAAGAAAGACCGGGTGTTACTGTTGAGTCGGTAAAGTCGTTGTTTTACGTCGAAATCAACATTAAGAATCTTATAAATCAAGGTGGTTAGCTTTTGGCAATGGATTTAACAAGTGTGACTAGAGAAAACCACGTAACTTTGTCCAGCAAATTAACTGACGTAGTGAATTCCAAAGCAAAGCAATAAGAGACAGTTTGATCTGCAAGCCGACGCGTAAGACCTGTCCTGTTCTACTTGTGATTCTTTATAAAATAATACATTCAAAAGAAGCACATGGCAATTATAGACCACTCTTTCGAGAAGTATCTACTCCTAGCAATACCGGTAAATAGTTAAGTAAAATGCACCAATCGATAGTGTCAATGAAGTATTAATGGAGAATTAAAAAATAAAACTAACATAAAATATGTTTATAATATACGTAATAACTGATTTACTGCATGCATGGTGTAAACTATCCTCTTCAACAGCATACCAAACAGTTCTATTATAGACATGACGGTCGGTCATTACAACATTAAGTGTTTTCTAAATATCTATTCTTCAGATTTATATTTACTGAAAACTTTTTAACTCCATTTTGACTCTATTCCTAGATACTTTATTATTAACAAGTTATGAGAAAATATTATATATATACATGTATATATAAAAGAGTACGTCTTTTAAATCTTTTAATAGTTTATTTGTTAGCTTCGCCAAAAGTAAGGGGTTGACCGCCACATGTCGGGGGCATATACTTCGTGTTATTATAAATAGAAAAGTTATGTTAACTAAATGCTTCCTCATTTTTAACAAATATTCAAATCTTCTTTATTGGAATAAACTATTGATATGAGTATTAATTTTATCCATATCTTTTCACCCATACAATATCCAAACAATGATCAAACCCTGAAAGATAAACAACAGGAAGTCAAGTACAAGGTGTTCAGTTCTAAATTCATAAGCTAAGCACGTAAGGTGACATGAGTAAAAAAATTATTTTGTATATTAGAAATCGTATTTCCAAAATAGCATTTCGATTATTTCGAAAATTCGAAATATTATTTAGGAAATACGAAATAACTATTTCGAAAATACGATACAACTATTGCGTATATACGAAATAACATTTTTTTACACATGTCACCTTACGGGCTCCATTATAAGCACTGTAGAATAAATAATATGTAATACCATTAAAACCAACTTATTGTTAGCCAATACAATCGAGAATGAACCACAAGGAAAAAGCAGGTACACACACCAGACAAAATGGAGACTGCTGATTATGAATGAATAGATAATACATAAAGTGTCAAAACCGTTAAGTAAAAAACTTTCGGTGCATGGGTAGAATCTATTTTACTTATTTAGGCCATTGGTCTCTAAAAGCAGATGGATAGTACAGCTATCCGAATCACTGGTGTTTCTTCAAAACTAAACGTTAGGTGTAAGGTAAATGAGATTTAAAACATTTTTGCAACATTTCGATCATTATCGACTGGTGCCGGCGTTTCTGTGTGTAATAGAGTTTCGTATTCAACAGCCGTTCTAACAATCAGAGGAAAAACTGTGCACAATAAACGTACATTTTACATTGTGAATTACCACTAATGTATACTTCATCGAAGGAAGTGGTGAATTGAGTAAACCCATGACCCAT
Organism: Anadara kagoshimensis; assembly: GCA_021292105.1. NCBI lineage: Eukaryota > Metazoa > Mollusca > Bivalvia > Arcoida > Arcidae > Anadara > Anadara kagoshimensis. Next base: position 70,181,291 of record CM037865.1, on the reverse strand, counting down.
TTCACATAATTGCATTAGTTGGTCATATATATTTTACAACACATTCTTCGATAATTATTTGTGTTGAGTTACATATAATAAATGCCGAAACGTGTTGTTTAGAATGACGTAAAGCAAATGTAGCCATTGAAACAAGTCAAGAAAAGTCATTTGTTGCTTAACTGTCGATATAATAATGTAACTACTTAATAAAGCTCTTTAAGGATAAAATTATTTTTACTGTTAAAACTGATATTACTATCGAATTATCAAGTAGTTCAAAGTGATTCTATAACCGCGACATTTTACATTTAGATATCACTATAATATCAGTAAAAAATAGTGTGTGTGTGTGTGTGTGTGTGTGTGTGTGTGTGTGTGTGTGTGAAGATCAAACACATTATACCATTCCATGTCCAAAAGCTAAGTAACAACTTTGCAAGCTAGCAAATTAAGTTGAATCCCAAAAAGTGAGATCGAGTGTACCGGAATGGTCAGCAACTGTTTACCTAGCTACATCAACCACTCAATTTGATAAACATTTCATACGTCATTTGTCAAAGGGTATGAATTAAAACAAGCTTTAACTTCAAAATCTCCAAAATAAACAGAAGGAAAGGTCGGCTGTTTGATATTAACCATTGTATTAACGTATATAGAGTAACTATGTTTGGCTGTTACGTTGCTACTTTTGATATAAATGTTTGAGAAACAATCCTGTGACAGCTTTTTAAGAAACTAATGTAAATGAAATGTAAATAAGAAAATGAACTTGAGATCACAAAGGCATAGCTTATGGACATCCCACCCGATCTAGTTTTCGACTCCAACTATATGTTTGTGTAAATACCTTTAGATGTAGAAATTTTTCCTGACGTGAATTTCGAGCGTTTGTTTAAAATCTGTTGTTTTCAATCTAGGTGTAACCTCTCTCTTTCTTTCCTCTCTCTCTCTCTCTCTCTCTCTCACAAACACACACACACACACGCACGCACACACACACACACACACACTTTTTTGTTTAAATTGATCACTATTGTACGAAAATGACTGTCACAATTTCAACCAAAAACAAATCCGTTTTGACAGTTGTAGTATAATAGTTATGGAGGTTAATATGTTCCTTCATAGCTTACTCTTTGTTCTTATTTACGGCAATAATAATATCCAATAAATATAACATTTATCGGATTGTCACTTTTGTGAACGTCTACTTATGCCTTCATGTCTTACCTTTTTATTCTTTTTAACCTCTAATTTTCTTTATTGAGAATTGTCGTATTTCACATTGTCATATTTGCTAAGTTTTCAAAGAATTAATTAGTTTGGCGATTTATGTTTTCGAATGACATTTACTTTTATAGTGTAACAATATACAGTGCACATTTGTCGAAATTTTAATACTTAACTAACGAACAAGTGCCGAATCGGCATCTCATATCAGCCCCTAGTTAGCTATATCACCACAGCTTTTCGGCAGCTGACATCCATATCTCGGCAGTCACTATCTATCCCATTCTAGAAAACTTGTTAGCTGAACTCTGCCTCAATGTTATTAGCCCAGTGTGAAACTTTCGTTAGGTCTATTCTGTACTCACTGATTTAGTGGGAATGTATAGTATATACAGACACACAGAATAAGGTAGTTTTTATTTACATGTACAGGAAACTAAAACATAAATAACTGTCATTTCAATTAATAAATTTATAGTCTTTTTCATTGTTATAACAAGATTAACATTTTGGTTTCAAATTTTGTAAATTGCTTTTTATCTAAATGTTTTCTTTCAAGACAGATCAAACTGTAAAGTTGATAATCCCCTGACCTTAGGGGTCATTGTATGTAACTGACGTTTGTGCTTATTTCTTTTTCCAAAGATCTATCTAAGCATGCACTTGAGGGGTGGAAGGAAGTAAGGAAGAAGAAAAATTGTGTTTTACATGCCAGATCAAGACGGTTGGAGACGTTTTGGTTTGCAATCCGACGCGACCAACAACTTTTCTTGTAATGTATTCGAGAAGTATCCACTCCTAAAACTGTCGGAAATATAATAAATAAAATGGTTCAAATCAAGTGTGAATAAGTAATTAAAACATTAAACTAACATAAATCACGTAATAACTGATTTACTGCATGTATATGGTGTATACATTTCCTCCTCCACATATCAAACAGCTCCAATATAGCTTTGAAGGTCAACCATTACAGCATTAAGTGTTTTCTAACTATCTGTATTTCAGATTCTTGTTTACTGAAAACTTCAATCTCGACTTGTCTATTTCTGATTAAACTAAACAAGCTTTGGGGAAATATGATATATGTTTGTGCAAAGAGTACGTGCTCGGCGTCATTCGAGAACTTCGCGGACAAACACCCCACGTGTACGCATACAAAGACACATCGATGCGTACTGATTATAACCTTGATTCTTTGATTATTAAAATTTTTAATGGTTTATTTGTTGTCTAAATCAAAAGAAAAAAGGTTGACCGCTACATGTCGGTGACATATACTTCGTGTCATTATAAATAGAAAAGTCCTGATGACTAAATGCTTTCTTACATTTAACAAATATTCAAATGAATAAAATATTGATATGAGCATTAACTTTATCCATGCGATTTCACCAATACAATTTACAAACAATGATCAAATCCTGATGATAAAGCAGTAGGAAGTTACTTACTCAGTTCTGAAGTTACTATATGCATTGTATTATGTAATAAAACAGGTAAAACCAAATGTATCTTAAATACAGTCAAACCTGTCTAAAGGCCACCCAAGGGAACAAAAGTGGCCTTTATGGGCAGGCGTTCTTTATATACAGATTAAATAATATGAATAAAGAAGAATTGGGATAAATTTCTACTAGCCTTTATATAGAAGGTTACCTTTAACAAAGCCAGGTTGGACTGTTTATCAACTTATTGTTAGCCAATACAATCATGAATGAGCCACAAGGAAGAGGCAGGTAAATACAGCAGACAAAATACAGACTGGGTTATAATTGAATAGAATATAATGTCAAAACTATGCTCACTAATGCCGTTAAGTAGTAAATACTTTTGTTGCATTGGTCGATCTAAGCATTTGTTCTCTAAGAAGCATATGATAATACAGCTATCCTGAACACTGTTGAATCTTCAAAGCTAAAAGCCTATGTAATGCACATAGGATTTAATACATTTTTGCGACATTTTAATCGTTCTCGACTGGCACATACGTTTCCGTGTATAATCGAGTTTTGTATTCAACAGCCGTTTTAACAGTCAAAGATATTACGGTGCACAATTAACGTATATTTTTACATTACAAAACAATGTTTTCAAATAAAGTATTGATCAGAGGAAGTCGTGAACTAAACAAACCCAAGGTCCATTTTACATAATTGCATTATTTAGTCATATATCTTTTTACAACACAGCCTTCAATCATTAATGTGAAGAGTTCCATAACATAATGGCGAACGTGTTGTTTTGAATGACGTAAAGCAAATGTAGCCATTGAAACAAGTCATGAAAAGTCATTTGTTGCTTTACTTAAACAATAAGAATATCGGCATAATAATGTTACAATGTAATACATCTCTATTAGGATAAAATAACCTATACTGTTGGAATTGAAATCACAATGAAATATTCAAGTATAAAGGGATTTTATTTCCTTTTGAGACCATGACATTTTACATTGAACAGAGAAATGTGTATACATTATACATAATGTAATTGTAGAGATCTAAGAGAATGTTAAATTGAAGATTTTAATTATATTGGTGTGTGTGTGTGTGTGTGTGTGTGTGAGAGAGAGAGAGAGAGAGAGAGAGAGAGAGAGAGAGAGAGAGAGAGAGAGAAGGAGAGAGAGAGAGAGAGAGAGAAAATTGTTGACCCCAGGATACTCCGGCTGGCACCACTTTTTCTGGTACCTTAAAGTATCTAGTAATGATATCATAATATTTCTCAAAAAAAATTGAGATTGCTATATCTAAAACTTTCATATCTAAGAGCACTGGGTAGTTTTTAATACATTTCTCTATTCGGGGTACAGGAACGTTGTTATATAAAGGGAACATGTTCAGCTTTCTTAACATACACAGTTGGTTGATGTATCTACTACTATGACGAAACCATAATGTCATTAACTCAATTTAAAAGAGAAACGCTAAAGAATCAGGTCAAATTATGCTTTATAAAATTAAGTTTGTACAACGTAATAAAACACAATAAAACACAATGTTTTTCATTTCCTTTTAAAATTGTAATTATAATTGATTATAATTATTTTAAAAAAAACGACGCTCCTCTGTTAAAAATGCACCAATTGTCAGATTAATAGTCGTCAGGATTATAGTAACCCACAAGCATTTTAGTATAAATAAATTACTAACTATACATCCTTTCTTTTGCCAGTTTTAAAAGTTCTTTACTTAGCTTTAGGATTGTGATTTAGACATCGATTGTACTTTGCTTTAGGATTGTGATTTGGACATGGGTTGGTATGTTAGTTTTTACTTTGATTTGGGATTGTGATTTGGACATAGATTGGTATGTTTGTTTTTACTTTTCTTCGGGATTTTGATTTGGACATGAATTGGTATGTTTAATTTTGATTATTAATTACATATAATGTTCCGATGATAATGTTTCAAAGTCCAAATACGCCTCCACACTTTGTTCTGAAAGTAAGCCAGATTGACACCCGCGTCATTAGATCTGGCATCATTATCTCCTTATACATCAAGTATATTCCAATTTAATTTGCATATACAAAATCTGCAATCAACATAAATCACCTTTAAACAATAGAAACAATATGTTTCGTGATCTGGGACGATCATCGTCATGACGTGTTCAAATTCGATGACTCCGGTGATTTCCCGTCTCTGTGTGTTTGTTCTGTGAAGAAAGAAAATAGGCTCATTAAACCTTGAGTTTAAATATCTTAAATTTCATATAAATTATTTACAATCGGAAAGTGTTGAGGATATGTCAATTACCGTCACAAAAGAAACTAACAAGGCCGAGTCAATAGAAATAAAAAAGTAAACATATGATTCTTAAGTTTAAACCATTTACATATATACATAAAATTACAATCCTTAATTTTGCAAGTATATATAAAGTCGCCAGTCGGTATGAAAGTAAGTGTTCTGACACACGCTAGAAGAGGAATGAACGGGAACTACTTGTAGTGTATTTTAAGACATTTCAATCATTTGCAATTACACTAAAACATTGCAAGTAAATAAAAAGTCGCTGGTTAGATTTCTGACATTTAGGAAGAGAGTAATGAACGGGAACATTAATTGTTTTCTATTTTAAGACCAGACATTACGATCGTATAATACCCGGTAAAAGTTTGACACCTGAACGGGGTATATATATATTGCAACTTCAGAAACACACCAGGTATTTTAACTGCATTACTACAAGACATTAGTACATACCTGAGATCGATCGCAGTATAAGTACTGTTAAGTTGGTGTTTGTTTTCCGTTATAGCTGTTAAAGTAAATTTTTGGGTCAATTTATTGATGATCTATGAATTTATTGACTCTGTTTCCGATAAGCTCTAAACTACACGAGGGCGTTTAGTTGTAGATCTAAACTCATTGTTTATATCTAAAGACAGACTTGAGTTTGATAGCCTTAGAAAATACTGAGAAGATCTAACCGTACTTTGAAAAGAGAGACAAATACCAGGATCCAATCAGCTGATCGAACAGACTATAGAGACTGCTCTTAATTTCCATTTATCTTAAAGTTACCACAGTATGTGAACTTAAGCACACGTGAATATCGAAGACATCATAATAATTCTCATACACAACCGATTTATTCAAAAACGTGAAAACTGTTTTGAAAATAAGGTGGAAGCCAGATTATAAAATTACTAAACAAGAGTGAGTTATTTTTTTAAAAAAAAGAGAGAGGGAAAAAAAGAAAAACAAAATGGATGATTCCGATATAGACAGATACATTCAGGAAAGCTCTAGGAGTTATAAGGAATGTAAAATAAAGAACTATGCGAGGAGAAGTTCTCTACAGAAGAAGACATTAGGTATAGACATAGAAAGAAAACTAGTGAGTGCACAACTGAACAGAGAAGAGAAACAATTACGAGAACAATTAAGACAAATGCAGATAGACAAAAAGAAGAACTCCATGATACACGATATGAGAGGTAGGACATTTATATGTTTTCTAAACACTCTTTCTCTGCATCAATTTATCTTGGCTCAATCACACAAAGATTAATGAAACGTTCATTACTTAAAAATAATTATAAATCTTTAACTGTTGTGCTTATAATGGTTTAATTAAACTTTGTATTTATCTATTTAAAGCCTACTCAAAGTACTTAGATCTCAACTTCTCAACACCTGACTGTTCTCTGTTATTTGTCATGTTGTTACATAATTTAATTCGTTTTTTTTAATGCTATAGCAATGTATTGTTTGCTGCTTGCAATAACATATTATTATTAATCATGGCATGCGTAACTTTTGTATAGCATTTTACTGATGTTGTTTGAAAAACCCGTTTGCAATTCATGTATTTCTGACAAAACAGGAAACCTTTATCCCAGAAAAACGCAAAGACTAGCATGTAAACATCGATTGTATATTGTGTAAATGCTCTGCCTGCCTGAAACTGGAATGCAAGTTTTGTTTTTGTTTTTGTTTTGTTGTTTTTTTTTTTTTTTTTTTTTTTTTTTTTTTTTTTTTTTTTTGGAAACGTGTGTGTGTGTGTGTGTGTGAGAGAGAGAGAGAGAGAGAGAGAGAGAGAGAGAGAGAGAGAGAGAGAGAGAGAGAGTTGCAAGAACTCTATATAATGTCGCCACCTGCATCGTTAAATTCTTCAGTTTGTCTATCTATTTCATCTATTTGGTTCTATTTTGTTACATTCATTTAAATTTGTCTGTTTTACAGCTTGTCATCTGTTCTACTGTTTAGTTCTAAATATGACCTTGTTCTGAATTCCATTTCTTCAACACGTAGGGTTTTTACTAAACACATAACTATAAAGGCTATAAGAAAAGCAATAAGCTTCAGATAGAAATGTTACTATTGCTGTATCAATAAGATTTAGACAGATCTTTAGAAGTAAAATCTCGTTATTTACTCAGATTTCGTGGACATTGATTTGTTTGGGGTTAAGGAATTAAAGTGATCAGTATAAATCATATAAAATATAATATATCCACTTGTGCTGTATATTTTCAGTTGGCACCTATTTTACATAGATTTGTCTTATTTGTTCAGGTTTTAAGTCTATTTATGTTACTAGCCTTCAAACAGCTATGTAGGAACCGATAAAATCCACATTTTATTGCCGTCTAATAATTTTATGGGCGAGTAAGTATTTTAGATTTGGGATTGAGTGTTTCGACTGTTATAATTTCCATTTAAAATGGAAAACAAACACATGCGCAACTTAACTTGACTTTTAGACAATAAATATGTCGAAAACACACGCTGTTCCAAAACATAAAGCCATTCTATAAAGCAAAATGTAAAACTGCTGACACTTTATTTCTTGCCAATAAGCTTACATTGCAGGCCTAGGTTTATCAAGATCCTTACAAAGATTTGTGGCCGTCATCACAGTATTGTTGATAAGCATGTCTTTGTATCCAAAATTACCCTGGATATAATTATTTGACATCCTATAGTTCTAGTTCATTTCATTCTCAATTTTGATTGCACACTTGGCGGGTATGTAGTAGTCGTTATTTTGTTGCACTTGTGCAGAGTCAGGGGTTTTATAATCAGTGATCTCCACTTTATCTATTATTATTATCATTTTATTATTATTATTATTATTATTATTATTATTATACCCGTGCAAATGTTCTATCTGTATTTCATTAATTTTGTCCTTGCTTCCAACTATTCCATTACATGTTCATTGATCAAACTCAATAATCGCTTTTATCTTATATTTCCGATTCAATCAAATATTTTGTACTTTTTGAAGTGATAAATTGCCAGGTTACATTTTGCTATTTTTCCAGTTAAATTTTTAAATTTCATTTGAAATAGGTAGTTAGTTTGAATAACTATTTTGAATTTTAAAAGCGTTTGTAAATATCAAACCCTTATAAGCAATATCTTAGTTTATATTAATGCTGATGTTTCCTGTGACAGTAAATATTTTCTTTACAATTGTGAGACTGATAACACTAATATTGCCCCACACTGTGCCGTTCCTTGTCAATTCTCAAGTGACTTATTTGATTAAAGATTTACTAAATATTGACCAATATTCACTTTCCTTCACTGAAGTATGTAAATTTGTAGATTTTGTGTTTATAATAAAACTGGTAATTTTCCTACCTAACCCCGATAACATTATAAAGTTAAGTCATTTTATTTATTATTATAATCACCTCTCGTTAAACAAGACTTGTGGTTGGGGGACAATATTTGCAAAAATCAAACAGAAACATGAGGGTCCATTTTGGGTAAATAGCGCGGTGTTCTTGACCAAATTCAAAGACCTGTTCATACTGATCAGCAGAAAATTTCTGTATTCCAGAAATGGTACAACAGAACTGGACACTATGTTCACGCAAAAACTCACACACGCACACACGCACGCGGTTCTTCATAGAATTTGTCACTCCCCATACCATGTTGCATTATTTATTAAATACCATGGACAGAATGTCATTTCTTAAATATGTATCTTAAAATACCCTTTCATATGTCAACTGAATTGTGATTGAAATAAGACCAACCTGGCTTCATAAAACATTGATGACGCCCACAATTCTGATTAATGATACTATTGCGTATTCAGATAAGGCAGTCAATGTTAAAGGGAAGCTAATTGTGACTAACTGCTCCAGGACTATTTTATGCAAGAGAAAGAAAAAAAACTAAAAATCGTCAAAATTCGTAGTTTGTATTGAATTTTAAAATAAATATTATTCATATCAGATTAACTTGTTGAAATATTTCCGTATCGATCGTCACCCACATTATCAACTGTTTGTTTAATAGGAGTCTGACTTCTTCTGTAAATGTTTACTGAGTGAGTTAAGAATCGATGCCTTCCTGAAATTATGAATTACAATTGACATTCAAACACGAGCAATACGTGCAGGGCATATTTAAGTGTCCCTGTCTCGCAAAAACCTTGGGTTAGAAAAAGAACCTTGGTTTAGAACGTTAGTACAAATTATCAGACATGTTAACATTGTGAAAACTTTCTTATCAATTTCTTTCAAAAGATAAAAAGTAGGCTAGTACATGGTAATTATAAGATTAACCTCGTCAGTTCTTAAAATGTGCAATGTTTCGTTTTAAAATTTATTCATATATATTCACAATATTGTTAATAAGTATGCCTCCTCTGATCCAAAACTACCCTTAATATATTTAACGTACCATAGTTCCATGTTCCTTTCATTCTCAATTTCGATTGAGCTAGCTTATCAGGAGGTGCTTACCCTGCTTACCCTTCCGACCTCACTTCCCTGGTTGAAGTTCACATGTTAAACTAATTTGCCAGCTTTGGAATTTTTGCTTTGCTTTAAATTTGTGGTTTTGGACATGGATTGGCATGTTTGTTATGAATTTGACGTCCCATAGTTCCTTTCATTATTAATTTAAATATGCGCGTTGTGGGTGTGGCTAGCTAAGCAGGAGGTGCTTACTATTCCGGAGCAACCAATCTTGCGTACCTGGCGGAAGTTCACGTGTTTAACTTATTTTTGCCAAATTCAAAGTTTTGCTTTGGAATTGCGATTCGGACATGGATTGGTATATTTGTTTTTGATTTGAAAGTGAGTTGGTTACTGATAATTTTCGTTTATTTTAGAGAAAGCAAAAGGACACAAAGTTATCCATGAAGAAAGCAAAGACCCTGACTTACACTTGAGGATACCAATAGAACCCTACCCCGTGACGTTAAATGATAGTAGTCCAGATAGCAGTCCAGGTACAAGACGACGGGCAATGACTATTGAAGAGAAAGGTTAGTATATCAGACATAATACATTGTATATTCTCACTTATAATGGATAAGAAAAAAGTACATCCCCTGCTGAGGTCCATATACTTTTGGTGTGACTTACAAAATCCATAAACTATTGTAGGACCTATTAAATGGCGAAAGATTCTTATGCATTGGCCTATGTGCATTGAACTGGCTCATTTAATATAAGACTGAGAGTGTATGTAACTCATGGTGGTATCATATGAACCTACAAAATGATGAAACGTCCTTGACCATTGACCTGATTGTATTATAACGGCTTAATTGGAACTTTCGTTTCAACACCTTCAATGATTAAATTTCAAAGATGGTATGAAGCAATATTATTAGGTACTTTGCTGATGTCGTTAACATTTTTTTGAACAGTAACAATTATTGACCTTAACCACTTGAGGTGAACATCTATTACTCAGTATGCATTCTGGCAATCATGGTACATTAAAGTTATCAATATTTTACAAAATGGCAACTACTAAATTATGTTTTTATCATTATTGTCTTAATAAAGTCCGTCGTGTCCGCCCGTGTTTATGATGTTTAACCCCGACTACGTCATATTATGTGAAACAACCACCTGCTGTTATTGCTTAACCATCATGTAATCTATGATGAATCAATCATATAAAACTTATCAATACTATATTTAGACGCCGTTTGCTCAACTCATCAAACACAAATTATTTATTGTTTTTACCCAGAGTCAGAAAAGTTAGTCAAAATCGGGATATACGTGCAATACTCAGGTTTCTTGATTTTCCAGGAATCGGTTCAAAACAGGGGATGCTTACTATTCCGGAGCAACCGGATCATTACCCTGTCAAAATTCACACATAATCAGTCAGTGTTTGATTCAAAACTATTACCAGCAATGACGTTCCACCACAAATGAAATACCCGTGCTTTAGTTTGTATCGTAATTATATCTCTGTACCAGAAATGTGCAGTGTTGTGATAAATTTTTCTCATAATGAATTTACACATAAAATTGTGAATTTATAAAAAAGACAAATTTGGTTAAAAGTTAAAAGTTTTAGATAAGGTTAGAAACTTTAATTTTAAAAGTAACGCTTCAAATTTTAAAATCACACATCAACAAAAACATCAAAAGTTGAGACTTCAATAAAGATTTTAAAGTGAAAGATTAATTTTAATTTAAAACTTCAGCTTAATTCTCAAGATGTTTATTACATTTCCCTTTATTGAACTAATGTATACATGTACAATGTATAAGTGCACTATTGGCTTAATTGCAGGATACACTCATGTACTGATAAAAATGCAGAAATGAATTATAGATGTTTATCGCTATATTGCTCTCAGGTATAAATCTACCCGCGGGTTTATTACCTACCCAATACACATTACAGCACAAGCAACAGGTGATAGAGGTCAAATGTTCACTGTTTGATCTTGTGAACGCATAATAAAATTTATCGATTATTTGAGATAAGTGTCAATAACATTTGATAATTGAGTTTCATGGTTTATTTCAAAATTTTAAATTTTCATAACTCTGATTTTATATCCTAAACACAATCAACATATTTATGAGAATAAATACTCTTACTTTTGTTGACATCAATATTGATAAAACTTGCTTTTAACTCAAAACCATTGCTTTTAAATTTTTTAAACCTAAAGCTTTTAAAATTAAAGTCTCAAAATTGAAGTTAATTAAAATAAAAATAAAAAAATAAAAAATATAGAGAATATTCTACTCAATGAATTTAAACTTAAAATCGGCCTCGGTATCCAAAAAATACGACATGTCACACACTATTATTATTGTAATCATGGAATTTCTCTATCAAAAAAATCAATGACTTCAATGTTTGTACGCTTTTACTTTTCCTGTAGTAACAAAGAGAATGAAGTGTATAATAGAGAAGAAATAACTTGTGTCTTATACCTGGCAATAGTCAACGCAACTAAGAACAAGACACGAGATAAATTAAAACAAGGACAAACCAATTAATATTGAAACCACATCCCTAATGCAAAAGCAAAAACTTTGAAAACAGGCAGATAAGGTTAAACACGCAAGCATCCACCAGGAAAGTGAGACCGGGTGGTCCGAATCCAATAAGATACAATTTATGTAGGCAAAGTATGACGTAATCAATAAGTGGCATTGCAATAACAAACACTTGCACGTTGTTTTGTTGTTTTCTTACAGGTAAATTATATGCAAAAAGAAGAGGCCGACGAGTCTCAAAAGAATTTGAAGATTTAAGTATGGACACGGAAACTGGAAAGCTTAAAAAGCCACAAAATATGGCGAAAAGAATACTCTCAGCAAGGTCTGCTAGATCATCAGCAGCAAGCTCACCTCGACACTCGCCACCTAACAGTAAAAATCAAAGTCCAAGTCTCCGGAGGAAGCTGATGGAATCAAGCGATGGATCCTCGTCTCCAGTGTCATCACTGGAAGATTTACATTGGATAGGATCACCGGAAGCTACGAAATCTGTACGGAGAAATAGAAAAACGCTAGAGGAACAGGAACTAACTCGGAATTACACAAACTTGCGAGGAAAAACAAAATGACTATTAATTCGATTGTAAAACATCGTCTAATATCTTTGACATTCCGTTCATTTAAAACAGATCATTGCACATGAAAGACCGCAATAAACAGTCGTGTTGTTAATAAATAACAGACATATTTAATAGTGTAAGTGTTTCGTTAAAATACGTTGTTATAATGTTAACTAAAGCTAAAAGGAAGTCACGTGGACTGAAAGTCAAAAGATAACTGTGATAATGTATCAAAAGCTGTGATTAAATATTCATATTAATATTATACATTCTTACAATTGTTAAGCCGATGCCAATTTCAATCTACATTGTAAATTGTATTTTTCTTGCTGTCATTATGACATTTCTAGATGACAGTAACAGTTAAAGCTACCCGAGTAATAAGTTCTGGTACTCCGGTAGTTTGTTTCATGTGAATATATGTGGTATCATTAATTATTAGTGTCGTGGAGGCCAATACATTATCAAACTTTATATGTATATACGGGTAACATTGTTTCTGATATTGTATGTCGTTCTATGTTATTTAATGCATTTATTTGTATCCAATATACGTTTATTGACCATCTGTCAACACAAGTGCCATAAACACACTGACGTATAGCAGAACTGACATGGCTAGTGACGTATGTTTTATATGTGTTGTTAGACATAATGTTTGTGATAAATTATTGTATCCCCAATGCCCTCTTTCCGTATTATCATTATTCACTTTATTTTATTTTCATAATAAAAATATATCATGGAAAACAATTTATTATGGCTCAACACAATTGTTATAAATATTCTGACATATTTTATGTACTGTTCTACACTGCATTAGACCAAGTTTTTGTAGAGCCAGAGTAACGCAATAGTTGTATTGTGGTGGCTGTCATTTGGTCTTCATATTATCTTATATTGCCATGATAACCGCTTGGTATCCAAAACAATTTTAAAGTTTCCTGCTGAAACAATATATTTGACTTTAAAAAACCAAGCACGACACAACCAACTAAGGTTAGGGAGTACACCAAAAACACCGATCAATATTCAAATACAATCCCAAAACAAAGTAAAATCTTTAGATTAAATTAAACATGTGAACTTTCACTAGGCAGATGACGAAGGGAGCTAGCCAATGCATGCCCAAATCACAATTTCAAAAGCAAAGTAAAAACTTTGAAAATTGTCAAACCAAATTAAACACGTGAATTTCTACTAAGCAATGAAGCCTGAGTGCTCTGAGATGGTCTGTGAAGATAAGTTTTGAAATTATTGATATATTCATGATTTAAGTTCATAAAACAATAATTAATTTTTTTTCTAACGATTTCATCAGTTGAAAAGCGAAAAACGATTGTTATTTGTCAATAACACACACGATAAGAAACACCGTTTCTTGTTTATGTGCTTTATGTTATTGGTTTTATATTGGCTTGATATTGACACTAAAAATTACTCGCTTCTCAAAGAAAATTTAATGTTTTGTTTACATGTATCCATATACAATGCTTGTTACATACACGCTAAAGAAATTAAACTGTACTTGACTGACTTAATTGAAGAGAGACAGAGAATACTGACTTATGTTTTGTTGCTATTGGGGGATTTAAATATTTATGTTTTTATTGACTTCATTTGGGTTTGGGCGTTGTAACAAACTGTGTATACGTTCTGATTTTTTAGATGATTTCATATTTTTTTCTGATTACAATGAGACAAAGACTGTTTATCAAATGTAACATTTAAACTAAAAGGAGAGGGTGGAAACCAAAAGTACAAAAACCTTTAGAACATTCTAGCTCAGTGTGGTCAAACTAAGTTGTAAGCATAATATCTACAATGTTAATTACTTAAATAACGTCAGAGAAACATTTTCAAGTTGACAAGGTCAGAAAAACTACTTCAAGCTTCGAGTTAACTTCTTAAGTGTTAGTGCGTTTTACAATTATCAGTCTCGTGTTTAATTGTTAAATACTCTTCAGTATAGCAGTGCTTTATAATTGTTCAATATATAGTTAATTCAAAAATATACAAAGTAGATAAATACAGTTAATAAAGGTATTAGAAGATATGGGGGTCTTTTCGAGTGGTTTGTTTTTTAATTTCCATTTCCCGATTTTAAACTCTATTTCATATTAAGAAATCTCTCCAATAATAAAATAAATAAATTTTTAATGTATGAGACATTCTGATTAAAAGGCCGCATACAGTTGTACAGACATGTCGAAAGTTTAAAACTAAGCTAACCTTTAAGTGTTGAATCAGCAGCTCAACTCAGTAGCCGAGCTTCGACTCCTGTCCGTTTATACAGTGTTAAACTTTCGACAGGTCTGTACTGTATATATAAGACTATGTGTATTTACATCGTTGCAATTTACCGTTGTGAACGATACCGATATTCCGTTATTTTTCTTGTTATCTTTCAAAAGAGCAGGAGTTGAAATTGAAAACATTGAGTTGACAATAGTCAATACAACTAAGAATATGGCGAAAATAACCGATTAACATACTTCGTGTATTTTGTCATTTTTAAAATAAAAGAAAACAGCTACGCACTTACTTATATATTGTATTGACACGATACACTTGTTATGTATGCTTAATTATATAATTAAGTCAATATAATTGAATAATCTTTTAAAACATTTAAAATAACATTGGTCCAAAAACTAAACTGTCTGTAAATATTTCAAATTCCATATGAATCAATAGTTGTAAACACTTAACTTAATTTTTTGAGTCAATGTCCCTGAGAATTTCTGACTCATGCTTTGATTTCGAAATTGCTTATAAACAAATCGTGCATTTGTTGTGCTTCTGTTGTTTAAGTATGGAATAAGTATTATTTTGAAATTATTTTCAAACACGTCATGTCATTTTAAGTCAATATTATTGCAGGATTAAATTTCGTCTATCGAGAATATAAATACTTGCCTGAAACTCGTCAAGAATCTATAAATACTAAACTTGAAATGTTCTTCAATATTGAACATTTTGGCCTTGAACATTTCAAGGATCTAACTAGTTTCCTTCCAGTCCAGTGCATACTGTTTGAAAAATGGAAAAATGGACGACTGAAATTAAATTTAAAACATGTACATGACAACAGCTAACGTAACAAGATCATGACGTAATACAAGAAAAAAGAAACAACCAAATAGGCCAAGAAAAGATACACAATTTTTGGGTACACTGAGTAAAACAGGTATAAATAATAATCGTTTTCAAATGAAATGTAATAATATGTGTTATTACGATTGCTATGTACATGTAATTATATTTACAATTGTCATTGTTTCTGCTTTAATGACATACTTTTTGAGCCAAAGAAGAAAATCAAAGAACACACATTTTTGGTACACTGATCATAAAAGCTATAAATAATATTCGTTTTCAAATGGCATGTAACTATATGTCATATTACAACTGTTGATTAATAATGGTAAGGAAAGCCTTGTGTAGATCAAGATGCAACCGGTTTGTAAATAGATACAAAAATAATTGAACTACATCACTGGATACAATATGTTATTTTATCCAGTGCCAATTCAAATGCAAAATCCCAATCAGCTATCTAACTAGTACTGTCATTGATTTGAACTTTTACCGGTATGTATGTGTCATATATCACTTTTTGAATTTAAACATAAAATAAATTAAAAGTGGTTTTATGGTATATGTGTTGGGTTTCTTTTATAGTTTGTGTTGTTGACGCACGTTCTTGGTAAATGTCGGGTGGCTATGCACTTAGTACGTTTAACATTCGAAACCGTTTATGTGTGAAATTTTGGTGCCACTACAGTTTGATATAATAAAGCTCGTCAGTCACGTATGCTTCATTGTACAATTTAAAATAAAACACTCAATTATATAATTAAGGTAATATTATTGGATAATTTTTGTTGGCAATGGTAAACATATTAAATGACACTGGACCAAACACTGTCTGTTAATAACTGTTTCTGAAAAAAATCGTAAACACTTAATCCAAATATATTGTAAAACTTTGTTTAATCAATGTCCCCGAGAATTTCTGACTCATTCTGTAATTTGGAAATTACTTATGAACAAATTGTGCATTTGTGGTGCTACTGCGGTCTGACGTATGGAATTAGTATTATTTTTAAATTATCTTCAAACACGTCATGCATATTTAAGTCAATATTATTGCGGACTTAAATTTCATTTATCGGGAATATAAGTACTTGTCTCAAAATCGTCACAAATCAACAGCTGTAAAATACTACACATTTTTAAAATGTTCTTAAACATTTAACTTTTTTTTGTCTTTGAACATTTTAAGGAACGAACTAGCTTCCTTCGAGTGCGGCACATTTTTACTGCATACTGTTTGGAAATTGGAAGATTTCAAAATAGACGACTTAAAGTTAATTAAAAACATGTACTTCGCAACAGCTAGCGAATCCAAGATCATGACACAATACAAGTAAACAAAACAACCAAATAGGGCAAATAAGAAAAGACACACACATTTTGGGCACACTCATTGAAAAAGGTATAAATGATATTAGTTTTCTAATGGAATGTAATTATATGTAATATTACGATTATTGTTTCGGAAAGCTTTGTGTAGATACAACTGGTTTTAAAATAGATACGCAAATACTTGAACCACGTCACTGGATACAACATGCTATCTCCATATTTGTATATAACATGGATTTGAAGTTTGACTGTTATGCATGTGTTGGATTTATTCTTAAGTTTGAGTTGTTGACGCACGTTCTTTGTAAATGTGGCGTGGCTTTGCACTAAGTACCTGTTTTGATTTGAACATTTTATATACAAACTGTGCATTTTGGTGCTAATACAGTTTGATACGATAAAGCTCGTCACATATACTTAATTTTATTACTAAAAAAACACTCAGTTATATAATTAGGTAAATATTATTGGATAATTTTATTGGTGATGGTAAACATTTTAAATGACATTGCCTGTAAATATCTATATGAATCAATAGTCGGAAACACTTAACTTAAACTTTTTGAGTCAATGTCCCTGAGAAGATCTGACTCATGTTTGAATTTGGAAATTGTTCATAAACAATTGTGCATTGTTGGTGCTATTACGGTTCGACGTATGGAATTAGTATTATTTTCAAATTATCTTTAAACAAGTCATGCATATTCAAGTCAATATTATTGCGGAATTGAATTTCGTTTATCGGAAATATAAGTACTTGTCTGAAAAACGTCACAAATTAACAGCTGTAAATACTACACTTGAAATGTCCTTTAACTTATTTGTCCCTGACCATTTCTTTATGCAAACCAAGAAGAGCTTCTTGTGTAGTATATTTGAACTACATATTGTTTGAAGTAAGAAGTAAAAGAAATTTCAACTAGACCTCAATGTACTCAAAACATGAAAACATGTACTTGGCAGCAACCAAACAAAAGACACACACACACACTCACACACATTTGGGACCAATGGTTATAAAACCTATGATTAATAGTTGTTTTAACATGGAATGTGTGTATGTCATATTACGACTGCTGCGCTTGTATAAATACTGTGCGTATACACCACTGGATGCAGTATGTTTTTAGGAAATCGTGTGTATATACAACTGGTTTCAAAATAAATGTATAAAAATACTTGAACCATGCCACTCACTGGATATGGTATGTTATTATATACAATGCAAATTCAAAGACAGGCATAATCAGTTATCACAATGTTTTATATGACTAGCACATTGACTGGTATGTTTGTGTTGGAATTTTTTCTAGGTTTTGTTGTTTAAGCACGTTCTTAGTTGATGTGTCTATACACTGTCTAAATGCATGTTTAGTTACAGTTCATTTATGCATACTTATATTCAATGATTTAGACAAGGACCAGTATGTTTGTGTTAAATGATTATAGAAAGGTAAATGTCGATTTGAAATTTCAGAATAAGAATATTCTTCGTGCTTTTTACCGTTAAAATTTAATATTTAATGTATAAATAGTGAAAAGTAAGAACATTATAGATATATTAAGAATGCAAACCATTTAGTATATTTATGCAAAATATCATATAAGTAGCTTTAAGTCCGTCCTTTGACCTTCTTTGTTCCATTGTATTTGTGACAAAACATATTTTATGTCCCCATTGTCTCTTTGAAAATTAAAAAGGATTACAAACTTTACAAGTCATTGTCGAGAAAAAATTGGAGAAAATTATTTTTTACGATTCCACAAATGCTGCTACTGTTTACATAATCATTTTATTGAATAGTCAGTGCTAAGCGTGTTGTCACATGTATCATTCCATTCGATCTGTAGTAGATAGTAATCTTGGGGGTCTTCCGAAGAGACTTTAAAATTTCTGTCACTTCAACAATATTAAGTGACGTCTCGATATAAATGAACTATTCTGGACTCGATCGTAAAACCCCATTCAAGCAATCAGTCAATTTATCTTTGATAATTGAAAAGCAATAAGCAATTCCTTATCAAACTTTGTTTTTCTTTAATCATATAATATAAAATCAGTCAATGAACAGAAAAGGGAGTCAAACAAAGAACAGCAATGCAAAGGTGTGAAAACAGCAAGAATTGCAATAAATAATTGAAACATGACATTTAGCTTTAGCACAAAATTATATTTACTGCCATTAAATCCATAATTCATCATGAGTTATCTCGCTTCGCAAAGTGTTATATTACATTCTTGGAACGACTTGTTAAGGAACCCGACTGACATTAATGATAAGCCGACCACATTATTTTGTAACCTAGTGTTTCAGAACATTTTGAATGGACCCGCCATTGATTCCTTCCTGTATTATCAGCCAGTTTACATAAAAAAAGCTTGACATCCACATTTTGAGATGGTAAGTAGGGAACACGGCCTTACTTCCCTCATTTAAAGTAATGTGCAAGTTTTTAAAGTATTTACGTTGCTTTTGGAATTGTGATTTGGAAATGGACTGGATTGTGTTTGACTACTTCAATTGTTGTCTCTAATGATGTAATAATAAATGTGCCATTTTGAACTTGAGTGCGTGGTGCAAACAATCACAGATTTATAAGAACACTTTACTTCTTAAGAGTAACTAAAGGGAAATAACTCCGTGAAGTTATAGAACAATGCGTCCATTTCAGCAACAAATAAAGCTCGAATACATAATGTAGAAAAATGGATAATATTTTCTTTAATTTAAAATAGATATAAATCATGATCAATATTGTTATATATATATATATATATATATATATATATATATATATATATTATATATATATATATATATATATATAAAGAAACAGCTAACAATATCGAGTCTCTTTTGCCAATTATATTATATAGCCAGTTTGTGCTTCATAACTGGGAAATGACTGGTTCCATATCAGATTTGTTTTAACATAGGCAAAAGAAGCTCGTTATAAAATGACAAAAGTGTCTCTGTTGCGACCTTATATAAGTGACAAAATAAGTCAAATTTGCAAAGTAAAAGCATTTTTGAAGCTTCATTTTAACTAATGCCGTCTCGCCAGGCACGTAGTTGAATTATTTTCATATGAAACGAAATATCTATTGAAAGGTATCAAAGTAAAAAAATCTACATCCCCATTACCAACTGACAGTTCTAAATGGATTTTCTCGTAACTTGACACTCCTCAAAACTTTCTTATAATTTTTAATCACGACGTGCGAATTCTTCTGAAATTTAATTCATTTATCTTGCCTAGGTATACATTTGAAGATAAATGTGTAATATTCGCAATCTTGATTCATCAAATGACAGCATTCAAACGACCAATTTATGACAATACGATCCATATCTGTGACCATTTCCTATTCTTACTTTGAACCAATTGCATATCGGCCCGATTTCATTTTTTGCCATCTAAAACGCTACATATATAATCACTTTGTAACTGACGTAGATTTAACTGTTCGGTCAGGACTTTTCTTGTCTCTTGTACTTTTCACACCTTTTACAGAACCAACTCTTTTCTTGACAGTTTGATCAGAATCAACCCGTTTTAGTGGTGCTTTCTGTGCGGTGTCCAATTTAGAATTTACAATTTGTTTTTCTTTGGTTCCCATGGAGGTTTTAGATTTTTGACGATTTACCACAAAGTCATGTTGTTGTTCTGATATTGTTTTACGCGGCCTTCTTATTGATGGGACTTTCTGTGTTTCTGTTGGACTTTCTGGTTCCTCTGCAATTGCGTCTTTAGAATCTGTTCTCGTGATGTCTTTAGCCTTTTTAAATCCCAGTGGTAGCTTTAGACTCCCTGTTGTGGGGTTCATATCCAGATCCTCTAATTCTATTGACCTCCTTCTTCCTCTAGCTTTCGCTTTTTCTCGTGCTGAAATATAAATAAAATATTCTTACAATACTTACAATCATAAGAGGGACATAATCAAAACTTAATTTAATTAGATAAGTCTGTATATTTGTGAAAATGGAGGCAGAGGTTTTATTTTATATACTTTCACCAGCTGTATAGCATTTGGTGCTTTTAACAGGAAAACAGGCTTTGGACTAGGTAGAACAGTAGATTTGTATTGGGTAGACCGTCAAGTTTTTGGATTGGATAGATCAACATAGTTAAATATTCTATAATTCAGTATTACTGAACTACCTTACCCACTGGGTATCTATTTGTACATATATATGTATTTACTTAGTTCTTCCATTCTTCAGTTTTTTATGTTTGAAACCAGTTTGCTCCCACTTTTGAAATATTATAATTCAATATTTACTTTTTATCTAGGCAGGATGCATTTACCCTTCCGGGATTATAATATGGACATGAATTATTATGTTTGTGTTTGATCAGATCCTCTGATGTCAGTGCTAGATTTTACCTTTGTGTCTGTTGGCTGCGGGTATAATTTCTTTTGCTATACTAATGTTGTGTTTCTTCCAGAACTTTATAAGATCGTCATAGCCTACATCTTCTACATCAGCACTCATATCTGAAATGTATAAAATGAAAAAGTATAAATAGTCTACCTGACTTGTCAGTTCCATGTTTTTACCTTGCTTCTGGATTGTGATTTGGACATGGAATAATATGTTTGTTTTTTATTTGTATCTGATAATGGTTTACTTTGCAATAGGCAAAGGAACTTAAGATAATCAATCAAATACAAAGCACGGATACGACCTTTATCATAAATACATTATTTTACCGGTAATATAATATTGGGCACTGTGCATAATGAAAAAGATGGTGTCCAGTAGTATTGCCCAATGCCCTTACCATTTGGATTGGCGCTGGACATAATGTGAGATAGTACTTTTGTGGATTTGTTCAATGTCTGAATTTTTTTTTACATAATAAAAAGTGTCCAGTAGTGTTGTTCATTGCACCGATTATTTTGACAGGCACTGATGGTAAAACTGTATTACGTATGCCCTAATCATATGAACGTTCTATGCTGTATATATATAATGTAAAATAGTGCCGCATGGTCTTGTTCAATGCCCAAATCAATGCGACGGACCCTGCTGGAAGCAAACAATGTAAAATGATTGGTACTGAGCATCTTGAACAACAACTGAATACATTTTTGTGCATTTTGTAGAACTTTTAACCTACTATGATTAAATATGTAAATAAAAATAAATAAACAAACAAACAAACATGTTTACAGTTATTGTTGATTGTTGTAAATACCAAAGAAATTAAAATTACTGATAGCAGTAACTGAGTACAATCAATCATTTTGTATAACTGTCAATTATAGCTTATCAAAGTCTGACCATTACAGCCTTTTATAGACGATAATCTCAGTTGTGTTAAAGTTCATTTTATATCAAGTCACACTTCAGTCTTATCTAAAAGTGCACTTTTATAATAATGTTATCACCTAATGTATACAAAGTTCTGAATTGTTTATATTGTTGGTATAAATAGTACCATTATAATAGTAAAAACAGCTGACGTAAACACCATAAATACATGACGTAACAAAGCATATTAACATCGGGTACATGACGCAAAAAGAAACATCAGCATTGAATGGATGCGAATTAAATAGATGCCATTTGTACTTTATCCAGTCAGATAAACAAGCAAATGAACATTATGATAGATTCTTAGAATACAGAGGACCTCGGTGGCCGAGTGGTTCAAACGCCGTTTAACGGATTACAACGCCTTTCACCTGCTAGATTGGAGTCATTTGATTTCGCCAGTGGAAGGTTGGTTTCTCTGGATACTCCGAATTCTTTCACCATTCTAAAACTGCCTGACTGTGCGTAAAGCACTGTTAACCCACCCCACTCGTAATATTTGAGTGCAGTATAGTGTATTAGTTAGGACATTTACATTGAATCAGAAGACATGTCCTTGTTCAGCATTAAATGCCGTGCGTAGGTCCTGGTCATCTGAACTTTTCGGTCTTTAATAATTTGATATACAATCTTAATTACTTAATTATTTAATAGAGGTCAGATTATCCGAAATCGAATATAAATTACCCTAATCTATATGTGACATGAAGTATTTTATTGAAACAATCGACCGATATCTAGATATCGAAACAACAGTCTAGATTGCCCTTCGCCCGTTAATGATATGTCAATATTTAAAAACTTAATTATATATACTCTCATTTTATAGGTTATCCTTATCAATATCACTAATAAACCGGGCCTTTATATGGTCTGCTCAAACACTTGGATGACCATACAACAAGAAATGTATGGCTTATATAGCGTTTAGGTACACAAATAATTCAGAAAGAATGCTCTGAAAGTGTTTGATAGTCATGCAAGAACCGTAGATATTAAAATAAGCTATATAGCTTACCATCTCCGGTTTGACTAGAAATGTTCTATTTGCCCGTAACTATTAAATGGTCAATACACCCGAGAACATTCAAAAGCATGCAACAAGATGTTCCTCGCCTTGCAAGTTAAGCAGCATAGTAGGTGAAAATTTGATGATTTTCTCAACACTCCGTATAACAAAATCAATCGAATGCTTTAAATAGGGACTAAAGTATGCTAACAGAGACTATATACATCCAAGTAAAATGTACAACCATAGGGTGTACAAATGCGAGTGATGCCTGAATAAACGAACATCTACAATAAATATGTAAACCACGATGACCGGTGTTAGCCGTTAAGTTTCATTTGTTGTGGAAGAAAAGAGTTTTTATGATTGACAGGTTTCTATTGTCTGTTTTCATATTGTAGAAAGTAAGCAACTTAATTGTCATTGTTCTTATTATCATATTCTACATAATTGGCACTTTTCTCATTGTCACATTCCTTTCTGAAATGAAATATTCAATAACTTTGCTAAACGAATGTGGTAATTAAAAAGGTGAAGGAAGAAATGTAAAAACTGAAATAAGAAACTTGACAATAGTAAAAACACTTTTCTTCCGCAACCAATGAAACTTGAAGGCTGATATCAACCACTGTAGTATATTCATGTATAACAAAGTAAGGACAAATTTCTTGCTAGCAATATTGTTTTACGATTATACGATTTCCGGTAAAATAAAAGACAATAGATAAAGACTATTGAGACCACTCAACTCTTTTTAAAACAACTTTGCAAGAGGTATAATAATACTAAACTTAAATTCCTTATCAAGGTCATAAGAAATATAAATCTAATTTTTAAGAGACATAAATGTTATTTTTTGTATATGAATTCTGTACAAATGACACAAAGCCCTTAAAACTTTGTAAGAACTTATTAAACCAACATTAAATATTTTGGTTTATACATGTATACAATTATCATGGTCAGTTTATTACCAATAGGTCAGTTTATATACATATTAATAATAAAGCCCTCTATTGACCACTTGAGATAGCTTATCTGGACCTTAGTTTATATATAAAATCCTCTGGACACTAGTGGACAATAACAATGTGGGTCATATTAGTGTACTGCATTGAAAACACGTAATCCCCTTCTCTAAGCACGTCATAAAAGAAGGTTTACATTGCCATCTATATTGAGTACACCTCGACATTTAAAGCTGTTGCTCGCCTACACACATGTATCTGCTTACTGGAAGCTTGAATTTCCGTTGACACCCCTCACTGCACCATACTTCTTAAGTTTTCGTGAAATGTCATTACTAAAGATAAAAACAAAATAGTAAAAGAATATCTTGTTTACATTGCTTAAATAAATTTGTCTTGTCGTTTTTGGTTGTGTCTGTCATTTACTTTTATTGTGTCGTTTTCTCAGTTGCGTTTGTTGTTGCTAAGTTCATGAATTTCTGTTAAAACTCCTCTGTCCTTTTTTCAAATACACTATTTCTTTTTAGCAATCTGATTAAGCAAGGCGGGGAACAACTTTGTTTCATTTCAAATTGGTTCTTTAATCGGCCATCTGGTGGCACGGTTCCCCACCATACATGATCTTTTTCGGAAAAAATATTCGCCCAGGAGTCCTTTTACACGGGTTTCCTGATTGGATGCTCTTATATCCAAACAATTGTCCAGGTGGGCGACCATTTCTTCTACATCTACATATTACATTGCTCCATCAAAATTTCATGATTATGCAAGTATACACGCAATTGATTTTAATATATCTCTTCATAAACTATTTCATTTTCAGTCAAAATTGAAAAGTTTTTATAATAAAAGTTAATTAGCCGAAGTTTAAAATCCTCGATAAAACAAATTTTCTTTAATAGGGATTATCTTTATTACAACTGCTTGTAGATGTTATTTGTGTGTAAATAAATATGACTTTTGATCAATAATGTGGTTTTCATAATATTAGCAAAACGAGAATTTTACTACTTTTAAAATTAATGAGAAAATTTGAAAAGAAGTTACTTGAGAAAATAAAGTTTGATATTTCACATATTATATATTTATATCCTGGTTCAAATATAATTTTTAAGGTTCAAAACCTAATTCGGTAAAATTTGTATTCATCGTGCGCTTTCCGATTTTTGTTGATTAAGCCAAACATGATGTAGCATATAAATACAAATGCACTGGTGCATGTTTGTTATTTTGCAGATGTAAAAATGTGCCGAATTCGTTGTAACAAACACATTGAGACAGTATGAATAGTTTATAACTGTCATGTGCTAATTTTGAAAGTTTACGAAATATACTACTTTTGTGGTATAATTATCATTATTCTTTCTTTTTATGTCTTTTTGGGCTTTTTAAAGTATTAAATTAAGCTTTGTCGTTTTTTGTCATTGTTATAATCCAAATAATCAATATTAAATATCAAAGATAAAGGTAAGTATAGGAATAAAATTGTTTGTTCGGCCAGAATCTTACAAATTGTTATAAAATCATAAAACGTCTTTGGTTGAATTGGGGATGTTAACCAATCAACGATATACCGTAAGAGTACTTCTCTCACACACATACAATACAATATGGAAACAACCAAGCGAGCAAAGAAAAGAAAAGAAAAACACGTATTGCAGTTGGTAACACTGGTTATAAAACTCCCGAATCTGGACGGGACTGGAGTTTATTTCTAAGTGAATTGGCTATAGTTACATGTAGATCAGCAACTATATTTTTCTACCACCAGTGTTCCACAAAAAGAAACATTTAAAAATCCAATAATCGCCCTTATTTTATTAATGAGTCAACAACCCCGAAAAAACTTAAAAACATCTAAACTTCGTTTTACAGCAAAAACTGAAAAAAATCTTCATCTGCACAATAAGAGGTGTCGCTGAATTATGTAATAAAATGTATATATTGGCAGCTGCAAAGGATGTATTTATAGTTAAAAAAAACAAGGAATGATTTCTAATACAAATTTAAGATAATATTCTGTATTTTGACCTCTTTGTAATTCTCAGCTGTATAATGGTATTATATAAATGGCATAATGGCATACTATAAGTTAACAACCGAGTTAATTTGCATGTAATACTAAGTGATGGTGTAAAATTTGTTTCTATATAACTACAATTAAACATCAAACGATATAGTAAAAGGTTATAAAAAGTTTGCCATTACGATAATTAAGGCGGGATGTGTATTACAGCGTATATCACACCTGGATTAATGAGTCTGTAACAAGAAAGGTAAAGATAAATGTTCTACGACAGGTAAAAAACTTATTTGTTGATACACGCCTGTCCTTTGTATTCTGAGAGCGTGATAGAATCAATATACATACATGTCACAATAACAACGGCTGTTTCTTACTAAGGTATCTCAATATCTAGATGTTTGATAAAATTTATATGGCCATTTCCTATATAAAAACTCATATATGCGAACTTAATTTTGAATTAAATTCAGTTTTATCTGTGGTTAAAACATTAACGAAAGTCACATTAAACGGATTATACAATGTTCTTTTTTCTGGTTACATTAAATAGTTGAATTGTATAAGATATTAACCCATAAAATTAATATTGTGCTAGAAATATACAACACAAAGCAGGTATTGGTCATTCACTTTGTCCTATATGACCAGTGCTAGATTACTATGCACATGTACTTTTTTGTGGAAGGTTTCTGACATGTTTGTAGGTGTTCAGAAAAACTTCGACCAACTATTAAAATTTACGTGTTTCCTCTCTTACAATAATGCTTTGCTTTTAAGGCTAGGAAGCTTCTAGTCAGTATGGTAATGCCATGCACGTAGTCAAAATAAAGTTTCTTGCTTGACGGTACGTTTTGCTTAAAAGTTCTCGTAAGCGCCTCTGTCAATGTCCTTTAAACTGTGTTTACGATGCAATATGAACAATTTTTTATGTTTGCTTTCACAATACTGCTTTTCTTTCAATGCTAATGATCGTGTAGTCACTAGGCCTAGGTGTGTGGGTTGATTGAAGATTCTATAACGGTCGTCGAAAGAATGAAATAGGCGATAAAAGCTGCCTTGTTTACATTTAAGCTATTATTTGACTTAAAGAACGTTTTTCATAATTTTTTTTATTTTTTACAGTTTTCCTTTGCCTGACGACAAAAACTGTACTTGTATATGAAATGCAGAAACAAGATAAGTACATGTATAGAATGGCCTCCATATGTGGAAACATCTCAAATCGAAAACTTTCATTTAAATGGCATCAAGATTCAGGAAGGTTGTGCCACTTAAACTCGGACGTTTTGGTAATCTATAATTTGCAAATGTTGCATAAAAAATTATTTAAGCTAAACTGGCTTAGCCTCATGCTTGAAGTTTTAGTGTTCTATGGTGAGCATACAGTATTTATAATTTATTTAAAATACCAATGTCAGTTCAATTGTTCTTACGAGAAACCATGCCCTTTAAATTTGTGTTTACGACCAAGGACATTCCAGTAATGCCATGTTGTTCCTTCGGTCACGGTTCTTGCAGATCAATGGCCTAAGAAGGGTGGAAATGTGTTTATTTGAATACGTGTGTATGTTCATGTAATGCTCGAGTCGAGTTATTAAGGCTTTAAAAGCATTTTAGTATTCATCTGATAAATAATCATAATATTATGACAAATTATGTTAAATACTTTCACTCATACTTTGACCACTTTAGATCTCTTTATGATTAATATGACCAAAACCATCAGGCAGGGTTAAACTACAAAATCGCCCGGGAAATGACCACCTCTTTAGAAATGACAAATAAATAAGTTAATGCCAATACGTGTTTTGGTGAGTGTGTCAAATGGTTGTAAAATTTACCTTGTTTTATAATGAACTTTCGATAAACCAAGCTAATCTTAATTAGCTGCAAACAACAAGACTACATTAAATATTGAAGTTTTCTGTTTCTCGTACGGGCGTCTACAGACCTACATAATTTTTCAATTTTAATAATGGTGATCCCTTTGTTTTAACTTTGTTTCTTCTATTATGGCCATGTTTTTTTTTCAGTTCAACTAGATACTTTTTCACTTTCTTAACAGTACAAGGAAAATTCTATTTCATAGGTTTTATTTCAATTCTCATCTATCCAAGTGCCACCTGCAAAGTCATTTAACAGTTTACATCTGATGTATGTTGTCAGTGAGTTGCATTCATATTGAATTAAAAAAAAAACAAAGAAGAAGAATTGAAGTTTTTTGGTTTTAATAAATATTAAAAGGTATTCTTCTTATACATTCTGATTTCGTTTTGTGATAGTATATAGAGATAATACACATTGATAAAATCATGAAATTGATTTATTTTCAACAGATATTCAAAAGTAACTACTTTCAAGCAACTAAATCATTTAAAAGCATTTAGCTTACAGAAATCAGACAAAAATATACAAAGAAAGAATTGTTAAGAAATCAGAAAAAGAAAATAAAAAAGCAATTATTCTAGAAATAAGGGTGAGTTGAATTATTTTTAATGTCCCAGTCCAGAGTATTTGAAATAAGAATATTATGTATGAACTGTCAACAGTGTATTGTTGATTTTCTTGTTGTTTAATTAATTTTTGCGATCTGAATTTCTTTTAAGCGATCTAAATTGACAGACAATATATTTTTAGCGATCAGGCCCCGGTTTCAAAATCATTCCTTAGCTAAGATTTTTCTTAACTTAAATCTAGCAAAATTTCAAGTCTTTATAATTTTGTTAATTTTTAAGATATTCAGGAATTTATGGTGTCATTTTTATGATCACTTCTAGATTCAGACATCTGCATTTATTTTTGACAAAAATATTTACCAGTAGTTCCAAAAAGAGATTACCAAAATTTGCTAAATTTAAGTTAAGGAAAATCTTAGCCAAGGAATATTGTGAAACCGAGGCCTGGTTGTTTTTCCGTCACTACAGTATACAAAACTAATATCCAATGGTACAATAGAGACCATGAATATATGACTGTTGACGACGGTTTTGGCACTTAAGACTTCGACATTAATTAAGGTAAATAGTGGTACAATGTATTTATTCCATTTTTTAATGTTAATTTAATCATAATAGACACTTAATGTTTCTTTACTGTTGTAAATGCACAATTAAAGAACATTTTCAACACCCAATACCAGTACTATATCTGAATTACTCCCTTAACAATAACAATAGTACTCGTTTGGACAATGGACATCTCCGAGTGAAAATAAATATACAATACAGACCTGTCGGAAGTGTAACACTAAGCTAACGAGTAAGTACCGAATCAGCAGCTCAGCTCGACTCCTAGTCATCTAATCGGCCACTGATGACTACAGCAGTCTCGTGTGTCTCGACAGCCGAGCTTCGACTCCTTCCATTAACACACTTGTCATGTGCTGTTTTTGAATGCATTATTTTAATAGAAATTCAAAAGCCCTGCCTTTTGAATTTTAATTTAAAGAAGCATTAATTTGGCTTTAAAAAAAGTTAAATTCAATTTATAAAAAGTTTTATAGCTTTTAAAGATAAAATGTGATAATAATACTGAAAATATCTTTATTTTTACAATAATTAGAAATAAAAGAAAATAAGTATTAAATCATTCTTTTTGAAAATTACAGTGTCAGCACATGACACAGTGTTAAACTTTCAACAGGTCTGTTCTGTAAATTGTAACAAACAGACGTAAATATAACCATTATTACGTATATATTTGTTTTGCTACATAATGATGATTCTCGTGTGATTATCAGATGAAAAGGATACCAAATAAAAAATTCAGCAGCTATAATTTGTTTTTACGTCTTGTTTCAGATCCATAATTTATCAGATTCCCAGCAACAGAACGATATAACTTGCTGTACGTGGTTCAACGCCCTACCTCAGAATACATTACTACAAAGTACGAACAAGTGAATGTGTCTGTTTGTGTTTTATCTTGGCTCAACATAAAAATATGTATTGGAAACATTTTGTTCAGACCCCGTTCCATATCGGGAGTATTATAGTCATGATCAGTGGTTTCAGTATGTGCTGACGCGTTTTTATTCCTCCATTTGATGTGGCATGCTGCTGCGACTTTGATTAATGGCAAGTAATTTACCCAGTGCGTACTGTCTGTAGTTCATTTTTTCGGGAAAGAAATACAATAAATGCAAAAGATAATAAGTGTAAAAAATGTATTAAAATTATGCGAAACGAATTCTTCAATAAATTAGTTTGAAAAGATATTGTAGGCGACATCAATGTCTTATCAATTATTTAACTTTTCATTTTATGTTATGTTTATAAAACGTCGTTTTTTATATTTGCGCTTCTGTTTCTATATGTATTTTGTGTTTCTAAGGTTGCATTAATCATCTATAAAGAATAAGAATCTTGACTGTGGTGTGAAAAAGAGGAAAGAAATTTGAAACCTATCGTAATTGGCAACATTCAATGCAACAAAGAACACTACAAAATACATGTTAATGGTGAAAAGTAGAATGTCAGAAACTAAAAAAAACCAACACGAATGGGACCACTGATTTATAAATCCCAGACTTTGGACAGGCACTTAAGTAAATGTCTAGTGGTGTGGTTTAGTATTATCGGAAGACTTTGAATCAACCCACTTATTCCACCACTATGTCCATAAACATAAAATAAAACTTAAAAACACACCTTTTTTACCAATCAATGAAGCAGTTATCATCGCTCTATTCAGCTAAATGATCTAATGACATAATGGGATAACATCAAAATACAATAAAATCCTATAAGTTGAAAAATAACTCACCATCAGAAATCCTTCTATGTTTATGTTCCACCCGGAGTCGACTCATCCGCCTCCTCAATGCATTATACTCCAAATCCATGGTAACGGTTTTATTTTGCAACAGTTTAATGCGTAAACCTTCAAAATGTGCAAGTCTTCTAAATGTGTTCGTGTCTCTTGTCTATAACTTTCACATCAGAATGGTACCCGTGTAACTGTAACACACTGTGTAGACAGAGGCTCCGTGTTGGTCGATTGTAATCTTACTATATGACGCAGGCTACAAAGTGAAATTCAATTTTCCATTCAATTAAACATGTGTACAGTTTATCTTTGTAAGTTTCTAAAGAGATTAATAAGTTAAGATATAAACTAGTGTCAATGAACATTACAGGTGACCAAATGTTTTCTTAAATTATCAGACTAAATAATATCTTCACATTAATAACTAATTTTTCAAAATAAAATTTAAACAGGAACTATTCACCTTATATAAACTTAAACTCTCCATTTTTCTTAATTCAAATTTAAAAAGTAAAAGTTTTCAAATTAAACCATTTGATATAAGGTCCTGTTTGGGCGTCGCATTCATTACCACGGTTGTGGAGATATGCGTGTTAACGTTCTCGCTCGTGTTTATTACAAAGGTAAACGCTGTACATGAGTTATAAAATAAATTATTTATCCATTTAATCTATAAACTACCAGACTTACAACGTAAACTCTAACATAAAAAATACGTAAGCCTATAAAATGTTCTATAGTCAATGATAAGTATTCTTTTCATGCTTTTGACAAAAATTTTGTTTGGGCTATAAACTAATTTTTATCTTCAAAGTCTTTCTTCAGCGACTCTGATTATAAATTAAATATTGTTTTATCTATTAAAACAGTAAAATGCTTTCAGGTACCATTGTTCCTTGTTTAAGTTGTTTGTAAACAATACCACGTGCTTGCTTGGGTGTAACATTATCTAATGTAAAACTGAGAACAACTTGCAGCTGAGAACACGAACATGACAATAGGCAATTTAACCAAGAACATGAAACAACGAAACCATTTTACATATCTTTAGTCATTACAACCAAGAACACGAAAAAATTAAAACATGTACATGGCAACATTTATTGCAACCAAAAACACGAAACTATAGAAAAAGTAAATGACAACAGCCAATACAACTATGAACACGAAACAATAAAAATATACATGACAACATCCATTGCAACCAAAACCACGAAACTATGAAGAAAACAAGAAAATGACAACAGCCAATGAAAGCAATAAAACAAAACAATGAAACAACATGTACATGACAACAGTCAATGGAAGCAAGAACATGAAACAATCGAAAAAAAGTACAAGGCAACTGTCAATGCAATTTAGAACAGACAGGAAACAATACACAAAGTGTACATGAAAACACCCAAACAAAACACCAAAACACGAAACAATGAAAACATGTACATGAAAACACTCAATGCAACCAAAAAACAAGTAACATCGAATGAAAGAAACAGACAAACAATAATAGATAGACACATACTTAAGTACTTGTATTTCAACTCTCAACTTTGGATAAACACTTGATTTAAATGATAAATTGCGTCCAGTGGTGTGATTAATGTACTATTGGAGAACCCAAAACAATCTTCCTTATTTTACAACTTATAGTCCATAAAAACTTTTGTTTAAAAATCAGTACTTATTTAGTGGGGTAACTGATGGGATACTAAAATAGAGATAGTGTGTGACTAGGGATAATGTATTAATAAATAAATAAATACCGCCAAAATAAAAAATGAAAACGTTTTAATAACCTTTTGAATAAAACTAAATAATGATTTTAACTTACCTA
Source organism: Anadara kagoshimensis (assembly GCA_021292105.1). NCBI lineage: Eukaryota > Metazoa > Mollusca > Bivalvia > Arcoida > Arcidae > Anadara > Anadara kagoshimensis. The sequence continues at coordinate 70,148,413 of CM037865.1, read as the reverse complement.
ACAGTCCATATTTTACCATCCTATCCAATACTCGAATTTGACTGAAAACTATGAAGATATTAGTCATACATATATATTATATCTGATTGACTTTGACCGTGTTTCTGGGAGTTAAGTACACTTCACAAATAATGTCAATATATGTACGCAAGATATAGGATAACGTTATCAACACGACAGAATCAAACATTTCCATACAACCTAAAAACAAAAATGTCGTCTATAGGGTTTAATTGAATGCTATCTATACCTAAAACACCATACAAGTTTAGTGAAAAACGTCATCAAATGTTCATGTAAATTGTAAAAACAAATTCGCTATCTATTATAGAAAAGTCAAAAGTAAAAAGCGTGTGTTATGATGTTTAGTCGTTTTTTTCATAGGATAGTCGACAAATTATTTTTAGAGAAAACAATCAGCCAGACACAATTTTTCAATTTATTTTCTGAAAGTAAATACGCTAGTCTGTCATATTTGGTTACAAAAACTGTTCTTTTCTTCCATAGTTATTTATCCATTTATATTATGTATTTTGTCACACTGATACAAACAAGTTTAATTGTAATTGTTAATTGTCTTAAGCCATCAATATATTTGTTTACATTTCACTTCATTACGCCCGTATAAATACGTTATTACTAGTTTAGGTATTTATCAATTATAAATTATAACTGGACCAAACATACATCAAAATCAAACAACAATCACAGGGAAATATATAGAATTATTCCGCCAAATTTTTTCAACAAATCGGTGATAAATTTTTAGAGCTAGATAATATTATGTTTAGCCAGGTATGAGATAACTAAGCCTATGGGCAGGTTTTAAAAATTGACGCTAATTATGGAGTAGTAAGTTTTTTCGCATTTATAAATGTTTTGTTGAGTGACACATCATGATTTAATTTCCTAACAAGTATTGCTTAACCAATAACCATTTTGTTTGCAGACTCAAAAATAATTAACCTCGATAAGAGGTTGAAAAACAAGAATCCTTTAGTTTAAATGACGGATCCCTCCTAAACATCTAAGAATGTGTCTTGCCATTTTGGCATTAACTTATACTAGTAACTGTTGTCAAGTACATGTACATATTTTTCATCAACAAACTTTTTTCTATTTAAGAAGTATCAAATACACAATGAATTAAGAAACGCATAACCTTAATTATAACTAATTAGTGATGTTAATTACTTCTTGTTTCTCTATGTTAGTATATCACGTCATCACTGCTTTACAGACGAGTTTTTCCAGGGCACTGTTTTTCTTCTTTTCTTCTTCTATTGTTTTGCAATGAACACCAAATCAGTGTGGGTATTGTGAGTGCGTTGTTCCTCAAGTTTGCTATATTTCCCTGGCTTTAGCCATTTTATGTTAACTAAGTCTTACAAAGAGAATGAACATAAGCATACACGATGTTCTTTGGATAACTTTGTATCCTTGACATAATGTAAACAAATTCAGAATACATGATATGTTAAAGTAATTAATATATATATAGTTGCATTGTTTAACAAAGTCTAAATGAGCACATTGAACCACATTGCTGTGTATGTCGATACATTATACTACCTTGCTTTTGGAATACAATGTCGGAATTGGTTCATTTGGTAATATAAGAATTAACATATACACTGAATACTATTTTGTTATTTATCCCAGTGCCGGTATAAAGTCGGGAGTTTTGTAATTGGTGGTATCATTATGTGTATATTGCCATCATTTGTTCATTTATTTCCAACGTTTGTTATGTTATATTATACCGGTATATTGTTCGTTTTTCAGCTGTTGTTGGTCAATGAAGAACACCATTTGTTTGGACCATATAATTTTTGGATTTTAGCTGCAATTGTTATGTTCCAATTTAGACCGAAATACAGAACCAATTAAGGTTTTTTTCTGAAGATAAGGTCTCAATTATTCTATAACGGATATCCGAATTGCATATTTTGCAGCAATTTGTCTGAATTAGTGCACAGGTAATTTAAAGGTGCATGTGTGTTTCATAGAAGTGTTCAGTCAAGCTTAGATACGATTATTGGTTATAATCACGGCAACACGTTCATCAAATGAACTCCATTATGAAGTAATGTAATTTATGGTACTATAATTAAATGTATACCCCTGACTTCGTTCTTTGTTAACATAATCCAGAGATGTTCTTTGACAACTTTTCTATAAACTTCCTGTCATTACAAAGTAAATAGGTAATTCAATTTGTTACATTCAAACTATACCTTTATTAATACAATTACCAGCAATGTAAATTCAGTCGTGACTTTGCGCATTTAACAGCAGTTAATGTTCATTATATACTAATTGGTCCATCATCTTTGCATAAAATTTCAGATTTAGACTGCGGTTAAGCAAACTACCGGTCATTCTAACTCAATTTGTATGTAAATCGTACTTCCATTCAAGTTGCTTACAAAATAATGTTTCTTATTTAGGTCAGTTTCGTATATTCTTACGCTGATATCAGCGATTCAAATATGGAAACAGTAAATTCGGTAAAATTCAGAAATGAAATGGTGTATATAAGTATGATGTATCCAAAGTTATCCTGGATATATTTGACATCGCATAGTTTAATTTTTTCCCTTTGTGATGGATGTAGCTAGCTAGATAGAAAGGGAATTGTCCTTCTGGAGCCCCCGACCTCACTTCCCTGGTGAAATGTCACGTATTTCACTTAATTTGCCAGTTCCTAAAGTTTTTAATTTGCTTATGGGATGGTGATTTAAACATGGATTGGTGTGTTTGTTTATGATGTATATTCTGTGAATATTGAAGACAATATTTTTGTTCATCGAAACGGGAAACCGATGCCATAGAAACTATTTTTGCTAAACTCCATTTTCAGTACAATGTACTGTGTGGGGAATCTCGGTACTCAGCGGCATACTGCTTTTTTGTGCCAAATTCTTGATTGAATCTGGAATAAGTATAATTTCTTTTATTTTCAGATTTAGAAATGTGGTTATATTATTGCAAAAACATTTAATTTACTTCGCGTCGCTAATAAAACTAAATTTGCAACGACAATATAACCATCGATATACGTTTGCAAATCTGAATCTAAAAGACAATTATCCCCCAATCATTCATTCTAATGCATGTTGCACCAATTGTAAAATAGTGCTAACTCAATACAAGCATAGAATGAGAACTACAGTACAGACCTGTCAAAAGTTTAACATTAATATAGCAAATAAGTACCGTTTATCTCGGACCGTCGTTTACTACAGTTACACAGCTTTTGGACAGCTGTTATCTATCTATTGATAGTTTTTCGGTCACTACTAGTAACTAGCCATATCTCGACAACTCGGTTGCCGGGCTTATAACACACTTTTTTGTTAGCTAAGTGTTAAACTTTTGACAAGTCTGTACTGTATATTCTTAAAACATGACAATTATTTTTAATTGCCTGTTCGTGTAATAGAGCAGATAATATATTGATGGTTTAAAACAATAAATACTATACAATAAATTCGTTTAAAGACGTAACAATTTTGATAAAAGTTATTGACAATACGAAGAATAGAACAAAGTATTTTATTTCACAAAACAATCTATTTTATACTGGTTGATTGCTTTATCTGAAAAATTAATTTGATGGCTATCCTATGACAAAAATGCTAAAACTTCGTGTCACACGCTTTTTCCTTATGATTTTTCTTTGATAAACATTTGTTTTATCTATTTGACATGACTATTTGGTGACGTTTTTAATTTAACTTACTTGTATAGATAGATAACATACATTTACATTATAGATATCATAGAACTTTACTTTTTTCGTCTATAGAAATAGATAACATTATTCCGCAGTGTTGATAATGTTACTGTATGTTTTACTTATGTTGACTGTCTTTAACTTGTAGTAATGACGCCTTCTAACTAAACTAAAATTGGTCAAGTAGAAGTACTCATTTTGCATTTGTTAAATGATTTAAACATTTTTAAACATACCAATCCATCCATCCAAAGCAAAGTAAAAACTTTGAAAACTTGAAAATTAAGTTAAACACGTGAACCTTCACCAGGAAAGTGAGGCCGGATGCTCAGAAAGGATAAGCTACTCATGCTCACCTAGCTAAACCCGCCATGTGTGTAATCAAATTTTAGAATAAAAAGGGACATGGAACTATGGGACTTCAAAGATTTTCAGGATAATTTAGGATACGGACACATCATACTTGCTAACAATATTGCTTAATCAAAAAGTCATCTTTCAAATCTGTTTTCATAATACGATTTAAAGTTTTTATACTGAGCGAGGAGATGCTTATCTTAAATAAAACTGAGAATGATAACTTTTCAAGAGAATAAATTGTATCTTATTCAGAAAAAGTAAATTCTACATCTGGAATCAACCAAATGTGGATTCTCAAAAATTCTAAAGAATTACCTGAACTTCTTGATTATAATACTTTATCTCATGTAAAAAGTATAAACACATTTGATTTTTCTACACTATACACCACTATCCCTTATTCTAAATTAAAAGAACGTCTAAAAGAAATTATTCACTTGTCATTCTTTTACAAAGATACAAATATATCTGGTGCTGAACAGGGATTCTGGTTATTTTGTCAAGCATCATACGGATTCTAAACAAAAATACTAAAGATACCATTAACAAAATGTTGGAGTTTTTGATAGATAACATATGTGATGTAGTTTTTCAGCAAACAATCGGTATACCAATGAGTACAGACTGAGCACCATTGCTTGCTGATTTGTTTCTTTATTCTTATGAAGCAGGATTTATGCAGAACCTTGTTAAATCTGGAGAGAAGATTGTCGCCAAATCAGATAAGTAGATGACGTTTTGTCTTTTAACAATCCGAAATTTGGAGACTTTGTGAATGTCATCTATCCTAGTGAGCTTGAAATAAAAGACACGACTGATTCCTCAAGTTCTGCTTCATATTTAGACTTAGACTTTTTATTGTCAACTTTCCTTTTCTATGCAGCAATATACCCGCTTCTCCTGCTTATGGTGTAGTTGTTTCCCAATTAATATGTTCCCACTACAGGGACTTTGTACAACGAAGTAGGCTGCTGCTTGCAAATAAATTATTGACTCAGGGATATTGCAAGCCTAGGCTTATCAAGGCCCTCAAAAAGTTTTATGGCCGTTATCACAGTATTGTTGATAAGTTTGACGTATCTGTGTCCATGATTGCCCTTGATATATTTGACGTCTCATAGTTCCATGTTCCTTTCGCACAATTTTGATTACACACGTGGCGGGTGTAGCTAGCTAAACAGGAGGTGCTTATCCTTCCGGAGCACCCGGCCTCACTTCCCTGGTGGAAGTTTACGTGTCTAACCTATCTTGTCAGTTCCAAAGTGTTTACTTTGCTTCTGGATTGTGATTTGGACATGGATTAGTATATTTGTTTTTGATTGATACATCTTGTTCATCAAACAACCTCCAGAACTTTCGAGTAACATGATTAGTTTACTTGCCTAAACCAGGTAGAAATGATACTATCTGATCACTTATTTTGAAGCCATATCCTGTTGCGCTCTAACTTCCCGGTTATGCCATACCAAACTTTAAGGTTATCATTTTGCAGGCATGTACGTCAAAATTTCAATACGTTTGTCAAATTTCAAATGAGCCAACTTGCAATACTTATAAATTATAGGTCAAGTATCGATGATATTTATAATATTTATTTAAAGATTCAAAATCAACAAACATCCATTTAAGTTCTCTATGATATTGTTAACTCGATGTTCGTGTGGTTCTGTCACAAATATTATCATAATTTGAACTTTTTGCACTTTAAGTACTTTAGTACCAGAATAGAACATAGATTTACTAGCTAAACATCATGAGAACATATATCAAAATCCGAAAATCCTCAAAAAAGGTAAATTTGGTTCAATATATTTTGATCCTTCAGCTATTTTTTCAACCCCTTAATTTTGGTCAAAAAGCTACTTATGAGGATTTTTTTTCGTATTCCGAAACGAGCGTCTAGTGCTGTAAAATTAACACTGGAATGGTACGTGAAAGGAACCACTTATTGTTAACGGGTATTTGATCTACTGACAAAACGGTAATCCAGTGGTTAAAGTATCTTTGGAGGGTCATAACCATCCAATTCCCTTATTTTCTGAAAACGCGAATTAAAATAAGTATTATTTTACCAAACTTCAACCTGATATATGGAATATAATATGTATAATTACTTTGTTATCCAGACAATTGTTGAAACTGAAATTTCAATTTCGTATTTGTTTCATGAAATATAATCAACAAACAAAAACAAACATACGAAACCATGTCCAAATCACAATCCAGAAGGAAAGTAAAAACTTTGAAACTAACAAGTTATGATCAGGTTAGACACGTGAAATTCAACTAGGGAAGTGAGGCCGGAAGGATAAGCACCTCCTGTTTAGCTAGCTACAGCCGTCACGTGTGTAATAAAGTATTTATCATGATGGATAATAAAAATATACATCAATGTACCACCTTTCACTGTATTCGATTTTGTTCAATGTTTACAATTTAGTTAATATTGGAAATTTCAAAACAATTTTTTTTAAAGTATGTGTTATTTGTAGGTATTGAGTCCGTTATCTCATAGAAATTTAGAAGAAAAACAACCATAACTCATGCAATTATTCCGTTGCCGAGACATCAAATAACTACTCCCTCTCTTTGGCGACCGGGTTCTAACCCAACCCCTTTGGTTTGAAGGCCACCGCGGCGCTTCAAACAGGACGAAAGAAATCGCATGTACATGAAGTACCTATCGAACATATATGAATGGACATTTTAGAAATGATTTATTCTATACAAATTAAGAATATTATTTTGGCGTAAACCAATTACAAATTATGTTGAGATAAAATGTGTTTTCTCTGACATTATTTTAACCATATGTAATACAACGGACTTATTTCTCATATTTACTTGGTGGAAGACCATGTGTTCAACCCAATTTGCACAGTTTTAAAAGTTTTTACTTTGCTTTAGAAATGGATTAGTATCTTTGGTTTTGGTTAATATTCTTCACGACAAAATATTAGAAATCAGCATATTCCAAAGTAATTTTTGTTTGCTCTGTTATAATAGCTCAAAGACTTCGGTAAAGTGAATATGCTATCAAAGAGGCGTAACTCCAGATAACAGTAAAGTATAGATCGAGTAGTAAAATATATTTTATTGCAATAATAATGATATACTGTTGAAGCCAATCCACAATAAGCAACGCTACACATTTATGAAAGACAAATGTATAAAATACGTTCTTAACACTGTTAAGCTGAAATCACAAATATTAGCCAATATGCCTATTTGCACAACCCTCATACTAATATAGAATGATTAATTATTAGAATATTGCATAAAAATTGAATGAATATATTAAAATTTTCCTGATATCTTCAAGATTACTCAAACGGTGTTGAACTGTTAGCTGTTGTTATATGCAGACTGTTTGCTTTCTGAAAAAAAACCTATTCTAGCAGGCCGACATTCAACGTTTAAAATCGTTGAACAAAAACTTCAACTGAGCTGTTTGACAAACACTTTTGTTAGAGATTTCAAGAGTCACTAATATAATATTGATGCGTTTGAGTAAATATTGAGTCAAGTTGAATTCATCTCTGACCCAGTTTTTGATACAAGTGAAAATATCATCATTTATAGATTGCTTTTTTGTTTTCTCAAATTTGACGCAAAATTATTGATTAATTTTTTTGCATCTGATGAAAATCCTACAAAAAAAACAGAATGCAGAAAATGCTACATCATGGGGGACAAACCATGATCCTCAAGTAGCACATTCTTATACAACGTTTTTCTTAGTGAGCGTAGGCACGGATAAACATGAAATGCGCGAGCGGTTTGTACCAAATGAGAATAGATTATGTGTGAAAATTTTAATCATTATTATTTAGCAATCTTATAAACAAGATTAAGTATGGTAAATGTCATGAAAGATGATGGTTATGAAAAAATCAAAAATATAAATGTGTATTGTTCTATATGTATTTCGTATTAATCCATTTGTGTAGGTGTTGAACGTTTGCTGGACCCTGGTCTTGTTAAATGACATACACATTGCAGGTATCGGAATATTTTTAGCGAATGGGGACCATCAACACTAAATTCGGTCACAATGAAATGTCCTTCCGGTCCTACAGCGCATGCCTGAATAGCTCCAGCTTCATCTGTTGGACAGAGCAACTGTTTTATGAAAACACCTTTGTCTGAGTAAACGTTAGCTACGTGATTCAAAGCGTCTGCTACTAATATATCTCCTAGCGGACTTAGTCCAATTGCACTTGGGACCATTGTAAGACCTTCACTTGCCGATTTTGGTTCAAATTCAAACACTTTCTTTCCGTCATATTTAAAATACTTAACTAGACCGGTCACTGTATCACATACTACAACTTCCGCTCTAATGTTATTTATGCATATTTGGCAACCTACCCGATCTCTCGACTTTCCTCCAATATAAAAACAATGAAGAAGTTTTCCCTCCCTATTGTAAATTTCAATAGTTCTCTTGGTAGTGGATACGACAGTATTGAAATCTCTGTCACAGCAGATACAAAATGGAGGATCAAGTGTGGGAAACTCATATTTATATTTTCCCTCCTCTGAGAACACTTGTATTCTTTTGTTATTCTTATCAGCAACTGCAATGTTACCGTTGGGCATGTCAGTAACCCCTGTTGGCTGATCGAACTGTCCCTTTGCGTTTCCTTTTGTTCCAAACTTTCTTTTATAGAGTCCAAATTGATTGAAGATTTGTATTCTACTGTTATCGGTGTCCGCAACAAGGATATCTCCATCTAGAGTAACGGATAATCCCCTAGGGTATACAAAATCCCCAAGACCATTCCCTCTCACTCCTACGTCAAATAACAGCTTGTCTGGTCTACAAGAAAATATAAACAGTTGTTGTAAATAAAGTACATGTAATATTATATCCATTGCAACAATTATGATGAGCATAGCTTTAAATATTTGCTGTTTCATGGAACGGAATTCAACCTTTATTTATAAAATTAAGTTTAGTAACTTTATCTTATTTAAAATACTAAATAATATCTCAGTTTTAGGTTCCTTTCCTTCTCAATTTTGATTCCACATGTGGTGGGTATTATATAGCTAGACACGTGGTGTTTACCCTTCCAAAGCACCGGTCTCTCTGGTTGAAGATCACTAGCTTCATTTAATATGTCAGTTTCTAAAGTTTTTTGACTTTGTTTTTTGGATTGTTATTTGGATCTGAGCCGGTATGTTTGTGTACAGTTATACATGGCAGACAAACATTTTAATTGCATTGGGCAATATCGTGCTTCCAAAAGTCGAACCCTTGCTTGATTATTTACAACTGTTTGTGATTACATTGAAGGTTTATTTAAGGTAAATCATGACATTAGTGCGACGGAAGTTCAAAGATTTCAATAGTTAATCTCATAGACTAGTTGCGACAGTGCATACAAGGCATCCAGTTTTGGATATAGAAAACATTATTTAAAGTGTTCTTGCAGCAACCAAACTGTTATGCAGATGTCGAGTATGTTTTGAATGGTGCTTTTCTATCCTTCGGTTATCTGTTCAGACTAATTTGTTAGGTGGTTTACATATATATTCTACAACTTACTTTGTTGCTCCACTTGACGACTTTTGTATGACTTTGGTATGTATAACACTCAGACTTTTGTATGTTTCTCTCATTCCTTTAGCATACATCCAGGCCTCCCAGTCCTTCTTCTCTCTGTTCGCTTTGATAAAATCCATCCGGCAATCATGGGCTGAAATAAACAAAATAAAGAAAAATCAGAAATACGAGATATTGAAGTTAAGGCATTCATAAACTGAAACAACACAATGGAACTTATGTTTGAACAATAACATTAATTTTGCATAATTTTATTTTCTCTAACTGTAACATATTCAGCACACAAATATTCATTCTAAGAGGAAAAACTGAAAAATGAATCAATCCTTTAGTTTAAGCAATACAAAACAATGTTAAAACAGTTTCAAACAATATGTATATATAATGTTCTTCAAATATGTTATTATAGGCAAAATCATTGAAGGATGACAACAAAACGATATGCAAAACGACACCTTCGACTGGTCATTCGTGTAAAGTCTCATCAACATCTGATGAATGATATTGGAGAACTGGTTCAGAAAAGAAGGATGGCGTATGGATATATGGACGGATAGGTGAGTGAAATTTATTGCTTTATCCCTCAGCCGATTTTCGGCAGGGGATGATAAACAAACCTTGTGGACGACGTGCGAAAATATACGGCGCATTTTCATGGTACAGATCTCTGTAGGTTGGCGTTGATTTTCTTATTTCTGGTGATGTGTACCCGTGCGAATACAATCTGTACTGCGACTGGGTGTCCACCATTTTACCACACTAATCTAGAATAAAAGAAAAATGTGAAGTGAAATGACATGCACATCTGTACAACTGGTTACGGCCCATTCTTGTTGTTTGAGAGACTTAGGTAACAAAGACTGACTGCGGTTTGACACGAATCTTATGAAGACTAAAATAAATTCAAAGTATTTTTTTTTTTTGCAAATAACAAGTAATTTTCAAATGTCAAAGCAACCAAGAGCATATTTTAACAAAACTTACAACATAAGGAACAAAACACACAAGGCAAGCACATACATGTACCAAGACCAACGTAGTACAAATAACACTAAAACTAACCAGGCACGTCCTGATATAACGTTTAGTATACCTGTGTTTTGTCCTGGCAAATATGAACGATTCTGAAAAGCATTTAACTCGTGTATATTCCATGTATTGGTCTAAAGCGTATTATTATATATGTATTGTAGATGTTGAATAGTTAGTTATGTGTTATAAAATGTGTAACAATGTGGAATTCTATATCAATATTATAAAGTTTAGTTTGTAATTGCCGTCAATGACTTGGCATATCTTTACATTGTATACAATTTAACTTTGAACAAAACACACATAAAGCGCTTTATTACTGCCAATATCGTTATACATTACATTTTAACATTAAAATGATATAACCTACTCAAATTAAAATTGATTTTAAATATAGAAAAAAGTTTATGGTCATACGATGTACGTAATTGAGCAAATTATCTCATAATTTTTTTTATAAATTGGTATAGCTATCAAAATAAGTAAAGTAAATATCGTTTTTATTTGTAACATTTTTAAATTGAATAGCAACAAAACGATAGACAAATAATGGACTGTTATTGAATCAGGTTATTACCGAATGACAAGGCGTTATTCAATCATATTAAAATAAACTATTGAAATATTTGTTATAGTATTATATTACAACAATGTATTTATCTATGTATATATCAGGCATTTCATTATTTATAGATTATCATCATAAATTCAAGCCATAGTAACCGAGAATTGAGGTACATATTCTAAAAATGCATGTTTTTTCCCTAATTTCCTAATCCAATGAGAAGAATGCGATTTTAACATAATTTTTTACGTAAAACAACACATTAAAACATTGTTATAACTTATCGTTATAAATCCAATGTTAAGCAATTTGTTAAAGCAGGAGATTTTATATAATAAACTTGTGTAATCAGTTAGTTAGAGCACTTTTTCGTTTTGAAACGACGACGACGACGAAGATGATGATGTAAAACAAGACAAGATAAGCCCGATAAACACGCATTGGGACCTCTGGTATTAAAACCACGACTTTAAACAGGCACTAGAGTTTTTGCCCGATGGTCTGTTGAAAGTACTATTGAAAGACACCTTACAATTCCACTTATAGAATATTGAAACATGTTATAATTCCAAATTCGATTTTCACGTTTCTAGAAAAGCAAAATGCTAAGGACAAAAGAACTTCATCGATTTCTCGTTTTAACTGCTGTATTTAGAATGAAAGCAATTAGAACCAAACGCTCAGACACAGATAAGCTTTACCAATACATAGCGATTGATTGCAATTATTTCTCGGTGATTTGAGTTGTCGAAGTCTGTGAAATCCTGTACTTAACGGAAACGCTCTTACCTTAATGTACATTTAATTGATTTTAAAATGAAGGCCATTCTTAAATTAACCAAACAGAAGGTGTTAATGTAAATATGAAGTACACACTGGTACGTTTGTCACGGTTTTAATGTATCAATTATGGCTGTATTCAAGAAATATTCTATTGTAAATCATATTAAAACATTTATAATAAATGAATGCTAACGCATTTTCGTTAAATTTGGTTCCCACGTTTTTGTTTTGACATTATAATGGGGAGTAAAATAAGGAAGTTTGTAACCTTAGTAACAGCCAACGCAATAAAGAAAACGACGCAACACAAGTTAAAAAACATCCAAAAAAGACAAGACAAAAAGACATATATATTGGGGTCTTCTTACTCTAAACGACATTGAAGATAATGTCCAATGTACGTGGAATGGAGGGAGGGTCCTTGTTTTAATCTAACATTGGTACAATTTTGTCATGAACAATGGGCCGGTCGAGACAACGGTCGTTGTGAATAAGCGCCACTAGTGTTAAACAGGTACCACCGGTGAGTTAGAAGTTCACAAGAATAGCAAAAGTTTTTAAGTATTGTACGGAAGCGTCATGTAGATATTCCAAGGTTAATTTTTGTAGGCTTTGTATTTACGTCCTACTCTCAAAGAATAATTCAGGTTACAGGGAGCACAAATATTATTTATATTTAATATAACTTATACAGAACATGTACTACACCATGTGACTTAATATTGTGTTACCCTAAAGCTTACAGAGATAAGCGGGTACTTAAAATGAATATTTGATATGAAATATCATCATGCCGTAAACCGTCCATGTGTGTGTGTGTGTGTGTGTGTGTGTGATGAAAACGGTTGTTTACATGTATAATCATATGAGTTTTTAAATACCTACTTTGGAATGAACTTTAAAAACGTCACGAATGTTGGATATGTCGTAAATTAAAGGGACATATACACTGCATACTATTGTATCAATACGAGTGGATTTAACTTATAATAGATAAAAATAAAATAAACAAGGTTTAAGACATTTTAAATTGTAAATAAGTAAAAGAGAAAGTAGACACTTACCAGTTACTTCAGTAATTAATGATAGAACAGGTGTCCGGGATCAATTAACTGACACTGAAGGTTTGGTTAGCAACGGAAGTTTACATCAGACATTACCCTTTAATCTTCCAACAGATATAGAAGTGCGCATGACACAATTTAAATCTAATATACTAAACTACTTGTCAGATTATTTTAAACTTTTGTAAAATGTCGTCATACTTGATTGGTTCCTTTGTGAGGTCTAGAGTATATACTATAAAAGCATGTTTATTATATATATAATTCAATAACTCGATGAATACATTGAATATTGGATTATCAGATACATGACTTGCATAAAGTCAATGTTTAGAAGTCAAAGGTTGGAATTAATATAATCTGACGAAAGGCAGTTAGTTGTAGTTAATCCCAATGTTAACTACTGACCACAATCTAGTTCCAAACAAAACATTAAGTTATTCCGTTCTTGTATTTTTTTTTCAATAAATAAATAAATAAATAAATAAATGTAGTATTTCTCCTGTTATGTCTATGATCCATACCATGATCAGGAGCAGTAACTATGCCACCCCTAAATAGAATATACCTTTGAAAATAGCAATGCTACGGATGATAAGAATAAATAATCTCCCGTGTCTTCTTGTGCACCTGACAAACAAACAAAACAAAACAAACATTAAATTCTCCCCAGACATGATAGAATTCATGGAATACAAGAAAACAATACCCTCTTAAGGTTTGAATGTTTCATTTGTTTCTCTTTTATTATTTGATTTCAAACATGTTATCAATAGCTCCAAATTTAATAAAGTTTTACTCGTTAACGTTGACACCTTAATTAAAAAGTTTTATAACACATGCTGCAATTTGTTGAAGACACTTACAAAACGCTAAGCCTTGCCAATCTCTTCCTTGCACACTTAACACGCATAGAAAACCATCAGAACGTAAACATATTGCTAGAGAGACTCCATATCGGATCACCTTAAAGCTCTACAGATGTTGGCTGTTCCTGACTACTATCCATCTAATAAGTCCATACTGTTTATTATAATTTTCCTTATATAAGAACATAGTCATACATGTATTAAAAGAAGAAATCTGTATCTTACTAATCTACAGCTAACGCAACTTAGAACACCAAACAATACATGAACTCAAAACAACACAAGTATTTTTGATAAAACATGTACTTGACAACAGCCAACCCAATCAAGAACGCGAAACAATACAAGCGTAAGAAAAATATATTTTTGACAACAGTCAACCCAAACAAGAACACGAAACGATACAAGCTTAAGAAAAACATACAATGTACTTGACAACAGTAAACGCAAACGCGAGTACTACATAAGGAAGTCAAGACACTGAGAAAAAAATAAAAGCGTATTGGGACCACATTATAACATAATTATAATGTGTGTTTGTTGATACATACATGTATGCCGTGGTTTCAAAGGCTTAAGGGCAATTCGTTTATTATGTTGCTTATCCTTCAAGGGTATGTAAAATTGCTTATTATGGATAACCTTTCATCATACATTGGAGAACATAGGTCAATCACACCGGATAAAGTCAGCATTTTGGGTTCCATTTCTCGTCTACCAAACATTTTATGAACAATATTAACCTCAAAGATAAACTATCTCGATGATATTCGATTTTAGTCGGAATGTTGTCATATAAATAGATCGGTAACATTGACCTTTTCTGATGACCTTAAAGAGTTTGTATTTACAGATTACAAAGAGAATAAAACATCTGTTATTTCATGAATAGAAACCAAATTTTGGACATGCAATCTTTTACATGTATTTTATTGTTTGTGGTTGCTATCACAGGACAACTGACCACTGGAGCTGAGGACGAAAATCTAGGTCCATTTGGACCAAAATATCCCATAACAGGTGCTTGGTTTAAAGACAGGTTCACAAAAGAAGAATGGAACAAAACGTTGACTGAATTTGCAAAACAAGATGGCGACACTATTATGCTCGGAGCGCCACCTATTATGCTATTCAATAAGTCTGAATTACTACAAGATCCTGATTTTAAGTATTGTAAAAGTGGTTCAAATGGAAGTTCTCAGATCAACTGTTTTGACGATGCTATACAAGTTGTGACAAAAGCAGGTTTGAATTTCGCTGGTTTCGCTACATACAAGTATAATGAAAACTATGGTGATTCTATAATTAAATGTCCGCCTTTAGATGTAAAGATAGCTGGTTCTAGGATTTACCACAGGATTGTACTACCTGTAAATAATGTCAGGTAAATAATTGTGTAAATATTTTCTTTGGAAACAGTTTTAGTTACTATTTGTCATCGTTAATGAATTTGCATTAAGACAGGTGGAATAGTTGAGGTCCAAAAATTGCACCGGATCTTTCACTACAATGTTTGTCTAAAGCCGGGAGTATTTACGGTCAATGGCGTCTATATGTTAGTGTCTTTTTCCGACGACAGTTGTATACTTTGTTTAAGCAAAATTATTGCAAACCTGGGATTATTGATCAAAACTCTCACCAGTTAATGGTGTCATCGAAATAATTTTGATAAGTATTTTGTCTTTGTATTCAAAATTATCTTGGATATGTTTACGATTCATAGTTCCATGCATGTTCCTATCATTTTCACATTTCAAACATCTCACACGGGGCGGATGTAGTTAATAATACGAGTGGCTCTCACCATTACTCGGCGTCAGACCAGTTTCCTGTTAGAAGTTCAAATGTTTAAATCAACTTGCTATTTTCACTTTGATTTTAGGAGTTCGTTTTCACTATGCCTCGGTATATTTTGATTCTAATTGCATATTTTTTATCATTAACTTGGATTGTGCCTTGTTCATGGTTGCGTTGGTGCGTTGTCAAATACATGTACATGCTCTTCGCTAGAAAAAGGCAGCCAAACAAGACCAGAAAAGCCAAACACATAAAAGACAATAATTTTACACAATGTAATCTACATGGTGTATTTTTATATTTTTTACAGTTCATGTCCATACCCTGCCGGAGAATCAGTTTATATACTGTTTACGGTCTTTGACGGAGTTGATCCACACGAGTTACTACTTCAGAGTGCACAGGAACACAAAATGTCTGTTTACTTCAGTTTACCACCAGCTCCAATGGACGAGAACGGATTTACATTTTATGTGAAGCAATTCCTGCAACCTTATTATGAATGGATCAGTAGAATCTTGTTAGATCATAAAAATAGATATACAAATGAAAAGACTAACAAAAAGAACGTCACCTTGTATGACTCACTTAAAGGGTATTACTTCAATGAGGACTGCTCTCTTCTTAATATATACGAGAATTCTAACCAATTTACAGAAATTGAAACGGTTGGGAACCTAATTCGGAATATAGCTCCTGGAAAACTCTTCACAGTATCGGCCGTCATAGACATGAATATAAACTTGGATGGCGACTCGAATAAAAGTTTAAAGAAACGCTCTCCAAACAATGTCATCATTGACTCTCATGTAAAGGGATTTGAGGTCTTAGCAAACTCGAGTGTAATAGACAATGTTGCTATTTATGAAGGACGGGGAATGGGAAGGGGAGCTTACTACTGGCCAACTCAAACTAATTCCTCCATCAGTAAAATAGATCCTGTACTTGACCAGATAATCCGGTATAGAAATCCGAGCTGGAAGGAGAATGTTACATTTGGAGAAGTGTTCTCTGGAAGCAATCAAGAGGTTTGTTTAATTTAATTACTGTAATTTCTTTTTGAAAACGGACAAAATGAACAAGGTTAAAAGGGCTTAGCAAAGTAAACGTAGCTGCCGTATTTTCTCACTTGTTTGAATTTTTAAAATGTATTAAATTTGATTTTTTGCAAACACACTTTCGAGATTTTTTTTGAAAGATAATTAATACTTGGATAAACTATTTTATTTATTTATTTATTTATTTATTTATTTATTGTTCATGATGATGATAATTGTAAGAAAAAACAACAAATTACTGAGATACTAGTCTTAAACGTATTAGGCGATTTCTAATATCATGTAACAATTAATTCATTACATGAAACAATAGCAAACACAAACTTATCGGTCATTACAGCGCAATTATATCACACTCTAATGTGGATACCTTACTTCTCAAACATATGACTTTCATTCCCAATTTAATAATGTTTGTCTGTCTAAAGTTTTTAAGCTAAGTAAAATGGATATTGGCTTTAACCTGATAGATCAGATTAATTTGTCACTAATGTATTAAAAGCAAAAAAGATCTTAACTCATTTTTAAAAATGTTTGGTTCAAATACTCAGAATGCTACATGTGATTTAAAAATGTGATTAGCTTTTCTGTGACTTTATCTTTATGAAACCGTTAGAACTAATATGTTATAATAACCTGTACATACTAATACTCCAATCGTAAAAACGCTCAGAAATAAATCTTATTTCGTGCATTTCTCGTGGTATTTCTAGTTGTTTAGCGCCATTGGTCAACACAGAGACACTTTGGTCAAAGACGGAGTGAAGATAGATTTCTGGTTTATCATTGAAGCCTATGAATACCTACAAGATGATGACAACATATGTTTACCTATTGACCCTGCCGGATCAGGCAATGGTCAGATCATGGACAGGACAACCAAATCACGAGTAGACAAATCCCTGACAGGGGCTGGAACTACGTCACAGAAGATCGTATCTTTTGCCTGGGATCCAGACTTTACCTGTACGACCAAGGCACACAATGGAAGTCTAGCTGCCCAGATCAGAGCTGACAGTGGTAGACCAATCATTGCTGACTGCTTCTTCCATTCTCAATACAACAAGTCTGTGGTTGTTATTGGTTACAATCTGGAAGGAGAAACGCAGGGATTTACGGTATGTTGGTGTAGCTAGCTAAATGGGTACCTAGCCTCACTTCCCTGGTGGAAGTTACCGTGTTTCACTTAATGTGCCAGTTTCAAAGTTCTGGCTTTGCTTTTTGGGATTGTGACTTTGACATGGATTGGTATTTGTGTTGTTCTTTTGGTTATCAGTACAGACGTTACTTTAAATCCTTAAAGTTGCATCGACAATTGTTCTGTCCTTCTCATATAACCAGAGACATATCTCTGATATAACATGGTTGTTTAATTTCTCGGTACATTTTATTATTTCTCATTACATATAATCAGATTTAAATAGTAATACCCTAAACTTACCAGGTGTAAGCTGTTAGCTTTTCAAAAAATAAAATGACTTACGAAATTTAATCGGATTGGCAACGTGTAAGCGATCTTAATGTCATGTCTTTAAATGTTATAATAGAAACATAGCAAAAACACATTGCCAAAATGTGTTAGTATATTTCTTTATTACATTGTCGAGCCTTTTAATAACACAACAAGGTGCCTGTTTATCATTTTGTCTGGTATTCGTAGGCAACCCGCCAAAACATCGATAAAGTTTGACGTCATTTTCTCACATTGTGACGTAAAAGCTGAATTGTACCTTTGTCGTTGCGCGCGGGTCACATATCATATATGTCTGTCTTGTCTGGGTGTTTATTTTACTATCGGCATTATCTATAGTTTTAGGGGACAATTATTGTCTTCAATTATTGTGTCCCTTCCTTAGCACCCGGTCTCACTTTCCTAGTGGAGGTTCATGTCTTGACTAAATTTACCAGTTTTCAAAGTAAAAACTGTGTTTTTTAGATTATGGTTTTAATATGGACTGGTGTGTTTGTTTTGATTGATTAATATATTTATACTTTATTTGCAATAGGTTACTGTTTATATGTACATAAAAATGTTTTGTATTTCCAGGTCAACTGGCCAGATAGAGATGGACAGAGACATATAATGACTGACGTACATGGATATTATTTTGAACTGGATTGGGGTTCAGCTCACCAGAGATTGCCATCGTTGATGTACACACAATTATACGATTCCTATAACGCAATAGATTTAGCGAAGAGTGGATGGGTAACCGTGCAGGCCGGAGGATCGTACCATTCTTGTACCTTTATTTTCAGTTTTGATGATTAGAATTAAAGATTTTACTGTCTAGCTAAGTTGTTTTGTTTTCAATCAGTGTTTCGCAATTTGAAAGTAAAGTCGTCAAATCATTAAATCCAATATACAGTTACATGTATACATGGCTTTGTATTTTATTAATCCTATATTTTGAATTTTGGGCCGGGATATATGAATGGAATCTATCGCAGTGAGTTTGAAAGAAACGATACGACTGACTCCTCTTCAGAAGTTCTGCTCCATATTTAGACTTGTACCTCAATTATGACATCCACGAAAGGCTACATTTGAAACTTTATGACAAACGTGATAACTTCAATTTTTCTATTGTCAACTCTCCTTTTCTAGGCAATTTTGAAGTCAAAGCGTTTGTCATGCAGCTTCAAATGTAGCATTACGTTGACGTCATAGTTGAGGTATAAATCTATGGAAGAATCAGTCACATCTGTTATATCTTACTCGCTAGGATGAATTGCATCCAAATAATCTCTAAACGTGGGATTATTGACAGATAGAACGCAATCTCAAAATTTGTATGTGGAATTCAATGATTTGGCCACAGTCTTCTCTCCAGATTTAATAAGGTTCTGCATAAATTCTGCTTCATACGAATAGCAAGCGCAAGCAATAGTAAACAGTTTGTGCCCATTGATATACCGAATGTTTGTTGGAAAGTTATATTACCAAACACAACATGTTGTCTATCAAAAACTAATATTTTGTTGGTGGTATCTTCCGTATAAATTTGTTTGGAGTCTGTATGATGCTTGATTAAAAAAAACTAGAATCTCTGTTCAGCATCAGGTATTTGCATCTTTGTTTACCATTTTTGTAAAAATATGAGAAGTGAATAATTTGTTTTAGACATTATTTCAATATTGAATGAAGGATAGTGGTGTGAAGTGTAGAAAATTCAAAGGTTTTTATACTTTTTACACGGGATAAAATATTAGATGCTCAAGTAATTCTTTAGAATTTTTTTAGAATCACATTTAGTTGATTCCCGATATAGAAAAGTCTTTATCTGGATAAGACTGAACCTGTCAAAACTAGTGATAACGATTCAGTAGAACATTTATTGGAGCCTGCTATATATCGTTCTTTATATGGCTTTTTGTGACGTTAAGGTGTTACAATTATATCCGAAGTGTGTTTGCATCATGATCACAAAAGGAATATCAAGCAAATGCTTCAGAAAAGTTATGTTTTTTTCATATTTGTATGTAGTATAGATCAATACTATATGTTCATTGGCAACTTAATATTCTGCATTCCATACAATGTGTGTCAAACACCTGACCAACCATATATAGATACAAGGCGGCAAGGTACATGAGAGATTCTCAACAGCATCATACAATTTTGTATAATGTTATAATTCCAGTTATTTAAAGACATTGGAAGAGCTAGAGACAATTTGGTGGCAAATGGTAAGAAAGTGGATTTCTGGTTGACGATTGAAGCTTTCGAGTATCTTCATGATGACCCTTGTTTACCACTTGATCCTGCAGGCTCTGGAAGTGACCAGATGTTAGCCAAGACAGTTAAAGGTCGTGTAGACAGGTCTTTGACCGGAGCTGGAGCTACTTCACAGAAAATCGTATCCTTTGCTTGGGATCCAGGCTTTACTTGTAAAACTAAACGATATAACTACAGCCTATCATCTCAGATACAACACAACTTTGGAGCGCCGATTATCTCCGATTGTTTCTTCCATTCCGCCGCAAATCGTTCTGTTGTTGCTGTAGGCTATAACCTAGGGTCTTTTACGGTAAGTATAAAACAATACCTTGGGTATATTAATTATAATTCATTTTACAAAACATCAGTTAAAGAAATATACATCTTAGTTGTATAGGCTATAATAATCTGACCGTTGTGCTTGAAATGACTCATTAAATATTGCAAGTCTAAGCTTATGGCCCTTAAATGTTTTATGGTCATGGTCGCCATCACAATAGTATTGACTCCGTGTCCAGGATTACTCTGGATATATTTGACACACCATACTTCCATGTCCCTTTCACTTTCATTTTGATTAGATATGGCAGTTGTTTCTAGCCAGACTAGATGTGTTTACCTCTCTGGAGCACCCAACTCTAGATTTCCTTGTGGAAGGCCCAATGTTTAACTTAATTTCAGTTTTTTTTTTCTTTGCTTTTGGGATTGTAGTTTGGACATGGATCGGTGTTCCATTTTGCAAGACTGTTTTAGTTGTACAAACATAATTACTACACCTAGTTGGTATTGCATATTCAAACATTGGGTATAAATATAAAAGAACAATTCCACTAGCCTAATTACAATCTTAAGTTATTTGAACATATAAAATCAAACACAAACATACCGGTCTGTGTTAGTATTCGTGGGATTTAATATACATGTATTTATATTTCAATATTTCAGTTTTATAATTAATGTTTGTTTTCTAGGTAAACTGGCCAGGATCTGACCATTCCCGCCACACAGCTAGTATATATGGTTATTACTTCGAGATGGATTACGGCATAGAACACGAGCGAGTATCTTCTCTAATGTATACACAGCTTTATGATCCGTATGATGTTGTTGGCCTTGCTGACAAAGGATGGGTCAAAGTTCAGCCAAGCAGGACCAATCACTCATGTATCTTTACTTATGATTTTTCATGAGGACTTTTTCTAAAATTCAATTCTTACCCAAATGATAATGAATACATTGTATGTAACTAACAGAATTGGATTTCTCAATAAACGGTTAACAAAAAAGGGGAAATTTTATTTTTCATTTGAACTGTAGAATTATACTCCTATAGGCCAACTTGATATGAAGTGTGAATTGGCTAGACAAGAAAAGACAAAAACATATTGAACATACTGATGACCCTTCCAGAGCATTTGGTCTCGCTTCCCTGATGGAAGTTTGCGTGTTTACATTACAAAGCTTTTACTTTGCTTTGCTTTGGGATTGTGATTTGGACAAGGACCGGTATGTTATCTGACCTTGGAAAGGCAATAAATCAAATGGCAAAATGATGTTCAGTGGTGTGGTTATAGGACTATAAGATGACACACACCATCCCACTTAATTTACAACCAGGGTCCCATTTAGTTATATGTAGATATCTAGAATGGGGCCTTTATGTAGCAGTGGGCACGAAGAGGATAGGTGAAGTGAGGTGAGGAGATACTTAGAATGAAAATCATCAACAATGGAACAATGGAACTAGCATGAGCAAATCATACAGGTACTAAACCAGGGACCTTGCTTGCCACCATCAACTTAAGTAAATAACAAAGTAGAAGACACTTCAGACCAGACAAACAGACTTTTATTGACCAACAGATAAATTACAGATCTATACAGTGTAATGATAATATTATAGAAGTATGGTTACACCTACCATTAATGATGCCATATTTATATCATGTGACCTTAAGTACACCAAATGGATGTGTCATGTGATGACAGATCTTTAATCATATTGAAAACATTATTAGACCTAATAAGACTACATAAGTAAACTAAGAATGACAATAATCTCTATATAAGATAATAGATTTACATTATTCCAGATCTGAAAGATAATTTTGCCAAACTTTGTGACTCGTAAAAATCACTAAAACAATTCACAACCACGAGCAAAAAAATTCTAGTTGAAGTAAACCTGCATTTTTTTGTAGAATAAACCAAAAATATTTCTTGCATGTTTTTGGACAATATTATAGTTTTTTACCAATAGTTGTTATATTCAATGTTTGTCTGGGTTAGTAAATAATAAAAATCATTGGAGTTAATTTTTTGCTATATATTTCGTAAAATTTAAATAATTAATTTTAATTACGGAACTTGTAAATTGTACAACCTTGATCAAATACACTAGATTGGAATGTACAGAATTTGGTTTGTATATATACATTTTTTATTTAAATAAAATAAAAAATAAAAAATTAATAAAAATAAAATATTTGTCAGCTGAAGACCTGCCTTGATGATTTGGTTTTGTTACATATCCTTGTATGTATATACACAATAACAACAACAACAACAACAATAATAATAATTATAATAATGGTAAAGATTAACAGAAAAGAAGCATAACAGACTTTACTAACAACTCATTCTCAGTACAGACTTTACTAACAACTCATTCTCAGTACAGACTTTACTAACAACTCATTCTCAAAACAGACTTTACTAACAAGCCATTCTCAGTAAAGTATAGAAAACATGGTGTCGGCAGTGTAAGTCCATTCTCGTGTAAGTTAGATTACCTGTAATATTTTATCCTGCATGGATTACAGACTTTACCAACAACCCATTCTCAGTAAAGTATAGAAAACATAGTGTCGACAGTGTAAGTCCATTCTCATGTAAAGTTGAATATGTAAAATTAAATTACTGGTAATGTTAATATTTTGGTATTATGTAAATTTAAATGTTTAACAACACTGTAGAATTGTTAATTTTATCCTTAAGAATGATATATACAATTCTTTCTCCCTTGGGACATACAGTTAGCATGGTCCAAAGTTTACCAATTTTTGAGTTATATATTTTGTTTGTTGGCATGGTCCAAAATCAAGTACCCAAGATAATGCCATCAGAATGATTCTGATGAATGAAATGACAAAAGTCAAATCCTGTTGGAACTTTTACAAACTTTTTGAGGTATCCATTTTGTTCTGTACTTGTTCTATGACATTGCCACAACATTCCCTATGAATCGTCAGAATCGACCAAATAAGTAGTCAAAAGAAACACGAGAACTATTCCAATACATGTTCAAAATGGTGTATCATATCGTTGATCTATACAAAAAAATTAACAAAAAATATCACAGTGCAATTTGTACAAAGTTTTCGCAACCAAAGAAAAAAGTCTGGTATCACAACAATATAGAGTCAAAGATTAAGAAGAGAAAATTTGTCCATGTTGTAATTCGCCGCCAAGTAAATGGCAGATTACTACATAGATACATTATGGTAATTCATTTGATTTTTGTTAACAGTACAGAAATTTGAAGTTATTTCCCTGTAATCAAGACATTTACATGATTATGTTATCAACAACACTAGCAGAATACTAGTTTCACAAATCTCTTTATCAATATTTGTATTGAACGGAAAAATTGCACTATTAGTAGAATTTTACAATTGAAAAACATTTTTATTGCGATGGATTTCTTAATATCAAACAAAATTTCATTGCCATGGATTTCTCAAAAAACAATAAATACAATTTATAAATAGATAGAGAGTTCAACTCAATATGGATTTCAATGATTTTAGAAGCAATCTCGTATAGAACACTTATATAGCATAAAGTATTTCACAGAATAAAACGCATTGCAAGCCTAAAACAGCATCACACAGGAATGGTGTATCGACATAACATGGTGTAATGAGACACACAGTTCTAACTGTACATTAAGAATATTTAAATAAGTACACCAATATATTAACACCTGTTAACGACATCATCAACAGGTGCTTGTTTTACTATTTACATGTAGTATAGATAAAATCCCTGTGACAGACTCTAACTGACCAACACATCTCTCCATACAGTAAAATCTCTCAATAAATGGTATTCTTAAACACAGTGACATCTTTGTTTTAAAGTAACTTTAGTATAAAAGAACCAGTGAAGTATTCTACTTGGAACTCTTATACTCTAGCCATCAATCTAGATATTGACACTTCAAACATTGACTGATCCACAGTTATAATAACGTGCCCAGACATTATGTTTTCTAATCACAGATCTCAATAATGTCAATTCATCACTGAATGATTTATATTTTAAAATACAGTTAAAATGAAGTCAAAAATTCAAAAACAATTTTTCATTCTGGTGAACACTTACTGATGAAAACTTGGGTTATTTATGTGATAAGTTGCACATAAAGCAGGGCCCCACATATCGCCAAAATCGGCTAAAAATCACCGAATTGGCAAATAAAACGCTGAATTGAAATTCGGTCATTCCGTTTTTTTCCCCTATAAACTTTATGTCATAAAGTTGTTAAAGAAAACGGTGTAGCAGTGTGATTACTTTTGGCAATATCATTAAGGAAATATTAAGTAGCTTTGTAAAAATCCCATCATTTCTATCGTAAAGATAATGTCATTTATTGAAGGTTTTACTGAATAGCTCACTCTGTATATTACAATACTTCTCATCACCACACATCACATATGATCACATCTTACGATTCACTGGGTTTAAAATTGCAATTATAACATTATATGAATTGTTTTGTCATGTACAAGAATTGTTGGTAAATCACAATTTCATTTATTATCAATATTTTGTTAAAATTTGTTTTCTGTTTAAAAACAAAGTTTTTTAAAATATTTAAAGTGTCTCTATTTTTATGCAAATTTGTTTCTTGCTAAACATTGTCATAATTCAGAGAAAACCTCTTCATCCCATTCTAATTGTCATTCTCTGATTTTCCAAAAGTCCTTTATTATACAAACAAAACATGATATTTTTTTCAAATTTTCAAAACATCTATAAAACCTTATACTACATAAACAATTTGGATCATAATTATTTCTGATTTTGTGATTTTCATGGATAAAATGTTAATAAATAGTAATATTAATGAAATATGACCTAACAAAATTGCCTTTTCGATCAGAGACTTGTGTTTAATTATTACGTAGTTATCTCCCCTGAAATCTGATAACATTAGATGATGATAAAGAGAGAGAAAAGAAAGATTCTAATAAAATCTATCCTGTTTGTCTAATCTTTCTTTTCCATATCACCTCAGATTACTACTATTATAATGGATCTCAGACACAAAGAGTAATTTACACATTTAATTTTGTGATTGAAAGTCATCCTTTCTTCACTGTTTCTCTGGCACTTCTTGTAGAGTGTGCCACTGTGCAATTGGTCTCCTAGGGTTAGCGAGCATGTCGCTCCAGTGACGTAGTTCAGTCCCACTTGAACTACAACCCAACATAACACGACCAATGGGGTCCGAGGTTCCAATCCTGTCATAGTCCACCACGGTGATCATCAAAGTTACTTTCTGTAATAGGAAAGACAGATAATTTAAATTTGTTTAAAAAAATTAAAAATAACATTTTTGGATAATTATCTGCATACATGCAATAAAAATATTAATTACTTTATTCCTGTGTAATAAAAAATAAAATATTTCATCAAAATATGTAACTGATGTAATATATTCATTCTCCATACTATGTCAACAAACGCATATACATACACATGTGTGCACACACACACACACACACACACACACACACACACACACACACACAACTGTCATCAATTCACTCTCTTAATCAGTTAGTTAACCATTATTAATGAATGAACAGATGAACATATTATAAATAGTCATTAATTTCTTTCTTACTAACTTAGGATAATAGTACAGGTTATAGAAATTAAAAGCTATTTTTTAAAAAAAAAATCGAACATTCTAAAAATCTTTAATACTTTGCTGTAATTAGGCAAGAATTTCATTTTAAACATTTATAAAATATAAAACATATTTTTTACAAAATCAACCAGCAATCAAAGAAAACAGAAATGGGAGAAATTTATCATTTTTACAGAGAGAGAAATAGACTTAAACATAATGAAAATCGGGGAAATTTATCTACAGAAAAGTTCTGAAAATCACACAGAGAAATATATTGTTTTATAGATAAAAATCTACAAGATGATAAAAACATGAGGGGTAAAAATCATCTACACATTCAGTCAATCATACACATACAGGGGGTATAAAGATAGTGATGTCAGACGCATACATAACAATATCATTATAATCAGTCAGGGTAGGAGGGGTAAAACTGGGTGGTGGTGCATCTGGTTTTAGTGTCCATAACAAAAACAATATCTGTGCAAATACTTTTGAGAAATAAGTAACAAAATAAACAAAACATAACAATGTTGTAGGGACAAGGTTATTTAAAGACAATAAATATAATGAAGATTTTTCTTTTAATTAAATAAAACATTATTCGGCATCATGAAACTTGAAATGCCATTAAAATCAAAAGGCTGCCATCAATACTGCTGTTATTTTTCTTTACTTTCAGACAAATATCCTGTTGTCTCGTACTGTCTCAGGACTACGAGTACAAATGGCTAGTACTTGTACTGACAGAGCCTGAAATTGAATAATCTTGTATCTTGAGGTTATCAAAGACTATAAGATACCCAGGTGGAAGTGTTTCATTTTCCTGTCAAGATTAATTCATTTACATCAAGGTAATCATTTCTGGAATGGAGAGAAATCTGAGTACCTGATGAAAATAATTGGTCTCCCACAAGCAAACTGACAAACTATGTAGCACTCAGAATAAAAATTCTGTCCAAGTGAGATTCACATCTGTAAAGAACACTTCAGCTGGCAGCATGGAAATAGTTTTAATTATGGATATATTCAACTCATGGATAAAATGGATCAACTTAAGTAAAATAATAATAAAATAAAGAAAAATCAAATGGAATGAAAACTGAAAAATTGTTATTGAAACTAAAGAAAAACGGAAAAGTGTTTAAGTTGCACGCTATGATTTCACTCATAAAAAAATCATTCCAAAACCACTACTCATTCACCAGCGACCAGTAGAAATAAGATGTAATTAAAACATATATATATATATTAAGTAAGTCTGTCTAATTTAAACCAATATCATACTTAACTATAATAAATAATATAAATATTGTTAATATATAAATAATCATGTAACTGCTGACATTCCTAGCTTTCTAAGATCTATAAAAAATCTGAAATATCTCGAAGTTTGCGGCAAACATCTAGCACATATTTACAACAATGGGGTAAAGATTCATTCTCAAGCAAAAAATAACATAAACTTTTGTTACTCAGAGTTATCAACTTCTCAAAATTTTTTAATTACAAATCTGTTTGAATATTTATTAAAACATTTTTATTTTTGCCAATTACCCCCCCCCCCCCACCCCCCCCCCCCCCCCCCCCCCCCATCTCAAAATGAAAAATATCGATATTATTTAAAAACTCCAAAATTCTCATCTGTATCGAATATAAAATTGTTTTTATTTTTAATTCTTTCTTGACTTTTCACCATAATATAATCGAAACGTTGTTTTTAAAAACAATTACTTTAGCTTTGGTAAAAATGGCATGAAAACCCTTCCCATAAAACATCTGAGTAACACAGATTATACAAAGAAATAAGCGCAGATCTACTTTGAGTTGTAGCAGCATGATCAGCATAGAGAGATAGAGAGGGTACTCATCATACATAACAGCTAATCAATCAGACAGTTTGACTACAGTGCAATGTATATAGTCACTACAGTACAGCCAGATACTGGTACCTGTATTTGTTCAAACGGAACTTCAAAAGTGAACGATTCATTATAATATGGATTCAATGTACACTTCTTTATGGTTGTTTTCTTCTTCTTTACACGTTTTCCACTTAACATCAAAGATAGCTTAACATAAGGATCTGAAAATGAGAGATAAAATGGAAAAATATTTAAAGTTCAAAAAAGATAATCAAAAATCCCATGCATTATGTCAGGATTTATCTAGCTCCAACTACAAGTTATCTCCCTTAGAATTTCAAATTTCCGATTCTGCCTTATTATGATAATGAGACAGAAAATGTCAGACAAAAATAATTCCAGTTGTTTATTATGCCTGAAATAAAGACTAGTTTTACAGGTTAATGGTTTAGAGAATCACAAAGCAAATGACGAAACTAAAGCCAAGAATTTTATAAAACTTGTAAACTACGAGACAACAGCAAATATATCATGCAAATGTTTAACTGTCGTAATTGGAGCTGAATAAATCTGACAAATCTTAATAAAAATGTGATGTGAGATATTTATACCTGGATTTGTTCAAAAGGAACTTCAAATGTAAATGACTCATTGAAGTAGGGGTTGAGTGTATTTTTCTTAATTGTGGTTTTCTTTTTCTTCAGTCGTTTGGTACCCTGACACAAAGCTATTTTCACATATGGATCTAGTAAATGAAAATTATATCATACATGTTTATTCTTGTATATATACATTAAAATTTATGATGATATATATCACATACTTATCAGTATATTTTACAGAAGTTTTTAAAAAAAAATTATGTGCAATTTGTTTCAAAAATGTACAAAATGGTATGAATTGAGATATTTTTTAACAACAATTTTATTTTGAAAACTTTCTAATGCAATTTTTTGTTCCAACTGTGTGAAATAATGTCACTTACTGTTGATTTCAATAAGCATTATGAATATTTAACTAAAGATAAAGATAAAAACAAAAATATTTAAATTTTGACTGAAAAGTCAGTTGCCTTCGACAAATCTACAGTTATATTGACAAAAGTATCTGTCAAACCTTTATTTTTTGGAAAATAAACTCCATCAATGAAATATAAAACTGAACTGAATTTTTTATGAACAATAATCGTTTTCAGTAACCTTTTTCTTTTCAGGTGTAGATATTTCAGAGAAATTCAAGTATTCATTCCTAAACTTTGATCAATTTTTCAGGAAGGTATTAAATAGCCTCACTAAAAGTTTCTAACCCACGTTTTTGAATGACTATATATAATGTGGGAATTCGAAATGAGTTCTTCTTTAATTGTAAATCTCCATAAAGATTCCCAAAGAGAATACACTCTGAAAAAATTTAATTTCTGTAAAAATATAAAGACAAGGATAATTAATTAACACATTTGTTGTGCTTCTGAAAAATAAATCATCATATGAATGGCAAAATACTAAAACTAATTTACAAATTCTGGTCTTATTTAGAAAATGTTTGAAGCAATAGTTAATTTTCATTATTTGGAATATCCCTGTTAAGTAAAGTGGGAAAGAAAATTACAGAATAAGAAACATTTGTAATAAAAACACTATATTTCACTTCTATCAAAACATCACCAGCCATAGAAAAAGTTGTTTACATTGGTGTATTTTAATTGTCCTGCTGGGGATGCAAAAATACTTCTTGTTGATACAACCCGTATATCTCAGGTTTCTGAGGCCTCAATTAAAACACCTGTGTCAATTCTCTTCTTGTAAAATGTCTTTCGCCAAGTAACAGTAATTTTTTTCCTATTTATCTAAGTTTTGATGTACATAAAGATTTGTTATGCATGAAATTAAAAGATGACAAAAGAATGCAGTCCACACTGCACATCTAGTCGATTAAAAAACATTAACTAAAAATAATTTGAAAGCTTTCAAAGCTCATGTCTGGAGAATGTTGGGCCAAGAAGTGTATGAATTTACAGTATAGAAATAAGAAAGATTGATATGTATACAAGGAACATCAAACAGACCTGAAAGTCCTCCAACGTCCATCTTCTTGAGATTCTTGGCTTCTAAAATCACAACCGTCAGTTTTCCAGCCGTTGGTACATACCTCAATGAAAAACAAATATCACCCAATTTGTTTTCCTGTAAATTAAATAGTAACTTGTAAATTTATTCTTTTGATGTCATTTATATGTATCAGCTTGGTCTTTCTGGTAATGGAAATGCTGTTGTAATGTTGTCAGTCATTTATTTAATTTCATATTTTAAACTCCCTCAATGCATTAAACATAAAACACTGATCAATTTGATATATTATCCAACACATTAATTAAATTAAATCCTCCTGAATTAAATCATACATATATTTTCTCAAAGAAATAACCCCAGCCCTGGTACCACCATTGCAGATTCTACCTAACTGACTAAGATTAGCAAGTGCCCAATAGCCCAAAGCTTCTAAAATGAAGTCTAGGCTCCTAAATGTTACACAGTTTAGCTTTTTTTACTATTACAGCTTTTTTAAAGTGAGCTAGGCCCCCAACTCAAAATAGTTAAGCTTCATCCCTGCCAATAATATCACCACTTTGAACCTTTTCTCTAAGACATAACCCCCCTTCCTCAGGACTACAACTGCAGATCCTGATACCGTCATTTTTGAGCCTGTGTATACCCCACGCAAACAGTACCTTTTCAGCATCATTGTCCGGACTCTGTAGATCTCGCCATTCCTCTAGAACCTGACCAAGATCGATGGAGTTTAGTGGAACTTGTATTTGGCCAATCTGGTCATGTTTAGAAAATCTGTCAAAATCATATACAGCAAATACCAAGGTCTTACCACCTATCTCTGCAAATGGTACATTCTGAAATAATAAACAAGTCAAAATCTTACAAACAATTACACATATTAATTATTTTTAAAAAGGCTTGAAGAGGCTCACCTGTTTACCTCACTGGATACCTTTAACAGTCATATAGAACTAATGGGGTTTGCCGCTGTACCACGTGGTCAATACATCTTAACGTTTGTTTGAAACATTTTGGAAAACGTCAGCGTCACAGATTCCCGGAATAACATCGTTTTTACGAGAAGATGCCATATTCTGTGATTCCATGTCCATTGGAAACAAGCGTTTCACAGACACGTTAGAAGGTATCACGTGGTGATAGAGAGAGAGAGAGATAAAATGAAAACAGTTCCCTGGAAGTAAATAATGGTTAGTCTAATTAGGGTCTGTGTATACAATGACAAAGAACTGACGACCAAATCATGATTGAGCAATAAACAATGACAAGGTATAAAATTTGAACACCTGTTAGCTATAATCAATGTAACACCTTTACCTAATTAAATTCCAAGTTTGTTATTTTACAGGTAAAACATGTGATGATAATCATTATGAGAATATTTGATCCATCATATTCACGGATTAACAAGTTGACATTAAAGTTTTGAGAGGAAGGAATTTAAACCAAAGATTATGTGACAGGTTACCATGGTGATTACAATTTATTACATCATAGATGATATATCAAGAACCTAAATATAGTTCATGCCCTTTCATACTTGCAAATATAACTCCATGTAATATAATTTGTTCTTGGAAATGTTTTTGCTTTTTTAACCAATCGTGTGTTACATGTGTACGAAACTAACCTTGTTGCCATGGGTTACCAAAATGGCAGATAATTTTTAAATGGTTTATTTATGATTTACCTAGCCCCTGACAGTTAATCAAGTAAAGTAAGTCAAGGTCATGTGTATGGTAATGAGGACAAATGAAACAGCCTTGCTATCAGAAATACAGACATCTTGGATAAAAGTCATCACTCAGACATGTGATTATGGGAACAAGTACCAGAGATCAACAAAGAGCAGACAATCCATAGACAATACACTTCATAATTCAGTTCATAGCCTAAAAAGAACATAATGAGCATTAAAATTGGTTTTCAATTGATTATAAAACAAGAGGCCCATGGGCCTGATACGCTCACCTGACAACTAATGGCTAGCTGATAGATTTAAAGAAAACATAAATACTAAACCCCAATGACTTTTTTCTTTAAATCATGATAACTGTTGTATCAATACCTACAACATTCTAATATAAATGCCTATACAAAAAGTTTATAGTTTTCGAGATAATTAACCATTTCAGTATTGTTTCGCATATGTGACCTTGACCTTTGAACCTATGACCTTTTTCTATACATCAAATCATTGTTGTATCAATACCTACAACATTCTAATATACATGCCTATACAAAAAATTTATAGTTTTCGAGATAATTAACCATTTTGGTATTGTTTCACATCTGTGACCTTGACCTTTGAACCCATGACCTTTTTCTATACATCAAAATGATCATTGTATCAATACCTACAACATTCTAATATACATGCCTATACAAAATGTTAATAGTTTTCGAGATAATTAACCATTTCTGTATTGTTTCGCATCTGTGACCTTGACCTTTGAACCCAGGACCTTTTTCGATACATCAAAATGATCGTTGTATCAATACCTACAACATTCTAATATACATGCCTATACAAAAAGTTTATAGTTTTCGAGATAATTAACCATTTTGGTATTGTTTCGCATCTGTGACCTTGACCTTTGAACCCAGGACCTTTTTCTATACATCAAAATGATCGTTGTATCAATACCTACAACATTCTAATATACATGCCTATACAAAATGTTTATAGTTTTCGAGATAATTAACCATTTGGGTATTGTTTCGCATCTGTGACCTTGACCTTTAAACCCATGACCTTTTTCTATACATCAAAATGATCGTTGTATCAATACCTACAACATTCTAATATACATGCCTATACAAAAAGTTTATAGTTTTCGAGATAATAATTATAATCAGAGGTAAAAAAAATTAGGTCACGACCTTCACAATTGACCTTGACCTCAATTTGAAGATACTAACAAGAAGATGTCAAAACTGAAAACCCCATGTCATTATCTGGTCAAATAGTCAAGTTATAACAATTTGAAGCTATTTTACGATTTTTTCAAAATTAAACGCAAAAACGCGTAACCTATTTTTTATCCGAATTTCACAAAATGAACAAACTATAGGCTTAAGACCCTAGAGAAGCCAAATATCACATCAGATTTTTACTCCAATCAGTACTTTCGGAGAAGAAGATTTTTTAAGATTTTTGCACCCCTAGGTCACCTTGACCTAGTTATGGTAGCCATGGCAACGCCACGAACAAATCTGAATTGCACCGGCCCATATATACTTCTGACAAAGTTTCATTAAAAACTGTCCAGTAGTTTCAGAGGAGAAGTCGAAAATAGGTGTTAACGACGCACACACGCACATACACACGCTGCGCTATGCCATAAGCTCACATGACCTTCGGTCAGGTGAGCTAAAAATGTTTCTTTAGGTTATAAATGCCATCACTATAGAACTAAATATACAATATATACAATATCTACTTCCTGTTTAATAAAACTGCCATGTTTACAGTAACTCCATACTCTATTATCACAACATTTTATATAAATCACCACAAAATGTACCGATATTGAACATTCTTCCAAGTATAACGTATTACCTTAAATGTGAAGGTCTCGTTAAATACTGGATTAAGTGTTTTTCTATGTACTTTAGTTTCGTATTTCTTTTTCTTGTCTGGAAGTAAGTAAACTTTGACATAAGGGTCTGATGTCCCAGACATATCCATCCCTGGTAGATCAGCTGCCTGAATAACACCCACAGATAACTGAAAAATAATAACAACAAAACTCAAAATCAAATTAAGGTATACAGGTACTTGTATTTTTTGTCAATATGTTAAAGCATAACAAGCAATATTAAAATGTGTTTTGGACTACAAAATCTAGTTTTTAAAAATCTAAGAAAGATGGACAGATGGGTGAACACCAAAAATGGAAGACTAAAGAGATATTGTAAATTGACAAATTTCATGAAAAAAGTCACTTCAAAATTTCAACATACATTAATTTCTGCACAGTTGTTGTTGGGTGCTGGTCAAAATAAATGCAAGTGAATTATATCAAAATAAAATATTCGTTGTCAGGCAATTTTATTATAGAAATGAGGTTAATTTTGCTTTTTGTTATGGAAGTATAAAAGAATTGGACATTTTGCACACTGAATAATTCGCATCACGCGAATTTATTTTTTTTACATTAGCAACATCTAATTCAAATGCCTCTGTGCGTCATCCAAAATAAGATGATGTCACTGAGAGCCAATCCATTCATGCAAAAGTAACAGAAAAATATGACCAATTAAAATGCTTGATACTCGAAACAATATATATATACAAATAACTGCAATATTTATAAATTATATAAATGTTAAAATGGATATAAAACCATGTTATTTTAATTAGGAAATTGAATGAAGAAGATCCTGTTAAATGACTTGACATGAGACACAAAATCAATATGGCTAGAGCTAACGGCTGATGACACACGTCAATAACAGGATGCAGCTAAGATTGGAATTCCCAAAATAGAAATTTATATCTTCATTAACAACACCTACATCTTTCTGTAGCAATGTGACCTCCTGGAAACATTTTTCTTCAATACCAGGTTATATAGTGACAGAAATATTTATAAAAATAACAAGTTGTTTAATAAAGCATCAAAAACCAGACTTAATTAAACTAAAAACGTTAAATCTAAATCTTATCTTTAAAACCATACAAATCTTTTTTGGTAGAATCAAATGTTAATTGAATATTAAATCAATATCTGATAGAAAGATATTTTTTTAGAGCTAAAATATTTTATTGTGTATCACATCAAAAGCCGATTTTTATACAACACTTATAATCACTTTTATGTAAAACTGAATACTAATTAGGTTAGCATGAAATCTTAAAACACTGTCATGTGACCATTTTAAACATAAGAATACTGACACAAGAAGATACATTACGTGTTAGTCAAACAATAATGACGTAGGTTTAACTCAGGAAATATATTAATGGTGTTTTTCTGATCTTTAATTGAGGATATATAAACAAATTTATAAATGATGTTAGCCGGAAGTTTTGTAAAATCTGTTAATATAAAGAATTTATTTTATTGTGTGTAAAATTACCCGTAATTAGCATAAAGTCATATAACATTCAAATTTAGAATGTAGATTAAGTTTTATTGTATGTTTTTTAGATGATATTTGTGCCTCAAAAGTTAGATTATTGTCTATATGTTGTAGTTGATTTTGATGTGAGCATCAAATAAATTCATAATGACTGAACACATGGTTATACTGACCCAACATGTGCTAAAGGTTTTCACTTTTTTGTCAAACACACTCATATTGTTTTCAATGCTAGCCCAGTTTGAAACATAAACATGTTAACACAGGGGTAAACTTCAGCTGGTACTACAGTAACAAAAAAGTTTCAACTGAACTCACATAGTATACCAGTTGACCATTAACACATATTCTACTTCCACTTTGCCTCTGATCTGAACCGAGTCATTTGTATTTATGATGATTGTCAAAGTTTAACATCTGCATGTGGCAGTCACCTCTTGGCTAATGTGTTTTATTTTTTTTATTGCCACAAATATCCATTTGAAAGCACCAATCAAATGTCTACTCACAAGCAATGGCTGTTAAAAAAATGTGTTTGGGGGTGGGGGTGGGGGTGGGGGGGTTGAAAAGAGAAAGGACAATAAAATGATTGCTATTGAAGAAACTCATGTTGTACTCCATTTTGTTCACATCAATAATGACTTTCTTTAACCATTAATTACCAATAATTAACATATTATTTATTCCATTTCAAAGCATCTTCTATCATACCTCTCCTTTTGTGAAATCATAATCTAGTTGATATTGTAGTTTTCCGAGTTTGACATCAGATTTTGTACTCTCATTATCTTCATTGTCCTCCATGTTTACGGTTAAATCTTCTAACTCTGGTTGGACCTTAAAAATAAAATCACAAAATATATAAAATCTTGAAATAGATGCTAAAACATTGAAAACACTGCAGATATATGAAATCATGGAGATTACAAACAACTGAAGCACCTATCCTAAGCCAATAACTTACCTATGTATGGATAAAAATTAATATATGCAGTTTTCAGACATAGTGACAATTGTGTTTACTTATGAACTTCATCTTTGATGGACAAAAGCTGAAACTATTTCTAATTTCTGTCAATCACATCTGATTTTTTCTAAGAAAATAATTAATGTTTAAGGTAGACATTGTAATCTTTAGTTTTAATACACAGGTTTTGCAAAATGTTTTGTGACAGGGAAACATTGCTGTTCAAGAAAAATAACTTTCCTAAGTCCAATATATAACATTTAAATTCAAATAGTCATTATGACGCAAGAGATATCTATACACAATAACAATGATCAAGTGACATTTTTATTCTTTATGTTCATGAAAAAAACATGAAATTTTTACAAAAATAAAATCATGAAACTGATAAAACAGTACATTATGATGAGCAGATGGATATACATAATTCAGAAACTACATAAAGAGAACAAGTAGTTCCAAGTTAGAAACTGATCAAGAATATAAATATAATTATATTATGATATGATGTGGTTTGTCGATGTACCATGTGACACTACTTTCTATCAGTGTCACTCTGTTTACAACAGTGTTTTTTGAAAAATTTTCATACAAAATTTACTGATTTGAATGAAGTTTGGTATTTTCATTTACTTGAACCTAATTGTAACTGAAAATCTATTCATGCATCCTAAATCACCATAGAAATTGTCCATACAGTGAAAAAGTTGCCAAATAAGGATTTTAATTTCTGATGTAAATACCATGTTTAACATGTAAAATTGTCACAGTGCCATAGCACCGAGATGGTCATTAAGGATATGCATCGTGTTTTTCAGTTATGACTATGCTGAAGTAAGTGAATAATGCTTAACTTTATTCAATTTCATTACAATTTCAATGAAATTTTCCAAAATCTGCAGTCACAAACACAGAAGGACAAACAGTAATGTTTGTGTAGAGATTCAGAATCGCTCAATAATTGATGTTCTTCTGTACAAATATTACAGTGAAGTTTTGATGACTCAAGGTACAAGAAGACACTTTGATTTTGACTTCAAATTATCAAGAGAGATCTGATAATCATTCAGTTTAAAACAACCACAAATAAAACTGACTAAAAAATTACTATGAGTTATCTCTGCAGATATTTGAGAAAACAATATTCAAGTTAAGAGGAATTGTGACGCATGTAGCATTTTGGATGGTCAGTAGAAATGACAGGTCCACAAAAACATTTAGTAGTATCACATGGTACACTGGTAAATATCATAGTTCAGAAATTACATAGATATCCATTCAACTGTAACAGAATCTGCATGTTTATTAGTGTAGAATAGGAATGTTTAACAACATATAAAGGGGAAGTAACTCATGCTTCATAAACTGACCAATATGCATTTCAACTTTACAACTTTGCAGGATTGAAATTATTGCCTGCTGTAACATAAATATTTATAATAAAAGGAATTAACATGTGACAGAGAACCAGTTATGATATCAAAATTGGTCAGTTTTTTTTAAATCCACAACTTTAACCTTGTGATTGATGTGCATTTTATCAATGGATATCTCATTTAACTTATTAGTTCATTTTTTTTTCAATTAAGGATTGAATGTCACTTTGAATGCTGTC
This sequence comes from Anadara kagoshimensis, assembly GCA_021292105.1. NCBI lineage: Eukaryota > Metazoa > Mollusca > Bivalvia > Arcoida > Arcidae > Anadara > Anadara kagoshimensis. The sequence continues at coordinate 70,110,326 of CM037865.1, read as the reverse complement.
ATCGAGGTATGACTGCATCAGCTCACGTTCAAAGTAAGTGAATCGCGAAGCGATTCATGTTAACTTTGAACGTGAGCTGATGCAGTCATACCTCGATGACAGCATTCAAAGTGACATTCAATCCTTATGTTTACATATTTTTACCCACAAATAGGTATTTTAATTTTCCGAAAGTCGGTGTATTAATGTGGTTGGAACACTTAAAGCGAGATAACTCTTATTGTAGAACCATATAAAGAGAACAGCCATGTTGATTTGTCTCGTTGCTTGGCGATCGTAAAATATAGTTCCGTAAAACACATTTGAAAATTAAATTCGATTTCTCCTTTTTTCACTAAACAATAATCTGTTTGGTAAGTTATTACCATGAATATAATTATTTAGTCGAATAACAAACAGTTGTTCATAATTTAAATGTGGTGTCCTCGGACTCACTAATTTTTTCACTTCGTATCTTTATAGGCCATGGGAAATGGACATTAATCATTAAAAAATTATTTTGATAAAAAAAGACAACAAATATTGGTTTTATTATTCTTTTTTATTTTCAAATCATTTTTAAAATTGGTGCAGTATGACAAATTTCTACGTTTGTTACCGCTCGTAAAGAGCGTCCCTGCAGTCGCCGGATAGATTTATGAATGAACCCGCAGGAAATTATGAATGAATAAGTAGTCCCTTGGTGGTATGTATTCCTCCGCTGTACATCGAAAGCGGATTGGCTGAAGATATTAACTGACGTATCGCTTTACACAGAGCGCGCGACACACTGCTGTCATCGAAAAATTAACGCAATGGTTCCAAAGAGATTCATATAAGGCAATGCATTTGTAATGTAAACATAATAAAATTAAAATTTTGAATTTTGAATTTCTAGTTTCACTGCGAAAAAAGCATTTAGCAATATTCAGTATGCATGAAGGTGTAAGTCAAATAGAGAATCCACTGATAAGTTGTCTGCATACATTCCTAAAATTAGCATTCTGAGTGTTAACATGGAATTATGGATGGATGAATACAATCACGAAATTGATCATTTCCTGTTTCTATGGTGATATATACAAATGAATGATACTTTCTCTAGGTTGCATTCCTATCTATATTTCATATTGGAAATCAAGGTGGATTTATAACAAAGCAAATTTAAACCAGAACTCAAAAACAAGAGAAAGTTCAAACAGAGAAGTATAATTGATGTCAGTTACCCTGGGAACAGAAAATGATCAATCTCTATTTACAATGCTACAAACAACACAAAATTAAAATAACAAAAGGAGTTCTTTAACTTCATTTCCACATAGAAACAAACAGATTTTTTTTAAAAGTAGCAACTGAACAAAATACATCAATTCATTCCAAAAAGAAACAAAAATGAAAAATGGGAAATTCCACTGAAGCAAAATAACCAATAAATTTTCACCAAAAATTAATACAAAGCTGTCAATGTATTAAAATATGCTCCATGTTTAATAGAATGTTTTATAGAGCATTTTGTTTTTTAATGAAAAAATTTGATTAAATAGACATCAATCTAATTCATTTCTTATTAGAAAATATGGACGTTGTAAGAGACCACAGAGGTTAAACCAAGGACTAAATTATAAAATGTAATTTGTAAAATGCCATTAAATTTTATTTTCTTGTGGAAAAGAAATAAAAATCCCATTTTATTTTTAAAACTGAATGTTTAAATCCATCGAGATAAATTTTGTGTAGGAAAAGCTGAGGATGTAATAAATGTACAATTATGTAGGCAGAAATCAATACGGTTTTAAACAAAGCAGAATTGATCGGAGATACAACAGGGATACAGCGGTTCTGGTATGTCTCAAATGTACGGAACATGAAAACAAAATGCCTTTGATATCCTGTCAGTGAGTGGCTAAACAAGTCTGAATATCAAACCACTAGAGATATGATATTACAAAACACAGACCTTTATTACAATACTTTGTTTATCCCCGGTCCTATATTTAAAATCATGTTGATTTTTCATTTTTCAGCAATGTTAAAAAGCATTTATTCTCAATTTTCAACTTATTTTTAGGCTTTCTTTAGTCTTTACTTACATCTATTAATATTGAAAACAGACTGCAAACAAATTTTTATGTACCGGTAATATATTTTATCATATAATTGATGTAAATTAATTAGTTTTTAAGTATCCCTAAGCCTTATAGAGATTAATTTTTCCATTGTTTTTGCATATTTACTTGTTTTTGGTATATTAATTGTTTTTGCCATCTTTACCAAAATTTACACATGGATCTTAGAACTGTCTAGAAAGAATGATGGATGTAAAGTCATCTGTTATGGATTTAAACATAAAGTTATGTTATCCCTAAATATCAAGAATGGTACAGTTCTGTGTAAGTAGTGGGCTGTACCATTGTGATATTTAGGTAAATCAAGGTACAATAATACTGAAACACAAGAACAACAAAAACTCTGTGCAGTCACTAAACCTTTCTGTACAGGTTCAAAATCAATCTATAACACAGAACAAAGCAAACACATTAAAACCACGTCTCCATAGTGATAATGGTGGACACAATGCCAAGAACCATGTCATCACCATGGCGATGACCCACATACTTTTTCTTTGTATGATTGACCCAGTAATGTGACACTTTTGAGATCAACAGCTCCTTTCAGGCCTTTCTTTCCTTTGTCCTTTTTCTTCTTTTTACATATACACCTCTTACACACACAGTATAGACAACATCCAAGGAATAGTATAGCCCCTGCTCCTATCAATATTAAAGCCCATATAGGTACTGAAAATAAGAAACGATAAATTATGTTAAAATAAATAACCAAAAAATCTAACAAGACATTTATGATGAACATACTTTTTCTTTGGTCATAGTTCCAATGGCTTCCTTGAGTGCAGCGCCTCCTTTAAGCTGTTTAAGTCCTTTCTTGACATCTTTTTCTTTCGTTTTTTACATATACATCGTTTACATACACAGTACAAACAACAGCCGACAATCAGAATTACACCTGCTCCTATTAATATTAACGCCCATATAGGCACTGAAAATAATACAATGTCAATGAGAATAACATGCTTCCATAAGGGCATTCTGAAATTAACAAAAAACTGTCAGAAAAAACAGTGAACCTGATTGCCCATAATCAGAAAAACAGTGAACCTGATTGCCCATTAAGTTGTCAGAAAAACAGTGAACTTGATTGCCCATTAAGTTGTCAGAAAAACAGTAAACTTGATTGCCCATAATCAGAAAAACAGTGAACCTGATTGCCCATTAAGTTGTCAGAAAAACAGTGAACTTGATTGCCCATTAAGTTGTCAGAAAAACAGTGAACTTGATTGCCCATTAAGTTGTCAGAAAAATAGTGAACCTGATTGCCCATTAAGTTGTCAGAAAAACAGTGAACTTGATTGCCCATTAAGTTGTCAGAAAAACAGTGAACCTGATTGCCCATTAAGTTGTCAGAAAAACAGTGAACTTGATTGCCCATTAAGTTGTCAGAAAAACAGTGAACCTGATTGCCCATTAAGTTGTCAGAAAAACAGTGAACCTGATTGCCCATTAAGTTGTCAGAAAAACAGTGAACCTGATTGCCCATTAAGTTGTCAGAAAAACAGTGAACTTGATTGCCCATTAAGTTGTCAGAAAAACAGTGAACTTGATTGCCCATTAAGTTGTCAGAAAAATAGTGAACCTGATTGCCCATTAAGTTGTCAGAAAAACAGTGAACCTGATTGCCCATTAAGTTGTCAGAAAAATAGTGAACCTGATTGCCCATTAAGTTGTCAGAAAAACAGTGAACTTGATTGCCCATTAAGTTGTCAGAAAAACAGTGAACTTGATTGCCCATAATCAGAAAAACAGTGAACCTGATTGCCCATTAAGTTGTCAGAAAAACAGTGAACTTGATTGCCCATTAAGTTGTCAGAAAAACAGTGAACTTGATTGCCCATTAAGTTGTCAGAAAAATAGTGAACCTGATTGCCCATTAAGTTGTCAGAAAAACAGTGAACCTGATTGCCCATAATCAGAAAAACAGTGAACCTGATTGCCCATTAAGTTGTCAGAAAAACAGTGAACTTGATTGCCCATTAAGTTGTCAGAAAAACAGTGAACTTGATTGCCCATTAAGTTGTCAGAAAAATAGTGAACCTGATTGCCCATTAAGTTGTCAGAAAAACAGTGAACTTGATTGCCCATTAAGTTGTCAGAAAAACAGTGAACTTGATTGCCCATTAAGTTGTCAGAAAAACAGTGAACCTGATTGCCCATTAAGTTGTCAGAAAAACAGTGAACTTGATTGCCCATTAAGTTGTCAGAAAAATAGTGAACCTGATTGCCCATTAAGTTGTCAGAAAAACAGTGAACTTGATTGCCCATTAAGTTGTCAGAAAAACAGTGAACTTGATTGCCCATAATCAGAAAAACAGTGAACTTGATTGCCCATTAAGTTGTCAGAAAAACAGTGAACCTGATTGCCCATAATCAAAAACAGTGAACCTGATTGCCCATTAAGTTGTCAGAAAAACAGTGAACTTGATTGCCCATTAAGTTGTCAGAAAAAACAGTGAACTTGATTGCCCATTAAGTTGTCAGAAAAATAGTGAACCTGATTGCCCATTAAGTTGTCAGAAAAACAGTGAACTTGATTGCCCATTAAGTTGTCAGAAAAACAGTGAACCTGATTGCCCATTAAGTTGTCAGAAAAACAGTGAACCTGATTGCCCATTAAGTTGTCAGAAAAACAGTGAACCTGATTGCCCATAATCAGAAAAACAGTGAACCTGATTGCCCATTAAGTTGTCAGAAAAACAGTGAACTTGATTGCCCATTAAGTTGTCAGAAAAACAGTGAACTTGATTGCCCATTAAGTTGTCAGAAAAATAGTGAACCTGATTGCCCATTAAGTTGTCAGAAAAACAGTGAACCTGATTGCCCATAATCAGAAAAACAGTGAACCTGATTGCCCATTAAGTTGTCAGAAAAACAGTGAACTTGATTGCCCATTAAGTTGTCAGAAAAACAGTGAACTTGATTGCCCATTAAGTTGTCAGAAAAAGTTGTCAGAAAAACAGTGAACCTGATTGCCCATTAAGTTGTCAGAAAAACAGTGAACCTGATTGCCCATTAAGTTGTCAGAAAAACAGTGAACTTGATTGCCCATTAAGTTGTCAGAAAAATAGTGAACCTGATTGCCCATTAAGTTGTCAGAAAAACAGTGAACCTGATTGCCCATTAAGTTGTCAGAAAAACAGTGAACCTGATTGCCCATTAAGTTGTCAGAAAAAACAGTGAACCTGATTGCCCATTAAGTTGTCAGAAAAACAGTGAACCTGATTGCCCATTAAGTTGTCAGAAAAACAGTGAACTTGATTGCCCATTAAGTTGTCAGAAAAACAGTGAACCTGATTGCCCATTAAGTTGTCAGAAAAACAGTGAACCTGATTGCCCATTTAGTTGTCAGAAAAACAGTGAACCTGATTGCCCATTAAGTTGTCAGAAAAACAGTGAACCTGATTGCCCATTAAGTTGTCAGAAAAACAGTGAACTTGATTGCCCATTAAGTTGTCAGAAAAACAGTGAACTTGATTGCCCATTAAGTTGTCAGAAAAACAGTGAACCTGATTGCCCATTTAGTTGTCAGAAAAACAGTGAACCTGATTGCCCATTAAGTTGTCAGAAAAACAGTGAACTTGATTGCCCATTAAGTTGTCAGAAAAACAGTGAACTTGATTGCCCATTAAGTTGTCAGAAAAAGTTGTCAGAAAAACAGTGAACCTGATTGCCCATTAAGTTGTCAGAAAAACAGTGAACTTGATTGCCCATTAAGTTGTCAGAAAAACAGTGAACTTGATTGCCCATTAAGTTGTCAGAAAAAGTTGTCAGAAAAACAGTGAACCTGATTGCCCATTAAGTTGTCAGAAAAACAGTGAACCTGATTGCCCATTAAGTTGTCAGAAAAACAGTGAACTTGATTGCCCATTAAGTTGTCAGAAAAACAGTGAACCTGATTGCCCATTAAGTTGTCAGAAAAAGTTGTCAGAAAAACAGTGAACCTGATTGACCATTAAGTTGTCAGAAAAACAGTGAACCTGATTGTCCATTAAGTTGTCAGAAAAACAGTGAACCTGATTGCCCATTAATTGTCAGAAAAACAGTGAAACCTGATTGCCCATTAAGTTGTCAGAAAAACAGTGAACCTGATTGCCCATTAATTTGTCAGAAAAGCAGTGAACTTGATTGCCCATTAAGTTGTCAGAAAAGCAGTGAACTTGATTGCCCATTAAGTTGTCAGGAAAAACAGTGAACCTGATTGCCCATTAAGTTGTCAGAAAAACAGTAAACCTGATTGCCCATTTAGTTGTCAGAAAAACAGTGAACCTGATTGCCCATTAAGTTGTCAGAAAAGCAGTGAACCTGATTGCCATTAAGTTGTCAGAAAAACAGTGACCTGATTGCCCATTAAGTTGTCAGAAAAAACAGTGAACCTGATTGCCCATTAAGTTGTCAGAAAAAGTTGTCAGAAAAACAGTGAACCTGATTGCCCATTAAGTTGTCAGAAAAACAGTGAACCTGATTGTCCATTAATTTGTCAGAAAAACAGTGAACCTGATTGCCCATTAGTTGTCAGAAAAACAGTGAACCTGATTGCCCATTAAGTTGTCAGAAAAGCAGTGAACTTGATTGCCCATTAAGTTGTCAGAAAAACAGTGAACCTGATTGCCCATTAAGTTGTCAGAAAAACAGTGAACCTGATTGCCCATTAAGTTGTCAGAAAAACAGTGACCTGATTGCCCATTAAGTTGTCAGAAAAAGTTGTCAGAAAAACAGTGAACCTGATTGCCCATTAAGTTGTCAGAAAAACAGTGAACCTGATTGTCCATTAATTTGTCAGAAAAACAGTGAACCTGATTGCCCATTTAGTTGTCAGAAAAACAGTGAACCTGATTGCCCATTAAGTTGTCAGAAAAGCAGTGAACTTGATTGCCCATTAAGTTGTCAGAAAAACAGTGAACCTGATTGCCCATTAAGTTGTCAGAAAAACAGTGAACCTGATTGCCCATTAAGTTGTCAGAAAAACAGTGAACCTGATTGCCCATTAAGTTGTCAGAAAAACAGTGAACTTGATTGCCCATTAAGTTGTCAGAAAAACAGTGAACCTGATTGCCCATTAAGTTGTCAGAAAAACAGTGAACTTGATTGCCCATTAAGTTGTCAGAAAAACAGTGAACCTGATTGCCCATTATGTTGTCAGAAAAACAGTGAACTTGATTGCCCATTAAGTTGTCAGAAAAACAGTGAACTTGATTGCCCATTAAGTTGTCAGAAAAACAGTGAACTTGATTGCCCATTAAGTTGTCAGAAAAACAGTGAACTTGATTGCCCATAATCAGAAAAACAGTGAACCTGATTGCCCATTAAGTTGTCAGAAAAACAGTGAACTTGATTGCCCATTAAGTTGTCAGAAAAATAGTGAACCTGATTGCCCATTAAGTTGTCAGAAAAACAGTGAACCTGATTGCCCATAATCAGAAAAACAGTGAACCTGATTGCCCATTAAGTTGTCAGAAAAACAGTGAACTTGATTGCCCATTAAGTTGTCAGAAAAACAGTGAACTTGATTGCCCATTAAGTTGTCAGAAAAATAGTGAACCTGATTGCCCATTAAGTTGTCAGAAAAACAGTGAACTTGATTGCCCATTAAGTTGTCAGAAAAACAGTGAACCTGATTGCCCATTAAGTTGTCAGAAAAACAGTGAACCTGATTGCCCATTAAGTTGTCAGAAAAACAGTGAACCTGATTGCCCATAATCAGAAAAACAGTGAACCTGATTGCCCATTAAGTTGTCAGAAAAACAGTGAACTTGATTGCCCATTAAGTTGTCAGAAAAACAGTGAACTTGATTGCCCATTAAGTTGTCAGAAAAATAGTGAACCTGATTGCCCATTAAGTTGTCAGAAAAACAGTGAACCTGATTGCCCATAATCAGAAAAACAGTGAACCTGATTGCCCATTAAGTTGTCAGAAAAACAGTGAACTTGATTGCCCATTAAGTTGTCAGAAAAACAGTGAACTTGATTGCCCATTAAGTTGTCAGAAAAAGTTGTCAGAAAAACAGTGAACCTGATTGCCCATTAAGTTGTCAGAAAAACAGTGAACCTGATTGCCCATTAAGTTGTCAGAAAAACAGTGAACTTGATTGCCCATTAAGTTGTCAGAAAAATAGTGAACCTGATTGCCCATTAAGTTGTCAGAAAAACAGTGAACCTGATTGCCCATTAAGTTGTCAGAAAAACAGTGAACCTGATTGCCCATTAAGTTGTCAGAAAAAACAGTGAACCTGATTGCCCATTAAGTTGTCAGAAAAAACAGTGAACCTGATTGCCCATTAAGTTGTCAGAAAAACAGTGAACTTGATTGCCCATTAAGTTGTCAGAAAAACAGTGAACCTGATTGCCCATTAAGTTGTCAGAAAAACAGTGAACCTGATTGCCCATTTAGTTGTCAGAAAAACAGTGAACCTGATTGCCCATTAAGTTGTCAGAAAAACAGTGAACCTGATTGCCCATTAAGTTGTCAGAAAAACAGTGAACTTGATTGCCCATTAAGTTGTCAGAAAAACAGTGAACTTGATTGCCCATTAAGTTGTCAGAAAAACAGTGAACCTGATTGCCCATTTAGTTGTCAGAAAAACAGTGAACCTGATTGCCCATTAAGTTGTCAGAAAAACAGTGAACTTGATTGCCCATTAAGTTGTCAAAAAACAGTGAACTTGATTGCCCATTAAGTTGTCAGAAAAAGTTGTCAGAAAAACAGTGAACCTGATTGCCATTAAGTTGTCAGAAAAACAGTGAACTTGATTGCCCATTAAGTTGTCAGAAAAACAGTGAACTTGATTGCCCATTAAGTTGTCAGAAAAAGTTGTCAGAAAAACAGTGAACCTGATTGCCCATTAAGTTGTCAGAAAAACAGTGAACCTGATTGCCCATTAAGTTGTCAGAAAAACAGTGAACTTGATTGCCCATTAAGTTGTCAGAAAAACAGTGAACCTGATTGCCCATTAAGTTGTCAGAAAAAGTTGTCAGAAAAACAGTGAACCTGATTGCCCATTAAGTTGTCAGAAAAACAGTGAACCTGATTGTCCATTAAGTTGTCAGAAAAACAGTGAACCTGATTGCCCATTAATTTGTCAGAAAAACAGTGAACCTGATTGCCCATTAAGTTGTCAGAAAAACAGTGAACCTGATTGCCCATTAATTTGTCAGAAAAGCAGTGAACTTGATTGCCCATTAAGTTGTCAGAAAAGCAGTGAACTTGATTGCCCATTAAGTTGTCAGAAAAACAGTGAACCTGATTGCCCATTAAGTTGTCAGAAAAACAGTAAACCTGATTGCCCATTTAGTTGTCAGAAAAACAGTGAACTGATTGCCCATTAAGTTGTCAGAAAAGCAGTGAACCTGATTGCCCATTAAGTTGTCAGAAAAACAGTGAACCTGATTGCCCATTAAGTTGTCAGAAAAACAGTGAACCTGATTGCCCATTAAGTTGTCAGAAAAAGTTGTCAGAAAAACAGTGAACCTGATTGCCCATTAAGTTGTCAGAAAAACAGTGAACCTGATTGTCCATTAATTTGTCAGAAAAACAGTGAACCTGATTGCCCATTTAGTTGTCAGAAAAACAGTGAACCTGATTGCCCATTAAGTTGTCAGAAAAGCAGTGAACTTGATTGCCCATTAAGTTGTCAGAAAAACAGTGAACCTGATTGCCCATTAAGTTGTCAGAAAAACAGTGAACCTGATTGCCCATTAAGTTGTCAGAAAAACAGTGAACCTGATTGCCCATTAAGTTGTCAGAAAAAGTTGTCAAAAAAACAGTGAACCTGATTGCCCATTAAGTTGTCAGAAAAACAGTGAACCTGATTGTCCATTAATTTGTCAGAAAAACAGTGAACCTGATTGCCCATTTAGTTGTCAGAAAAACAGTGAACCTGATTGCCCATTAAGTTGTCAGAAAAGCAGTGAACTTGATTGCCCATTAAGTTGTCAGAAAAACAGTGAACCTGATTGCCCATTAAGTTGTCAGAAAAACAGTGAACCTGATTGCCCATTAAGTTGTCAGAAAAACAGTGAACCTGATTGCCCATTAAGTTGTCAGAAAAACAGTGAACTTGATTGCCCATTAAGTTGTCAGAAAACAGTGAACCTGATTGCCCATTAAGTTGTCAGAAAAACAGTGAACTTGATTGCCCATTAAGTTGTCAGAAAAACAGTGAACCTGATTGCCCATTATGTTGTCAGAAAAACAGTGAACTTGATTGCCCATTAAGTTGTCAGAAAATAGTGAACCTGATTGCCCATTAAGTTGTCAGAAAAACAGTGAACCTGATTGCCCATAATCAGAAAAACAGTGAACCTGATTGCCCATTAAGTTGTCAGAAAAACAGTGAACTTGATTGCCCATTAAGTTGTCAGAAAAACAGTGAACTTGATTGCCCATTAAGTTGTCAGAAAAATAGTGAACCTGATTGCCCATTAAGTTGTAAAAAACAGTGAACCTGATTGCCCATAATCAGAAAAACAGTGAACCTGATTGCCCATTAAGTTGTCAGAAAAACAGTGAACCTGATTGCCCATAATCAGAAAAACAGTGAACTTGATTGCCCATTAAGTTGTCAGAAAAACAGTGAACTTGATTGCCCATTAAGTTGTCAGAAAAAAGTTGTCAGAAAAACAGTGAACCTGATTGCCCATTAAGTTGTCAGAAAAACAGTGAACCTGATTGCCATTAAGTTGTCAGAAAAACAGTGAACTTGATTGCCCATTAAGTTGTCAGAAAAATAGTGAACCTGATTGCCCATTAAGTTGTCAGAAAAACAGTGAACCTGATTGCCCATTAAGTTGTCAGAAAAACAGTGAACCTGATTGCCCATTAAGTTGTCAGAAAAAACAGTGAACCTGATTGCCCATTAAGTTGTCAGAAAAACAGTGAACCTGATTGCCCATTAAGTTGTCAGAAAAACAGTGAACTTGATTGCCCATTAAGTTGTCAGAAAAACAGTGAACCTGATTGCCCATTAAGTTGTCAGAAAAACAGTGAACCTGATTGCCCATTTAGTTGTCAGAAAAACAGTGAACCTGATTGCCCATTAAGTTGTCAGAAAAACAGTGAACCTGATTGCCCATTAAGTTGTCAGAAAAACAGTGAACTTGATTGCCCATTAAGTTGTCAGAAAAACAGTGAACTTGATTGCCCATTAAGTTGTCAGAAAAACAGTGAACCTGATTGCCCATTTAGTTGTCAGAAAAACAGTGAACCTGATTGCCCATTAAGTTGTCAGAAAAACAGTGAACTTGATTGCCCATTAAGTTGTCAGAAAAACAGTGAACTTGATTGCCCATTAAGTTGTCAGAAAAAGTTGTCAGAAAAACAGTGAACCTGATTGCCCATTAAGTTGTCAGAAAAACAGTGAACTTGATTGCCCATTAAGTTGTCAGAAAAACAGTGAACTTGATTGCCCATTAAGTTGTCAGAAAAAGTTGTCAGAAAAACAGTGAACCTGATTGCCCATTAAGTTGTCAGAAAAACAGTGAACCTGATTGCCCATTAAGTTGTCAGAAAAACAGTGAACTTGATTGCCCATTAAGTTGTCAGAAAAACAGTGAACCTGATTGCCCATTAAGATGTCAGAAAAAGTTGTCAGAAAAACAGTGAACCTGATTGCCCATTAAGTTGTCAGAAAAACAGTGAACCTGATTGTCCATTAAGTTGTCTGAAAAACAGTGAACCTGATTGCCCATTAATTTGTCAGAAAAACAGTGAACCTGATTGCCCATTAAGTTGTCAGAAAAACAGTGAACCTGATTGCCCATTAATTTGTCAGAAAAGCAGTGAACTTGATTGCCCATTAAGTTGTCAGAAAAGCAGTGAACTTGATTGCCCATTAAGTTGTCAGAAAAACAGTGAACCTGATTGCCCATTAAGTTGTCAGAAAAACAGTAAACCTGATTGCCCATTTAGTTGTCAGAAAAACAGTGAACCTGATTGCCCATTAAGTTGTCAGAAAAGCAGTGAACCTGATTGCCCATTAAGTTGTCAGAAAAACAGTGAACCTGATTGCCCATTAAGTTGTCAGAAAAACAGTGAACCTGATTGCCCATTAAGTTGTCAGAAAAAGTTGTCAGAAAAACAGTGAACCTGATTGCCCATTAAGTTGTCAGAAAAACAGTGAACCTGATTGTCCATTAATTTGTCAGAAAAACAGTGAACCTGATTGCCCATTTAGTTGTCAGAAAAACAGTGAACCTGATTGCCCATTAAGTTGTCAGAAAAGCAGTGAACTTGATTGCCCATTAAGTTGTCAGAAAAACAGTGAACCTGATTGCCCATTAAGTTGTCAGAAAAACAGTGAACCTGATTGCCCATTAAGTTGTCAGAAAAACAGTGAACCTGATTGCCCATTAAGTTGTCAGAAAAAGTTGTCAGAAAAACAGTGAACCTGATTGCCCATTAAGTTGTCAGAAAACAGTGAACCTGATTGTCCATTAATTTGTCAGAAAAACAGTGAACCTGATTGCCCATTTAGTTGTCAGAAAAACAGTGAACCTGATTGCCCATTAAGTTGTCAGAAAAGCAGTGAACTTGATTGCCCATTAAGTTGTCAGAAAAACAGTGAACCTGATTGCCCATTAAGTTGTCAGAAAAACAGTGAACCTGATTGCCCATTAAGTTGTCAGAAAAACAGTGAACCTGATTGCCCATTAAGTTGTCAGAAAAATAGTGAACCTGATTGCCCATTAAGTTGTCAGAAAAACAGTGAACCTGATTGCCCATTAAGTTGTCAGAAAAACAGTGAACCTGATTGCCCATTAAGTTGTCAGAAAAAACAGTGAACCTGATTGTTCATTAAGTTGTCAGAAAAACAGTGAACTTGATTGCCCATTAAGTTGTCAGAAAAACAGTGAACCTGATTGCCCATTAAGTTGTCAGAAAAACAGTGAACTTGATTGCCCATTAAGTTGTCAGAAAAACAGTGAACCTGATTGTCCATTAATTTGTCAGAAAAACAGTGAACTTGATTGCCCATTAAGTTGTCAGAAAAACAGTGAACCTGATTGCCCATTAAGTTGTCAGAAAAACAGTGAACCTGATTGCCCATTAAGTTGTCAGAAAAACAGTGAACCTGATTGCCCATTAAGTTGTCAGAAAAACAGTGAACCTGATTGCCCATTAAGTTGTCAGAAAAACAGTGAACTTGATTGCCCATTAAGTTGTCAGAAAAACAGTGAACCTGATTGCCCATTAAGTTGTCAGAAAAAGTTGTCAGAAAAACAGTGAACCTGATTGCCCATTAAGTTGTCAGAAAAACAGTGAACCTGATTGTCCATTAAGTTGTCAGAAAAACAGTGAACTTGATTGCCCATTAAGTTGTCAGAAAAACAGTGAACTTGATTGCCCATTAAGTTGTCAGAAAAACAGTGAACTTGATTGCCCATTAAGTTGTCAGAAAAACAGTGAACTTGATTGCCCATTAAGTTGTCAGAAAAACAGTGAACCTGATTGCCCATTAAGTTGTCAGAAAAAGTTGTCAGAAAAACAGTGAACCTGATTGCCCATTAAGTTGTCAGAAAAACAGTGAACTTGATTACCCATTAAGTTGTCAGAAAAACAGTGAACCTGATTGCCCATTAAGTTGTCAGAAAAAGTTGTCAGAAAAACAGTGAACCTGATTGCCCATTAAGTTGTCAGAAAAAGTTGTCAGAAAAACAGTGAACCTGATTGCCCATTAAGTTGTCAGAAAAACAGTGAACTTGATTGCCCATTAAGTTGTCAGAAAAACAGTGAACTTGATTGCCCATTAAGTTGTCAGAAAAACAGTGAACCTGATTGCCCATTAAGTTGTCAGAAAAACAGTGAACCTGATTGCCCATTTAGTTGTCAGAAAAACAGTGAACCTGATTGCCCATTAAGTTGTCAGAAAAACAGTAAACTTGATTGCCCATTAAGTTGTCAGAAAAACAGTGAACTTGATTGCCCATTAAGTTGTCAGAAAAACAGTGAACTTGATTGCCCATTAAGTTGTCAGAAAAACAGTGAACCTGATTGCCCATTAAGTTGTCAGAAAAGCAGTGAACTTGATTGCCCATTAAGTTGTCAGAAAAACAGTGAACCTGATTGCCCATTAAGTTGTCAGAAAAACAGTGAACCTGATTGCCCATTAAGTTGTCAGAAAAAGTTGTCAGAAAAACAGTGAACCTGATTGCCCATTAAGTTGTCAGAAAAACAGTGAACCTGATTGTCCATTAATTTGTCAGAAAAACAGTGAACCTGATTGCCCATTTAGTTGTCAGAAAAACAGTGAACCTGATTGCCCATTAAGTTGTCAGAAAAGCAGTGAACTTGATTGCCCATTAAGTTGTCAGAAAAACAGTGAACCTGATTGCCCATTAAGTTGTCAGAAAAACAGTGAACTTGATTGCCCATTAAGTTGTCAGAAAAACAGTGAACCTGATTGTCCATTAATTTGTCAGAAAAAACAGTGAACCTGATTGCCCATTAAGTTGTCAGAAAAACAGTGAACCTGATTGCCCATTAAGTTGTCAGAAAAACAGTGAACCTGATTGTCCATTAATTTGTCAGAAAAACAGTGAACCTGATTGCCCATTAAGTTGTCAGAAAAACAGTGAACTTGATTGCCCATTAAGTTGTCAGAAAAACAGTGAACCTGATTGCCCATTAAGTTGTCAGAAAAACAGTGAACCTGATTGCCCATTTAGTTGTCAGAAAAACAGTGAACCTGATTGCCCATTAAGTTGTCAGAAAAACAGTAAACTTGATTGCCCATTAAGTTGTCAGAAAAACAGTGAACTTGATTGCCCATTAAGTTGTCAGAAAAACAGTGAACTTGATTGCCCATTAAGTTGTCAGAAAAACAGTGAACCTGATTGCCCATTAAGTTGTCAGAAAAGCAGTGAACTTGATTGCCCATTAAGTTGTCAGAAAAACAGTGAACCTGATTGCCCATTAAGTTGTCAGAAAAACAGTGAACCTGATTGCCCATTAAGTTGTCAGAAAAAGTTGTCAGAAAAACAGTGAACCTGATTGCCCATTAAGTTGTCAGAAAAACAGTGAACCTGATTGTCCATTAATTTGTCAGAAAAACAGTGAACCTGATTGCCCATTTAGTTGTCAGAAAAACAGTGAACCTGATTGCCCATTAAGTTGTCAGAAAAGCAGTGAACTTGATTGCCCATTAAGTTGTCAGAAAAACAGTGAACCTGATTGCCCATTAAGTTGTCAGAAAAACAGTGAACTTGATTGCCCATTAAGTTGTCAGAAAAACAGTGAACCTGATTGTCCATTAAGTTGTCAGAAAAACAGTGAACCTGATTGCCCATTAAGTTGTCAGAAAAACAGTGAACCTGATTGTCCATTAATTTGTCAGAAAAACAGTGAACCTGATTGCCCATTAAGTTGTCAGAAAAACAGTGAACCTGATTGCCCATTAAGTTGTCAGAAAAACAGTGAACCTGATTGTCCATTAATTTGTCAGAAAAACAGTGAACCTGATTGCCCATTAAGTTGTCAGAAAAACAGTGAACCTGATTGCCCATCAAGTTGTCAGAAAAACAGTGAACTTGATTGCCCATTAAGTTGTCAGAAAAACAGTGAACTTGATTGCCCATTAAGTTGTCAGAAAAACAGTGAACCTGATTGCCCATTAAGTTGTCAGAAAAACAGTGAACTTGATTGCCCATTAAGTTGTCAGAAAAACAGTGAACCTGATTGCCCATTAAGTTGTCAGAAAAACAGTGAACCTGATTGCCCATTAAGTTGTCAGAAAAACAGTGAACCTGATTGCCCATTTAGTTGTCAGAAAAACAGTAAACCTGATTGCCCATTTAGTTGTCAGAAAAACAGTAAACCTGATTGCCCATTTTGTTGTCAGAAAAACAGTGAACCTGATTGCCCATTATGTTGTCAGAAAAACAGTGAACCTGATTGCCCATTAAGTTGGCAGAAAAACAGTGAACCTGATTGTTCATTAAGTTGTCAGAAAAACAGTGAACCTGATTGCCCATTAAGTTGTCAGAAAAACAGTGAGCCTGATTGCCCATTAACTTGTTCATGAAAAGTCTTTAAACAAAATCAATAACATTTAATGTCCTATGGTTCCATGTTCCTTTTATTCTCAAGTTTGAAGTTTACACTTCCAAAGCACCACACCTAACTTCCTCGGTGGAAATTGGAATGTTTAACTTACTTGACCATTTTCAAAGTTGTAACTTTGATTTCTGGATTGTGATTTGGCCATGGACCAGTATGTTTATGTTCAATTGTTCATCTAATATTGTTTAACAGTAAATGTAAATCCAGGTACTAAAATGTATTACAGGTATAAAATACACACTTTTGTTTTATTTTGAAGATATTCTGCAAACTGGAAGGCTGATCACACTTGCTTTGGGGGTTAATACCTGTATTTAAAACCAGATTAGCTTTTTTCTAGCTATTTGTAACCAACACTACAGAAAAGATGCATTGTAACTATATTTTAAAAGAACTTGTATAGAGCCTCTGTGGTTTTAAGGCCAAATGACAAAGCATCTACTTATAATGTTTTTGGAAAATGGTTACAAATAAAAATTTCAAAATATTTGTAAAATATTAGAATGCATGTATATAGTGTAAAGGAACTGGTATTTTTTTCATTCATTGGTGAAAATATAAATAAAATTGATGCTGGTTTTTTTTTTTTTTTTTTAAACAAGTCTGACAGACGTCATTATGTTTACCTTAATTGTAGATACTTCCTACACCATGTGTTACTATTATTTATCTTGATGATCTGATACAGATGATTTATTTGTTAAATGAGATAATTAAGCCAATTATTTATAAAAAAAAAGAAAAACAACATTAAAATTTAAATTGTCAGGCATATTTTTTCCAAAAACAATTTAAATTGTTTGGCCAATTATTTTCAAAAACATTACAATTCACACTATTTAAATCCTGCAATTATTTTCAAAAACATTAAATTTAAATCCACATTGGTAGGCCAATAATTTTCAAAAACATTAAAAGTTACACTGTTTTTAACATTAATTATAACTAGGACACATGGGTATATTGAATATATGATGTTCACATCACATAATTTATTTTTGATATCATAATCTTGGTTAAGCTAAACCTTATATTAGCTTCTATGGTGATGTTGACCTTGTGATGGTTAAGCAGTAAATCCTCCTGAAATGAACAATTAGACAAGTATGACAAAATATTAACATGTCATTTAACTTTCACCAATTAGTAACACTAGGTTACCATGGTAACAGACTTGTTGCACATTCTCTTTCACTATAATATATACTTATCACAATATATATCCTCTTACAAGAGTTTATTTCATCCATTATTTTGTTTTTGAGTTTATCAAATCCTGTGGGTGCTGCTGTTGTTCCACTGCCAGCATTTGCTTCAGTACCAGGTCCAGCAGCATTTCCAGCGTCAACTGCTGCATCAACCGCTGCCTGTGTGACATCTGCTGCTGTGGCGACAGCCTCACGGCGTAACCTTTCAAGGAGGTCCATGGCTGCAGGCATTGCTGGTTACTAATACAGAACCTTAAAATAAACAAAGAAATGATTAAAACACATATATGTTGAGGATAAAAAATAAATGTTACAATTTTAATGTAGGAAGGTTTTTGAGCTATATATGAAACAGGAGTGGCATGTTTTCTCACTAGTGACACTACTTCATGAAACCATTTTGTAAATTTTTTTGAACTACATGTACCAATTATCTATCACAGATCTTTAAGCATCAATTCATACAGGATTCAATTTGACACCCAATATCATTGTTTTTGTAAATACACCATACCCATCAACTCTTCCTGCTGTATCGGTTTTCCGTACATATAATTTATGTTTAAAGCTGTACCCAATTTTTACAGTGTACACATTTATATTGTATAGCTCATGTTAATCTTTTATACAGGCAAACAATATTGACCCGTTCCTTGACCTTCCATTAGGAATATTCATATAGGAGGATCCAGCAAATACAAGGATATAGTGTTAGGATTTGTTGTTAAAACATAAACAATGCATGTTTCCCATGATGCCAGATGAAATAAATACCCATGTTCCCTATACATAAATGGACTTGTCAATAATCAATAAATTAAAGGTCAAACGGACAGGTCAATGCTGTTTGCCTATACTTAGTTATTATAACAACAGCTGATAGCTGATACATACTTTGACATTTTAAAACATATTATATGGTTACTTACTAAAATACACCTGTTCTCTACCTAATCTGTAATTTATACACCTGTGATTTGTGTTTTACAGTAGTGAAATGGACATTGCATGACAAAAACAGATTAATCAGTGGCAGAGCTTTCATTTGACCTTTAAATTTTTAGGGATAAAGCTGATTTTTTTTAAATGTTAAATTAAATACACAGCTACTTTCTGAGAGGTACTGTAGAAAACAAATTAAA
This sequence comes from Anadara kagoshimensis, assembly GCA_021292105.1. Taxonomy (NCBI): domain Eukaryota; kingdom Metazoa; phylum Mollusca; class Bivalvia; order Arcoida; family Arcidae; genus Anadara; species Anadara kagoshimensis. The sequence goes on along the minus strand of CM037865.1, from coordinate 70,091,812 downwards.
TGAGCCAAAGCCATAATCAAGCTAATGACCTGAGTCTAATATGAGGCCTGGTCTGTTGATGGACCTTTATGAGAACAATACCAAAATAAACCTAGATGCAGCATGATGGACCTTTATCAACAATTCCAAATGATGCCTAGGCTGACAGAACTTTATCAACAATACCAAATGATGCCTAGCCTGATGAACCTCTAAGAAACCAATACCAAATGAAGGGTAGTCATGACAACAAAACCAGCAGGGAGAATTTAAGGCCTCCAAGTAGAAAACTTTTATAACAATGACAATAAATCTACTGAATTACTGCTGCATTTATTTTATTGTTAGAGACTTTTAAGCTTGGATCTAATTCCTTTGACCTTTGCATGCAAAACAGCTAGCAGTTTCTCCATTATTTTGACACACAAGTTAGTAGATAATACATTGTGATTTATATAGCTCTATAATAAAGTGTCAGCAAACATGAAAGATTTGAACCTTTCAACAGAAATCTAACACAATTAATGATTTCACATACCTATGAACTAACAAGGATGGGTTAATTGTTTTATTATTCTAAATTAACCCTAAAACCAATCAATCGTATCCATGGTAACACAAGATCCACGACTTACTGACGTCAGTTTCTTTTGTGTTTGATGGCTTTGTCAATGTAATTATTTTAGCACTAATCATAACTTATCAAGATTGTATCTATAAACCTTCAGTGACAGTGCTGGATAATTGATTGTACCTTAAATCTATATTTTTTCTTTATTTATAGCAATTATGATTTTATTTAAATACATATTAGATTATTGATAAAAATATTTGCCATATTAAAATCAATTTTCCATACAAATTTCCACCTCAATAAACAAATAAATCTGTATCTACCAAAAATCTGACAACATAGGGACAGTGGTGATTGGCATCACAAGATAATCAGTCCAAAGTCACAAGGAAAAAGTACAATTCATCAAAACAATATAAAAGTACTTCCGTAGATAAATATAAGTTTAATATATCTGTTACTGAAAGATAGCGCAATAGCTATACAGAATGATACACAGACTTCTATCAATGAATGATAGTAAAGCCACATTTAAGTCTTACAACATGCATAACACAACTGAAGCATTATGAAGAATTTACATATCATCAAAACACTTATTTTCCGGGCGTTTACAATGCTTCAAATTATGTTTCCATTCCTGGTAGCCAATCGCCATTGGCTACTAATTTCTGAGGAATTCTTGCAAAAAGTAACCTATTTTAGCAAATTTGTGGAAAAATACTTTAAAGAGGACTATATTTTCACAAATTTTGGAAATTTGGCTACTAATTATTTTAAATTTATGGAAACCTAGTTCAAACATCAACAGTCCCTTAGGTAACCTGCTCCAGTAGCTTTGAAATAATTCTGGTCACACCCTTAGTTCCATTTACTGAACTTGATGACTCAATCATTTAAACTTGGTTATAACTTGAAATAAAGAAGCAGTTTTTAATTTGTATTGATCAAAAGTATCACTGCAGTAGTAACATGAAATTGATCTTGATAAATGACAAGGAATTTTTTCCATAGTGACAATAAAAGTTGTGCCTGCAACTGCATTGCAGATGTGAAAATCCTGTCTCAAATTCCCCGTACATTGTACATGTAACTATATACAGTCAAACCTGTCTATAAAGGCCACCCAAGGGAACCAGTAAAAGTGGCCTTTATGGGCAGGTGGCCTTTATATACAGGTTCAAATAATATGAACAAAGAACAATTGGGATACAATTCTACTGGCCTTTATAAGCAGGTGGCCTTTATATAGAGGTGACCTTTAAGGCAGGTTGGACTGTACTGTATATGTCTTAATGTTCTCATAACTTTAACATATATATTGACAACAGTGATGATGCCACTAGGAAAGTAACACCTACAACACACACCCGGAAAATATTATAACACTTAGTGCATTAACAGCGATGTTGTCTAAATATTTTGATTTCTTTCGTTTGTTTTTTTTTGTGCTGTAATTATATGATATACATGTTCGTCAAATAACACTTCCAGCAAAATTCATACGTCATTCATATCAAAATTTGATGAGTAACTAACAAAGATGTTATCTATTTTCATCCATATATATATCCTGATTAAAAAACATGTAATAACTTTTGATTTTTAGCATATCTAAACAAAATATTATGGCATATGTTTCTGTGCAACAGATGATTGAATTGGCAAATCAGTGCATGTATATGTAATTACCCATATCCACAAAACACATCATGTAAATGGTTACAAATTGATATCATGAACCTCAACATGTGTATGTTCTACGTCACATGATAAATTTGAATGTGTTAAATATTTTCCATCCAAATTATAACTTTTATTATGATGATAAGTACCGGTATAATGACACCCTAATTAGCACCCATGAACACAGATAGATTAGAAAATGTTATTTTTACATCTCATGAGAGAGAGAGAGAGAGAGAGAGAGAGAGATGCTCTATAAAGAAGACATGAGGCAACTGATATGGACCAATTCTATAAGATGTAAGCTAAAATACATCTAATGGTTATATAAAATATGTCACCATCAGGCCATTACTTTATCATCATTTTTAGGAAAATATTACTACTAAGTTTAGGAGCATTTATCCTAAATTGAGAGAAAATGATTGAGAGAAAATGATAATACCCTTAGAGTACTATAAGTAGTAAATAATTTGTGATATTATCATGATTGTGACATATTACTTATAACCAATGACATATGAATTGTCAGTTATTACTTGACAAGTTTTTTACTTATAAACACCTGCCACTATATTACATATACACAATTTACATAAGTTTACTAGCTGTAAAATGTGAAATTCTCAAATGTCATTTACTGAAGAGAGAGAGAGAGAGAGAGAGAGAGAGAGGAGGCAGGGAAAAGGGGATATTTTAACAGACCTGTATATAAAGTTTATCAATTACTACTCTTCTCTAAGCAGAGTCAAACTGCAAAAAATGTTTTTTGGTTCATTGCTTTTAACTGTATTATATATATCGAGATGATCAATTTTCCTACAATAAGATGTGTCCCATTCAGTGGGATTTGAACCTAGGCGGTTAGCGGCAATGTAGTCCATATATGGGGATAAGTAAATAATAAATCCTGAGGTTGCTATTTTTGAATTAACAATGGTGCAGTAAACAAGAGGCCCAGGGGCCACATCGCTCACCTGAGCAACTTGCTAGGTAGAAGCCGAAATGAGTTCAGTATTGAAGTGAGTGCAGGGGAGGGAGGTTTTGTACAAACTGAAATCTATACTTCCTACCGATGCTTTTCACTAAACAATTTGTAAGTATTTCTATGTACCGTAAAAGGTTGATGTTTCGACAAGCCTCGGCTTATTCCGTTACCTTTTTCTTACAGCATTTCAACCAATGAAATAATTTTAAAAAAAATTTTCATCATGCAATCTACCAATCTCAAAAGAGAGAAAATGCATAGGCCGAATACTGTAATCGGGAAATGGCAAATAGAAATTATAGAATACAGCAGGATTTACATTAAAAATTAGCTTTTAAATACAAGTACAATTAATATATTTCTCATGAACAATATATTTAACTTTATATCAAAATACTTATATAAAAGAATACAGCATGGAAAATACACTATTATTTAACCATGATTTGAACAAACTTGAATCTACACTACCTGAGGATGCTTCCATTTTAATTTGAGCTTTCCTGGCCTAATAGTTTTTGAGGAGAAGATTTTTAAAGATTCTCTCTATATATTCCTGTGTAAAACTTGACCCCCCTCTTGTGGCCCCACCCTACCCCAGGGACTATGATTTGAACAAACTTGAATCTACACTACCTGAGGATGCTTCCATTTTAATTTGAGCTTTTCAGGCCTAATAGTTTTTGAGAAGAAGATTTTTAAAGATTTTCTCTATATACTCCTATGTAAAACTTGATCCCCCTCTTGTGGCTCCTCCCTACCCCCGGGGACCATGATTTGAACAAACTTGAATCTACACTACCTGAGGATGCTTCCATTTTAATTTGAGCTTTCCTGGCCTAATAGTTTTTGAGGAGAAGATTTTTAAAGATTCTCTCTATATATTCCTGTGTAAAACTTGACCCCCCTCTTGTGGCCCCACCCTACCCCCAGGGACTATGATTTGAACAAACTTGAATCTACACTACCTGAGGATGCTTCCATTTTAATTTGAGCTTTTCTGGCCTAATAGTTTTTGAGAAAAAGATTTTTAAAAATTTTCTTTATATATTCCTATGTAAAACTTGATCCCCCTCTTGTGACCCCTCCCTACCCCCGGGGACCATGATTTGAACAAACTTGAATCTACACTACCTCAGGATGCTTCCATTTTAATTTGAGCTTTTCAGGCCTAATAGTTTTTGAGAAGAAGATTTTTAAAGATTTTCTCTATATACTCCTATGTAAAACTTGATCCCCCTCTTGTGGCCCCTCCCTACCCCCGGGGACCATGATTTGAACAAACTTGAATCTACACTTCCTAAGGATGCCTCCACAAAAGTTTAAGCTTTACAGGCCGAATAGTTTTTGAGAAGAAGATTTTTGAAAAATACCACAAAGTTTCAATAATTCTCAATTATCTCCCCTTTAAGAGGGTGTGGCCCTTCATTTGAACAAACTTGAATCCCCTTCACCTAGTGGTGCTTTGTGCCAAATTTGGTTGAAATCTGCCCAGTGGTTCGTGAGAAGAAGATGAAAATGTGAAAAGTTTACGACGACGACGACAACGACGACGACGACGACGACAGACAACGGACAAATTGTGATCAGAAAAGCTCACTTGAGCCTTTGGCTCAGGTGAGCTAAAAACTGAATAAGGGCATGAACAACAGGTCACAGAACAATCCAATATGTCAGTTTAATTTATAAAAGGTTTATTGTTAAAGCTGACCAAGGTTGGGATGGTAAGTACAGTCAAACTTATTGACACATAACAGCACAACCAGATAAGTATATAATCTTTTTTATGAGCAGCTGTGGCCAAAGACAAAGCACATTAACAATGTCACTGTTTGTCACAAAATAAACCATACAGATACATTTATGATAGAATACAGCAGAGTACAGCCAAACTCATCAGAATGATATAGACACCATGAAACTTGTCAACACAATGTTGGAACCATATACATCGAAAAAACATGTACATATATATATACTGTACTTCAAGAACGATTTGTGAAAAAATGCATTAAGATTTGCATACAGAACTTTAAACACTTGGGAAAATCCTCTTCAAGTATTGAATTGACTATTCTTGCAATCATTTTTGACTAAAAATAAATAGTTTTCTGTTTCCAAGTTTTTTGAAAGACAACTAAAAGACTCATGCAACTTGTTTAAAAATTCTGAATGTTTTCTTGCAAACAAATAGACTTATTCAGTGATTAAACATTAATGTCTTCAGCTGACAAAAACAAACAGAAAAACCATCAAACTTTGTACTTATTAGTGACAAATGAACTAGCTATAATCACCATAAGGTAATCCAACACATGCTACCAAAATCTACTGCTACTGAATAAGAGTTATTATTGAGATTACTATTTAGAAAGATTGGATTTATTAGTTAAATAAGGTTTTATTTTGCATCGATTACCAATTTTTCAGCCCATCTTGACAACACAATTTTCTCATATTAAGCTCAAGGATGATCTAAGTTCAAGCCCATGTGGTTCATGAGTTTTGTGTAAGTGAAAGAAGAAGAAAGACCTCTTCATCAAATACAAACAGATTAAAATCTGTCAAAATCAAATTAAGCTTCCTAGAATATTAAGAATATAAACCTCTGTGTTAATATATTTTCATTTCATCATTAAATGAAATGTCCATCATTAAATGAAATGTTCAGCATTAAATAAATTGTTTACAGAAATGAAATATTATTGCTTCTAATTAAATCAGAGCAATTTGATGATATTAACACTTCATACACCACACAGCGTGATTTCTGTAAACACTAAGATGGCTGACTGAAACGCGTGGGTTGTTGTCCACAGTATGCTAAGCTAAGGTCATTTAAACAATATTCCGCTACCATATATCAAGCACAAATCCCATTATGACGGAAGATTTGATAGTACCAATCAGTCCTTCTTGTTTACCATTAATTCCCTGGTGTATTTTACAACATACAAAGTTAATATTAAAAGTGACATTATAGCGATGGTGATCGATATTATTGACTACTTTCTCCAGTAGCTACCGTTGGCTTATTTTAAACAGAACATTAAAAAGAACTGATAATAAAGCTGAAATCAGGACGATGTGATGAACTCGAGTTACAAGACAAATATTTGATCAATTCGAGTTACAGGGCAGATATTTGACCAACTCGAGTTTCAGGGCAAATATTTGACTGGATAAGTTTATAGGAATTCAGCAATCTAGAAATTGTCACAATCAATGAACATTATATTTACAATCACAATGTTTTTGCTTCAATGCAGTGTTTGACCTCCATTCTACTGCATGACTCAATGCAGTTGAATGGAGCACACAAGTTTTTTCACAGCGTAGGAATACACTACAACAGTGACCCTGACCTTTAATCTCTGCAATCTTTGGCTTTCATTTTATTTGAGACAGTCCATTTTACTGCATAACTCCATGCAGTACAGTCAAAGCAAATGTCATTCCTTAAATATATACCAGTAATCAGTGCTTCAATGTTGCTAAATTGTAACTTCATTAACAATACTAAAAGAAAATGTTTCAATCTTAAAAGAGTTTTTTTTTTATGAAGAATTTGCTTTATACCGGTACTTTCAGGATTGTTCAAATTCCAAATAAACATGTTAAACCTTAAATATTTAGCATGTTACTTGACTGCGATTTTGTACTAGTTTCTCTCCCTTTTCTCTCTGAAAATAAGTACCGTGTAATAGGGTACATATATTATTCAAATTGATATACAAAATGATACACATTGAGAAACATATATTGTTTGTTTTTCAACAGATAACTTGTTTCAATATAATATGTTATTTTACAAAACAGACATCCATGTTGTATTTGAAGTTGTTGTTAGAACATTAAAGGTGTGTAAATGCTTGCAATTGCAATTCAAACCATTGTTCTCTCCAAAACAAACATGTAGCTTCATGAATTTCAATTACTCTTAAATACAGGTCTGTATTTTTATAATGAATGTGATCAAAACAATAAAATTTTCCGTCATCAAGAGACTCGTGCTTGATATGGAAGTGGAATACTGTAGACAACAACCAACACCTTTTTACCTAAGCATGCTGAGTCATCCAATATGGTTCTGTGACCACTGCGAATAAAGCTGACAAATTTATACTAAATCAGATCATATCATTGAGTCAAATAGCTTTTCATGATCACAACACAGCTGTTTTTCACTTTTTAGAAAGAGTCAATTTTTAAACTATATCATAACCTGCAGCACCATAGCTTGCAATGCCAACTGATTCTATAAAAGCTAAATATAACAGCATAATTCCATGTAGTGCAAGTCTATCAATCATAACACTTGAACCAAAAATTTCAAATTTTGTCCATCACAGTTAACAGCAACACAGGACAATGTCACTATGGTAACAATATTACAAAATCATTGAAAATGATCACACTAAGATAAGTTCACAATCAAAACTTGCTGCAATGTCATAAACAAGCACACACACACACACAACACACACACACACACACACACACGATGTTCAAATCACAATTTCAAAGCAAATTTTTGAAAACTGGCAAAGTAAGTGAAAATTAAACTGTCACCAAGGAAGTGAGGTTGGTGCTCTAGAAGGGTAGGAACATCATAGCTACATCTGCCATGTGTGATTAAATTAACACTGATTAAATTGAATTCGTTGCATTTTTTATTAAAATGTCAAGATATGTTACCATTGATGTTACTGAAAGGCTGTAATGACACTGACTAGCAATAGTTTATAGCTCTCACAATATGACTATCATTAAATTATGAAATTTGTTTGGATGAAAATATGGTGTCTTTTTAAATTGATGCCACTGGCGATATTGGAGATGATTTAAGAGGATAACTATATTGTGTTAAGCTTGCTCACATTGTAATTGTTTTACTTAAGCTGATTATGTATGTCCCATTATATGTGATACTGAGTACATGTTTGCATGAGACACGTGTACATATGTACATGAAATGTTATATGGATTATGGAAATCATGTTATGATGTTATTTAAGCAGTTAATGCTGGATTATCATTGATAACATTACACCAATCCTAATTAATTTCCATTCAGCACACATGTTACCCAAAATAACTTTAATTAAGACTAATTATGTTACAAATGGATAACATTTTGATATCCAATGTGTGACACATTCAATGTATAATAAATTTACTGATAAAACATTGGAACGGAATGGGGTTATGGTGTTTTATGTCAAAAGGATCAATTCTGGGATTGTTTGAAGAAACTTTTTATTTTTTCATGGTTTTTGGAGTCTGATTATGCAATAATAATATATGGTGATCACATAGTACTCAAAAGTCAACCCATGACCTTGCACGTTCCATGGTGTCATGTTTTACCTGAAGTCACTCACTAAGTTGAGTTGAGTAATCTTGTTTTACATCCCAGACAAGAATATTTCACTTATATCAAGAAGCCATCAGCTATAGGGGAAGGGGCAGAAATTTTGCCTGTGTGTTGTGCTGATGGCATTTAAAAGCAGGGTTCTTTACCGTGCCACACTTACCATGACATGGGACCTCTTTTATTTAAAGTTCCCATCTGAAAGAATTGTGACTTTCTTTTTGTAATACCGAGTGCTTTGGCAAAAAAAAACCAGTCACTACCCACTTTTAAGTCTTGGGTCAGACCCGGTCTAGATTTGAACCCAAGACCTCCCAATTATGGAGCGAGCACTCTACCATCTGAGCTACCTCAGTGGTTCCCATAGGGACAAGTGAACAAAGTGATACTTAACAGAATGAACATTTTTGGGTTCTCAATAAGAAATTCATATCTGTTGAGGGACCCATATACAGAAGCCTTAATGAATCAATAAAGAATTTATATCTAATAGAGTGGAATAATAAGGTTCTACACCCCAGTATAGATGGAATGACGGTGAGCCAAACTACAAAAGCCCAATCAATAAAGAATTCATATCTGATGGCTGGCCAAGAAATCCACAAAATCTTGATCTAAAATGTGCTAAAATGACCTTGAAATAAAACAAAAACAACCAGTATACATAGGGCAAGGTCACTAAGATACAAGATGTCAATGACATTAACTTCTACAAACAAACTGCAAACATAACAGTGAAGATCAAAGTTATACAATGGATAAAAAATCAATATACAGTGATCAATATACTATTGATATATAACAAATAGATAAATATGTACAGACCTGTCGCAAGTTTAACGCAGAGGTGAGTAGTCGAAAAAAAGTTGTCGAAGCTTGGTTGCCTAGCATTCAAAGGTGATAGGTTTTGACTGAAAAGCTGCTGAGAGATATATAGCAACTATCGAGATAAAGCTAATGAGCGATCAGCTGCTGAGTCGGCAGTAATTTGTTTGCTCAGTGTTAAACTTTCAACAGGTCTGTTTTGTATAAATCATTGTAGTAAATAAAGCGAACACAGATGTTACAAAATCTGTTGGTATAGTTCTATAGATCACAATAATAGGGTTAACAGACAGGGTTGTACACAATACACAATCCAAAATATCAGATAAATCACTGGGTTTATTAATGATCTGCAGGTAACAAATCATTCACAAACAAATTCATTCCTGAAAATTCATAGCCATTGAAGAAAAAAAATGAATTGAACATATGTTCAATCTGAGTTTATAGTTACACTTTTTTGTCAAATATCTGCAATAAGCAGTTAATTTTGAAGTATAGGATAAACACAGTTTTATAGTCGTATGAACAAAACATTTTCTTTTAATATTGCAATAAGTAGTTAATTTTGAAATATAGGATAAACAGAGTTTTATAGTCAAGTTTGAACAAAACATTTTTGCTTTAATGTTATTGCATTACAAGATGTGACATCACGGTAAATAAAATCTCAGTGTAATGGTTCAATAGAAATTAAAATTATAAATCATCAAGCTATTTAGAAGGTAAAAAACAAACTTAATAAAGTTATTGTTTCAAGATAGTTAATGTCTCACATAATTCATACCACATTTCTATGGCATGCTTGTTTTTTATAGCTATTTCAACGTGTGTGAGACAAGCTACACATGCTGTATCATCAACATTTTTTATTGTGAATCCATTAAATCACTAAAGCAGCAAAACTCTACCTGCAGTGACTACAGATACTTTATAGTTTTTTAATTTTGCGGGGATAAAATTTTGCGGTTCAGACACTTGAACGTATTCACAGGTATAAAATGTTGCGGTGCAGTGGCCAGTGTAAACAATTATCTGTCTGGATTATCTAAGCCTTAGTTTAATGAATGTTACCTGAAAAGAATTACTTGGTATATAATTTTGCGCTATAAAGTCAAACCGCGAATATAGCGATATTAAATCCCCAGTGAATAGTACATTAGACTGGTTTCAGAGCAGAGTTTGAAGATATGTGGATGATTGCTTATGTGTCAATTTCCCCAATGTTTGGTTTCATATGTGGCAATTTTCCCTTTCTTGATTAAAGCATGTTCACAAATATCTGAAAAAACAAGTTCCATTGCAAAAATGAGTTGTGCATGTGTTTGTGGTGTAATTTGTACCTTTTAAATTATGTGTTATTGCATACTAATATATTACTGATCTTTAGCAGGATAACACTACACTGGTCGACAAAGTTGAAAATTGTTATCACACAAAAAAACAATTTTTTATTGCTTTAAACAACAAAACATAAAAAAACAATGGCCTATATACTGACATTAGTGAATACTGCTATCCCATGCCTATCATTATGTTCACTGTTATCTTTTCCTCATTCAATTAGACCAAATATGTTTTATAGCCTAATAAGTATTCACAGTGCACTAATATGACCTGGCATTTTGACATATAATACAAGTATAGGGACAAGTGCTATTGGATGCCAATAACTGTAGCATTGATATAAATGACACAAAGCATCAATATTCATTTCATTTTATTATTATATATTTAAATTGGCTCATTAAAGGAGTATAGTTTTTTATGACTAATTTTAAAATGATGGAGGAAACTAGAGTACCCATAGAAAACCACCAACCATCAACCTTTTTCACTTTAGGATAAACTCTGAGTGAGCTCTGAACCTAGTCAGTAACAGACAAATAAATTGGTGTTGGCTTAAGCTTATTAATGTAGCACCTTGAGGTAAATATTCAAAACATGATCAGCAAAAGATGATATTTAAAACTTTCATGGTTGGCAAACCTATGTATCACTTAGAGTCATATAATGGAGGCCTATAAACTTCTGAGGTTTGGCCTTTATACATACAGTACAGGTCTGTCAGAAATTAACACCAAAGTAACAAATAAATGCCAAATTGGCAGCTCATTTCAGTCCCTTGTTGGATATATTTTGGCAGCTGCTATCTAATTGTTTGCAGCTTTACAAGCACTTGCTATCCATATCTTGGTCACTCAGGTAGCCTAGCTATGACTCCTTTTCATTAGCTCAGTGTTAAACTTTAGACAGGTATGTACTGATTGTGCATATATGTTAACTTTTCATTCTACTAATTACTTTATTAATTAATAACAGTCTATTGATACCATCTTCTTTCACAAAGTGTCAATGAACGTCACAAAGTGTCAATGAACGTCACAAAGTGTCAATGAACCTTAATACAATGTTTTGTTTATGCCAGAAACTGTAACATGCATGTAATAATACAGAATTACATGTTTATATAACCTTAAGTTATGTCATGTTATAAAACAACTTGTCATTGTCGTATAATTCATGAAATCAGCACCATTTCAGTTTTTTGGGTCATTGATACAGTATTACATCCACTTACAGTATGATGAATTGACGACTTCTCACATCCACTATTTTGTAATGCTTTTTTATTAAGGTTTACTGGTCTTATTACATCATTCTGTTATTCTAGGATTCAATGTCATGAAGCAAAAGTGAAGAGATCAATCTGACTGAAAAACCTGTACTTGGCAAAAGCCAATACATTGAAGAATGAGGCATAGTACAGGTTAATGATAAACTACCAAATAAGACATATCCAGAAAACACACACACACACACACACACACACACATTGGGACCAATGACTGTAAAACTCCTGACTTTGAACAGGCACTTTAGTTTATGGCTAATGGTATGGTTATAGGCTGTTGGAGGGCCCCAACTACAACTATACTGTAGTTCGATTATTTTTATGATTTGAAAGGGGCCTGAGCAAATTAGCATTAATCATTGGAACCCTATTCCCATAGTAATGGCTATAGAGGAGTACATTATGCAAGCATGTATTAAAACATCATTATGATAAGGAAAATTTGTTTCTAAATGCATAATGATAGGGCTAGTTAGATCGAGTGGAGAGAAGTGGAAAAATGGAATTTTAAGTGTCCAAGCAAAAATAATTCACTTATGCTGATCGAGACAGTAAGAGCAGTGATGGTGGCAAAATAAAATCACTTATCTTTGGCAAGTGAACTGAGAACCTTTGAATTAACATTCTCACACCTAAGGATCTGTATGATTGGGATTCAAACCTTAAGGCACCATGAAAGGCTGTCATCTTAAGGTTGGCATCTTAAGCAAGCATGAGTGGAGATCAATAAGTCATTAAATCATTAATTAACAAATAGTCCAACCTTGTTATTACTAAGAAAGCTGAGTAAATACCTAAAGCTGATTCCCTTAATTACAGATTCTTGAACACAATAAAAATACTCATCCCTAGAAAAGAATCTAATTTGTATGCATTGTCTTGAATATAACCTTTACCATTTATCAAATTCAAATATGACATAAATTCCACAACAATGTCACGGAACATAAAAACATGTATGACGTGGGTGACTGGAAATGGTCATTATCATCATCAGTATATCAGAGCATACATTATTGATCAGTCCTGACTTTGATCAACGTCCACACATATATCTATAATAACTCCAAACAGCAAACATCCATTATTTATTGGAAAATTGATTGAAGATCTATGATGAAAGGTAAAATTGTAAATAATTTGATATTGGCAATAAAGGATAATGTAATTTGTAAGAATGCAGTCAATTAGGTACAATTACAAAAATATGTTTACATGTAGAAATATATTTTTTTAGATTAAACATGGTATTAGAACAATTTCTGTTTCATTTAACCTCTAGAAAATGGGCAATTAATTCCTTTAAAAAACTAATTGTGATTCTTTTGCAAAAACTGATCTTGAACAACCTGGAGCAGGTACAAAAGTTATGAACAACTTTTTTTTATTAAACAACTGATTTCCAAAAATATTTATAAAAACGTTCTTAATGAAAGATTTCATAATGCTGAAAAAATTTAGAACCCTTCTTAAACTGTTCAATTTTAGTTAACATTTCCCTATAGTTCTTGTGATTTTACAGATCAGCTCTGAAATTAATATTTTTTTAAATAAAATAAACCCTGAATTTGAAATGAATCTAGATAGTGATATAATTTAGATAGTGATATAATGATATAATAAGTAATTTGAAATGAATATATATATATATATATATATATATATATATATATATAGAATTAAGTATCAGAAATTAATTGTTTATCAAATGAAGGATAAATAAGATGTAGTCAGAGTTACTGAGTTAGAGACACTGGTTATGTGTTTTCACATCACGTACACCATCACTTCCTTTATAACAACCCCACACAACTTTCTTGGAATACCTCTACAATCAATACAGATTATCATGAAAACAAAACAATTTTTCATCTGCAACCTTGATATCCTTAGAAAGTATCTAGTGATTTTTTAAAAAAAGAGGCAGGAAAAGGAAAAATACAAAAAAACTACCAAAAAAATGGTTTGTTAGTCTTGATCAGATAATACCCAATTCTTGTAAAATTCTGTGAAGCAATCAATAATGGCCTCCATTGCTCCTCAGTGTCAGTGAGAAGAAATAATCAACAACTTTCTACTGATGACGAGTAACCAGTTTATACCAGATACTTACCAATCTAAATCCACTTATACGATGGTCAAAATTGTAAATTCCAGGCATATAAACCCCCAAATTTAACTTAAAATTTCACATTTCAACATCAGTTATAAATTAATTTCCATGAAAAATATGTAAAATATCCTTCATATACAATATTTTTGTTAATATTGAGTTAACTGTATCCGATCGAGATAGACACACAGCAGCAGCCGAGCGGATCAATAATTTGCAATGTATTATGGGATAGTAGTCGATCCTTCTATACATATACCAATATTGATGAAACCATGTCAGATTACAGAGAGAGAAGAGGATTCTGGTTAAACTTCCTTTAGTTGTCTGTCAATAGTCGGAAAGGCTGGGGAGGTCAACTCTAAAGTATTTTCTTGACCTAAATTTCTTGTCGGAAATTAAAATGTCTTGTAAAATGTCAATAGAGGAGTTTAACATTGTTTATTACGCATGCGCAAGGCCCGTGACCTTACGAGATTGGACGCGATTGAACGTGATTTGCAATCGAGGGGGCAGTCGTAATAAAGGTCTAAGGCTGGTAACGCTTTTAAATAGTTAAACATTGCCGTAAATGGGATATATTTAAATTCATTCATGAATAAATATATTTTATGTGACAAAACTATTTCTTACTAATAAATTTATATTTTCTTTAATTCAAATATGTTATTTTTAATATTTTAGAAATTAAAACTATCAAGAATTAAAAAAAACAGTTAAAATTTAAAGATGATAAAAATGAATAAACCAAATTAAAGAAGTATAATTAATATATTTTGTTTAGCATTTTAAACTTTAAAAATAAAACAAAATGGTTACGTTTGCTATAAGGACAAAGATATGATACTATTAATAGGCAGTCTATAGCTAGAAAAACAATCTTGAATACATACAAGTTTGTGGAAGAACTTTATCAGTTGTTCTTTTCTTGAAATAGTATCAAAACTTATAAAGTTTACGCCGATGTGGGAGAAAAATGAATCGATATATTCTGTATACATGTATATAATTGCCTTTGACAGAATTACATTTAACTAATTTTAATTAATTAAACGAACCCAAAATTGATGTACCTATGGCGATTACAATTACATTTTATTCTTTCCCTTACCCAATATTTGCTCCAAGAAATATGATGCTCCTCATATCTACATGTTACATTACTGTTTATTAAAAAGTTTCTCGTTGATGAATTGTTTATCCCGTAATGTATTACCAAGATTATGGTGTTGAAGTCTTAATCCGTTAATTAGTATCCGTAATTCACATACTTCCGCACACCTGTCAACATTACCGGATGACTCAATACATGACACGTACCGACAAACGACAAATAAACCCCTTTATGGTCAGCATCCATCGATAACATTAAGAATTTACAAGTATCGTTTAATCAATTACACAAACTTCATCAAACTTAGTCAATATACACTGATATACAAGATAATATCAAACATATAAACTGATAAATGAAATGTATGAATGTTAGAGAATATTGTAAAAGTATTTAGAATGTGAGAAAGTAAAAAAAGAATAAATAAAAATAAAAAATAAAATAAAGATTTAAAATATTCAAAGTGCATATTGATGCGGCATTCTAGGTCATGTTTCAAAATGTATTTATTTATTTATTTATTTATGTATTTATTTAAATAATCTTTAATTCAACCTTGCATCAATCATAATCCAATATTACATTGTGGGTACTTATTGGGTCAAAATTACTTTTCAGTCTTATTTATTTATTTATTTATTTATTTATCTATTTTCAGACGAAACACTTTAAGAAAATAAAATATAATGTAGATACATTTATATGTATTACATATACTAAGTTTCATACTAGCACATGTATACATGTAGGTAATAGGGGAATGCCCCCTGGCTTGCAGACGGTACACTTTCTTACCTCTAACCATAGAGAGTAATCAAGGGAGATAAAATTGTTAAACTCCCGTATTGGTGATAAACTAACATTTTTATGTAATGGATGCAGTTCAAGTTTCTTTTTATTCTTTGTGTGTGCCATTAATGATATAATACAAGTTTCTAGATTAAGGAAACTCTGACACATAGAGGAAAACTGACAAATAGAAGGTCAATGAGATACTGTTCCTTGATTATTTTTTTAAATAGTTCACATCACTACATTTTGTGTTCAATCTGAGGCTCATGGAAACATCATGAACTTTTGAAATAATCCTCATTTTGTGTGCAATATAGCTCTTCTGTAGATAAATATCAAGGCCATGCACTAAACACATAGTGAAGAACTCAGAAAAGCTTTAAAATACATTTCAAAAACAGCATTTCCACTGAAATTCAATTAAAACAAAGATTAGTTCTTGCAAAATCTATCAAGATTCAGTATTAAATTTCATTATTTAAAAATTTATTTTATTTGAAATCATGCAAAGTCATTTAAGTAGATTTCAGTTGAGTTAAAAACCTTGATGATAGAATACAGCTATCTAATGACACTGTGGTAAAGTTAGCTAACTGGTTCTTCTGGTTACATGGATATCTGCAAAATCCACAAATTGTTACAAGTGGCTCACAGTGGTTTCAAACCATTTTACTTTTTCAGCTTATTTGTTTCAATTAGTAGCTTGACATATAAACACATTTAGCTAAAGATTTTATCATCTAAGAAAACACTTCCACAAAACCTAGGTTCAAGATCTAAGTTGCCAAAATAGATATTGGTCATTAAATTCTTAAAAATGACGATTTTGGCAATTATTATTGTTCCTTTTTTATAAGATTTTAAAAAACCATTTAGTATACATGAATATTATTACAAATGAAAGAGAATATTCATAAAGAGTCAGATGGTCAATGGAACGAAAAGATAAAATGTATTTTAATAAAGTGACCGATTCGGTCATTGACCATTCAATTACCTGTCACAAACAAATACATTTGTCAAACAAAAACAACCTTATTTTACTAAGAAAAAAAATCAAGACAAATTAGCTCTTAATGTGATTTACTAAAAATATCTTTTTGATCCTTAACAAACATAAAACTAGCACAGTTTACCCTAAGAACTTATGCTTTATTTCTACAATTGGCTTAGCTAACTCTGTCAGTATCCTTAAGGTTACAGCAACATTCCATCAACAATTTCTTATTAAATTTGGAATATAAGGATTGTCATAAACCTACAATAACAATTATGTTTTATGATATAATTTACAGAGAGCTGTGGTTATATAAAGACAAAATACAAAAATAGACCAAACTTGACTTGTACCAGATATGTTGCTGTTTTAAACAATATTGTAGATCTATTTATGTTTTCTATGACCAGAGGGTTGTTTTGAAGTCTCTATCATTGATACTAAAGTATTATCATAAATAAGATGGGTATTTCTAGATTTAACTCTTGATGGTAACAAATGACACCACAAGACAATCTTTACAAAATTAACATGACACTAAAGCATAGATGTAGTTTCTTTAGCTTGTTACAAATCTTCTTAAGGCTTCTCCTTATATTTATCTATTCTTTGTTAGAAAACAACATTGAGTTGTTAAGTGCTTTATTCTACAAACCCATTATTCTGTTCATTCAATACACTTTTTCTGATTTGCATGTACAGTCCTTAGTAAGGATTTTACTTAAGGATGATCATCTTAATGCTAAGTGCACTTCACAATTATAAATTTAACACATCAATTTTTTTTTAAAATTAAAGCAAAATCCAAAATAACCAAGACTTAGTTATCATGAACTTTAACTTGCATTTCTTGAGTATTTTGGGATTAAGGCGACATAGAAAGGTTTTTAGAGCCTTCTGAAAGTGCTCATAAAATGCATCATTGGATAACATTTTAACATTGGATCCATTTTATAACCATACAGTGATCTCAGCATATCTTGTCTTGTGTGTTTATATCTGATGTTGGTTGCTGCAAGATGTGTTCTTGGTAACAATGGTTTGCACCAACAACAAAATTTTCAGCTAAAAGTAATTACTTATCTTTAAATAAATAACAACATTTTTACTTGCATTTCAGTCATATTTAAACCTTATTAACATTTACTATTTAGTTGTAAAAGTTGAATGTTTGATGTCTTGAACTGTGTGCAATCTAATAAGAAAACGAAAAAGTTATCACCAATTCAAAGGTAAAACCTGTACATGGACTATGATAAGGGTGTTTTCAGAATGCTTAAACCAAATAAAAAAAGAGACCATTAATTATAGGCTATATTTAAAGCTTGTAACTTATATAAATATTACTGCATATATCCAGTTAAGGCAATGGAATAATTACTGGAAAATCAATACCAGTAATATTGCTTCAGAATATATAAACGCAACCAATTACGACAACGTCAACTGTACCTATGATGAAGGCTTATGTAAATGTTTACAATACTGGTCAATATTCCACCACAATGGGTTTGATTAAATATGAGGTTCTTAATTAAACATGCCACTAAATAGCAGTATTTACATGTAAAATATAAACGCCTTTGATGGTGAAATAGTAAAAATATTGATATTTGTATAGAAATATCTCAGACAATCGTGAATCATAAGATTATAGTCAATAATTGAAAATTCAAATAAATCTATAGATTTCAAATAACCGATTCCAAATCTAAATCATTTGAAAGCAAGATGACAAATATATGAGTACTGCTCAATCCAGGAAAAAAGTCCCACAACCAAAACCTTCAAAATAGTACTGCTCAATCCAGGAAAAAAGTCCCACAACCAAAACCTTTAAAATTTTATAACTTTATTTTAGAAACAATTGGATAACCTATAGGCATGTCGAAGTCTAGCTCACTGAACATTCCTTCTTGGTTATCACTCAACTGTTCACAATGTCTACAGTTACAGAACATCCAGCAATCAAGTTTGGCAAGTCAGGATTTTCTTTAGTCATATATCAATTTCAAAACCTGCATATTTAAATATCAAACTAGAAGATTATTCACAAACACATGTGATGAGCCTGTATAGAAGTGGCTACTTTGCCAACTTTGAGAGAGTGCAGGCAAAAATATGAACAGAAAGGTTATCCAAGTACCTGGTGGCCACTTTAGGCCAAAAAAAACTCTTTTCAAAAGTTCCTGGCTACACAATTTAAATACTCAGCTTTTCATGAAATGCCACTTATATCCCTAGAAAGTGTGTAAAAATCTGTGGAAATATGAATAGTGCTATGTTTTTGACTATATGGACATATCTCTATATTTCTCAGGGTTACAACACCATTGTCATGTCTTTGGTTGCATGCCCTTGATGTTATGCACAATGCTGTGGTTACACCTGTACCATATTACAAGATGACACAACAATGGTCTGTGTAATAAGAGAATGTCATCAATACCAAGTTGTAACATGAATTATGTTACATGACCAAACATTACACTACAAAATGTAATACACAGAACTAGATTATTATGGAGGAGTTAGGTAAGGTTTTATGTAAAGAAAACAGTTCCATCCATCATTAAGGAAACCTTATAAAAAGCAAGTTGGGCTGTCAAAATCAACACAATTTATCACCAGTAATAAGTATTGAATAATTACTTTTATTTAACTCTGTATTTGAAAACTAATCTTTTGGTGATATGGCTTTCACTGAAATAAAAAGGTTGAAACATTCAAACATCTGTCATGTATTTACATTTTCCAGGTTTAATTTTCAACATACTCATGAAAATGCAATCATTAGTGTATGATGTTGATATTAATTCATGAGGAAGCTTAAGTTAACCCTGCAGATGTTTTAAGACAAAGCCATGGATATGACACAATGACATCAACAAACTTGTATTTTATTTCTGAAGCAAACTCAACCTTGCAGGATTAGACTGTGAATGTCATCCATAAGGGCCACTGTAACCTGCAACTCATTGTTTGATAAAAATATAATTGTTTCATTATTGGAATCACGGTTGCCACTAAGTAAACTAATAACAATAAAGTTAAGCATTTATGTAAACAAAAAATTCTCAAATTAACATGACTGGCTGTGACAATTCATCCCCCTTAATATTCAGTTCAAATTACTGTAGGACTGAAGAAGGTCAATTTGTTATCCAATTACAAGGTGCTGCTTGCCAACTACTAATGCCTCACTAAAGTCTCTGTGATGACTGATTAAATTAACATTTCCAGTTAAACCAGAGAACCAGAGTAAGTAAGCTAATGTTAACATGGTTGCATTTACTGATATATTGAGAGGCACTTGCTAGCTACAGGTGCCTCAATGAAGATTTTGTAATGACTTACTAAATGAACATCTCCTTGAGTAAAAACAGAAACAGCTAAGGTAAACATTAAATTTACTGACATATTGAGGGATGTTTACTGGCTATGAGTGCCTCACTAAATGAACATCTCCAGTAAGACCAGATACAGCAAAGATTAACAATGTTATATTTAGAGATTTATTGACACTGCTGTATTCAATCTCACTAAAATCAGTTAATAGAATCCTGACTATTTCTAAGAGGCTAGGTTTTTTTTTCTAAATATGAGGGTGTCTAAATTTATATCCTATGTGATCATTAGCTTGTGTCACATTGTTATATTTAGTGATTTATTGAGACTTCAATCTCATCAAAATCAATGTCTCAATATTTTACATTAAACAAGAATCTCCCTCTCGGAGCACCTGGTGTCACTTCCCTCTCGGAGCACCTGGTGTCACTTCCCTCTCGGAGCACCTGGTGTCACTTCCCTCATGGAAGTTCATATATTTCACTAAATTTGCCAGTTTGCCAAGTTTCTACTTTCTTTTTGGATTGTGATTTAATTATGGAATTGTATCTTTGTTTTTTGATAAATAACATTGCTCACAGTAAATCAATAAAAATTTAGTTATTTATAATTAACAAGAATGACAGACATGTTTAAATAAGTTAAGGTTTCTATTTAATAGTAAATAACATGCTAAAATTCAATTTCTGATACAATAACAGTGCACCTAATGCAGTGATTTTGTTTCCATGACATTCATTAGTAACAGCTAATCAATTTCATCCAAATTATACATGCAAACTTAAGACACCCAATCCTGACAAAATCAATCTGGTCTCTCTCAGATCCACTTTGACTTTTAGAGAATCCTCGAAGTTAAGGAAATAACAAACAAAAACATTTAACTACTCTTCATTAAAATCTAGTTTATCACACATATATACACTGAGGTTAAACCACATAAGGATGTGTTTCTGACAAAGTCTTTGCTGTGTTATTTTGCTTCTAAGAAATAATACATCAATACAAAATAAATATTACAAGTCCTATGTCCATTCAGAAAATGAAATATAATTGGCGTTTCACCTTTTGTTAAAATAACACCTTCTAGTTTTTAATTTGAGAAAATTTTTCATCTTTTTTAATAATGGGAAAATTGAAGTTCTTAATATATCACAACTGGCTTGCAATAGCAGCAAGGATCCTCGCTGCAAAGATGTCATGACCATGTCTGAAAATTTTGTGGCTCAGAACAGCAATGTACAACTGGATTTACATTTAAAAAAATTATTTGCTCTTGCATTAGTATTGTTTTGTGAATTTTAATGATCAAACCCAGAGATTTTCGTAATTTTTCTTCAAGGGAAACTACCTACATTAGGTAGTTATAATGGGCAAACTAAATCAGTGATGAGTGCTTAATTAACTATAAATAATATGTGATCTTAGATTCCAAAACCATTAAATTAAATCTTGAGCAATAATGTCTGGGTTGAACAAAT
The DNA here is from genome assembly GCA_021292105.1 of Anadara kagoshimensis. Lineage (NCBI taxonomy): Eukaryota > Metazoa > Mollusca > Bivalvia > Arcoida > Arcidae > Anadara > Anadara kagoshimensis. Next base: position 70,069,906 of record CM037865.1, on the reverse strand, counting down.
GCTGTAAAACCTGCTGTCATGCCAACAAGTTCATCTCTAAAATTAAGACTTTAATAAAAGAAAAAGTTAGTTTACATATGCAGGTCTCCCGCATCATCCTCAACTACCTTGGGATGGGATAGATTTTTCTAAATATGAGGGTGTCTAAATCCTTTATATCCTATATAAGAGCTTTAGTGGGGGTCACACATAACCTTAAACATTCACATACCAGTTACAGCCCAAAATTGTAAACAGCTTTTTAACTAAGAAAACTTGATAACTGGAGCTTTCTCAAAATTTTCTTTAAGTTTATAGATAAAAAACAGTGTATGTTTGCGTGTTGAGCAGTGAACATTATAACATTACACAGCAATGGTCAGTGTTTTCCATAAGAGCCAGCAACAGGCAGATTTGACTGCCTAAAACTCCAAGTTGACCAGTTAGAATCCGTAAAAACTGCCTTCAGAAGACCTGAAAATTGTTTTTGACCTAGGCGTTCCCTTGACCCCTGGCCTGTTGGATTAGTCTAGCTACCTTCTGCTACAAATTTTTAAACGGAAATTACTGAATATTTACCTACCAGGTTTCAGACATTGTAAATGGTTAAATCACATGTGATTTTAAATTGACCAATCACAGATCAAGACAATTATAGGCACATAATAGCCAATGACAAATCAAGCTAATGGAACTTGATAAATGGCCATTTTTAATTGTTAACATTTTCTGTTGAAGTTTTTTTCTATTTACTGTTGCAATCAAAAACGAACATACTAATTCATATCAAAATCAAAATACCAAAGCAAAGTAAAACTTTGAAACTGGCAAATTAGGTTAAAAATGAAAACTTCCACCAAGGAAGTGAGACCAGGTGCCCTGGATGGGTAAACACCTGCTAAGCTAGTTACACCAGCAATGTGTGAAACTGATCAAATGGAACAATGCAACTGATTAAACCTAGACAGCAGTAAGCTTTTAACACACTAAGTAATTGTTGAGATAAGTTCATTTTTCTTTCTTCATGCCTTTTGTTACCATGGCAATCCAGTGAAGTTCAGTTTTGATTTCAAAAAAGCAAGATAAAATCGGTCAACATGAAATAATTATTAATATGGAATCTCCATGCTAATTTTACATAAAAAACAAGGACTTAAAACCTATTTCTTGAAGGGTTTTGTTTTTACATATGATTATATCTTTGTGAGTTTATGTAAACAATCGTTACGATGGTACGGGGGGTTATGCATGGTATAAATAATGAAGACTGATCAATGTGTAATCAAGTAAAATGTTTTATCAATGGAAATATTGGACTTTATATAAAACACATTTTTACTTTCTCTCATTTATTACCATTTGTTTAAGATGAAAATGTCGATAAAACACTCAGGAAGAAAAAATGTCTCCGTGTTCGAGTTAAATTTTATTATCACGTAAATCGGATGATGGCACGGTCGGAAAGTTTGACTTAATGCTTCGTTAAGCTGCTAGTCATGTCGTAAGATTATAGACTTTAATATCAGGTATAACTCTCACTGAAAAGATGTTTAATCTGTTTACTGAACTAACAAAGGAAACGAAAATAGATTTGGTTGTGTTTGAGTGTTTAATCAATTACAGCATTGGTTGAAATGGATTGATCGGTTATCCGGATAAAGTCCGGTGAATGAAGCTGTAAACACAGTCCAAGTACAGAAATGAGATTCTCTATAGATTAAAGTATATATAATACACTACAGATACATTGATCACCATGGCAACCATGACGTAAATATTAGACAAATTTCTGTGTGAATGTCAATAAATGTTGTTTACAATAATAGACAAAATGCCTTTTATACCAAATTGGTAAGAAGTGATCGTGACAATCCAGAAAATTTCCAAACCAATCAATAGTTACCCACTTTAATGGAAAATATCAGAAAAATAAGATGTTCACAATTTATAACAAGTAATTAAATAAGACCCATAATCTAATTCTCTGTATAAACTTAGACATCTATACAAGGTATATGGCTGTATCAGGGTGTAAATTCTGACACATTTAAGTCATGGTCCATACAGTCTGGGAATAAAATGAACTGTATTCAAATCAAATTTAAGATAAATTATAAAGGTCTATAACATCTCAATAATGTATATTTATAGTTCAAGTTCAAAACCAAACTTATAGGACACAGGGGAATTTCAATAAATAAAAGGCCAAATTATGAGAGTCTAACTGTATCACATTTGAATTCAAAACAGCTGAGCAAGAAAAGAACACAATTTTGAATCTGGATCAACCAAGACCTTTCACACTTATCCAAATTTGAGATTAATAGAATCTTACACCAGTAACAGGGTAAGACAGAGATATCTCTGTCTTACCCTGTTACTGGTGTAGGATTCTTTTTCTCACACATTTGCAACATAAAACATGATTTGTAAACAAACAATTGCATCAAATGTTTAGTTTTCATGTCACCATCCGTGCATGGTGAAAATGATATAATCAATTTTTGTTGACGTTCTCACATAAAATGATTTTGACGTCATCAATTAATCGTGTGTAAGTGATTGTGACGTTGAGAAATTGTTGGTTGACTTCGGAACTTTTCTTAGCTTATTAAGTACTTTCAACGATAAATCCAGAGCAGGTTTAACTACGCGGGCAATTTGGCGTGTAGCCTGTCTCAACCCTAGGGTGAGACAAGGAAATCCCACATGGGTAAAAACGCAGGATTTCTATGTCACAGGTGTGAGAAATTTTTGTCTTACCTACACTCTTTCTGATGTAGGATTAAATTTAAGATGAATTAGAAAGGTCATCAACATTTTAATCATGTATATTTATAGTTCAAGTTCAAAAGCACAATTATAGGACAGAGGGGAATTTGAACTTTTGAATTTTAATATTGTAAGAGCTTGTATTGTTCAACTGGCACTTTTTACGCATTTGAATTCTAGACTGTTGAGAAAGTGAGAAACACAATTTTAACCTGGATCAACTAAGGCTTTTCAAACCAAAGTATTCATCTGAGTTTGAGATATCTCAGTCTTTCACTGATACTGGTGTTGTTTTCTTTTTCTCGCTCATTTGCAGCTACAAAAACAAAATTTGTACATATGTTCCATTTCATACACTTTCTTTATATCAAATAGGAACTAAATCTTCTGTAATGGTTGTTTATGGGTTTTCTGTTTATAGTAATGGTTACCATCTTGGATTTGGACTGTCATGTCCGACACAAGTTTTAATCTACATCAACAAAAGCTGTTCTTACCAAAGTTTTTACCCAGTACTTTCAGAGAAGATTAGCATTTACAGATGCACAGATACAGGCATGCACAGTTAGCCATGCCATAAGCTCAGCAAATAGAGACAAACCAAATTCTGATTTAAGAAGAACACTTGAAATAATGACAAATTTGTGTTTAAAAATCATATGTGCAGGTGTTCAAAAAGAAAACGACAGAACAAATAAAATCAACTAAGGTTCAAATTATTTGGGCCTTATGTGCCAGAGGGCACGGAGAGGATAGGTGAGGTGAAGGTTCAAATCATAACAACATTTGTGTTGTTGAAGTTCTATATTCTAATCTGCTTACAGTAAATCCAGATTCAATGTCACCATTTGGTCAGTCACAATGGCCTTATGATAGGGTTGTTGTAAATTGAGATACATAAGAAAATCAGGCTTTGTCACTTCAAAATACTGAGGCAATAGCTGAGATGACAAAGTTTTAGAGGACCATTATAATAAGGTTTTGCTGTAACACAAAATAATTATATAGACTTTGTTTTTCTAGAGTTAATTAAAACCGTATAAAATAAATGTGCTTTTCTCATGTGACTTGACAGTTTCTGGCCTTTAAGCATAAAATGTTCAATATAATTTTGACAGTTTTTGTAAGGACTTTCCCACACATTAATTTAGACCCCAGAAAACAACTTATTGATTTTTTGCAGTTCAGAAACAGCAGAACGAATGACAGTTCCACAGTAGAAAAACATCCATATAAAGCTGTTCTCCAATACTCCCCTGTGATCTGTCATTATTCTAGTAATTATTTTCATGTTTAAACTCTTTATTTCTGTACGGACACATATGAATGCCTTTTAAGTATAACATTTGTTTTCTTATCACCTACCATGCAGGCACAAAGACATTATTACAACAAAATATAATTACTGCTGCAACTAAAATCAATCAATATTAATAAAATTGATCCCCATATCTCAATTTGTAACTGTGTACTTACAGATAAAACAGAATTAATTTTTAGTTTTATTTTCATAGAACTGTATAATAATTTGATTATCGGTACGATGTCATATGAAACACAAACATAGGTGTGTCAGTAATCTAATTTAGTCACTGGTTTATCTCCGATTCATTACAATGGTGGAATACCAAAGGAATTGACATTTTGCCGGCCACACCTTTTATGTTCCGACAGTGGACGCAATCACGATACCTCAGCAGCGTCGTGGCACCTTATGATGTACTAGTACCAGTGATGTCATTATGTGGCACAATTCAGGATGAGTTTTCATTCTTGTTGCATCTAACTCAAACGTACTAGGCCTTTGTTGGAACATTGTGGGCATGGCCGGCGATATGTCAATTACATTGAGGCATCACCAGCCACATTTCATATTTGAATTTAGTGTTGATCAATTTATTTAGTTAATTTTATAAATAAAAGAAATCTTATCTGACTTGAATCTCTAGTCTTTACTTCCTATAATGGTATACCATTGTGGTAGTTTTATTGGTGGCTTGCTTGCTAATGCTCCTTATGTGGAAAGTCAGGGTTTGAACCCTGAATTGGTCTGACCAAGGCTTGAAAACGGTAGTTGCTGTTCTTTCACCAAACACTAAGCATTTAAAATTAAAGTTGCAATGTGCATTTCACAAGAGGCCTTAAAACTGATATCAAAAGTTACCCCAAGATGGGATACATTTGGTGTATTGAAGATTTAATAATAGCAGACTAGATGAACATCTGCAAACAAACTATAGATGCTAAGCTATTAAGTCTACATTGTTAGCTATGTATAAATACATAGTTCTAATTCATCAAACATTTTTCATATCCTTCTTTTTTATTATTTTAATTAAATTTTGTGTAAATAAAGATCACTCTTACAGTTATTACATTTTAGCAAACGAGTTAATATGATTTGGAATAATGAAAGTTGAACCTCAAGCTAGACATTTAATCATTTAATCTGTGAATGTTTCTACTCCTGGTAACCAAAATCGCCATTGTCCACTTATTCCTGAAAAATTCTTTCAAAAAACTTACATACTTTTAGTACATTTTTTAAAAAAAATACTTTAAAAATAATTTAAATAATAAGAATATTTTTTTTTAAATTTCAAATATTTTGGAAATTAGACTCATTTTGGTAATAATTTTTGGAAATTTGACTCACTATAGTCGTACTTTACAATTTGTGGAAACCTAAAATCTGGAAATGAACTATTTAAGTGGGTTTTACTAAAGATCATAAATTATGTAAAACTTAAGAGATCGACTAATGAAGCCAGATATATACAGTTATTAATAACAACAGCAGCTTAAAATGAATAAATTGAGCAGAATAAATTAAGCCTGATACAGTCAGAAAAGGTCTGATTGATCAGATATCAACCTGTTTGTATAATCAATATCACAAAAACAAAACCTGTTACTTGATAGATAACGATATAAAAAAAACTTGAAAGCTTGATTGAATACATTGAAATTAAATAGCTTGTGGTGGTTTTAGCACAGCCAAACTGAATCACGTCAATGGTAGGATACAACAGCTTAAAAAAGTGTTAAGCTGTAAAATTAAAAAAGTAAATCAATGGAAAAGTGGGCTAAAGTATCCCCATCTCTTTCAAAATCAAAAGGCGCCAGTTAAGTGGATTAATGACTAATAACAAACCTCCCTTTATTATAACATTAAAGATAAATCAGAAAGAGACCTTTCCTAAGTTATAACTGGTTATAGAATGCTTTTATACCAAAAGAAGATAATATGAAATGGATTGTGACTATATATAGCAATATCAATTTGCATGTTATTTTTGAAAACATAATTCATAGACTGTAACAGTATATTGCTATATATAGTCACAATCCATTTTATATAATCTTTTTTGGTATAAAAGCATCAACAATCATTCATTTCTTCACAAAAATTAAGCATAATAAACTGTGTTATAATGCTCATCAATCCTTAAAAACACAAAACCCATTCCATCTCTGTTTGCCAATATATAAAAACATCTTTCAATTTAATGCATAACTTTACAATGCAAAATTTTTACTGAACATATGTGTCTAAAATTGTGGTTTTACTGTACCAATACACCATGAAATGAAAATATCTGCAGCTCAAACCAACTCGAGTTAATGATATGTATCTGCATTTGCATCTCCTATCTATGTTGATACTATGCACCAAGTTTCTTGAAATAGTGTTCCATAGGTTTGGAGAATTAGCATAGACAAGAATTTCGGACAAACAGAACTCAAATCTTATATCCCCCTCTTTCTTTGAAAGGCAGGGGATAACTACATATGTGAGACTCTATGCTAGTCATGAACTGAGTATCAGATGTTTAAAATGTTGAGACACATACAGTACAGACCTGTGGAAAGTTTAACACTGTGCTAGGGAAATGGAGCCGATCTCAGTTGCCAAGTGGTCGCACTATGGATACCTGTTGACCAAAAAACTGCCGGAGGATAGAAAGCAACTGCCGAAAAGATCTAGCTTCTCATTCAGTACTAATTTGTTATCTAAGTGTTAACTCTCGACAGGTCTGTACTGTAGTTCTTAGCAACAGCCAATCACTTTGCTAATTAATTGGTATGATCAATTTGATTGATTCACTGGTTAATTGTTGCCATCCCAATTCTATATATTTATGAACACATAAGGCTTGTATTTAACTAAAAAAGTGTTTCTCAAATTCCTATACCAGCATAGGTTCATCAGTCTGGTGCTTTATAATCTTGGATTCCGGTGTCACTAATTGACTGGAAGAGCAATTGTAACTCTGCCTTAAATGGTAAGGCTGATTAACCTCAAATACATTTGCTATTTGCTACTACCCATTTACTTAGAGGTTGTGTGAGCTGTCATATTGTGAAATAAATGTCTTGCAAGAAATAACACAGTTTGTCTGGGAGGGGATCAAACCCACAACCCATGAATTATAAGTATGCAACCTTCACCTTAGGGTGAACTGTCACAATGTGAAATAAATGTCTTGCAGGAAATAATACAGTTTGTCTAGGAGGGGTTCAAACACACAGCCCATAAATTATGAGTATGCAACCTTAACCACGTCTTCATAAACCATAAAAGAGCAACATCAAAAATACTTAGATTTTTTTTGTCTTTTAATTGTTTTAAAATGGGATGAATCCTTTCTCCAGAGATTAGAATAAGGAAAGGAAAAATTAAAGGGATACTGAAGTCTAGCCAATTTGACCAAAATATGATAATTTATGGTAAATTATGATATTGAAAATTTCACAATTCTATTCGCCGAAATAAAAAAAGATATAGAAGTTTAAAAAATCAAAATTTGTAACCTTGGGCCATTTTGGAACTCTTCAATCGGGAGGTACGAAAACAGGTTGTGACGTCATGTGTGAACAAACAAACTTCATATCTACTACTTATATATATACGGAAGTGTCGCATTATATACCCTGTACTTACGAGTTACCTGTAATTAAGTCCTTAATTGACTGACTAGATATACTAATCCACTTATTAATAACTAACGAGACATGTATATTGACACTTCCTGTACTATTTACCAACCATATTTAACTGCTTCAGCGGTTGTGTATGTTATACACACCTTGTTTTAAGATGCTATTAGTCTCATAATTTATAAACATTTATAATTTTAGAGAACAATCAAAAACATCATTTTGCACAAGAATTACTTCAGACTTTTACTTATATTTATTTATAATAAATAAATAAAGGTCCTTCCAGAAAATGATGTTAATTAATATGCATTGAAATAATAATTATAATAATTGTATGAAAAAATAATAGGGATAGTTACTTTTGATGTACTAACAGGAAAGGGTAACTTGATGCAGCTGCTAAACCGGGAGCTATCCGGTCCGCCACATTCTTCCCATCCTTTTTTTCTATTCATCTCCCTTGAATCGAAACCACCAGGTACCACCCCGGGGACCAACTTGTCGGTCAGCCAATGCCCAGGGTCGGATGATCCCCAAAATGTAACAGGAAAGGGAAAAATGCAGCCAAGAATATAATTTCAATTTTTAATTTTAATGGGTTTCGTCTTTAGATCACCTACTGGTTACACAATAAACAGAAGATCTAGAGCCATTCCATCCTATATATAGTTTGGAAAATAAAAGACGTGCTTCTTTCAGAAGATGGGGACCATGTTGGGTTTTAAAGATAACAGCCAGACTTGTAATCACAAATTGTGCAGAAACAAGCAAAATGAGAAATTTTAAATCTAAATTATAATTTTTTCTCTATTTTTATACGTACTTTTGAAAGAAAATAAGCTGTATTTTTAAAACTATTGAAAATTTGACAATACATTCTCTTTAGTTTATACATGTATTAATTATTTGTACTTAAGTTATTGCTACAAACATCTTCACATCTCACAATAATTTTACTTATATCAAAACGTCATCGGTCATGCCAATAATTATTACTTGGATTGTATTATACACATCAAGATTATTCCATTTATTTCAAGATGACACTAGCTATAATTATTGCTTGAACTGTTTAATTGGTGTCTTTGATAATTTCATTTATATCAAGATGTCATAACTTGTGAGACAAAATCGCAGTCAAGATAATATTCCATTTATAACAAGATGTGAAACAGACGAAGTAGCAGAAATTATGAAATGATATGGTGAACACAAACAGCTGTATAGAATAGTACATGATACAAGTGTACTATAATTTACCGTGGATATTATACGTGTACTATATTTTAGTTGTTTAAGCGATTTTCATGAAATTTGTAGTCAAGTCTAATTGAAAATGTTATCATAAGGATGGAATGATGTAAAAATTAATTTAAAAGTAAATTTAAACAAATTTTTTTTCAAAAGGACGGGTCTCGGACTCTTTCTGTCAGCATCCAAAATTGTCCTGAACTTGGTCGTACTGTTTTGTTACTGACTCTTATTCTGGTTTTTTTCTTCGCGTCAGTAAAATGAGAAGCGGGGTGGGGGTGGGGGTTTTAATTTTTTTTTAAAAATTTTTAAAGAGTTTTTGATGTTTAAAATTGAATTTACGAATAGGAATATTTCATTACCGGTAATTTAAATCATTTTAATTTTATACCGCCAGTCAGTCAATCCATCAATTCATATGTTCGAAAATCAGTCTTTTGAAATATTTAAATCATTTTTAACGCATCTTTCCAAAATTCCAAAAAGGACACTTACATTTAATATGGGTTATCGTGAAGACTTTAGATCACTTAACTTATTAACACATATCAATCAATCTACAGATCTATGTTGTATATTGGAAGGTAGATCTACCTCTTAATTACCGGTGATGGAATGTCTAATAAACAGGATCTAACAGTACTGTAGGTTACTGATAATCTCTTAATTACCTGTATGCGAGAAAGGGATGTAAATTCTACTTTTAATAAATTGAAATCTAATCGATTTATCGTGAAAAATAATTTAATAAAAAAATATTTTAGGTCAGTTGATGCATAGATCCCTGTGTTATTTTGCAGATATTGGTCATTATTCTATTTAAAATAGGTCTAAATAGAGACAAGTTCTAAGTTATTATAATTTTTTTATTATTTTTACAACCAACGGTCGCACACAAAACCATACTTAAACAATAATTTTACCAACTTTCACACTACACTTTAAACACACTATTGATAGCATGGCGAGATTTGTTCACACATGACGTCACAGGGTGTTCTTCTCACCTCCAACACAAAAGAGCTACAGCGATGATTTTCGGCAATTTTCAAATAGCGAAATATATATCTTAATGGAATTATTTTTTATTTTCTTTAATTTTATTATTAATATTGTACTTATAACTATCAGTTTTGGTCATAATCCGTCGGACTTCAGTATCCCTTTAACAAAATCAATAATCTTGACCAACTTACCTCAGGTGATATCAAGCTTGGAATTCCTCCATCATATATAAACCTTTTTTGGGATAAGCCGGGAGCCAGTTAGAGACGATGATGATCTTTTGTAAAGCTGAGACCCAGTTAGTGATGATACTGATCTTTTTCTTTATGTTCAGTGTTCTACAATTACAAGAAGAAAATGTCATATTAGAGGATTCCCCTATGTACATTGTAATACATCAATACTTCACCAGCAAACTTATTGCTCAAACAATGGCAATAAGAACGTTTTCCCTGGTGTGGTGTGGGATTGTTTTATGTATTCTGTCTGAACCAGAGGAATGAATGGTTTGATTCTCAGCCTTTCACATAGGTCTTTAAAACAAAACTATTTATAGGTGGTTAACAACATGCTGTATGTGAGAGATGATTCAACATGTGAGCTTTTGTTTAGTGTAGTGAAGCCAAGACAAGATAGAGAGTAATAAGTTCCACTGAGTTTTGTCAAATGACTGGAACAATTAAAATATATCCAGAAATATTGTCATCAACAGTTATAACTGTAGTGGTGTTGTCACACTGTACATGCACTGCTTTAGAGAACTGTTTTGGGCCTGTCAGAATATCAGATCTTTTAGCCAGTCTATCTGACTGTGCCTTTCAGTTTTCCTTTGTGACAGCACTTGCATTTTATACAGTCTTTTAGGACAGAGCCTTTAGGCTTGCCTATTAGACAGTGACTTTTAGCCAGTCTTTCTGACAGAGCATTTTGTTCAGCCTCAGCCTTTCTGGGACTGTTTTCAGTATGCCTGTTAGACAGTGACTTTTAGCCAGTCTTTCTGACAGTACATATTGTTCAGCCTCAGCCTTTCTGGGACTGATTTCAATCTGCCTGTTAGACAGTGACTTTTAGCCAGTCTTTCTGACAGTACATATTGTTCAGCCACAGTCTTTCTGGGACTGATTTCAATCTGCCTGTTAGACAGTGACTTTTAGCCAGTCTTTCTGACAGTACATATTGTTCAGCCTCAGCCTTTCTGGGACTGATTTCAGTCTGCCTGTTAGACAGTGACTTTTAGCCAGTCTTTCTGACAGTACATATTGTTCAGCCTCAGCCTTTCTGGGACTGTTTTCAGTCTGTCTTTTGGACAGTGACTTTTAGCCAGTCTTTCTGACAGTACATATTGTTCAGCCTCAGCCTTTCTGGGACTGTTTTCAGTCTGCCTGCTAGACAGTGACTTTTAGCCAGTCTTTCTGACAGTACATATTGTTCAGCCTCAGTCTTTCTGGGACTGTTTTCAGTCTGCCTGTTAGACAGTGACTTTTAGCCAGTCTTTCTGACAGTACATACTGTTCAGCCTCAGCCTTTCTGGGACTGATTTCAATCTGCCTGTTAGACAGTGACTTTTAGCCAGTCTTTCTGACAGAGCATTTTGTTCAGCCTCAGCCTTTCTGGGAATGTCTTTCAGTCTGTCTTTTAGTCTGCCTTTCTGACAGTGCTTTTAAGCCAGCCTTCTGATTACTTACAAATGTAGGGTCTCTGGGATGTCATCAGAGAGCTAGACAAATGTCTGGGGTGATAAACACAGTACAATGGCGAAGAAAAGGTATAAATCTTATGTAAGAGTTTACAGTGTTAATTAATGATCAAAATACCTCTTAGTGTGTTGGTCACTACATAGAGAAACAGTTATTTTGTAAATTTCTAGAATAACAACGTTTCTACAGGAAAACATCAACTGTTGTTATTCAACATCTAAACACAAGGTTATGAGGTATCACATGGTTGCAGTCACTATTCTGCATCTGAACCCACTATTGATTAATTGTACAATTTTATCTGTTAATTTATATTATGCATATCAATCAAACATGACAATTTGATTAAAGATAATGAATGATGGTGGTGAATTCTGATCAGTTGTGTTTTAATAGACAGTAATTTACTGTCAGTATCAACTGAATTCATCAGCCCTTAAACTAAATTAATTAATAAAACAGTTGTGGGAGTTAATTATCAGTTCAAAATCAATATACACCAGTCACAAAGACTAGCAGAAAGGCACTGTCAAAATGGCTAGCTGAAAGGCAATCAGAATGGCTGAATAAAATTAATTGTCAAAAAGGCTGGCTGAAAATTAATGTGAGAAAGACTGGCTGAAGGACTATCAGAAAGGCTAGCTGAAAGACTGTCACAAAGGCTGGCTGAAAGGACTGTCAGAAAGGCTAGCTGAAAAACACTGTCAGAAAGGCTAGCTGAAAGGACTGTCAGAAAGGCTAGCTAGAAGACACTGTCAGAAAAGCTAGCTGAAAGGACTGTCAGAAAGGCTAGCTGAAAGACACTGTCACAAAGCTGGCTGAAAGGACTGTCAGAAAGGCTAGCTGAAAGACACTGTCACAAAGGACTGTCAGAGAGGCTGAATAAGTCATTGTCAGAAAGACTGGCTGAAAGGCACTGTCCAACAAAAACCAAACAATACCCATTAAAGAAAACAATCTGTAACAACAAAATGAAACAATAGCCACAAAAAGAGACAGTCATGATCATTGAAGACATACAGATTCTTTGAGTTCTTGACATTTGACCTTATGACATTAAATACAATATTAAAGAAATAATTTATAGTGTCTGGGTTGCATTTGCGCGAGTGAGTGAATAATTGTTTTAATCCATATTTGCATTATTTTAGCTTTTTAAAGCTAGAAAATATAAAAGATACATTAGTATTGGGTTGGGTTCTAAGGTATGTTGCTAGATAATTATGTGGTCTGGAAATCCCTAATTCACACTGCACAAACAGAGACTAACAGACATGGTACTGAGAACAGCAAGAAAGAAATATCGGACAAAGGTGGCCACCATTTGTTTTTTCTGACAATTTGGCTATGTGTAGTTTTGAAATTGTAAGAATAATACCAATAGATATGAATTGGGTTCTAAGGTATGTTGCTAGATGTTCATGCTATCTGGAAATATCAAATTCACACTGCACAAGCAAAGACTAAAAGACATGGCACTGAGAACAGCAAGAAAGAAATCTCAAAGACGGACGTTATTTGTTTTTTCTGACAATTTGCAGGGCAACTTGAAGTTTAGTATTTGTAGGTACTCAGCTATGGTAAAATGTATAAGTGGAATGCTTTCTAATAAATGACCGATTGGCATTCGTGTCTCTTCTGCTACGAGCTGACATACATACTTAGAAATGGCCGCAGACACTTAATGTCTCAAGTTTTATATCTTGTTTATCAGACTAGCAACATTTAATCCAACTAAAAGCAATATATCGTAGGAAATCAGCAATGACATCTAACTGAACATAAAAATAGGATTTTTCTAGCAATATATAATTAACAGGAAGAATCATTGGTCAATTTACATCACTAATTAGTTACCCAGGAATCAGTATTAAAGGTAATAAATAGTAGCAGACAATAACTGCTTAGTGTAATCTTTAGATACATCAATATCCGAACTGATGATAATGCCAGCTGGTCAGAAAATTAACCAGATATTGTGTTCAATTACTAGTACACTTTATTTTTAAAATATCCAAGAGATGAACATCCAAATGACACAAGCACAGAACATTGCTAACTTTGCAATTATATTGCATGTATCTTGCTATTTCAAATGAAAAAATGTTTTGTATGACAAAAATAAAACATTAATTCAGTATGATATTCAAAATAGAGCAACACAAAAATTAATGAAAATGATGTTGTATACCTGAAAAGGCTGAAAATGGACAAAAGTTACTTACTAAATTGTAACACTAATATATTGATATTACGAACCAAATAACTAAAAAGTTCAAACAGAGAAAAGTGCCACTGAGATAATGATCCAATAATTGATACAGCTCACAGACAACAAAATGTTGCTAAAAGATACCAAGTGATACACCCTGTTCACACCACTGAAATAATGATCTCTAACAATGAACCATCATCAAACTTTCCAAACCTGCTTCTAACAGATCCCAGAGTGAAAAAATTTGTCAATTTGCTTGTGGAAGGTTTGTTATTTTTCTTTGGGCACTCCAGTTTCCTCCACCATTCCAGAACTAACCTCCCTAATATAAGTAAAAGAACCTTAACTTGGGGTAAAATTCCATTACTCAAGTCCACTTCAATAATGTATGCCCCTCACAGACAGCAATATGTGGCTAAGAGATACCTCATGATGGAACATGTTTACACACAAATAAAATTGTCTGACAGAGAGATACCCAGCATTAATGTCTCTTACCAGTGGTCTTCTAAAGCTTGACTTAATTGCAGTGATCAATATACTATATTATACAGGTAACCATTACTTACAAACTAATTAGTTCTCACTTCTGTATGTAAAAGTGTATTATCCTAAGCACACGCACCATAAAATTTTACATTAGATGGTCTTGGGTTAAGCTAAAATCAATGTACTTGTTACAGACAGACCAGCTACTGTATCGACGGATTCTTATTCACTGTCACTGATGTCGGTTTTACGAGTCACGTCATAAAAAATTTACACAAATACAGCCAATAAAATTCATGTTTTATTTTTGAAATGAAATATATTACTTATTCACAAAATATTCATTAATCCAATCTAGAAATCTGTGATGCGAGCATTAATTAATATTTATTGATCATTTTAACCTGCATTGCTCAAGACTTTACTGGATCTACTTCTGTACTAGTATTACAGGCACAAGCAAGACTTATATCAAATATGGTCAAATTGCTAAATAATTCTAGCACCTTAATAATTAAATCACAAAACATGAAGTCCCGAAGTTCAACTCGATAAATTCAATATTTAATTCCATCAATCCCTATTTTGGCTTTTGACTTACATATATATAATTTCAAAAGCTTCAAATTTCACCCAAAACAATGGAACAGTTTATTAAAACTTTGAAACATTCGGGCATTGATAGAGCATTTGTAAATAGCAGACCATTTCTTAAATACATATTACGAACAGTTATACCTTGATTTCTTTCCAATATTTCTAATTTTAACAGATTAAGACAACATGTTGTCCATTTTTATCAGCACAACGCTTTAAAACTACCAATTTCTACATATAAGAATAAAGTTGTCACTGCTTGAAATATATGCATCAATTGCATTTACCATGACTAAACTGGTAACAGATTATATCAAAATCATATTACGGTATGTTTGTGGAACAATTCAATCTAACAACATTTAAACTACAAAACTATATTTTAAGAATTGCTGCAGACACTTAGACTAGTAATTAAAACATTTCAAAAATATAACAGGGCCGCCAATGAAACTAGTCTGTTCAAGGTCTTATATATGTCAAGTTGTTGATTTAGTCCTACACATGGTAATAAAGATAACATTATTCAAGGATCTCAAAGGTTTCATTGTAGTTTTATCACATTTTGTTACAATTGTTTCAAATCAAATTAAAGTTACAAATTACAGTAAATTTTGTTATCTGATGTCAAAATACTGGTAAGACTAATATTACATCATCTGTATGTCCTATCTGAATTTAAAATCAATCATAGAAAGCCAACTGAATAATAGATAAAAAGCTTTTTGCAGGTTACTGCTTCAATTAATTAGAACCGGTATAAAGTGACTTAAGTTTCAGAAATTAAAGTTAAGATCATGCATTGAGGTCAGCATAGCACTAAAATATTCTTGACCTTGGGGTACTTCAAATTTGTTGTAGGGGCCTTAGTGGCTTGGTGGTCAAAATTGCACATTTACGGATCACAGTGCCTGTAACCATCTAGGTTTGAATCCTACTTGGACAGACTCTAGTGAGAAGTTTGTCAGTTTTCTTGCTGGGGGTTTTCTCTGGCTACTCTTGACTTGGGCGTAAAACACAATTGCACCATTATATGCATTCCAATCTACTCAATTTTGCTTTAAAGAAAATCCCACTTATTTAAAAAACTTTCCAACCTTGAATTGTTTGCACTTCAGACCTTCCCAACCTTGAACTGTGTGCTGTTTTCAGACCTTCCCAACCTTAAACTGTGTGCTCTTCAGAGCTTCCGAACCTTGAACTGTGTGCTGTTTTCAGACCTTCCCAACCTTGAACTGTGTGCTCTTTTCAGACAGTCTCGATACTTGTCCTTCGTACACTAAAAAGTGTTTAAACCCAATATTCTGTCAAGACTATCCAGTAAATTAAACTATCCTACCATAAAACTTAATTATAATCCCACAGTCTGTTGTTTACCATGGAAATGTCAATAATTTAAGTCAATACATTTTGTAATGTTTTGGCATAACAAGTTTGCTATATTGAATTTTAGCATAGCCAATCTAACGTCCAACATCAAGAAATACTGGTAACTAAAAAGTAACCGACCAATCAATATAACTGAAGTCTGCTCGGATAAATCGCTGGAATATCAGATTAGTTTTCTCTTCGTATTGATAGGAAAATCCAACAAGAAAATGCACTCTAGTAATAGCTGATACAAGGAGAAAATCGATAGGGGTAGACCATCTAATCAAAAACTTTAATGCATACAAATATGACATTTTATATAATGTGTTATGTGTGATGTTTAAGATCAATTCTATTTATTATTTCATTTTTTAAATAATGGTTATATGTATTTTATTATTAAATCAATATCACATACCATGCCAATGTGTCAGCTATATGCAATTTTAAGAACTATTTAACTTTGATTTCATGTTTTATAAATATCTGTTAAGTGTACAGCAGAACATGTATAAACTAAACATCAGCCTGACCAAAGTTTTATTTATTAATATCTTTTGTTTAGCAAAAATTTTTTTCACAAATTTGATTACACATGTGACGGGTGTAGCTAACTAAACAGGAGGTGCTTACCCTTCCTGAGCACCGGTCTCACTTACCTGGCGGAAGTTCGTGTATGTTTTTTTTTTAATAAACAATATTAATGGTATATCTTAGTACATTGGTAAGTTATCAGTTGGGTATATGTCTTAGTATAAACAGGGTACAGTATATGTTTAATCTAGGTTTTTTTTCAGAAGGGGCCATTTTCAAAAACTTTTTTCTAAAAAACATATTTTGGTATTCACATAATGTTAAATATGGCCCAATAGGGCCTTAACAATGGGGTCATTTGGTAAATTAAGGGATTAATGGCCCTTTTCCCTTTCTAAAATGAACACAGGGGGTTATATACATGTAAATGACTTGGAATAGACAGGATTTCTGACTCCACAGCTAGGGTTTCTGGTTCAGTTATTAAAACTTGGCAGAAATTCTACAAGCCTAATATAATCTCAACATTGACCTAGCTCTAATGTCAAAACTTGAATTTCTACTGCACTATACAGTAAATAATATAAACAATAAAATAGCAGAATTTAATAAAACAGTGCATGTATAACTGAAAGTTATATAGGACTTGGGTCTCTAGACTCGCCTAAATCATGTACTTTGTTTATGACTTACTGTGCAGGGTTTGCATGATTTTAACAGGCTTCACATGTACCATATAATCAAAATAATGGAAATTTTTGTTGATGTATGACATGCAATATGTAATAACACTGTAATAGATACTGGTATGTCATGTTTAGAATCAATTTCATGTTGATTTCATTTTTTCAATTTGTAATATGTATTTTATTACACATATTGTGACATAATAATGAAATTCTAGAAATCAGAGATAAAACAGGAAGTAGAATAGGGAATAAAACTAGAAATAGCAAAACAACAAATATTTTTCAACAGGGATAAAGATTAGCGGGCTACTAAAAATTAGTCTGGGTCCCTTAATGTTTACACAGTTTAGCTATTTATTACTATTACAAAGTTTTTTTCTTAAGTGAGCTGGGCCCTCACTCAAAATAGTTAAGCTCCATTACTGTTTCAATCTTGGTTTTATATCATTATATCCATTATTTTTTACTTATTTGAAAGGTTAAATTGTTTTTAAACAGGTTAAAAAAATACTTAGTTCTTAATAATGTATGCCTACAATTTATCAAATAGAGGTGTTCAGAAAAACTCCAAGACATGTACATATGACTATTGCAAAGCACTGTTGTTTATAATTCTCATTTACTTGCAAAGTTCAGGAACCATGAAAAGTTTTCAAATTGACCGATTAAATAATGTCAGCATCATTGTCATAAAATCAAGCATTTTCTTTTAATATCAAGACCATCAAAAACTTTTAACAATGCATGCTGGCCAGGGCTCCCAGAATTATGACATATTAGCTCTTCTATCTGTATGTGAATCAAGCTAAAAATTATGGTTGACCAGGAGCATATAGAAAAAGTAGCTTCTTTCTGCATTCTGGTGTTTAGTAAGGAGTTAAAGCTGCATAGTGATCAAGTCAATGTCAATATATCAGATACCACCCCTCAGATAATGTCATTATATCAAACACCACCCCTTGTTGTTTATTAACCGAGAATACAAAATTAACAAGAGGGCCATGAGGCCCTGGGCACTCACCTGAGAATAAATTGAATTCTACACATTTTCCAATAGTGTCATGAATAGAGGGTTAACAGAGTTCATTATTAGTTAATATGAACTTGACCTAGCTTTTGTCCTGAACATTGTTCTTGACAAATTATATGAAGATTGGACAAAAACTATAAACTATGGACTCTGGAGTGTTAACAAGGTTTTTCTATGATTTGACCTAGTGACCTACTTATTGACCCAACATGACCCATATACGATCTTGGCCTTGCTTTGTCATGAACATCATTCGGGAAAAATTATTCGAAGATTGGACAAAAAATATGGACTCTAGAGTGTTAACAAGGTTTTTCTTTGATTTTACCTAGTGACCTACTTATTGACCCTACATGATCCATATACAAACTTGACTTAGCTTTTGACCTGAACATTGTTCTGGACAAGTTTGATGAAGATATAACAAAAACTGTGGCCTCTAGAGTGTTAACAATGAAAGACACACAACAGACAAAGACTGAACACAATAGCTCACTTGAGCAAATTATGCTCAGGTGAGCTAACAAGGCATAACAAAATATCACCCCAGTCAGACAGCAAATTATTGACCATTAAACTAGGATATAACCCCTCCAGTAATGTCATTATATCAGATACCACCCCAGTAAGAAAACAAATTGTTGACCATTAAACTACCAGGAGGATGTACGCAATTAAAAAAGGTATAATCATGTAACATCATATACGTTACATGAACTTGTCTCGAACTAATCAACATTGCAATAAAATATTAAGCTTAAAAGCAGCAAAAAATAAAATATATGTCTGAAATCTTATTTCATAACAGGTTCCTGTTGATAAATCAATAATCATTAGCTAGTAGTAAATTATTCTTCTAAGAGCTATGGTTATCATCGTGTCTGAACCAAAGGACATTTCCACCTTTCACATTTCATCATAAAGATTGGAAGAATGGGTTTTTTTTATCATGTGTAATATCTGGTAAAAAGAGTATCATACCCATTGTACACAGTGATCTTTTTACATTTTGTTTTTAAAAACAACCTTCTGCCTTTTTAATTTGAAGTTCTAAAATACAACAAACTGCATAACGAGATGCTTGCAATAGCTTAGGATCTTCTTTGCAAAGATGTTATATTGTTACAATATCTAACATTGTGTTGGTAAGGACAATTAGATTTAAGTTGTCAGTTTATCACTGTAGTTTTGGGAATTTCAGTGGTCAAATCAGGAAATTTTAGTCATTTTCCCAGGGGAAACTACCTTTATTCGGTAGTGACTTTAGACAAAGAAAATCACTGGTACATAAAATATTCCTACACCTGATTAGATCAACAATAATTATACACAGACAGACAGGTATAGACAAACAGAAGGATAGACATCATTTACAAATATTTTTTTTAAAATTATTTTGTGAAGGTCTTCCATTTGTACCTTCCACTAAAGGTTTGACTGAAAAGACTAAATCAAGAATGAAGCCATTTTAAACATTTCTGTGAAAAATATTTATTTCGAACATTTTAGTATTTTTACATAGAATTTAATGGGTATATCGCTGGTACAAAAAGAGATAGTACCTCATTTTCTGATGTATTTCGGTGTTCAGTTGACAATACCTTAATCAAACTAAAACACTCAAACATTAACAAGAACAAAAAATACCTCAGGACAAATTTGGCACATATACAGGGACCAGACAATATTGTAGAGTCTGTTGGAGAAAATCGTTACACAATGTGGTAATCATGTAGAATACAATGAATACAAAATCAGTCCAAATTTATTCCATTTTCCCAACAGGATAATTTTGACTTGTAAATGAAGTATAATAACATATGTAGATATAATGGCGCCAAATTGTTCTGGAAATTTCTGAAGACTCAAATTATAATTATAATTCTCTAGTGAGCTTATAGGCTTCATTTAATTAATATTAAGATAAAGTTTGTAGCTGCATTATGTGGCAATTCATTTACTTAACTAATGCTGTATGTATCATTACAAAGGCGTCACCATGGTAATTGACAATGCTTTTACTTTCCAGATTGCTATGATACAATGTGGATCAAGTCAAATGCATGCTTTGTCTAGCTTTAAAAGATTTAAGAGGGCAATTTAGAATCTAGAACAAGTTCCATGTAACCTTGGGTTCTGCTTATAAAATGCAGTAGTGAATTTGTCATTTCTCTTATCCTCTGCTGTACCATGTGATAACCACCCCACCCCCCAACCCCCCACATTTGTACAGAACAATTATTTCCATTGGATAATTGAATCATATTATTTCATTTCCTGTAAAAACAGTGTTATTCAAGGAATTTGTGACCAAAAAGGTTTTCCAAAATGTCCCACACAAACGTTAAGGGTTGTTGTTGACCACATGGTACAGTGATGAACCCCATTCAAAGCAATCCATTTATGACCTTTTAACCTACCATACTGGTTAGTTGAAGCAGCTAGTTTGTAATAACCAAAGCATGTATTTCGTTCTTACTTAATGCTATTAATCTCTCTGAAACAAAATTTTGCACAGGAATAATTTTTGCTTTAAAGGCAAATATTTGTGACCTTGCAATGATGTACCTAACTGTATTTTCAAATCATGTAGAAATGTGTGAAACTTTGATCATTACATGAGCTAATTAATCTATTCACAAAAATTCCAAATACAATTACTATGAAATATGAAATTGTTAATTAAAGTTTACTTTTAGTTATAATGTACACTATCATCATCACTACATGATGGTGTCCATTTTCTAAAAGTACAATCTTTGTGTGTGTGTGTGTGTGTGTGTGTGTGTGTGTGTGTGTGTGTGTGTGTGGTTTCATTTTATAAGGATTTGAATTATAAATGAATTGTTAAATCAACACCAGTATCATTTTCTAGAAAAAAAATCAAAATTCTTTAGTAAACTCAGAGATCAAGTAAGGTGATGTGAAATTCAGGCCAGATACAGGTACACATAAAGCTACTGGTAAATAATATCTCTTACTTGTG
This sequence comes from Anadara kagoshimensis, assembly GCA_021292105.1. Taxonomy (NCBI): domain Eukaryota; kingdom Metazoa; phylum Mollusca; class Bivalvia; order Arcoida; family Arcidae; genus Anadara; species Anadara kagoshimensis. Next base: position 70,048,347 of record CM037865.1, on the reverse strand, counting down.
TATAATCCCCCAATTTGTATTTATAATCTTCAGCTTAACTCAAACTTCATATTTCTGATCATTTTAGGTAAGTGCAAAAACTGTGTACACCAATGTCAAACTAATCTTATAAAAAAATTCAATATTGAAATAAAAATAAAAACTTACAACAATACATTTACAACTGTAGGTATGATATACTTAACAAAATTAATGTATCAGGTTTTTTGTTGTTTTTATTTAGGGAACAGGACATAGAAATATGGTCACGAATTTAGAAAATCTCTGTGTGTTAAGACGTGTTAATATTGACGTCATATACAAACATTTCATTTCATTTTAAGTAAAATTATCCAACCTTGACCCAGTAATCAAATCACTTTATCATTGTGATTAAAAAACCATTATCCAATATAGTTTTAATCAGATATCTTAAGGAAACCCCTGTAAAAGCTACTTTTTATCAAACTTCAATCTTTTTAAAGGGTAAAGCTATACATTTATATTTAATTTTACTTTTTAAAGGTCAAATGGTCAACACAATCACGTTGAACCTTATGTAAATGGGTATAAGCAAACAACTTTGACCTATCAGCTTGACCTATCATTCAGAATATTGATATTGGATGATCCATGCAGTACATAGGTAGTGATAGTAATCACAATTAATGCATAAACAATGCATGTTACGCATGATGTAGACCAGACACCTGTGTCACCTATAAATAAATGTACTGGTCCATAATAAATATTTTAATTAAAGGTCAAACGGACAGGTCAATGTTGTTTGATTATATTTTCTGGAGGGTATATATACCTGATGTTTAGGGAAAGATTTAGGCTGACAATGGCAGTCATCTATACAAAACAGTGTGGGAGTAATCAACATCAAAATATATCTATACAATATCACACCTGACTGAACATATATCTGGTAGATTATAACCAAATAGTACTGGGTACCTATTGACATTTACTGTAGATCTGTGATACACTGGGGCAATTTAATCAATGGTCATAGTGATAGTAAACAACCAAAGCTAAATAAAATATATAATAAATACATATAAATAAATAACATTGAATCAAAATATAAATCCTACTTCTGAATATGTCTGGATTGAAGTATAGAACATACTTAATGACATTTAAAATATAAGTTCGAAGATTCTGCCTTCATGAAAACATTGGAGTATTGTATTGTTTCGCTTTTAATGTTTGCATAATCAACATTTTAGAAATATGAAGGAGCCAAAGAAAAAAATCATTAAAGCTATGAGTATGAAATAATTTGTTGAAGTAGTTATGAAATAATTTGTTGAAGCAGTTATGAAATAATTTGTTGAGGCAGTAAAATGTTTGGTATAATGTCACCAACAACATTTAGCCTTATATGTCTAAGATTTCATATCTAATATACTACTGTGAAACATTAATACAATGTTGTTGTACATCCAAAATTTTCCCATTTCAATCATGTTAGAGAATTTTAAAAATCCAAGAGGTCCAACTAAAGTTGTAGGTTCAGACCTTTATCAATGTGTGACTAAGAGAAAGTAACTTATTGTTTAAAGCTTGAGGTTTCAAGTGAAATAATTGTATTTGATTTAAAAATTGTCAACTTGCACATTTTTTCCATCAAAAACTTTAGTGATGCATGCTGACATAGACACTCATACATACAGGATTTTTCTTGATTTCTCACAATTAGCCTTAAAAAACCACTGTAATTACATGATCTATGTTAATCATATATTAATGTTAACAATAAACGTAATCAGCGTATTACATTAATCGATTAACTGCAGTGATCACAGATGTATATTATAATTTATCATTATATTTAATTTGTATTTATTACAGAGTTATATCACTTAAACATGCACATTGTGCATAAATATAACAAAATCAATGCTCTCAACAATTACCTACATATCGAGTTTAATGTAACATTTTGTTGATTTTTAGTTCTAGTATCAATCTCAATACACAACTGTATTGACGTACTAGTGTTGTTCTGTAAGTTGATATCAAGTTTTGTTACCTAATATACAACTCCAATTTAATTAACAAACTGATTTTAACTGAATTACAAAAATAAAGATTTACAAGTGATGAATCAATGATAGTACATGTATAATTGAAAAGAAATTACATGTATCAAAAATGAATTTAGAAAAACCTATACAAGGTAAGCATTACAAGGTTTCTGTTTACCCAAACATATTCATCCATTTTCCATAAATTCCCTACAAAAATACTCAGTCAGATCCAAATTGAATCTCAAACAGTTTACCATCTAGATCTAAATAAAAGGGGTACATACAAAATTCAGTACACTAACAAGCTACAGTCCCAGGTAGGAAACTTGTAATGTAATGCCATACAAGTGTAATAAATCAACTACATATCTATACTAGTATACACGTACTAGCTAGTGAGACCGCGGTGGCCTAATGGATAAGACGTCAGTCTTTAAATCCAGGGTCTCTCACCGCTGTGAGTTCGAGTCCCGCTCGGACCACATGTGGGAAAGTGAATTTTTCTCGCCGTTGGCCTTTACTGATTCATCTGGTATCAGTATAATGGACTGGGGGAGTGGTACGCTTGTCTGAGTCATACTGACTCTGTGAGTTAGCATGTTAAAGTCGCCCTGAGTGCGCGCTAGTACAAGGCAGACCATACAACACACTCGCACTTCACATGCATACACAAAATTGTTTATAGATTAATCCGTAGAGATTAATAAAATAGTTCTCGTCGCGAATAGCTGAAAAATTGCTGATGCGACGTTAAGCAACATTCAACCAACCAACCAACGTACTAGCTAGTGTGTTGACGTGGATTGTGTTTCCTAATGTGGGTTTATTAATTTAATTAATTTATCTATATTTTTCAGAATTATCCAAGAAATCTTACGAAAAAAAACAACCTGTACAGCATTGAGAAAAGTGTGTTTATTACTGTTAGTATATTAAACTGTCCAACACCACAGACCTTGATCATAAGTGTCCCAGACAGCCAAAGAAATATTTCTTTACACTAGGGCAATATAACTCCTCCCCTAATTTCCTACAGTCATGATGGATATTGTAGCTGCCAATCTCATTACTGATATCAATGAGGACTCCAGGAGCTTGTTAATTGGAGCCAATACCTTTATAATGAATACTGTATAGACACTGATACAAGGTGTGACAGGTGTGAAATCACAGGTATCTGTTACAAGGTGTGCATATCAGCAGGAATTAAGTTTCATAATTAAATAATTATTCATGATACAATGAAATAATTATTGACAGCACTGATGATGTCTTCCAATATTAATAACAACAAATATTATTAACATTAAATAAATATTGAAATGAAAAAGGAAAAGATTATTGTCTATGCTCAAAGAATTAAAATTAATTATATATTATATATAACAATATTTAATTACAAATGCAAAACATTGTTATTTTCAATTGCATATTAATTTTACATTTAACATATTTTAATGTCTTAATTAAGAATTTTGATATATTTTTTATTAAATAAATAAAAAATTACAATTTTTCTATTCTCGGTTTCGGTGTGACGTCACAGGTGAAGATGGCGACTTAAGACACCTTGGAAACGGTGACACTAACCCCTTAGATACTATAGATTTATATAATGATTCGTACAGGCCAACATTAAAAAATGGAATAAAATTTAAGTTTGGCAAGGTTATATGACATAAAACTTTCCACAAAAAAATTATGACTTTAATAAATGATTAGAGACTTTCAAAATTTATCAAAAAGTCAAAAATATTTAATTTATAAGGCGTTAAATTTGTGAATTCGGGCGGGGTAAAAATAAAGTTTAATAGAATAACCATGGAGCATGGGGAACATTCTTTAAATTTGTTTTGTAACATTTTTTTTTAAATATTACAGTATACATTATAAATTTTAAATAATTATTTCATATATTTTTTCCGATTGTGTATTTCTGATCAGTAAAATATGCATGAAATTGTAATTTAACGGTGCCTCTCATTCTCATTCTCTGTATCTTAAATTCTGTCGTAATTCATTTTCTGACCCTGGTATAACTCCAAATTTTAATGTTTCCATGATATCGTCATAAAACAATTTTAAAACTTAAAATGTAAAAATAATTTAAAATTATAATAACTCAGAAATCGTCTCTATTTAAATTACATAAAATAAATATTGGTTAAAACATCCCGGGATCCATGCAACACCCGGAAAAACTTGGAATAAAACATTCTTTTATTTTTTCACTATATTTATTTGATCTCAATTTATTAAAGGTAGAATTTACATCCGATTCTTACTTACCGGTAATTAAGAGATTATCAATAAACTACAGTACCGGACATCCTGTTTATTAGACATTCCATCGCCGGTAATGAAGAGGTAGATCTACCTTACAATATACTAAATTTATTGACAGGTGTTAATATAGGGATAAAGTCTTTACGATGTCCCATATTAAATATTAGTTGTCATAAGTTGGAATTTGGAAAGATGTGTTAAAATGGATTTTAGGTTTATATTTTAATTTTGATTTTTAATGTATTTAGTGATGGACCGGCCGAGTAATCGACGGCAGTAAATTAAACTTATTTAAATTCACAAAATGTTGCTATTTGTAATTCAGTTTTAATCATTTTAAATGTCAAAAATGATTATTTTACTTTTTAAGTTTCTCGTGTCTTTTACGCAAAAAAGTGAAAGTATTACCATTATGAAAGCCGACGGACAGATCAGTCGTTTTAAAAAATAGACTATAAATTTACCTATAAATTATTTTTTTTAAAATCATTCCATCCATATGACAATGTTATCAAATAGACTTGACTACAAATTTCATGAAAATCGCTTAAAGACTCAAATAAAGTTTAATATCCGTGGTAAATAATAGTACATTTGTATCATTTACTATGCTATATAACGGCATGTTGTCACCGTATCTAAGGCCATCGATAACATCTTTACCTGAAATGCCCGGATGTCCGGAACCGAGAATATTTTGTGATGTACTCTACTATAATTTACCCTGCCTTGTTATCATAAATTCCATAATGTAAATAATGGGTAAATGGTTGGGAATTTACTAACCGTGAATCAGTTATTCATGCATGGGGTTGTAAAGAGTGAATACATTCGACCTGTTTTTAAGCTTGAGAGATACATAATTTACCATTTAACACGCAAAATCACAGAGACAAAAAATTCTACCTACCCAGCAACAGCAAGCAAAAACCCGGAAATGAAGCAATCAATATTCTGTAATTTATATTTTTATTTAGGAAAACGACAAAATTGACAAATGTCCAAGAAAATATCATATTTTGTTTAATAAGATTTGTTTTATTTGAAAAACACAAATCATGAGTACTTTTTAAATTACTGACAAAAATAATGAGATAATATTCTTAGTTTCGTTTCAGTTTTTAATCCGTAAAGTAGTTGCAACCGGAACACTGACCAATCACTCGTCAGTGCTTTCACTGCTATTTTTAGCACAGTAAATATAATAAGCTGCTTTCATTTTGACCACAAGTGACTGTCCAGATATGTGTATGTTGTCATCAAGAAATTGAGAAGAAAACGGAGATGGAATTCCTTCAACACCTGGCAGATTCTTTACGTAGCGCCAGGACAGTTGAACTACCTCAAGGTTTTTATTGATTTGATTCATATTTCTTCCTTTTCAGAACAAAGTTGACTCATACAGTCATCTCCAAAAACTGCCAAACAAGTTCACAATATACCCACTGCTTATGAAAAAAGTCAGGCTTGTTTGTCATTTAACAGGAAATGGAAATTCAAATAAAATGGGATTCAAATGCAACAGCTAAACCAGTGCACTCAGTACATTCCCCAATTATCAGCTCTAGGAAAAAAACTTGGGACTACAGCAATGGCGACATGGACCTTTCTGTAACAGGAAAGAGAAAAAATGCAAGACCAAACTGGGACTCGAATCCAGGACCTTCCCAATACTAGTGGGACGCTCTACCAACTGAGCTATCTGGACACCTATCAAGCTTAGTCCCCCACATTTCCAATACTAGGTGGACACTCTAGCAATTGAGATTATTAAACACCTGTTCAGTCCCATCACAATCTGTTTGGCAGCTGCATTCACCACTTTCCTGTTAAAGTTTGGGTTGTGTTTGTCAAACCACCTTTAAAGTGACTGTAACAGGAAAGGGGGAAAATTCAGCGACCAACCCAGGACTTGAACCTGGGATCTTCTCAATACTAGTTAGATGCTGGGTGGACCCACCAGCCACCTTTCAAGCCTGGTCCATCACACTGGCCAACCAGCTGGAAATTACTTGGTGCTTATTTTAAACCATTGTATAATTTGAAACCTTGTCCTTTGTTTCTAGACCAATGGTTATAATCAGTATCTCTTGAGTAACAGCAATGTGTGTATTACCTGAATTTTGGCTCTGTGTAAAGGCCAAGTGCTAATCACTGTCTATGCAATTCTAGCCCTGTGTTTAAGATTATCATATTAACCAATGTGTGTTGCCTGTGTAACAAGAGGGAAGAAACTCCTAAAAAAATCCACACCTTGGCAGAATGTCCTGACAAGATAGAACCTGGCCTTACCGGGTGAACTGAGAATAGAACCTGGCCCTACCAGATGAAAAGCAAGTGTCTACTGCAAGGCTAAAAGATTTTGATCAAATAGTCAGACATTACATCATGCTATAATATGTCTACTATATACAACAATATGACACACATATCAGTCCTCAGTCTGGTACACCTAAATGCCAATCCTAAGTATAAGCCCAGTGCTAGCAATGTATTTCTTGTGTATTTAAGATTTACAAGTGATTACTTTTGTATTTTTCAGATGACAAGCAAGCATTCTATATGTTGATGTCAATGGTGATAGCAAACCAACACAAGTATGAATATGTAAAAGTTAATTGATGGATCGCCAACCATGTCCACAATGTTCCGACAAAAACCTGGCTTGCTTGAATTACATACCAAACGAATGAAAACTTGCCTTTAATTTTGTCCATTGAATTATGTCACTGACACTAGTATGTCATTAGTTGCAGTGACTCTGCTTTGGTACCGTGATGGCGGCCAGAATCGAAACATAAAAGGCATGGCCAGCGATCCTTCAATTGATATATGAGCTTACAGTAAAATATCTGTAGCATGACTAATAGTGTGACCATTTAGAAAGCACAGGTTACTGGAGATTTTTATTTTTAAGTTAACCTAGTAAATTAGGCTTATATTAAACCAAAACTAAAGTTTTAAACACAATTGACGTATCACTGACCACACCCACAATGTTCCGACAAAGACCTTGCATGCTTGATTTACACTCTAAAAGAATGTAAACTCGGCCTGAATTGCGTCGTTTAATGACATCACTGATACTAGTACATCAGTAGTTGCCGTGACACTGCTTTGGTACCGTGATGGCAGCCAGAATCGGAACATAAAAGGCATGGCCAGCGATCCGTCAATTGATATATGAACTTACAGTAAAATATTTGTAGTATGACTAATAGTGTGACCATTTAAAAAGCACAGGTTACTGGAGATTTTTATTTTAAGTAAACCTAGAAATTTAGGCTTATATTAAACCAAAACTATACTTTTAAACACAATTTAACAAATTATTACACCCAGTAGACACACCTACACATCTAATCCTGGATCTAGTGTCATAACAGTTACCTTATTCAGCTGTACACTCTGTTGGGGCAATACTTCAAATGACGAAGACAATAACGCAATAGTTTGAAAAGATTTTGCATTAATTTACACCAAGATGACAACATAATCACTCGGAATCTAAGTTGAAATTGACACAATTTTTTTTTTAACTCATCAGTATACAGATTGTTTTGTTTGTTGTGATAGAATCTTCTTAGTTTTAATGTCATAATGATAAGGATACATATGTACATGTTATCTGCAATAAGCCTTACTTTTGCCTAAGATCACTAGAAAGCTTGCTCTGTGTGCAATAAGCCTTACTTTTGCCTAAGATCACTAGAAAGCTTGCTCTCTGTGCAATAAGCCTTACTTTTGCCTAAGATCACTAGAAAGCTTGCTCTTTGTATTAACACTAAAAATCATTTTACATAAACAGTAGATCTTTATTTATAAGACATTCTATTGAATTGCTGTAAAAATTTTCACACATGAGATTTTAAAATTGTATGCTCTGTGTAATTTGTAGCTAGTTTTGTATCAGATCATATGCTCTGTGTAATCGTAGATGTGTCTGTACTACAGACTCTGTAGCTAGTGTTTTATCAATATAAGGCAAACCATCTTGGTTTGGACGTACACCCCTATTTTACTTACTTAGTGGATAGAGTTGTACATAAAATAAACATACCATGCATGACATTATATGTTACATGTTCAAATTGTTTTATTATAACAGGTCAATAGCAGATTTGTTGTCAAATTCCAAATATGATGTAAGCTATACATGTGGAAGAGCACATAGAAGTCTTCTACATATAGCAGCTAAGTAAGTATATACATGTATATATAATTATATATACCGGTATCACTTTTTAAACTGTGAAAATTGATGACAGTGTCTCATAAGTCAATTATGTGGAAATTATGATTTTTATGTACATCTGTGTGTATAAACAACTGTGAAGTTATATTTTTCAGACATAGTAATGCAATAGGGTAAACACAACAAACATGTACCCGTATAAGAATAACAAAAAACGCCTTCAAAAACCAGATAAGAGAACAAAAAATAACAAAAACCATAAATAAAAGAATAGAACTGTTTATGTGCAGACATAGAAAAAGTGGAATGTAGTGCAGTGCAATGCAATGACCATGTTTTTATTCCTCAATCAAGATTCTATCACTTATATTGAGGCAGTCAGTTCTGGAATGGTGGAAGAAGCCAGAAAACAAGGAGAAAACCCCTAACCTTTGGCAAACAAACTGACAAACTGTCTTCCATTAAGATCTGCACGGATGGGATTCAAACTAAGTAGTGAGAGCCAATGTGATCTACTAGCATTTGCTTTAGACCACTCAGCCACTCAAGGCCCTGCATATATAACAAGAAAGAACTGTTAGTTTACCTTGAAATAGGGTTCATCCAGGTTTTATTTAAGATCATTTTATGTGTAATGTGTAATGTGTGAGGGCCTAATCTCATGGAGGAGCAAAGTTTATATGTTAAAAGTCTGATTTTGTGTAGATATTCTAAAACTATTGTCCATAAAACACAGAACTATCTCTACACATTTAAAATCACTTGATTACTTTTGACTTACTTTGCTAGGCCTGTTTCAATCACTTTTTAGTTGTAACATCCTCTGTAGCAGCCACAGGTGGCCTACTCTTTTTGAACTCTACAGAGGTGTCTTAGCGTGCACTGAGACACAGGATCTCGGTTTTGAGTCTCATCCGAAAGACTATCCTGTTATTTAGCTTTTAACAGCTTTAGTATGGACAGGAGATGAAAATCATCTCAGAAAATTTCCAAGTCCTGAGTGAGTTCAAACCCACAACCCTTGACTTTGAAAGCCAGTGACAGTACCATTCGGCCATTTCCATTCATGATAACTGTACATTCTTGCTTATAGTGTTTAAAAGGTCCCAAAATCTAATTTTGAATTACCTATCTAATATCAGTTTATTTTCGCACTCCTTTGTTATTTTTTTTGTGCAGTAATTCAAGGATTTTACTTTACTTAATAGTATGTGTAATCACACACAGCAGGATTAGCCTTTAAACATAAAAATCAGTGAATTAGTGCCTTATAGATTTCTTCATGTCATTAAATATTCATCACCATTGTCTATTATACAGTAAAAGATATAGTGTCAATCTCTACATGCTCTGTGCGTGATTCAATAATAAAACATAGTGTAGCCATAAATAAAGTTCATTTCATTGATAATACATGTACCAGGTTCATGTACATAATATTGACTATGGAACTTGTGAATGAAACCATTTTTGAAATGGTCTAAGAAGCCGATTCTTGCTGAGATGATGCAATTGTTTGTTTCTATATTTCTTATAAATGAAATCATTTTTGAAAAGGCCTAAGAAACTGACTCTTGCTGAGATGATGTAAATATGTATTTCTATATACGGAAATACGAGCGGTATGGTGTATTTGTGAGATTGTTAAATTGTCCACTCCTTGTTTCTGTTGGATTTTTATGTGTTCCATTATTCATGATTATTGATAGCACATAAATGAAACTATCTAAGAAAGACAATAAAAACCTGAATCTTGTCACTCTTCCAATTCTAGATTCTATAAGTATACATGTATATAGAAGCTAGGTTAGTTAGTAATTGTCCATCTAGAGTCTTTTAGTTGATATTTACACACTCTGCTACAATCAGCCAAACATCCCAAACACTGTGATGCAAACAAAGATTGAAGGTGAAAATAAAAACACACAGAGTGATGTACTGATGTTTTATACCTTGGTCAAGATTCTTTCACTTATTTCAAGGCAGTCATTGACATAGGAAACTAGAGTACTAGACTATACCAGTTCCTGATGAAAATCACCAACCTGTGAATTCAAACCTATATGATGTGATACAGTATGACTTGACCAAAAGACATGAACTCAGTAATCGAGAAAATATTCACAGAAAATGTATGTTAAACTTGTCTCCTTATGATCATAAGTGTGTATATATATATAACTTGTCTCCTTATGATCATAAGTGTGTGTATATATATAACTTGTCTCCTTATGATCATAAGTGTGTGTATATATATAACTTGTCTCCTTATGATCATAAGTGTGTGTATATATATAACTTGTCTCCTTATGATCATAAGTGTGTATATATATATAACTTGTCTCCTTATGATCATAAGTGTGTATATATATATAACTTGTCTCCTTATGATCATAAGTGTGTATATATATATAACTTGTCTCCTTATGATCATAAGTGTGTGTATGTATATATATAGAAAATGAATTATGACTTGACATATGTATATTTTGTGTTTTAGTTGTGGTTCATATGAATCTTTGTTGTTATTACTGAAGAAAGGAGCCAATGTCAACTTCCAGGATATGTCAGGGTGTACCCCACTACATCTGGCTGCTAGAAATGGGTAATTAATTAAATGTCTACATCTTTACTTTATTTATGTAGAGATTTTATATACATGTATAATAATAATGATAACAAGCCCCCCTCAGTTGATAAACACTTTAAGGGTTGTTTTAAATCTGTAGAAAGAGCTACAGACAACATGTATTAAATTTTTATGCAAAATTTTATCCAAAGATGGCAAATTAAACGATCAGTAACTCCTGATTAATTTAAAGAAAAATAAAAACCCTGATCACATGCACACCAATGGTATCTGTAGATACTTCCTGCAAAATAAGATTGATAATGGTAGAAATCTGTAGGAGTTGTGTGAACAACACATGTACTGTCCAAGTGGGAGAGCAAAGCTGTGATCCCCAACAGTTAGGAACTGGTGGAAGACAAATAATGATATTGATGACTGGTAAAGGGCAAATACAAACAAACATTAAATAAGAAGTATAAATGTTATTACATACAATATTACATACAGTATGATATACATGTATTGATTGTATATAATTAGTAGCTATTTTTAATTAACATTAAATTTTATACTCTGTCAGATTTATAGCAAGTTGGTTGTGTTCTCTCCTCTGTTATTATTTTATCCTTCTGTTCATATATTTTAGACAGAGAAAGTGCATTAACAAGTTGTTAGAATATAAGGCAGATGTCAACATCAGGAACAATGAAGGTCTTACAACAGTGAGTATACTTAATGTACTAGTCTGATATCTACACAAATAATAATTATACTTAAGCTCTAAAGTACAGAAAAACAAGAACATATTTTTCCCGACCATTCCCTGTATTTGTGATAGATGTTTTCATTGAAAGAAACAGTGAGAGCAGTTTTTAGCTCACCTGACCAAAGGTCATGTGAGCTTATGGCATAGCGCAGCGTGTGTATGTGCGTGCGTGTGTGCGTGCGTGTGTGCGTGTGTGCGTGCGTGTGTGCGTCGTTAACACCTATTTTCGACTTCTCCTCTGAAACTACTGGACAGTTTTTAATGAAACTTTGTCAGAAGTATATATGGGCTGGTGCAATTCAGATTTGTTCGTGGCGTTGCTATGGCTACCATAACTAGGTCAAGGTGACCTAGGGGTGCAAAAATCTTAAAAAATCTTCTTCTCCGAAAGTACTGATTGGAGAAAAAATCTGATGTGATATTTGGCTTCCCTAGGGTCTTAAGCCTATAGTTTGTTCATTTTGTGAAATTCGGATAAAAAATAGATTACGCGTTTTTGCGTTTAATTTTGAAAAAATCGTAAAATAGCTTCAAATTGTTATAACTTGACTATTTGACCAGATAATGACATGAGGTTTTCAGTTTTGACATCTTCTTGTTAGTATCTTCAAAATGAGGTCAAGGTCAATTGTGAAGGTCGTGACCTAATTTTTTTTACCTTTGATTATAATTATTATCTCGAAAACTATAAACATTTTGTATAGGCATGTATATTAGAATGTTGTAGGTATTGATACAACGATCATTTTGATGTATAGAAAAAGATCATGGGTTCAAAGGTCAAGGTCACAGATGCAAAACAATACCGAAATGGGTAATTATCTCGAAAACTATAAACTTTTTGTATAGGCATGTATATTAAAATGTTGTAGGTATTGATACAACGATCATTTTGATGTATAAAGAAAGGTCATGGGTTCAAAGGTCAAGGTCACAGATGCGAATCAATACCGAAATGGTTAATTATCTCGAAAACTATAAACTTTTTGTATAGGCATATATATAAGAATGTTGTAGGTATTGATACAGCGATTATTTTGATGTATAGAAAAAGGTCATGGGTTCAAAGGTCAAGGTCACAGATGTGAAACAATACTGAAATGGTTAATTATCTCGAAATCTATAAACTTTTTGTATAGGCATGTATATTAGAATGTTGTAGGTATTGATACAACGATCATTTTGATGTATAGAAAAAGGTCATGGGTTTAAAGGTCAAGGTCACAGTTGGGAAACAATACCGAAATGGTTAATTATCTCGAAAACTATAAACTTTTTGTATAAGCATGTATATTAGAATGTTGTAGGTATTGATACAACGATCATTTTGATGTATAGAAAAAGGTCATTGGTTGAAAGGTCAAGGTCACAGAGGTGAAACAATACCGAAATGTTTAATTATCTTGAAAACTATAAACTTTTTGTATAGGCTTGTATATAAGAATGTTGTAGGTATTGATACAACGATCATTTTGATATATAGAAAAAGGTCATGGGTTCAAAGGTCAAGGTCACAGATGTGAAACAATACCAAAATGGTTAATTATCTCGAAAACTATAAACTTTTTGTACAGGCATGTATATTAAAATGTTGTAGGTATTGATACAATGATCATTTTGATGTATAGAGAAAGGTCATGGGTTCAAAGGTCAAGGTCACAGATGCGAATCAATACCGAAATGGTTAATTATCTCGAAAACTATAAACTTTTTGTATAGGCATATATATAAGAATGTTGTAGGTATTGATACAGCGATCATTTTGATGTATAGAAAAAGGTCATGGGTTCAATGGTCAAGGTCACAGATGTGAAACAATACTGAAATGGTTAATTATCTCGAAAACTATAAACTTTTTGTAAGGGCATGTATATTAAAATGTTGTAGGTATTGATACAACAATCATTTTGATGTATAGAAAAAGGTTATTGGTTTAAAGGTCAAGGACATATGCGAAACAATACCGAAATGTTTTATTATCTCGAAAACTATAAACTTTTTGTATAGGCATGTATATTAGAATGTTGTAGGTATCGATACAACGATCATTTTAATGTATAGAAAAAGGTCATGGGTTCAGTGGTCAAGGTCACAGATGTGAAACAATACTGAAATGGTTAATTATCTTGAAAACTATTTACTTTTTGTATAGGCATGTATATTAGAATGTTGTAGGTATTGATACAATGGTTATCATGATGTAAAGAAAAAAGTCATTGGGGTTTAGTATTTATGTTTTCTTTAAATCTATCAGCTAGCCATTAGTTATCAGGTGAGCGTATAAGGCCCATGGGCCTCTTGTTGTTTTAAGCTTCATTTGTGACTGTCTACTATGCCATATGGTGTCTTTCTTCCCTTCCATGTGATCTACTCCAGTCAAAATGGGAATAACCTTAAAAATTTACTGATCTATATGAGTTAAAAAGTTAAAGTCTGTCCCGAGCCATTAGGCCCATCAGGCCGGAGCTTATCCCGGTTTCAGTGGCGTTAAGCGACTGAGAGTACAAGACTCTCCCCTGAATGGGACGCTGGTCCATCGCAGGGTTAACCCCCAGCATTTTGCTGGTACTCATTTATTTTTCAGCTGAGTGAACTGGAACAACGTGAAATTAAGTAAGTGTCTTGCTCAAGGACACAACACATCGCCCCGTCCAGTGATCGAACCCACGGCCTTCGAATCATGAGTCCAACGCCTTAACCACTAGGCCACGCGCTTCCACATACAAATTTAGGAAACGTTTATTGTAAAGGAAACTTGGGAATTTGTCAACAAGACAGGATGAAATTGACATTGATCTGATCCATCCTGGCACATTTGTCCATAATTTGTTTCAAAACATTACAGTGTACTTGTCACATAAGGTTTAAACTCTAAAAATGAAAATTATCCAATAATTGTAATCTTTCTAAGTGGTTATTTGAATCGGTCAACATGTTAAATACATAAAACCAATAGTACATTAAATATGGTTATTTTGTTTGTTTCATTAGATTCATTGGTTGGCAGTTAATGGTAGAACAGAATTACTACATGATCTGTTCATGCATGTCACAGATGTAGATGTGGAGGTAATGTTAGTTAATTTAATATATTTATGGAAGTGGGGAGGCATATAGTGATATAGTGTTTACTCTCTGTCTTCCGCAAACTTTTACCCCTACACATTTCTCAATAATTAAAAGATCTGTAAAAAATTTTACAGGAAGAATCTTTGGGTGGAGTACCATTGGCTATTCCTATTTTGATCATGCATATGGTTGGATATTTTCCAGATGGAATTGTTTGGGGGATTCTTTTTGAAATGGCATCCCATTTCAGTTATAACTTGTTACTTTTGAATTTTTTTTATTTTATTCAAAAACTATAATTATGTACCGGTAGCAGTTTATGAATCTTATCAACTGTATTGCATTAGTGACTACATCAAGCTAGATTGGCTAGAGGTATTACCATTAATCCAAATAGCCTGAGTGTAGTTCTTGATAAAAATAAAGCTATATTAGCTTTTTCATTTTCTTTCCATTTTAGGATGCCCAGGGTCAGACAGCTTTACATGTAGCTTGTCAGAATGGACATAAATCTGTAAGTTTTATATCAGATGGCTTTAACAGTTTTATTTCTAATTACTGTAGTATTTTAACAGAAAAAATGGAACTTTAGGTTATAATGCACATGCTAGTATATATTTGAACTAAACTTTTCATTTTGTTTTTACGAAATTAATTGTTTGATGAAACTTTAATAAATTCGGGTTAATAAGATGGGATAGTTGAAGGAATGTTGTTTCATGTCACATCAACAATTGTTTCAGCAAGAAGGGTTTCTGATATTAACAACGAGGGTTAATCTAAACACAGATTCATGTGGTTTGTGCAAGAACAAAAGAAATTATCATTTTCATATAAGTTCTTTTTGTATTAGACAAGATTCAGTTGTTAACATAATGATTTAAGAATCTATTACTAGTCTGTCTTTTCTTTTGACTTGATAATCCTTGCTAATGTGATTAATACTTACTGCTAACTTTATATTAGCTAGATATAGAATTTTTTAACCATTCATTTACAGACTGTTCAGTGTTTGGTGGATCATGGTGCAGATATAAATAGACCTAATCATTACGGATGGACACCACTTCATTTTGCCTGCAGGTTTGTTGTCTTCCCTGGCTACCGTTTATGTATGATCAAATTACCTATTCTCACTGTACTTACATGCAAATTGATAAGTGATACCAGTATCTGTATTTTACACTTAATTATTTCCCCCGATACGAAAAAGAGGGGGGGGGGGGTATATTGGTTTACCTCAGTCCTTCTGTCGGAAACAAAGAAAGGTTTTCGTAACAGCTTTCTCAGCCACTTGAAATTTTGTATGCCAATTAAGTATGAGGACCCAGGCCACAGGTACTGATTTCAAGTCTGCCAGATATCTACTTCACCGACTTGGTTAATTTTATGCTCTAAAATCTTTATTCACTAGTATTAATATATTCACAATTAAAAGTTTGTTGAACAGAAAATACAAGTCTGAAATGGAACCATCATCTCTAATTTGACATTTTTGCATTTACTTTAAAGATGGTAAGCTAAGTAGATATCTCTCTTGTCAAAAAGAAGATTGAGTAAATCCCAGTATTACTACACAAACAGAAATTTTGTAGAAATGAATGCAAAAAACAATGTGATTTGTTTCAATGTTGAAAATGTATAATGCAATCAAATATACTCAGTCTGGTATATACCGGGTTCATTATTGTGTTACAGCCATAGTAATTTGATATAAGGTTAAAAATATTCATTGTGATAGGCTGTTTATCTTTCTAATACATATAATAGCAAGTGACAAAAAGTTAGTTTAAACTCCTCTGCTTACAGCCATGGACAGCATGATACAGCCAACATATTACTACAGAAAGGAGCAGCATTTAAACCAGATAGAAATGGCAAAACTCCACTTGATGTATGTGTAGAGGTAGGTATTGTGAACTTTGCTATACAGTGAAAACCAAACTCCAATATAACTGAAAACCTAATTAAACTAAAACCCGAATAAACCAAAAATATGTCGAAACTAATACCTTTGTAAATTGAAAACATGTCTGTGTAAACTCTGAATAAACCAATAAACCTGTCTACACCAAACCAAAACCATGAGTGATTAAAATAAACGATTAATCTGAAAATACCAATCTTAACAGAAACCTACCAGTAATTTTAAAAAAAAAACCCTCTAAACTAAAATCTGAATACTAGTAATCGTTGAAATTAAAATTCTGCCTAAACAAACCCCTGAATAAACCAAACTGAAACAGTGCTTAAATGAAGTATTTTACTAGGACCCACCATGAATTTTGTAAAATAAATTTACCAACATAAAGAATCTAAACACATTGTTCAATGAGGGTGTTGTTTTGACAGTATCTACTGTACATTTTATTGATGTAAAGGTGTCAATATATGTATTTATCCTAAGCCAACCTCTTAATACACTCTAAACCTGTGTGTTGTTGACAAATGAAGAACTACCAGGACATGAAACATATGAAATGGGATTCTTACAAAAATTTTAAAATATCTAGATGGTTCTGATAAAGGAATTCATTTTAATGAATTTAGACAAAGGGAGCTAACTCTTTGTGGTTATTCCCACTAGCCTCCCTCATAAAAGGTAGAGAATTTATTAATTGAAAGTATAATATTTATGTGTTAGTCTTAGTTTTATTAATTTGTTATGTTTGCATAATAACAAAATATGATCATTAAGTTTATATTCAGTATATCATTTTATTTATTTATTTTTTTTAGTTCTCTCTTGGTTCATTTATACATGTTTGATTTTAGTTTTCACGCATTTCATTTTATACATGTACATACATATCTTACACTCTTATAAAATTTAGTTTCACTATTTGCATTTATCTCATACTATTTGTATATAGAAATAGGCTCCTTTAGTCGGAAACAATGATTCTACAGACCCTATAAAATGGTGGCAATTTCATTTCTTAAAAAATCTTATTTTTGTAGAAAATATTTTTACTCTTTTTATTTATTCTTTTTTTTCAGTGACAGTAGATTCATAAACATATGCACAGGATTAGTAATTTCCACAATAAACTTAAAACCTTTCTTGAATAATGTTATATTTTAATGCTTCTGTTTAATTTCACACCAATTTGTCTGTACAATTCATAAATATGCAATGAAAATACATAAATCTAAGAAATACAGTTCTTATTGACAAGCTTTGAATTCTTTTTCCTTCACTTCCAGGGATTAAGAACAAGCCTCGGTGTAAGTCCTTCTTTTTACTTGCACTTGTTAATTTAAAACAAATTTGCTTCTAGTAATCTTGTGATATTTCAAAGTAAGAAATGACAAGGTGCTGTCATGTGCTATTGAATATTTAAATTGATACATTTGCATTATTGGCATGTGAAGTGTGTTATGTAAATACATATAGACACTATTTTGTATACTGGCATTTAGTTTTCAATTCAGTTATTTTGATTGAGGTATTTAGAAAAATTAAATTGAAGTCAGAGGCTAGAATCCAATCTCATTACTAAACAGCTGATTCAAATTCAATAGTTTAATTCATGAAAAACTGTCATCCTGTTTCAAAATTTGGAAATAAATTTAAAGAGTTGATATAACCAGACCTTAATACTCAGCATTGCTGTTACTAGTAACTAGCACTAGTACCAAGCCAAGTTATGGTAATACAGTTTTTAAACTTATTTTCCAAAACAAATATTGAACTACTTTTTCTTTTAATTGTGCAGTAACATCATGAGTTCTTGCTAATGTTAAAATATGAACAGATGAGCACTACAGGCCCTGTGTAGGTTGTGCAGTATGCATGCATATTTTTTGTGATACTAGTACTTGTGTTTTTAGCTGAAATATTTTGTTAACAACTTTTCTTTTTACAATTAGAATGTGATAATTCTGCAGCACTAGTGTTAACAATCAGTGTTTTCAGTTTTTGATTAAATTCTTTCTTTTATTAAATGACTAAATGTGAATGAAATTAAGTAATGATGTTTAACATGCAAGTCAAGCTGCTTTCACAGATATCAAGATGGTCAGTTCTGAAATGTGAGGAAACCTGAGTACCCACAGGAAATCATCAACCTCTTGTAAGCGAACTAACACACTTTCTCACACTAGGATCTGTCAGACTGGGATGAATGAAACCTAGGTAGTGACAGACATTGTGGTCCATAAGCTAGCCTTAGATCACTAGACCACCATTGTGACAATAGAATTAAGATGTAGGTATAAGTTATATGTTATAATAATAGGTCTGTTTTTGTAAAAATCATGCAGTCTTTCTTTTGTAAATCAGTTCAAAATAAAAAATAACATGTTGAAAAATTGGTTAAAGAAATGAGTCTATTACAAGAAACAGAAAGGTTGCATGTTTACTAGATGTTAGTTTCTTGTCTCCTTACTTCTTGGTTAGTATTTGTTTGTAAATAAGGTGTCACTTTCTTGTGTAATTAGTTTTTGATTAATTAGTTTTTGATGGTAGTTGTGAATAAGTATTTTTATATTTTTTATTGTGTTATTGTCTTAAGATCTGTAAATACATTATGCTGTGGTACATCTCATTTGGAATTGTCCTTTTTGCGCCAATTACATATTTTTAGAGGTATCATTTCCACCACTAATTCAAATTTCTGGTGTTTTATTTCCGCCAGAATCTGGAGATATTTTGCACCAGTCTACCTGTAACGGTAGTTCATATTATAAATGTTAATAGTTCAGTGTTTCAAACTTCAGACTAATACATACATTAAGCTTCGAAGTACAAATACAGCTGCAGTCAGGAGTCGGCATAACTCCTAGAACTTTTCTGTTGTAAAATATCATAAATATCTAAATGGTGAAATGAGACCCAAGACTACGTGTGTGTGATAAGCTATAAGTTCCAGCCATTGATGTGATCGTGGATTGTATATTCAAAGTATGTCTGGAGATGTTTAATTTCTATGTGGAGTGATTTTAAATTATGTGTGAATTTTATCTATATATGTCCTCAGTCTGGATAAAGGAGGAGGGAAGTCAAAATTATTGTTCATATCGCCATCACACTCTCAAGGCAGTTGAGTAACATATTGGCACAAAAGGACTAAGGATTTTTAAAAAGTTGGTGGCGGAAATGATATTCTGGTACAAATAGGTTGTGGCGAAAAAGGACGCTAAAATGACGCAAACGGTTTTCACCCATCTCATTAATCACACATCAATCATCATACTTCATTTAAGATCTTTACATTCACGGCATTCATTAGTTTCTTGCAAGATCATCATATCTTAATAAGGCAGTGTGTGGGTAAACTTGACTATGGGTGTATCTGATCACAACTGTAAAGAAATGTCTACAATATCTCCTTCATTCAGTTTATATAATAATAATAATAATAATAATAATAATTTTATTTAGCACACAGGTCCAATCTAAGCTTTATGAGCTTCAAAACCAAAACTAATACCTAACATATACTAGTACATGTATATCATGAACATTTTCATTGGTGGCAGGCTTTTAGCTTCGGATAGCTTTTTGAAATATTTCAATATAAAATGAATACCAAGTGTATATGCGAATTAATGCAATTAATATTGGGGGTTTGCTTAGTTGTCTGACCAGCATTTAGCTGGTCTAGTCTTATATAAATACCATTAATGTACACAGCCAGATTTTGTTTACGTGAAATTCACATGAACAAAATTTGACTTGTGAATGTTAATGGTATTTGAAATGAAATTCACATGAACAAAATTTGGCTGTAACTAAATAAAAGCTAAGTGCTCTAAAGCTTCAAATGCTTTCATAGAATCTTACTTTGCTTATCAAATCATTTGTTATACTGTGCATTACTTTATTTCACTGAATTAAAATATTTACGTCATCACATTGAAGTTTGGATCTTCAACTTTGCAAACAAATGAAATTATGATTGTCATACTTAGTTTCTTGACTTCCTGAATTTTAGTTTTGAATAAAAAAATTTGAAAATAGTTTACAAAATCTACTGGACAAAAATGAATACTCTTAAACAATCATTTACCCTCAGTAATCTATCTGACTCTTAACTCCCTTTAGTTCTTGATCGGAACAAATCTGAAAATTTTGTATAAGATTTGAAATCACAGGCAGTCACATGATAAGTTGCATGAAAATAAATCTGGCATGAAATGACGGTGATTTACAGTATGACGTCATATCAATTCACATATCATATCGTGTCACAAATCATGTCATATCATCTTACAACTCATGTTATACCGTTATACCATAATGCCATTTATTTGTCCAAAGAGTAAAATATTTTTCTTTTTAAAATGATTTTAAATACAAATATAAAAAGTTTTATATCAATTTTGTGATTATAAAATTGTAGTTATAAACCTCATCAGCACACAACTGCAGGAACATTTTACCTGTCTATAAGCTATATGCACACATGACAGAGGTTGATGATGAAATATTTAGTTTTGTTAAGTATACAGTCAAACCTGCTTCAAAGGTCACCTCTATATAAGGACCACCTGCTTTCAAAATCTAGTAAAATGTTATCTTTGTTCATGTTATTTGAATCTGTATATAAGGGCAACCTGCCCATAAAGGCCACTTTCACTTGTATCCTCAGGTGGCCTTTATAGACAGGTTTGACTGGTAGATTATATTAGGGAAATTAAAAAGTTTTTCGTGGAAACATGTGGCCTAGTGGTTAAGGCGTTGGACTCGTGATTCGAAGGTCTTGGGTTCAATCCCTGGACCGGGCGATGTGTTGTGTCCTTGAGCAAGACACTTAATTTCACGTTGTTCCAGTTCACTCAGCTGAAAAATAAATGAGTACCAGCAAAATGCTGGGAGTTAACCCTGCGATGGACCGGCTTCCCATTCAGGGGAGAGTCTTGTACTCTCAGTTGCTTAACGCCACCGAAACTGGGATAAGCTCCGGCCTGATGGGCCTAATGGCTTGGGACAGACTTTAACTTTTAACTTTTTAAAATGTTTTACACAAAAGCATTATCTTATATATATAATTATTATATTATTATATTATTTTTGTTACCGTGGTAACTTTCATTAACATTTTTACTTGATTTATTACAGGGAGGGTACAGCGAGACATGTGACATACTACTACAATATATGCCTAAATTATTTGATCAGTTGATATATCTAGTGAGAAAAGATCAACTTAGAGATGAATTGGTAGGTACTTTTACACTGTATTTTACAACTTGAGTGGAATCGATGTACCTGTACATGTCAGCTCTGAAATAGAAACCAGAATGCCTAAAGAAAACCACGCCCTCTAGCAAAAAAAGATAAACTTTCACCTACTAGGAATTCTTAAGAAGGATTTGGTGAGAGACTGTCATTTCTTTAGGCCACTCAACTACAGAAGTCATTGTGACAACTCAATAAAATAATCCCAACAACTAGGTTTGTCCCAAAGTGACAACTCAACAATATAATCCCAACAACTAGGTTTGTCCCAAAGTGACAACTCAACAATATAATCCCAACAACTAGGTTTGTCCCAAAGTGACAACTCAACAATATAATCCCAACAACTAGGTTTGTCCCAAAGTGACAACTCAACAATATAATCCCAACAACTAGGTTTGTCCCAAAGTGACAACTCAACAATATAATCCCAACAACTAGGTTTGTCCCAAAGTGACAACTCAGCCTCTGAGGCCCCTGTGTAACTAATAAGATTTATACATAAGTTATATTAGCTATCATTAAATGGGATTCACATACATGTTTATGTTTTACATGACGCTACTTGATATTTGTATCCATTGAGTATAGAATCCAGTAACTTGATATTTACGATACTCATAAAAATGAAAAGAACTCTCTGTTTCTGTAACCCTGTAGATGATTGAAAAATGAAGCTCATTGTTTTATTTTGTTTCTGTGTAAACATTGTCATCTTAATTGCAACAATGGTAAATTAAGTATTGAGTCACATTTGATTCCAGTTTGCTCATACAAGTTGTGTACCGTATACATTTTTATATGTTTGTATTTCAGTATGAGAAGGTGTTGTTATTTTTATGTTCTCATGGTGGACGAGGAGACAGAATACTTAAAGCTTTATCTGAAGAAGCCTCAAACATAGGTCACAAATTACTCAGGTATCTATTTATGATTCAATTTTTTTTATTTATGTGACATGTCAAGCAAATATCATATACTCGTTTGTTTTTGTGACATTTTGTGAAAATGATCTCAAATATGATTGCAGATACCAGTATTCTCTCCATGTTTTGTTTTTCTTTGCTAGGCCTGTTTCAATCGCTTTTTAGTTGTAAGTGTCCTCTGTAGCAGCCACAGGTGGCCTACTCTTTTTTTAACTCTACAGAGGTGTCTTTAGCCTGCATTGAGACACAAGATCTCGGTTTTGAGTCTCACCCAAAAGACTATTCTAGTATTGAGCTTTTTACGCTCTAGTATGAGCAGGAGATGAAAGTCATTTTAGAAAATTTCCAACTCCATAGTGAGGTTCGAACCCACAACCCTTGACTCAAAAATCTAGTGACAGTACCACTAGGCCATGCATAAAATCATACATATAATTTTGATGTATCTTTAATTTATTGCAGCTCATACAGGTACTTTATTCTGACTATCCACATCTATAAAAATTTACCTTCCACTATCTCCTAGAGAAACATATATAGGGTGTTCTAAATATTGACTCCCTCAACGATGCCAGAAGTAGGTCACTAAGAATGAAGGTTGTATAAGTTACTTTGGTTCATCATCTTTATAATTTTCCTGTATGTTTTAGTTTATCCAGTAATGTTGAAATCCAGGTATCAAGTTTACTGAGATGTGTGAAGATTTTGTGCAAGATCTTTAGCAATATGTATCAATCCATGACAAGTTCTACAAGCTCAATGCAGTCATCAGCCATTAATGGTATCAGTCCAATGTCACCTAAAGCCACACAAATATTTAAGGTACATGTAATTATAAACCCTTCTGTTGTGTTTTAATAAGCTGTATTATAACCAAATTAGTGTAGTAAGGAATTTAAATTCATTTATTTTGGAATAAATCATTGACTTGGGTGAAAAATTCTGATGGAGTTTGACAGTGTAACATGTGATAAATAACTCGAAATATTTGCCTGGAACATTTTTGAAGATGTTTACATCTTCATTGACTGGAATAACTAACATCCTTTTTACGGTAAAGGTCAACTGACATGATTCTATTTCCAGTGGAAATGCAGTCAAATCTGCCTTAAAGTTCACCTCTATATAAGGGCCACCTGCATATAAAGTTCTGTTAAATTGTATCCCAATTGTTCTTTATTCATATTGTTTTGACCTGTTTATAAAGGCCACCTCCACCTGCCTCTAAAGGCCACGTTTACTTGTTCTCTTGGGTGGTGTTTACAGATAAGTTTGACTGAAATTGCTCTACACAAACTGTAGGAGGTATGACATAGTATGTTGGTGCATTCCATAAAGTGTTGGTATATCCCTAGAAAATACAAGAATGATGGAAAACCAAATTTCTAACAGTGAAATATTGGTACTGTAGATGATCAATGAAAACCCTCAGGAAAAAATCTTGTTAAATGAGTATTGTATTCAATGTATTTGATTACATACTACAGAGAAAATTGAGAAAGTATAACATCTCAAAAAGATTTTTTATGGAAAAAGATGTTTTCAATGCCGGTATACAAAAATTCTTTATACATGTACATGTGTATTTTAATTTTGATGATTTTGAAAAAAAAAATTAAAAATGTATTTGAATATTTTTAACTTTCAGCCTCTAGAACAACTGTGGACCCTGCTTAATGATTGGTTAAACCTTTTACAAGAAGAATTTGACAGCCTTTGTTATTCAGATAAACCAATACCAAGACAAGACTCATCATCCAATGAGAAAGATGCCTGTCAGTCAATTGAGAAACCCATTGACCAATCAGACTGTTCAGATGGTACTGACAGCCAATCAAATCTGTCAGATGATCTTAAAAGCGATTCAAAATCTGGAAGTGTTGATTCATTACTATCGGCACAATCTGAGGAATCACTGGATGACAGGAGTGATTCTTCTGTCGTTCCACTAAGAAAGACAGAAAAAATAAATAAAGACACAATATTAAAACGTTTAAGTTTGAACCAGAAAGACCAGGATGTAATTGGTGCTACTTTACCTAGAATTTGCGGAGTTATACAGGCTTTTTATATATGTTGTACATGTCAGGCTAACTCACAGTAAGTCATTATAACAAGAGAGTCAAGGTACTGTGTTTATGGCTAAAATGTTCTTATGTCCCCCCAAATAAAGAAGTAGGGGACATATAATGTTTACCAGCACTCCATTTCTTCCACCATCATTATTTCTGCCGCTTTTCTCGAAACTATATGAAACTTCACAGGAACAATCTTTTTGTGGAGTACATATGCCGTTGGCTTTTTCATATTTTGATACCAGGGTATGCATATAGTTAGGGATTTCCCAATTTGGGTTCGTTTTGGGGACGCTTTCAAATGACATCCTATCTCAGTTTATAATAAAGTCAGTGCAAAAATGTGAGGTCAAGAATAGGGAATACAATGTACATCAGAGAGAAATAGAAATGACTTCTAACCTCTACAAAAGTATATTTGTACCAACTCATGCTTAGTAATATCACAAGGATGGGACAGTTTTAATATTTATTAACATAATGAATGTAAATAAAGTACCCTTAAATTATAGAACTTTTGTTTGTTTGAACAAATGCAAGCCTCAAAACAGGAAATATAAAGTGATCAAATAAATCACAGTGAAATATCAACAATGTGTTTTGTAATGTGAAATCATTGGGTTTGATAAATTACCAATGCTTTGTTAAAATTCTAAATATAGGCATTTTAGAACTTTTTAGTATCAAATTTCAAATTAATCTACTGGTAATTAACTTCACCTTTTTAAACTTGTTTATGCTTCTGGAAATAACATATATTTATTCATCTGATGTAATATGTATATTATTAGAGATTGGACAAAAATAAATGTAACTGAGCTAAATAACTTGCGTCTTAAAGTTAATTAGACAAGGCTCTTGATGTAACATGTATAAGGTTAGATATTGAACAAAATATAACAGAAATAAATAACTCACACCTTCAAGTTAATTAGACAAGAATCCTGATTTAATTGTTTTGACCAGATTAATTATTTGTAGTTTAAAGTTTACAAACAATGATAGCAACAAGCTGTCAACATCACTGACAATAGCATCACTTTATTTACAGAATCTTGATTTAATTGTTTTTGACCAAATTAAAAAATTGTATCAAAATTCAAGAAAAAATTATATTGTGGTTGACTGTAAATTACACCTACAATATTTACAGTTTAAACTTTGATATTTTAACTTGATATTATTACATATGATATGGAAGTGAGATAATAGTCCATTCTAATTAAAATTTGGAGAACAGTTATTTAATTAACAGTATACATGTGCTTTACTTTCTCTCTTACAGAATGACATCTCCCAGATTTATAGATTTTGTTTGTACACATAACAAAGTACTTAAGTCTTTAGTTGCAAGGTAAGACTTCATTTGAAATAATTCTTTCAAATTATTACCTGTGTTGCCAAAGGTAGAAGCAGGTGTAATGATGGCTGGACACTGTCCACCAGGCCATACTTCTGTCAGTCCCTATTATTACTTGTTAAACTTTGTAATTTAAAAAAAAAATATGGGAATGGTGCATATTTTGTGTGATCTGTAACTCTTATGAATTTTTTCAGAATTAAATAAAATTTTATTAATGTGTTTAGCACATATCAGTGATCTGCATCTCCAATTTTTGGTGTCATTTGAGTTCCTAAAATGACTATTTGAAAAAAATTACTCCCCCCTCTCTCTCTCTCTCTCTTTCTCTCTCTCTCTCTCTCTCACACCACACACTCTCTCTCTCTCTCCCTCTTTCTCTCTCTCACCACACACACACACTCTCTCTCTCTCTCTCCTCTCTCTCTCTCTCTCCTCTCTCTCTCTCTCTCTCTCTTCTCTCTCTCTCTCTCTCTCTCTCTCTCTCTCTCTCTCCTCCTTCTCTCTCTCCTCTCTCTCTCTCTCCTCCTCTCTCTCTCTCTCTCTCTCTCTCTCTCTCTCTCTCCTCTCTCTCTCTCTCTCTCTCTCTCTCTCTCTCTCTCTCTCTCTCTCTCTCTCTCTCTCTCTCTCTCTCTCTCTCTCTCTCTCTCTCTCTCTCTCTCCCTCTCTCTCTCTCTCTCTCTCTCTCTCCTCTCCTCTCTCTCTCTCTCTCTCTCTCTCTCTCTCTCTCTCTCTCTCTCTCTCTCTCTCTCTCTCTCTCTGATTACCAGTTTATTACTGGTTTCAGTAGATGTTTATTTCTCATTTCCATGTACTTATTTACCATAAATGACTATCTGAAAAAATTATTCTCTCTCTCTCACACACACACACACACACACACACACACACACACTGATTATTATTACTGGCTTCAGCAGGTGTTCATTTCTCATTTTCATGTACTTATTTACAATATTTATTTGGGTTTTTTTTTTCAGAAATCCTAAAGTAATATTTGATCATTTTCATTTTTTATTGGAATGTCCAGAATTGATGTCACAGTTTTTACATATCATAAAAATCACAGGTAATGTTGAATTGACTTAAGAATTGAATTGCACTTTTTTGTTGTTATCGGGGTGTAACCGTGAAAATTATGACAAATTGTGTAAAACCGCGTAGCGTAGCGAAGCGGTTTTTACGCATAATTTGTCATAATTTCATGTTACACCCCGATAACAACGTAAAAAGTGCAATTTAATTCTTATAATTACAAACATTTTTCTAAGCTGACCTACATTTCTGAACTGATCAGCTGATTTTCAGAAAAATCGACGTTACAAGGCTGAACTGCGTAGTGATACAATAGATACATCTTTATGAAACGATAAAATATCCGATAAAAAAAGCTGAAATAATTTGAATTTATATCTTTTTATTAATTTTTAGTTATTTTCAGTCAACATATAAATTATGTTACATTTAAATTCATTGACAAAAAGGGATTATATTATGTCTCGCAATCATGAAAACAAACAACACTTTGTACAACGTCATACGTGACGGCCAAACGTTTGTAGGACAGGCATGTTTACATTTTGATTTTACCCATAACATAAGACAAACGGCTTTGGTTGAATGAACAGTGTGTTAAACAAACCCTGAAACCAACTATTGACATGGAATTAATCTTTTCTGGGATATATCAATGTTTTACCACCTATGGACTGGGTGTGAGATGGGGGATTCTGTCACCGGCGGTAGCTGTATGGGCTGATCAGGGACATTTGTAGAAGGTAAGCAAGCGGCAAAGGCTAATTTTAGGTTGGAATATAGATCTAGTATGTTATCAATTTTATTAAATTATTATTGGCAGGCCTACCACTGTCCCAGTTCAGAATCAACCATCTGACTTATCTGCATACTGGCTGTGACTGGCATTGCATTCCTCAAAATATTTATCCTGATCCCCGGCTATACATTGGTTTGGGGAATTAAAATGTCTTTGCTTTCAATAGGATGCGTATGTAATGAATTTCAAATTTCAAACAAAACACCCTACACTGAGGTTTGGCATCCGAGAATACCATGGTGTGTGTCATATTGCTTATAGGCTACTTAACCACGTAAAATGCTCGGTGACGATAAAATGTCGATTTTGAAAAATATTTCATAAATATACAATCTTAAATGTAAATATTATTTAAAAAATATCGGTGAAAATAATTAGAACATGTTTGAATTAATTTTTCAAAATTGAATTTATAAAAAAATCGAAAAAATTTTAATGTTTCTATGTGAAATCGTTCCCGATCTCCCCGTTTGTTTACAATCTTAAAATGGCTGTTGAGAGATCGGTACCGTAATCCCCGAAACAGTCCAAAAGTAGTTCCGGTAGAAAACGTTGTTCTTGGAAAATAACACCGTGTTTTTGCAAGACGGCAACCAATGAAAATGCTCTAAATTGTGTAACAACGTGAAGTTTGTAATTATATTACCATAATGCTTGTGTATCGTCATTTTTGTTTCAATCTACAGTTTGAAATTCAATATTCATGTAAACGAAATCAGAGTCGAGTTGAGTAATGGTGTTTAACATCCCAGTCAAGACTATTTCAGTTATATCAAGACATCACCAGCTAAAGGCAACGGTGCAGACGTTTTGTCTGTGCGTTGCACTGATGGCATTATACGGCAGGGTTCTTTAGCGTGCCAAGCCCACCGTGACATGGGACCTTGTTTATCTTAAGTTCCCATCTAAAAGAACTGTGACTTTCATTTCGTATCGCTGAGTGGTTGGCGAAAGAATAGTCACTACCCACTTTCAAGTCTTGAGTCAGACCTGGCCGGGGATTGAACCCACGACCTCCTACCTACGGAGTGAGCACTCTATCAACTGAGCTACCGCAGTGGTATAAACGAAATCAGGCACATGCATATATATACCGGTAGCAGATATTGTTATAATTAAATGGAATAAAGAGAGTGATTCTACTTTCATTCAATTTTATAAAGATATCTACCGTTATAACAAATTTCTACAGACTGAAAATGGGTCTTGTGTTGAACACCATTCTAATGATTTTTTTCCCAAAAATACTGTTAATTTGAAAACTTTGGCTTTCATTTTATTTGTGCTCATTATGGCTCTCTCTCACTGGGGTAGAAATTAAAATGTTTTATATATTTAAACTGTTTATTTATTTGCAGGAATTTTTTAGAAATGATATTAAAACTTTTGTGAATGTTCAATTTAGAAATAACTTTCAATTTGTTGCCTCACAATTTTATGAGAATTGCCACTTCCAAAATCTTGTTTATGCCCCGTAAACCACAACATTGAAACTTATTTCTTATATTTACAATATAAATCCTTTACATTACTGAAATGTAAACATTATTTTTTTCTTATAAGTTTGTGCAGGAAAAAAATCAGTGATTGTAAATATTTTTATAATTCTTGTGTTTTTTTACTGATGGTCATCCAATGACACAAAAATGAAGTACCTGAACAATTGCAATGTCATTTCTCTTGATACATGTGGATATTGATTGACAAAACAATTCTGGAATTACAGTAAGTTAAATGGGTTTTTTTGACAATATATGTGTACTATTTCATAAGCCTTTTTAATTTTTCAGCCTTTTGAAGCCAGAAGAAGATGGTTTTATGAGAATCTTCATGATGGTGAAAGAGCTAATGAATTGATACATTCACCTCCAAATGAGAGTGATATACTGGTAGTTGAGAGAGGTGAGGATAATTGTAACAGTTGTAAGAAAACTGTCCATTTTAGGCTATAATTTGATTCCCTATGAACATATTAATGCAAAATAAGGAACTACATTTGGGGATTAGATAACTGCCATTTGAGCTCATCTGCACTCATCAAAGTCAGTACATTGGTGTATGTATTTTAAGGGCAAGTTTTTCTGCCAAAATATTTTAGATGGATTTAATTTTTAGACTAGTAATGTTCTTTTGTTTATAGCTCTTTCTTTTTTTAGACTTGCATGAATTACAAAAGTTGTATTGTCATACTCTGGCCGGCATCTATGCCATTGTCTGTGTCAGTGTCAGCATCCTTTTCTATTTATAACCGTTTCCTTTTCAGACCTACAGCAAATACAGCCTATAGCTATTGACATGATCACATCTATGCAAGCGAGTGTCTGACATGTGGCAGTATTAGAATTCCGTGTTATAGGACAGCCTTATCTATACACTGTAGCTATCTGTTGTTATTTTCCACCCTCTGGTTTTTATACCCAGCACAAACTAATTTGGGGAGGGGGGGTGCATATAGGAATCACCATGTCTGTCTGTAAATCATGTCCAGGCCATATATCATAGCTGCTTTGGACGCCAGTCATAAAACTTCACATGAATAATCTTCATGGTCTAAAGGTGTGTCATGACCTTGAACCAAGGTCATATCTTAAAGGTCAAGGTCACGGGAAAACATTAAATGTTGGGGGCCTCTCCAGAGACAGTTCTAGTTACCTTTATTCCCCTGTATGTTTATGATTCTTTGTTTTGTATTTGTCAGATATTTTATATCAATATTTCTTTGCTGTTAACTGTATTATATAGATTTTATAATGGTTTTAATTACAGAGGCTTTGTTTGACAGTAGTTGTAAAGGAGTATTGAAAGCGTCATCAGTAAAACTTAAAAAAGAACTGGCTTTAAAGTTTAATGGAGAAGAAGGAGTGGTAAGGGTTTTATAAGATTTAAAACTTACTTACTAGTTTCATTTTGCCAACTAAATTGATGTATCGCCGGCCATCCCTATTATGATCCAACACTATCAAAAATTAATTTTAACATTTTCTCAAACTATTGATGCACCTGTGATTTTATTGATAAATTTTGGCAGGAAAAAAATGTGTAGTTTCTCTTGCACAGAGGTTCCAAAATAAAGATATCTGTCACTGCTCTTTGAATTTTTCTATCTAAAGGTGCAAAAAATATGGCTTTGATATATTTTTCCAAATAAAGGAGTAAGTGAAATGTGTTTTACATCCCAATCAATCCTATTTCTCTCACTCACATTAAGACATCATCATGTCTAAGCATAGTTGCTGAACTCCATACATATGCAATATGCAAATGTCATTGGGCAATATGGGTTTTTTGGTGTTATATCTACATATTTTCTATAATTATAATAAAAGCCAACTTTTAGTATTAAACATATCCCTTTCAACACTACAAATGTCAGTAAAATAACTTTTATACATAATTTTAAAAGTGTTGACTTCAAAATCCCCCCCCCTCTCTCTCTCTCTCTCTCTCTCTCTCTCTCTCTCTCTATCTCTCTTATTATGACAAACAGAATAAACAAACTACTTTCATAAAATATTTAAAGAAAGATAACCTAGGAAAACCATTTACAAATACATGTACATGTGTAAATGATATAAAGCAGTATCACAAGTAATATATGTGTAAGTTAATTGTGTTGAAATACAGTTGACTCTCGTTATCTCGAACTCGACGGGGAAATGCAAAAAGTTCGACTTATCTGGAGTTCGAGATAACCGATGTTAAAAACGGCAACAAAAGGGAAGTAACTCGTACAAGCCTATCGGAAGTCGCTTCCGGTTTTATCTTGTCAAACTGTATATTGCCGTTTTCTCCTATATCGTATGTATTCAATTATGCATTTTGTTTTATAAGATTTTCTTTAATTACTCAAATCTGTCAATAACCGATTGCGCTATTGTTATTAGCCGACAAATAGTGGAGTCCGCTTTGGTCTCCATACCAGTTTCGCATTGTGTACTTTAATCACCCCAAGCTTCCGGTTGTATTGAGTAATGTTCTCATCACACGCTTTTTGGCAGCCATGTTCAGCTTGGCAGTAATTATAACACCTGTTAATCTCCTTGAGGGTTATTGCTTATGCAAGGGATAATAATTAAGGGCTTAAGGAAATTGGGAGGTCAGTGCAATGTTGTCATTTTAAAATCAACACGAGGCTGACAGTCAAATTTTTTTTTTATGTCGGAATGTGTTTTTTCTACCAAAAAATTTGTAGGCTTTGACTAATTTGGTTTTCCAAAATTTTTTGTTCGAGTTAACAAATTTAATTTTCCTAAATTTTTTGTTCAAGTTAACAAATTTGAGTTTCCTAATTTTTTTGTTCGAGTTAACGAGTGTAATTTTCCTAGGATTTTCATTCAAGGGGACGAAAATATTGTTCGACATATCCAATAATTTGAGATATGCGAGTTCGAGATAACCGGAGTGATTTTGGTTTAATAAAGAACAACTCTGTTCGGACTTTTTAAAAAAGTTCGAGACATCCGGTAGTTCGAGATATCCTAGTTCGAGATAACGAGATTCAACTGTATTAGTATAAAAACATATTTTTGATTATTTTATGAATTCAATCTTTTATTTTAGGGTCAAGGTGTGGTTAGAGAATGGTTTGATATTTTGTCTAAAGAAATCTTAAATCCAGATTATGCCTTATTTACACAGTCAGCTGATGGTAAGCCAACATCAAAATGAATTAGCAGCTTAAACTGTACCAAAATTCTCAAAATAGAAAAAAATATTAAACACTGGATCAACACATTTTTAGTGAGACCAAAATTATAAATGGGCACCAGACAAAATGACTGGTAACTAGTGGTGTGGATAAAGCTATTATCATTTCATTTACAGTTCAGCTTTAAATGTTGTTTTCTCAACACAAACTTGAAGTTATTCTTTGGTCTCAATTGATTTTCTTCATAATATTTCGGACTACAAAAACCTGTACACACCTATAACGAAGTAAAAAGTCCTACGTATATAGAGTTAAGAAATTGTGTTTTACACCCCAGTCAAGATTCTTTCACTTGTATCAGGTGGTCAGTTCTGAGATGGTGGAGGAAACAGAAACTCAGGCAAGTGAACAGACAAATGTTCTCACTCAATTATCTGTTTGAAGTGGGATTTAAACCTAGACAGAGATGCCTCTTATGTACATAGAGTTATTGAAGTTATACTTCATCAACATAATGGGTGGTCATATGGTATAAAAAATGTATTTTGGAATATAATATACCTAAAATTGTTTTAAAGTTCTTGGATAAAAGATATTTTATTTTTCTCTCTTTTGTATAACAGGTTGTACATTCCAGCCTAACAGTAACTCAGCCATCAATCCAGATCATCTCAACTATTTCCAGTTTGCTGGACAGATACTAGGACTAGCTTTATATCATCAGTTCCTACTAAATATTTACTTCACAAGGTCATTTTATAAACATATCCTAGGTAAGAATGACTAATGCTATGATATAACATATTTAATAGTAAATTTTTATTCTTGAGAAATAAGTAAGGAAATGAAAATGAAGTGTAAACCTTACAATTGGTAACAATTTTAATTGAAGTAATTATTATACCCCCACTTCGAAGAAGAAGGTGTATACTGTTTTACCCCTCTCCTTTCCCACCATCCTAAACAAAAAAATGTAACAGTTTTCTCAGCAACTACCAATCATAGCCAATTGAAATTTTGTAAGCATGTTCAGTATGAGGTCCCATACGGCAAATACAGATTGCAAGTCTGCCGGACATCTACTTTCTGTTTTTCTGACTAATTATATTTTTTCAACATTTATGGTCTATGACTGAAAATTTTTGCAACAGTTTTCCCAGTAACTACTTATCACAACCACTTGAAATTTGGTATGCAAGTTCAGTATGACATTCCATAATGCAAGTACTGATTGCAGGTCTGCCAGACATCTACTTCACATTTTGTTAGTACTCTAACATATGTTGAAAAACCGGGGTATACTTAGTGAGCAGTAGCTCACAGATTTCTTGTTATGCCAGAGTCTTGTTTATGTTGTTGCTGCTGCTTACTCCTTACATGCACCTTGTCTTCCTGCAATTGTTTTATTTCATTCATTACTTGGATCCTCATTTAAACACTTCAACAAACCCAAAAGAAGTACTTAAAAATGAAATGTTTCTTTGAATTACTAGATCTAGATCTTTTTATCAATAGCCATTTTGTTAAACATAAACCAATGTTTTCCCTTTCTTTTGTGTAATTGAATACATTGTTTTATCACAATCCTAAAAGTAAAGTAAAACTTTGAAAACTGGCAAGTTCAGTTAAACACATTCACTTCTGCCATAGAAGTCAGGCCAGGTGTCTGGAAGAGCTATTCATAGACTGTGTAAAATATGACATGAGATGGTTGCTTCTGACAAGTGTTCAGTGTAAACACATACCATACATCTTTTTAGTTCTGAGGATATAATGAAAACATCAAAGTTTGATCAATTCACACAGTGCTAATGTGCTTATTATACTTTTCGCTGATATTGACTGAATGAGAAAAGAAATTAAAAAGTTTTTACAAAAATGCAAAGATAAACAACAAGCACAATTTTTCATTTTGAACGGTTACAAAAAAAAAAAAAAAATAAGAAATTAATTAATTAGAAAAAAGCAAAATCTGCTTAAAAAGAATCATACATATCAAGTTTGTTGCAGTAAAAAGTTTACTTACTGTGAATTCATTAATTTTCGTGGTGTTCCAATTTTCGTTGTTTTCGTGGATACCTTGACCGACGAATTTACCTGTCAACGAATATATATGTACAGTAGAACTTCGATGGCTCGAAGTCCATAGAACTTTGGCCAAGTATTCGAGCCATCACTCAGTTCGAGCGACAGAACATCGAGAGGCGATCTTCATTAGATTTAGGTTTCAGTCAGTTTAAAAATATTAAATTCACGATGATGTTTCGAAGTTTTCAAACTTCATTTGTAATTAAAATGTTGAACTTCAAACGGCAAATCTATCGATATCAACAGTTCATTTGAATTAAATAAATTTGATTAAAAGTAAAAGTAAATAACAACAACTGACGATATAAAATAAACTTTATTAATAATCACCGGAACTACCGGCAATACACATTGCCATGCGCATTCCAATGAAATGTAAATAACAGAATCTGAATATTCTATAATGAAGTAAAAAGTCACTCATCTGGCTTGGACTCAGGTGTTTAACCGATCAAGCACCCGCGGATCATAATCGGATTAAGAGATTATTGAACTGATCACGGTTAATTACTAATCTTGAGTAACACTCCATGTTCCAGACGAGTTATTTCGTTTCGCTCTATTACTTTCAGTGAAATCTGTATCATGGCTTCAGTTTGTGTTTTGTTTACAAGGACTGACCACATGTCATTTTCGAGCGAAAGAAGTTGAATTTTCATCAAATTTACACCTTCGAGAAATATTTATTTGATCGGAAACCAGTTAAATCTGGGGTCATCTTGGCTCAATGAATGAGGTCCTTTTTAGTCTACCTTTACGTAAATATCTGAGGAAGAAATTGATATAATTTTTATTATAATTTTTTTTCAATTTTTTTTACCCGGGTGCCTGATTATCAGCTCACCTTAATGACTAATTTCGATTGCCTTCTGCATAAGACTGATTTTACTCACCTGTTTACATGTATGTAGAGTCGTCAACGGTTCGCCGATCTTCAAAGGAAGTTACGGACAATAGAAGATGATATTAACAAGTGCTTTATCCACGAATTTATCATCCCACGAAATTGTATTTTTTCTCAGAACCACGAAAACTGGAGCCCACGAAATTAAATGTATTCACAGTATGAAGTAAATGAAAATAGCTAACCTGATTGGTCACTTACAGAACTATAGTGGTACTTTATCTATGTATCTTTTTGACATTTGTACATATTCATGATTTTAAACACAATATATACATGTACATATAATATTTATCAATTTAAGGAATTCCAGTCAACTACAGAGATGTTGCTTCCATAGATCCAGAATATGCCAAAAACTTACAGGTAAATAAGGCTTATTACACAGTGTCATTTCTTTGGTTGATATTAGTCTGATAACCTATGGTGAATTTCTTCGTAAAATAAATCATCAAAACCCAAAACCAAAATCACACCAGCTTTAGATTATTTAGATATAGAATTTTTTATTTGGAGCAGTGTGTTGAAATATGAAGAGATACCTGTAGAGTATGTTAGTTCTAGTTAGCTTTTGCTTTGAATATGGAGACCGAAACATGTCATCTAAAATTTTATGGAGCCATTTTAAAAAACTAAAATTACTTCAATGTGACTTTGTCAAACACCATCAATAAGTTAGATTTTATTAGGTAAACAATTCTATCTCATGATTATCACATGTTTATATCACCACAAAATCTGTATATCGGGTAATTTTATTTCAGTGGATTCTGGATCATAACATCAGTAATTTAGGACTAGATCTTACATTCTCTGTGGAGACTGATGTGTTTGGTGTCATGCAGGAAGTTGAACTAAAACCATCTGGTTCTAAAATACCAGTTAATGAAGAAAATAAGGTAACACTTTGGCTGTCATCACAATATTTTTGATAAGTATGATGTCACAGAATCCAAAATTATTTAAAGATATATTTGACATTTCATAATTTCATGTTCTGTTTATTCTCAATTCCGATTTCACACATAGCACTTATAGCTAGCTACACAGGAGATGCATAACCCTTCTGCAGTACCCAGCCTCACTTCCATAATGGAAATTCACAAATTTTACTTGGTTAGTTGGTCATCTGGGTCACTGAACTTGAATTATTTCAAAGTTAGCATTAAATTGACTACGATGCATTAACTTAAAGTGTTTACTGGTTGGTTCATCCAGATTTTTAAGGATGTGTGTGTGTGTTTGTACTTTCTTCTCATATATTGTAGGTGTTCACCCATTTATTGTTTGAATGAGAACATGACCCCTGTTAAAGTATGCTTTCCTATTTACAAAAGTTAATTATCTGTAATGAGAGTGAACAAAGTCTTACTGACCTAATTATAAAAATTATAAATATATATTTATTTTATAATTGACTTTGCAGCATGAGTATGTCCAGTTGGTAACAGAGTTACGTATGACCAGAGCTATACAACCACAGATAGAGAGCTTTCTACAGGGGTTCCATATGTATATACCACAAGCCTTGGTTCAGATGTTTGATGAATATGAACTAGTATGTAAATCATTTTTGTCTTATCTTGCTCAGTTTGTTTCAATCCCTTCTAGTTGTAACTTCGTCTGTAGCGGTCACAGATGGCATGCTCTTTTTCAAACTCTATAGAGGTGTCTTTGTAGTGCATTGAGACATGGGACCTAGGTTTTGCGTATAATCTGAAACTCTACTCTAGTAACGAATGTTTTTACAGTTCTAGTAGGGACAGAAGATGAAAATCATCTCAGAAAATTTCCAAATCCAAAGTGAGTTTCGAAAACCACAATCCTTGACTTTGAAAGCCAGTGTGGCATTACCACTCAGCCAATGTATGCCCATAAATGTGTAGATGATCATGAATGAATTTTATTTGACCAACCACTGTATTTCTTACATTTTACTGATGCATACTGTCAAAAATATTTGAAATGGTCATTTTATATCTGAATTAAAACTAAAAAATTGAATTGGGCTGCCAAAATCACTATTATTTATTTGTAAATTGTACTGGAAACATAAATAAAATATTGTTTAAACTAAACTAAAATCACTGAAAGTTTTGTGATGCCTCCTTCCATAAATTTGTATAAAAAACTATGCTGTATTCATTTGATAATGCATTTTTTGCCATTAATGCATCCTGAACACATATTTTCTTAATCCATAAATATTATTGATATTACAAAATGAAAAAATCATAAAAAATTCAGTAAAACATGAGGATGTCTAGTCACTTGCACTTAATTGCTTTGAAGATTTCATAGCAGACAAGATGATCATTTCCAATCAAACCAAAGATGGTAACCTATTTCATGTACATTAATATCCATGGCCTGGTCCATAAACATTTTTTCAGAACCTTAGTATTTAATCAGTGTGTCATAATTACTTACTGTTTGAATTTATCACTTTATTTGTAGGAGATAATGTTATCAGGTTTACCAGAGATAGATATAGAAGATTGGAAACTACACACAGTGTATAGTGGTTATGATAATGAAAGTGATGTTATCAAGGTATCTAAAATTAACATTTATATAAGAGAATTATCATGCTTTTAATATGTATATACTATAAATTTGAATATTTTTTTTTGTTTTTCTTCATGTTTTCAGTCAGCCTTTTCCATTTTTGTCCACTGTCTGCATCTGGCATTCTAAGAATAAAGATACTTTCTACCATCAGTTACATTTCATTGAAAACAAAAATTACTGTCTGTTTACTCTGCTGCAGAGAAAAGAACAATGCTAATATTTCAAAGATTTAAATGTCCCGGTTAAAAATCAATTAATCATTTACTTACATGAGCCCAGTCGTTGCTAATAATCCTAATTTCAATCTAATCCCTTTAATACACCAAAACATATTTTGGATGGGTGTTTACAATAATAAAAATTTTGACAAAATGGCAGTGACTTTTGTGTGACATAATGATGGCAGAAGAATTTATTAATTACGTAGGTTCGCAAGGGGTACAATGAAGGTTAGCTCAAAGGTCAGGTTGGGTTTAAAAGTTTGATTTCACATCAATTCTTTTCAAAAGTTTGAAAATGCAGAAAGGTAGTTCACTGTATAAATTTATTAAATCAATTTTGGTCATCCCAGTTACACAAAAATCAATCTGTTCTTGGGCTGCACCAACCTACAAAAATAGTCAACTCTTTCGTCATGACTCCGTAACATAAAGAAACCCGCCATTCGTAAAAATTTATCATTGTAAACACCCACCCTGGTTATATTTTGTCACATAAAATGATATATGAAGCAAGAATGGAGCCAAAACAGGAATTTTTAGTAATGACTTGGCTTATGTGAGTAAAAGAATCATTGATTTGTACCCGTCATATTGAAATCTATAAACTATTTTGGGATCTTGCTTTTTCCGAAATAGGCTAAATAAACAGTAAACATTTTATTTTGATTTATTACTATTTTGTGTCACATATTTTAGGAAATAAGGTATAAAATATAAAAAAAGGGCAAAAATATATTGAAATATTGATGGCTTTAAATTGTTTTACTTGTGCTGCTGATAGTGCAAATAAAACAGTGAAAATGTATTATCTAAATTATGCAAATTCTATCTATTTTCCTTTTCTTACCTTAACACCATTTTGAATAATCTGTGTGAACTTGTTGAATTACATTGTTATATTTTTTGTAGCATTTTATATAATTTGTTTTATTTATTTTAGTGGTTTTGGGAAGTTATAGAAGAGTATAGTCAGAATGAGAGAGTACTAATGTTACAGTTTGTTACAGGAAGGTAGAATAAACTTTATATAAATATACCTCTCACAATCAAAGTTAAGGGGGTATATAGGAATCATTCTGTTCTTCTGGCTGTCAGTCTCAATATTGTGTCACTCCATTTCTTTCTTATCTGATCAAATTTGGCACAAATGTAAACTTGTCTTTGAAGAGACTATTGTGATATGGGCATTAGTTTTTGAAATCTCTTCAAAAGAACAGTGCAACTTTCATTTTCCAAGTGCAGAGTACTTGGCTAAAGGACAACAGTCACTACCTGATTTTAAGTTTTAGACAGACCCAGCTAGGGTTCAACCATAGTGGTATATCAAGAACTATAAACTTATGTTTAAGTAGCACAGTGCTTAGCACGTCCTCTTATCATTAATGTGGTCCAAGCTTGATTCCCCATGTCTTATGTGAGATGTTACCAGGCTTTCCTTTTAAGAACTATGTTTTTTTCACTGGATCCTCCATTTCTTTCACAGCTACAAGAAATATTTTGATGTAAAATAAGTAACCTCTTTCTAAATGGTTTATTATCTGATAAAACCCTTAACATTTTAAGGAAAAATTTTATTATAGGTTTTTAATCTTACTATCAATCACACCAGGGGAGAACTGTCACTAAAATTCCTAGATGTACAGAATACCAGACTTTCCTTTATTTTGTTTTATATTACTTTCAGTTCCAGAGTACCTTTTGGTGGATTTGACAGATTAAGTGGAGGGGGTGGTCCAGCTAAGTTTACTATCAGTAGTACAGCATATAAACCTCAGCTATTACCTACAGCTAGTACATGGTACGTAACAATACATCTTATCAGAATAATTAATTAGTCACATATATTTCTAATGACAGCAAAAAATCAGAATTACCGGTACTCAATGTTGGCTGGTTTTTCGCATCAATCACCATCAAAGGAAAAGTAAGAATTTATAAATGTTGGTTGGTGAGATACCATGTAGCGGAAATTTAGAAGTTCTCAACATAGGACAGTTAGGAAAGTTAGAATTTCTCAGTATTGGCTTGTTGATTGCATTAGGTCATGTAGTATCTTAATTGTTAATCTCTACACTAGTTCATGTGGTGTGAGTTTTTACAGCTGTTCCTGATTTGTATTATACTACTGTGTAATTATGACAACTTTTGAAGTGACAGCACACTTGCTACAGATTTATATCACAATTCACTTATAAAGCTTGTACTGAGTCAAGCAGTTTGACACAAAGAAAACTCTTTTTCACATGCAGTTGACCTGAGTTCAACTCACAACAGGTAGAAACTTTGGGTTTTAAAACCATCTGCATCTGCAGACTCCAATAGGCATAGGATAGAAAGCCTTTAACTAAGTGGATTTAATATATCCTTTGTTAGCTCAGTATGTCTTTCCTTTGACAATGTTTGATTTACTTTTCTCCTTTGAGCAATGCATTACTCACTATGTACTGTATTGTTTAATTTGGTGAGATCACACTAAGATTCCCAGATGTGTTCATAACTGGCTGTGAGTCATGCCAATGTTGCTTTGTACTAGCACATATTGAGGGCAACTTTTATAGGGACAGCATTTACAGAGGCTGTCGCTCCATTGACCCATTATCCAGACACTTGGTTAGATAAATCATCTATAGTGTGAAAAAAATGACTTTCCTATGGTTCTTTATCGTGTGTCTTAGATTGGATTTGATCC
Source organism: Anadara kagoshimensis (assembly GCA_021292105.1). NCBI lineage: Eukaryota > Metazoa > Mollusca > Bivalvia > Arcoida > Arcidae > Anadara > Anadara kagoshimensis. The sequence goes on along the minus strand of CM037865.1, from coordinate 70,006,936 downwards.
TCTGATTGCTGAATCTGAGGTACAAAACCACCGATTGTACCACATGGTCCCTCTTTGGATTTTCTTGATTAATGAAGACAATCTCCTAGCTAATAAGAGTTATGCCTCTTGAGCTACTAAAAGTTAATTATATTTCATTTTCAGTATAAACTGTCTCAAGCTACCAGAATACACCAGTAAACAAGAATTGAAGAACAGATTAAATGTGGCATTACAGTGTGGGAGTCAGGGATATGCCATGGCATAAAACTGTCTATAGTGGCTTTACAATGTGGGAGTCTGGGATATGCTGTGGCGTATCTGGCATTACAATGCAGGAGTCAGGGATATGTCATAGCATACAGCATTTACAATATGGCAGTCAGGGATATGCTGTTGCATAAAGTCGACTAAATGTGGCAATACAATGTGACCGTAAGGCATATATCATGCCATAGAGCTGACTAAAAGTGGCAGTATAATGTGCTATGGCTAAAAGCCCTATCTGTTTCAATGTTGGAGTCAGGGGGTTGTCATGACATTAAACCCTATTCTAAGTCTTCCAAAAATCTATGTTCACTTTATATTTTACCCTTCTCAAACATATCTTATTGTATACCTCTCATGTTTTTGAAATAAATATTATTTTGCCACTTTTGTATTCTTTTGCATTCATTGGTCTGTTAATGCAAAAGCTTTCATATTTTGCCTTGCCACACTGCAGATGACGTAATGTAAAAGCTATATCTAACATATCTATACCTAACAATATCTATAGCCTCAATGAACTTAAATCACTAGATAAAGGAAAAATTGTCAGTACCCTAGGATTCCCATTTCATGTCTCCCATACCTATTAAAGCTTAATTAAGGGAAAGCAAAATTTTAACATTCTTCACAGTGGGCAAGAGAATATTACCATGTTTTATGCAGACAAGATAAATTGATATACATGTATATTGATTTGAAACAGGTGTATCAAGTATTAAGTCAATCTTGTTTATGTATGTAAATATAAAAAAACAAACTTACATTTTACAACTAATGGTTTTGGTCCCATCACCTCACTACTTTTTCACCCAGGGTGTGTTCACCATATGTCTATTTTTATACAAGCTTATGGTGCTATCTTTGTTTGCTCAAGTATGCTAATTGTTTTTGTTTCTTATTAAACCTTTGATGTTTGTTACTATTTTATTTAATGTCTTACTTAAGTCTTCATTGTCTTTATTTTGTTACTGAAGTGCAATTGATTGTTCACACTGTCTCTGCAGTCTACTTTCAAAAAACCTTGTCATTAAATTGGTAGTCAAAGACAATAGTCTGATGAAGCCATTCATGAAACCTAGTAGTGCCTATTCATGAAATGAAAGTTTATGATGATCAATTGAAATGTATAGAAGATTTCACTATATGTCTTAAGATTATACATTAAAGGACATATAAAGGTATGTTCTCAAATACTATCGAGTTTCTAATTCAACTACATACAGATTTTGTGATATTTTAAATACATGTATATATGATGTACTAGCCTACAGTTAGATTATTTATACATGCAGATTAAGTATTATAGTTGAGTGCCCTATTGTTTATTTAGCTTTTAATTAGAGTAATGATGCATTTATTTTGTTGAAAAAAATCACATTATTTTGTTATGATATTGTTAAGAATCTGTTTTACTGATTATGTATAAATATTCCACAATATACTTATAGTTGCCAACAATGTTGTTTTACTTATTTATCCAGAGAGTCACACTATTTATTTGTATTGTAATAAGTCAAGTTTATTTTGATAATTTTTATGTTTTGTTTACAAAACTAGTTCAAAGGTATACAGTAAAACATTTATTAATTGTCATAATTTCTGCAGTCACATTCTTAAATTATGGAGGGGTTTGGCAATGAATTGAGGAGGTTTATAGAGTTACTTAAGGGTTTGTTGTATATAGTCCCAGGATAAGTTTCTGTGATCTGTTTTTCTTGATATAAGTTTAGATAACCATTTGAATTGCCCATAAATGGGATTGGGTATTGTTGATAAGTATGATGTCTGTGTGCACAACATTGCCCTGGATATATTTGGTGTCCCATAGTCCCATGTATCTTTCTTTCAATTTTGATTATACATCTGGCTAGCTAAACAGGAGGTGCTTACTCTTCTGGAGTACACCCAACATCACTTGTCTGGTGGAATTTAACCTAATGTGTCAGTATCGAAGTTTTTACTTTACTTTGGGATGATGATTTAGGCATGGATTAGTATGTTTGTTTTTTATTAAGATTATACATGTATTGAACCTACTTAGTTCAACACAATAGTCCTTTTTGTAAAAAAAAAAAAAGTAATTTTTCAACTTTAATTATTAATTAAAATGAATATTTTGTAAAATATAGAGGTATATTGGAATTGAATTATTAAAAATATAGTTTATAGCTATATTGATTTTCATATGCAAAATGTATGAATGTATTTGTACTAACTACATAGTTCAACCAAACAATCCCATATATGAAAATTTAATTTTTTCAAATTTTATTTATTATTTTTGAAAGAACATTTTGTAACACGAACAAAAACATAGGAATATAATGAAATTGAAAATTGTATAAAAATATTTTATTGATTTTCTGTATGCAAAATGTATAAATATAAACAATGTATCTATTGTTTTTGTAATGTATACATATAAACCAATTACGGTAGTACAAGACGAATAGTTGTGCTATGATTAATTAGTTTGTATTCATGTGTCATTAAACAATTTTCAATGCTTGACCAATCTGCCTGAATTGCCAAGTAAAATAGCAATATTCACCATTCAACATTGAAACATACCAATTCTTATCATGCCACAACACATAATGGAGCAATCAGAGCTGTTTATAGACGTTTTTGAACAAGATATTGATAATATATAGTATAATAAATAAATAGTTCCCTTTTAGAAAGAATTACAAGTATTGACAAATGTGTCCCTTAGGAAACCTTTCCAGAGTTGACAGGCGAATGAGTTTACCAAAGGAACATTATTTTCAGATCTAACAGCTGAGCTAGACAAATTTTCTGAAGGGAGACTTTCCTCAATATTCAGCTAAGATAGGACAGCATTCACATAATTAAATTCTTAAAATATTTAGATTTGTATTTGTAGAGAAAGAACTAAAAGTAATCAATATGTAACATTTTATTCATTTAATATTAAAATGACATGATTACATATTTCAGTTTAGTTGAGTTGAGTAATAGTGTTTAATGTCCCAGTCAAGAATATTTCACTTATATGGAGACAGAAATTTGTCTGTGCGGTGAGCTGATGGCATCATACAGCAGGGTTCTTTATCATGCCAAGCCTACCATGACACAGGACCTCGTTTATTTCAAGTTCCCCTCTGAAAGAACCATGACTTTCATTTTGTAATGCCGAGTGCTTGGTGAAAGGACAGTCACTACCCACTTTCAAGTCTTGGGTCAGAGCCTGTCAGGTTTGAACCCACGACTTCTCACGGAGCGAGCACTCTACGATCTAAGCAACAGCAGTGTTGATTACATATTTGAGGGTTTAATAATACTTTATTATCATTATACTATGTAAAAGTACTGAATACTGAATTGTAACCATTTTCTTTTGAGTATAAATTTAGAAAAAGGGTTGGAATTTAATAATGATTGAATAAGGATTATCAGAACCTGTTGTAGAACATTGACTTTTTTACAGGATTGTGTAAGGGAAACAAAACAAGCACCTGTTGGCCAGATTAAGATTTACAGTAATAACTGTTTTGATATGCATGAAAATGCAATATTTGCACCTATTACACTTAAAGCTACATATAGCATCTGTCAATATTCATGGATGTGAATCAAGTAACAAAAAATAAAAATTGTAAGATATTATAAACAACAAAATCAATGAATCTAACACCAGATATGCATGTAATGTGGTAAAAATTCTATTGTGTGCATCAACTGAATAATGCAAATTTAACAACATATTGTAAAACATTCAATACATGGTATTAATAGCAAAGTGTAAAATATGGATGGGGTAAGTATGTACGGTTTTGTGGATTTTCTAGAATGTTGCACAAGTTTAAAGTTTAGTCTATGATTTAGACTGCCCATTGTCAAAACTGACATATCTTGTTTTTTTAATTGTACGAATTAAGTCTTGCAAAATCCATTGTGTTATGGAATACATAATTTGTTTCAGCCATACAAGAACTCTGTTCCAGGGCCTCATGTTGTATTCTTTATTTGATAAAAGCTTCATTTTAAAAATCTACAGGGCATGAATTTACAGTTTATAATTTATGTTCTTAAATATTGTCTATTACTAGCATTTATTTTGTTTATCTGAACTTTTATGTTTTTTTTATTATTTCCATTTTTGTTGTTAACCTTATTGTCAATTTGATATATTTGGACATGGATGGGTTTGTTTGTTTATGATTAATACAAAAAAACAAGTCTTGGTTCTTTAAACTCCCACAAACCAAAATGTTCAGTAAACCTTTGCAGTAATTAACTGTCTGTAATTCATCATCTATTTTGTGTAAATTGTATATGTTAATCTTCTCTGCTTAAACTACCAGACAATTTTGTTGCATATTTAACAACACATATTTAACATAACTTGTCAGTTTCAAAGTTTTTACTTTGTTTCTGAATTGTGATTTGGACTTGGATTAGTATTTTTGGTTTTTATTGATATGTTCACGATTTTAAGATTTACAAAACTGAAGACCTTGTCTCATTAGACCCAAAAAGACAAAAGATGTTAAGTTTTCAAAATGTTTTTGTTTCCTAAAGAAAATTAAATTTTTCTCTGAAAAACGGGTATGTAAAATTGAATTTGCACACTTGTTTGCTTTAGGTCCACAAATAGGAAAAACTGAAGGGGTGAATTCTATAGTTATGAGAAACAGTCTTTGACAAATACTAGAGAATTTAGGCATGTCATCAGGGTCTTTGGCGTCTATAGTTACGAGAAACAGTCTTTGCCATATACTAGATAAATCAGGCATGTCATCAGGGTCGTCAGCATCTATAGTTACGAGAAACAGTCTTTGACATATACTAGAGAATTTAGGCATGTCTTTAGGGTCGTCAGCATCTATAGTTACGAGAAACAGTTTTTGACATATACTAGAGAATTTAGGCATGTCATCATGATCGTCAGCGTCTATAGCTATGAGAAATGTCTTTGACATATACTAGAGAATTTAGGCATGTTATAAGGGTCGTCAGCGTCTATAGTTATGAGGAACAGTCTTTGCCATATACTAGATAAATCAGGCATGTCATCAGGGTCGTCAGCGTCTATAGTTACGAGAAACTTTAGGCATGTTATCAGGTGAGCAATAAGGTCCATCATTCACTTGAATGTAAATGGGATTGTTCTCTGGTAAATAAAAACAACATTATGATCATGATTAAAAAGACAATAGAAACAAATTCAATGCCATTATTCCAATAAATCACATCAATATGTCCGATGTTTAAGGTAATCCCCATTCTGCTCTTCTGCTTTGCTGATTCTTCAATGATTATCTCCATGTAATTTTGTTTATTTGATTTAAATGTACTTAATCTGATCATGTTGATTTAATTAAACACAAGTGTGACATATAAAACTATTGTTCATTTGAAATCATCACTTGTTATTCCTTTCTGCATCTCTGAATAAACACAAAGTGTAAAATATCACCATTGTATCAGGTACAATACACTTATAATTCACATTTCTAGTTTCACTTGAAGTGATTTTAATGGCTTTTCAATTTTAACGAGAGATTGAATTTGTAATCTAATCATATTGTGCATCCAATTTAAGTTTCAGACTGTTTTATGTTAATTAAAGGTATTTAAGCCCAATATTAATTGTGTTGAATGCAATCACGAAATATTTAGGAATCAAAAACAAACATACCAATTCCTGCCTAGTATTGCTGACTTATATTTCAAAATTTTCAGAATATCAACACAAACATACCAGTCCAAGTTGACATCACAATCTCAGCAATGTGAAACCTTTGACAACTGTCAACTGTCAAATTAAGTTGAATATACAAACTACGGATATATGTTATGCTATATTTTTATCAATAGTAATTTTGGTTTCCTAATTTTGGTCCAAGAACTACTGATGAGAAATTGTATTCTGGAACGGTCTACTAGTGCTGTTAAATTAATAGTATGTAATTACTAAGTATATAGGATGTACATGTGTATAGAAATCACCCTTTTGTGTCTGTCTCCGGTTTTGTCTTTCATCTGGTCACTTTTTGTTTTTAGCTTACAGTTTTTACATTTATTATGTTTTTGTTCCCTAAATTCTTATTTGAGACCGATCAAATGCAATTATATGACCATAATTACTATTGCTTAAGTGACTTCACTTAGTTTTTGCTTATGACTTCGACACGTATGCTGTTAACATGCAGCAGTGATTTAAATTTCTTCAGGATTAAAAACACAAATGAAAGCAAAATGTCAATATAACCATCGAATTGTCCGTTTATAGTGCTATAATTTCGGTTTCTGTGCAAAGCAAACTAATCCTACCGTACTAGTGATTTATATTTAGTTTGCTTTGCACAGCAACGGAACTTATGATACTACAAACGCCATTTCTAGACAGTTTGGTGGTTTATCAAACAGGCACACAACGCTACATTTGCAGAGTCATCACCTCTTGATTAATTTGGGGAAGAGTTTTCATCCCTCCAGATCAATTTAGAGTACATAAGTGTTATATAAAATATATGATAGTGCAACAAAGTCACATCAATAAATTCTAACATAATCAAGATTCTCATTTTTTTTTGTATCTTACCATTTTTATTATTGCTATAAATATGTAAGTTTACATAAAAAACAAAATGTCAAAATCACAATTCTAAGACAAAGTAAAAACATTGAAACTAAAAATTATGCATATTGTAATTTAAAAATGATCACACTTTTAATATCTATCTCAAATTTTGCGCTCTTTTTATTACACAGCTGATGTGCCTTATTTCCTAGAATATCGAACCCTCTGTTACCATTTGTGTCATAAACCATGGTATTGATTGCGCTTTGTATTTTAATTATGTTGATTGTACCAATTGGATTAAGTGGAAATCCGCATGGAGAAGTAACAATTGTCGTCATTTTAATTTATTATTGATGGTATTCCACGACATTGATGTATGTTTTGTTATTTTAATGACCATTTTATGGCTTGTTTCAAATTTAATGAAACCTTTATTTTACAGAATATTTTTATTTTACAACACATGTTTTTGAAATAAAAATATTTAATACTGAATTCATGTTTTTTTAGAATTAATTTTTGCCGTTTTTCCCGAAGCAAACCCGACTGAACACAATTTTAAAACAAGATAAAGTATATAAGAGGAAAAAAATTATAACTGAAAATATGTACTGGTACAGCCAACGCAAAAGCATGACAGATTGCACTGTATTGGCAGAAACGGCCAAACAAAGACAAACGAAAACACCTATTGGAACCACTGATTATGAAACTCTCTACTTTGTACGGGCGTCACAGTTCACATCACCTAGTGCCTTGTTTATAGTACTAGGAACAGTGATTTTGCTCCAGTTACAGTTTTTTTTATCTTGGAACGGTCTAAATACTTAAAACTAAATAGTAATTTTATTTCTGAAATAATGCATTTAACCAAACCCTGACATTATCTGAAAAAAGCCAGTCGTCTTTAGTTTTATCAAGTCTAAATATTTTAAAGTATGTAGAAATCCTTATTTTACCCTGGCGATAATAAAACATGCATTTATAAGCCGCGATAATATACATAGCTAATTTTTATCAATAAGACATTTCTAGAAGTTGGCTATTATTTGAAGAATTACACACATATTTCAATTTACCAATCCATGTCCAAATCACTTTCCCTAAAGCAAAGTAAAATGAAATGTTATGCCCTGTTATTTCTGCCACATGTTTTTGAATTAAAAATATCTAATACTGAATTCATGTTTTTTTAGAATTGATTTTCATCGTTTTATATGCCCTAAAGCAAACCAATCTAAACACGATTTTGAAACTTTCAAGATAAAGCATATAAGTGGAAAAAATTTATAACTGAAGAATGTATTTGTACAGCCAACACAAAAACATGACAGAATCCACTGTAGTGACAGAAAGCCAAGCAAGACAATAGAAAACATCTATTGGAGCCACTGATTATAAAACTCTCTACTTTGTACGGACGTTAGAGTTAAGGTCATCTAGTGACTTGTTTATAGTACTAGAAACAGCGGTCTTTGTTCTAGTTACTGTATTCAGAGCACTGAACGGTATAAATTCTAAATATTGAATCGTATTTTTTTCTAGAATAATACATTTCTAAACCCAAACCCCTGACATAATCATTGATAAATCAAATTGTCCCTACTTCTATCATATGTAAATCTTAATATGTAGAAATTCTAATTTTAACCTCGGGATAAAAATGCATGTATTTGTAAGTCGTGATAATATATTCGGTGGACATTTCAAGAAGTTGCCTATTATTTGAAGAATTGCACACATTACAATCTACAAATGCATGTCCAAATCACTTTCCTTAAAGCAAAGTAAAACTACGTGAGTTTCCATCAGAGAAGTGAGGCCAGGTTTTCGGAATTGCAAGTACCTCCCTTCGAAGGTAAGCAACTCTAGTCTAGATAGCTGCTCCCACTGAGCGTAAAATCAAAGTTGAGAATGACAGGAACATTTAACTGCGAGACGTCAAATGTTTCCCAGATATGTCCAGCTTACGTCAATAATTTGTATAAAATGCTTACTATACTAGTATAGCTTTGCTTTAAGTAAAAAGAAACATGCCCACCAATGTCCAAATCATAATACCAAAGCAAAGTAAAAAAACTTTGAAACCTGCGAATTAAGTTAAACACGAACTTCCACCAGGGACAGGTTAGGTGCTCAGAAAGAAACTCACCTCTCTGTCTAGCTTGCTACACACACCACGTGTAAAATCGAAATTGAGAATGAAAGGAGCTATGGGATGTCAAATTATCCAGGGTAATTTTTGATATAGAGAAATTTTATGCGCTGTGATCTATATCTCTGTTTAATACTTTTTATAGTGAAATGTTTTATATTTCAGCAAAAATTTAACCCATTTTCAAACCAACAGTGACCGAAAATGTCAAAAATACTGCAATTTAGTAACAATATTTATATATTATCAAGTAAAATTATATATAAATGTTGTTGAAGCATTCCAGGTGCTATTTTGTTAGCTTTAATTTGTTAATAAATATGCAGAAAGCATTGGATTTCAAAACATTTGTTGAATGATATCACAAGTACACAACGATTTATGAAAAGCCTATCCCTAATAAATAATTATGTAATTTTAGACATTAAATTGCAAAATAGGCATGTAACCTCTAATTATTTTGGAAAACTAGAAACTGATCACATGAGTGGGGTATTAAAAGTTGGATCAAGTAAATATACTTAGTATAGACAGAACCGCTAAAACGTAATCACGCTATTGAGGAAATAAATTCATAACTGAATAACGTGCTTGGCAACAGTAAACACAACTAAGAACAATACACAAGGTAATGACAGACACGGCCAAACAAGACAAAAAACGAACACAACGGGGCCACCGATCACAACAACTACCACTATCTACTGGTGGTTTGATTGATAACACTGCTGTTGGTCTTCAACAAACAATCATCTAATAATCTCTTTAATAATTAATGTGTGGCATGGCGGATGTAGCTAGCATAACAGGAGGTGCTTACCCTTCCGGAGCACCCGGCCTCATTTCACTAGTGGAAGTTCACGTCTCTAACCTGACTTGTCAGTTCCAAAGTTTTTACTTTGCTTCTGGATTGTGATTCGGACATAGATAAGTATGTTTGTTTTTGATTATTCGATTGAATTAATTAAACTTCAAAAATAAATACTAACAATTAAGGAATAACTGTGATATTAATTTTTTTTATTGGTGTATAAAAGAAAAAACGATTTGCACACTGGATAATGCGCGTAGCGCATTATTCAAAAGTGTGAAAATCGTTTTTTCTTTTATACACCAATAAAAAAATTAATATCACAGTTATTCCTTATAATTTAATTTAGACATTCTTTAATTATTTAAGAAATTAAAAGAAAACCCAAAAAAATCTGAAACATTTAAATCAAGTTTAATTATATCTACATCGATAGTCATCATAAGGCGGATGAATATGACCCAATTGTTTTTTATAATCGTGGTCTCATTCATAGTGATGAGTATTGCAGATGTAAACAATGAAGAAGTTCCGGTTAAATCCGCCAAAACGGGGCAAGTGGGCGGAGCTAATCTAAATTTTTTTTATTGAGGTATAAAGAAAAAAAATTGGTCACGTGGTCTCCATTGTTTTGTATTGTGTTCTGTTGCATAAACAAATTTTAATTAAATTATTCTGCCATCAACAATAAGTATATTTGTATAACTTTTGGTTTCGAACATTTTTTAAATACTATGAAAAGACTCCACCCAACCTCCCACTTGATAAGAGAAAAAGAGAAACAAGAATAAAAAAATCAATCAAGCTCGATATTGACTTTTTTTATGTATTTAGCTTTGCTCATTCTCTTAAATGTTTTCCAGAATCGCTCAAAAATATCTTCAAAATGTGTATTTGACATTTAACACTTAGCAATAGGAAAACTATGTCTGTCAACATAGAAAGAAAAATCCATGTAATCCAATATTGCCGTCAGTCAATCAGTCATTCAGTAAACATTTTTATTGTTTCAGCAATCAGAAAAAGAGAATACCCTTAAGATAGTAAAACATATGTTTACATTTGCTTCTAAGTTCACATATTAATCAATTATGAATAATTTATTAATGCTCTATCATATTTTAAAATGCCTCAGAAAAAATCTTGATAAGGCAATAGATATGATATTGTATCACGGTTAACACTTTAACTCGCTTTTCCAATGTCCTGTGTACTTTATCCATGGTTTTTATGATTTGTGAGGTGATGGTAATTTAACGGTAAATAGACCATTATCAATTAAATTCCAAATTATTATATGAATCATTCATGTATAATCTGAACTTTTGTTCATCCATTAAACATCTCGTATTATTTATTGTATTTTTATTATCCCGAGTTGTGATGATGAACTCTCTCTCGATATATGGTTCATCATCAATTACATCTCATTGTGTGTGATCAATTGTTATAAGATAAAAGACAATTTATGTTAATGTTCTGTTTGTATGTCCAAAATGAATGTAGCAACTGTTGTTGGTATTTTGAATCATACATCATTATCATTTGAAATAATTAAAACAATTGTAGGTAAATTCCAACTAACACACAAATAGATGCAGGTTCAAATCACAATCCAAAAAACATAAATTACTAAAAATTAATACATTAAAAAATAGCAAATAAGTAAAACACGTGCATTTCTACAATGGATGTAAGGCTTGGTGCTCTAGAAGAGTACAGCTGTAAGTATCGTATGTTAATCTAGTCACGCTCGCCGCGTGTGCAATAAAAATTGAATATTTAGGGAACATAAAACTGTGAGAAGTCAAATATCAAACGAAATTTTGAATGCAAACATAAAATTTGTTAACAAAATCCGATGACGGACTTAAGCCCTTGGTATGCCTAGGCCCTAAAAAGCTTAATTGCTAAATTGCAAGCCTAGGTTTAACAGGTTCTTAAAACGTTTAATGACTGTCATCACAATATAAGTATGATGTCTCGGTATCCAAAAATACCCTGGATATGTTTGACATCCCATGATTATATGTTCCTGTAATTTCCAATTATGATTACTAACTAAACAGTAGGTGCTTGTAGACCCTTCCGGAGTACCAGACTTCCCAGCTGGAAGTTAACGTGTTTTACCTAATTTGCCAGCTTCATATTTTTCTTTGCTTTAGGATTCTGGTTTAAGCATGGATTGGTATGTTTGTTTTATTTCAAAAGTTTTGCTTTGCTTTTGGTTGTGATTTGCATATGGATTACTTGTTTGTTTTTTAATGATTTTGTCTTCAGAACTGTTTTTGATGTCCGTCTATGACAAAATAACCAAAATCCCTGTTTTAAGCTTGTTTATAGTATTACGAAATGGCAATTTAATGATTTGTTTAGGCATGCTGTCAAATTATAATAACGGATCGTAATGTTAGGTGTTTTTATACATTTTTACGAGATAAAACATTAGAACCACGAAGTTTATGTAATTTTTATAATGTTTTAGAATCCACCTTTGGTTGAGGTCAGATGTAGTATTGACTTTGGCTGAATAAGACCGAATACCATCTTTGGCGACTGTCTGAATATTTGTTAAAATTACTGATAGTGATTCGGTAAATCTGTACGATGGGTCTGCTGTATATATTTCTGTGTATCTATTTGTGGTATCCATTACAAACATAAACAAAAAACACCACACTACGAGTAAGGAAAGGCCAAATGATTTCTATTTTAAGTTGCAATTGATATATGTACCGGTACCTAAAGACTCAATAGTTCTCCTTCTCCTTTTATTGCATAGAATTTCATCTTTGGTAAAATAAAAATTAAAATATCTTTTTAAAATACATGAAGTTGTTATAAATTGATCGTTTCTACTAGTAATGATAATCACATTTTTTTTATGAAAAGTATAACTAGCATTCCAAACGGAATATATGAATAATTAACATGAAAAGATGTATTCTGAATAAAAATAAAAGAATAAGTTAAAAATTTTTGATGATATTGAAAAATTGCTAATATGGGAACAAAAATGTACAACCCTACACGGGGTTCAACAAAACTATATATATGTTCCTGGGAATCCTAAAGCTACTTCAAAAATCATCAAATGGTTGCCCGCTACTTGTTTTTGCAAGGGTCATGTAAATGTACCCCTTTTTATCAATTTTCCCATTTTGTTGGATTTTTACCTATTTTGGACATTTTCAAAAACGCAATCATTAATTAGTTTTTTATATTTTACCAAAATGATTTTGGTCCGTGGAATACTGATGAGGAAATTTATTCCGAAACAGCTGTACAGTGCTGCTAATTCAAAATATGTTCAGCAATGATTTTACCTAAATTGTCTCGATAAAAATATATTGAAATTACCTTTATGTAAGTGTTAATATAACAAATTTATAACGCATTTTTTATCAAAACGATGAATGTTTTGTGGCATTTGAATAAACAAAATACATATCAAAGAAATTTGATAAGCTAAAATAGATAGAGGTTGTACATCAATTTTGCAAATTATTGAAAACATCTCATTTTTTCTGTATTTTTGCATAATTTTGTTACACAGCTTGTTATTACAGTAATAAAAAAAACTACGTGTTAAAAGCACATATTTTCACACAATTTAAAAGGGATAATTACAATTTATATATTTATAAACAAATCCCGCTAGTGATATATTTTAAAAATATTCTTTCGACCGAGACCTGAATGTTAGAGGAATAAATTCTATGTGTAAAATACAATTTTGGAATTGGTTATTATTCTGGACAAAATATTGATCAACCCCTGATAACACAGTAAAAGTTTTACCTTGATTTAATACCAAAAACGCAAAAAAATAATTATATAAAAAAGAATGAAATAAGAACGTTAGACAAGATGGGCATATATCCATACCAATTTATGTTAGGTCTAACTGTTTAGAATTTCAAAAGTTAGTTCTTTTTAAACCTATTTTATTTAGTTAGGTTTACATGTTCCATTTCTGAAAAAGGTCTTTTAGAGAATTTTTGAAAATGCTTTGACTTACAATATTTCGAACACTTTAATATCACCGGTGTTTATTGTGTATTATTGTCAGAAATATACTATTATCTAAATTTGCTTCTAGGTATAATTTGAAATTCCTTAAAACCTAAAGTACACTTCCTGAGGCAAAGTATTTCTTTAGCTAAAACGGTAAAATATATTTTGGTCCTTTGGGTATCTTTTTCAACATCTTGAAAACAATTTTGGTTTCATAATTTTGGCCCAAGAACTACTGATGAGGAATTCTATTCCGAAACAGTCATCTAGTGCTGTAAATAAAAACTGGTATAATATGCAATTGGATCTTAATTCGTTTATTTTCGTGTCTCTTGTTGCACTTGAATATGGAAAGTGTATGGTTTTAATAGCTACAAAGAATATCTTGATTTTATGTTATAGTTATTATTACATTTAGACCAGCCGTATTAATATTTTGACCACACTGATTGTTTAGTACAAACAGCTGCTGCATTTCATTTACCGATGCCACGTACAAAAATCAGTATTTGAATAATGTGCGCACTTGAACCAGTGGAATTCTTAAGTATAAATTATTGTTTAACAAGACGTTGAATCAAACAGTCTCATTAAGATATTTTGTACAACTATTAAGTTGTTTTATATAAATACATAATTTGACACACTGTAACTAAAATATCATTTTATATGAAATATATCTGTGGGTGGTACAAAAAATCTATATTAATTTTTTATTATTAATATATCGATGCAAAAGGTCAAATATTAAATCTGATTTGGTGAATACAAATGTAATAATGAAGCAACAGATGTTAACAGTTTATATTGAGATGTAAAGATTTTAGACTTTGTTCACGTTAGGTATGAAAACTTAAACATTGTATCCCATGTTTTGGATCAGCTACATATTGAATCATGCTTGACATAGAAATCCTTTCATTGAAAAAAGGTTATTTATTATTGATATGACATCCAGTTGGAAAATTTGATTTAACGTACAACTGATTACACTTTTGCATCATAATTTGTTATTACTAGTTGTAAGTTAAGAATGAATTGGTCTTTTTTCTGCACCATGTACCAGATGTATACATTCATACTAGAAAGAAAAAACTGCACAAAATTATTTGCGCACCATAGGTCGCCTCTGCGAAAATCCAGTGTACCTCCAAACGTTTATATTTAGCTATCCCGATACTAGTATGTACTCACCCTTTCCTGACTGGTTAGATTGCTTTTACAACTTGCTGTGCATAGTGCATTTGGATGCGAAAACTGGTATAATGTGTAATTTAAACCCCTGAGCCGATATTTCTACTGGTGGCTGGTGCCCCGAGGATATCACAAACTCAGTAAGCAATAATTTCGTATTATTGTCAGAAATATACTATAATTGTCTAAATTCCCTGCAAGTTAAAATTTGTAATTTCTCAAAAACTAAGCTATACTCCCTCATGCAAAGTATTTCCTTAGCTTAATTTGGTAGAATATATTATGGTCCTTTGGATAGCTTTTCAACATCTTCAAAAGTATTTTGGTTTCATAATTTTGGTCCAAGCACTACTGATGAGGAATTGTATTCCAAAACATTAAAACTGGTATAATATGTAATTACATACTATTCAATTACAAATTTCTCATTCGTTGGGATTCTATTATTTATTAAAATAAAAAGTAGATTTTTTTTCAACTGACGTGAGTTTAACAATTGTCCTAATAAGCGATTATCTGAAAAAAAAACTGAAGAATAAGAAACATACCATTATCATTAAAACAAAAGAATCAACAAAATAATTGTCATTTCCAATTGATTGCAAGTTTTATCAACAGATTCTTCAAGTGCATAACATGAATGCAAAATATAAAAACAAACCACAAACTAACCTCTTCATTCAAGTTGGTTTCCATAATACACCATTTAACTATTCATATCTTGTAAAAATCACATTTAATACAGGAATTATTGAACATCACATTAGAATACAATCGTGATGATAAATAATTTTTGAATAAAGTTCTGCAATTAACTATTTCAAAATCTTTTTTTTCAAACAAACGTTTTATTTATAAAAATTGAATTCTCCATGCCCTAAATCGCCGAAAAACAGTTCACAACAAAACTGTCTTAATAAAACAATAGCAATAAAACAATTTTGTTTTAATTTTCGTACTCGTGGGGATTAACCCTCATGTCTCATGTCGATTGTGGAAGTTCACGTGTTCAACTTCATTTGCCAGCTTTCAAAGTTTTTACTTTGCTTTCGGGATTGTGATTTGAATACGGAATAGTTTGTATGTTTTTATAATGTGAAGACTTACACAGTGTTAGTTTCTATTATATTTTGGGTCTATATCTCAAGTGTTTAATAATCAGACATAAACATATTAGAACTTTTAAATGACTAAAACATTCGTAAAATGGATTAATTTAAAAATAAAAATAAAGGAAGGTTACATTAAATGACCCTTACATAAACAAAAAATTGATCTACCATATGTTTTTCTTCATAATCACTATGTTGCAATATATTTATCCAAAAGCCAGGTAACGAAAACGTTTCTTGAAGGAATTATTAGTATCTTAATGAGAAAACATCCTTAATTTTAAATGATAGTAAAACTTGAGTACAAAATTGAAACAAACAGTTATAAGAGCAGAGCACGGCATGCATTCAGATATACATATTTGCTTCATAAGTTTTAAAATAATTGTGCTAATTGCACTGTCTGTAGGTTACTCCACATCATTGCTTCTTTATCAAACGTCTGTGTTGATTTGATAATTTAGATACAGAAACAAGACACGTTATTATGCTACAAGTTTATTTTAGTTACGTCTAAGTCAATATGACATGCAATGCTGATGTAATAAGATAAATATTTACAATAATCAAACCGTTTACGCAATCTCTGACACGATTAGTATAATGATATCGAAATAGATAAATTATAAATATTTTGATACACTTTGTAAATATTGAGCTCCACTAAATGTTTGGAGATTTGGTGTATAGTTACTATAATTCCTCAATAAGAAATGTTCATCATCAATTCTAGAACATACATTTTTACACGGAACAGAAACACACACACACACACACACACACACACACACACACACACACACACACTGATAAGAATATAGTCTGCTGACGTTTTTATAATTGAATTAGCTACCGTAAACATATGCAGCTATATACCAGAGTCTCCAGCTTGATGGTGTATTTTTTACAATTCATATTTTATGTCAGAGCTTGTTCCCACTGCGTGAATTTCATACAACTAAGCAAGCTGTTTACAAATAAATTGTTGACACAGGAATGTTGCAAGCCTAGGCTTACCAGGGCTCTAAAAAAGTTTTGAGGCTGTTTTCACAATGTTGTTGATAATGAATGATGTCTCTGAACCCATATTACCCTGGATATATTTGACGTTCCATAGTTCCATGTTCCTTTCATTCCCAATTTCGAATACACATGTGCCGGATGTAGCTAGTTACACAGGAGTAGGAGATGCTTTCTCATACGAAGCATACGGCCTCACTTTCCTGGCGGAATTTAAGGGTTCTACCTTACTTTTCAGTTTCAATATTTTTGCTTTGCTTTGAATTGTGATTTCGATATGGATTAGTATGTTAATAAATAATACAATATAATCAAAAACAAACATACTAATTAATGTCCGAATTACAATTCACAAGAAAAAACTTTGGGAGTTAGGTTAGACACGTGAACTGTTCTCCAAATAAGTGTGACAAGTGTAATAAAAACAAAATGTTTTTCCAAAATAAACTTTCGCCTGTTCAAACAGTAACACAGACGACTTAAATTTTACACCAAAACATATGTTTTAGAATAACGCATTTTTATAAGAAGAACAACGCATATGTATATGACGTAGATTTTCAAAATTACTTACCTTCCATTTTTAATTTGCTTTTAATTGGCTTAATTATCATACATTGTATGACTCACCTACATGTATGTAATTCCATCATTTATATTTCAATTTCAATTCATCGATTTACTTACTTAATTTTTCTTAGCAAATTCAAATTCTTTTCCCTTTAGCTTCTGAATTTTGTTTGGTTTATCAGAATTGTAGTGAATATTCAAAACACATTTCTTTCTTTATTTTGAAAGAATAAAGCCTATATTTACACCTAACCGATTTAATCTCCTTGCTGATTTAAACTAGTGCACTGCTTTGGCTATGGGCGTTTCTTACTTTCTTGTATTCTAAAAAAAGAAAAAAGGTTCTAATTAAAAATCATGAATACATGCCACAAAGAAAGCGACACGAGTAATTACATATTATACCAATCTTAATTTTACAGCACTAGACGGCCGTTTCGGAATACAATTCCTCATCAGTAGTGCTTAGACCTGAATTATGAAACCAAGACTTTTTTGAAGATGTTGAAAAGAATCCAAAAGACCAAAATATATTTTACCAAAATCAGCTAAGGAAATATTTTGCAGCTAAACGAAAGAAGAAAGGACAACCAATAATTGAAATCCCTTATAAAGTCACTGTCTTTGAACTGGAGTACATGTCAAGTTATATTTGTGTATAGTAGAATGTTTTTTAATTTGTTTTCTATTTAAACCATGAGAAATAAATGGAAGTTTACATTAATTTTTTGGTTGAAATTCTGATTCACTAAATTAAAAAGTCATATTTTTTGTTTTTCATTATTATGTTTTTAACTTATGAAGTTTGAATGTTTTATTTATCCGACTCAAAGAGTAGTAATCAGGTAGAAAAAGTCCATTATTGGTTGCCACTGGGGTTATCAGTCAGTATGTTTTATATAAATTAATAGCAATTCAATACTTAATAATATCTGCCAACAGCACTTGTGTTTTGTTGATATTAATCAATAAGCATTCGATCTTCAGTCGAAAACACTGGTACATATTGATATTAATCACAAAAAATCCAACACTAAAAACCATCTGTCGATTAAAAAACATTATTTAACAAATAAATTCTTGCTGAAAAAATACACTAACCAACGTTTTCGGGGAAATGGAACAAATCAAATTGGCGAAAGAAGCGGCAAAAAAGGAAAAAACTCAAATTGAGACAATCAAATATGAAAGTAAAGACGTTTAATGGGCAATGGGTTGAATCTAGCATTATTCCATTATTATTGAAAGCCTCAACCATTCCATTAATAATGCAATAAATATTTCACACAAAACAACCCTCTTCACCATCCATTTTTTGAACATCAAACAGAAATAATACCTATACAGACGAAATGATAACATATATCAACCACAATCATATCGCTCCATATTGAACTCACAATCCCAAAAAGCAAAGTATCAATTTTGATAACTGGCAAATTGAGTAAAACTCATGAACTTCAATCATTATTCCATTTGTCATTAACATTGATACCTATCTATAATGGTAGGCAATGCATAGGATTTTTCTGGTCCTAACAAAATAACAAAGTTGAAAAGTCTAGTGAAGTTTAAAAAACTAACTATTTAGAATTAACAAAATAATAAAAATAAATTTGTATTTATTTATATTTATTTATTTATTCGGACATGGATTAGTATGTTTGTTTTTGATTACGTATTTTTTCCAAAATGTTTAAATATCCAAATAAAGAACCAACCTAATACCAGTAAAAAATAACAATAAAAATAAAATAGAGTTAGAACATAACAATGCGTTAAATATACACGATACTGTCCTTTACAATCAATAGATATCAAATGATAAAAAATAGACCCCTTCCGAAAACCTAGGAAGTTATATTGATATATAATCCAGTGAATACAATATAAATGACAGATCATATGTTACATGATGAATTAATGGTTAATGTCGAATAGTATGATATAGAAAACAGTGGTTCATATTACATCTGTTAGCTTGTTACAAGTTTTCTTTTGTCATTGACCTGAAGCATATATTTAATTTCTGAGAACAATATCTTTTAATTGTAATGTTTTCTTCATTGAAAGGATCACATTATATGTAGTTATTCTAATATACAAAAAGTCAACTAAATATCAGCATGATAATAAGAAAATAAGAAAACGGTAAGACAAATAACAATAGATGTAATGATATTAAACATTTATAAATCAATATACGTACTGGGCATTGTCCAGAGAAGTAGTTAAACAAAAGCAACGATGCTTAAAAAAATCAAAATAAATATACATGTATTATAACAATTTCGGCTTTGGAAGAGTGCTGATATAAAAGACTGTCCAGTAGTTATGATTCAGTACTTTAAAGATCCAAAATCATCCTACTTATATTAGAAGAAATAATTAACTTTGTACAACGAAGTAGGCTGCTTGCAAATAAATTGTTGACTCAAGGATACTGCAAGCCTAGGCTTATCAAGGCCCTCAAAAAGTTTTATAGCCGTCATCACAGTATTGTTGATAAGTTTGATGTAGTTTTCCAAGTATTAGGTGCATAATTGTTATAATTCAAAATACTGTAAAATGACTATTAACACACTTACTTCATATCATTTCAAATTCAAAATACACAGCCTTTTATTCTTACTTTCATTTACCAACTTTTACAATATAAATATAAATAATTTCTTAAACTGAAATTATTTTTCGATGATCTTTTAAGTAAAAATAGTTCCGCGTCTGATAATACAGGAATTGCACCAATACGTTCAATCAAAAACTAGCATACTAATCCATGTCCAAATCACAATCTCAAAGCAAAGAAAAAACTTTGAAACTGACAATTAAGATAAAACACGTGAACTGCTACCAGGAAAGTGTTAATGGGTACTCCGGAAGTATTAGCACCTCCTGTTTAGTAATACCCGCGGCGTGTGTAATCAAAATTGAGAGTGAAGAAACATAAAAACAATGTGACGTATGGTATATCCAGGACAGCCCTGGATATTTCTAATCCGATGTCATCTATTCAATCTAGTGTTTTTTAAAAAAATCATCATTTGCAAAAAAAAAAGCAAAAAAAAAAGTTCATAATTGTAGATGTAAGAATTACGAGAAGATCCTGAAAAATATTTGATGGACACTAAAATATAACGATGGGTATAGAATAAAATTGATACTAGAAGTAAAAAATTATCACAATATATAGATAAACATATTTTATTTAAACTATAGTTTAGGATTGCAATATACATGTATGTAAATTGCACTGTATAAATTCACGTCAGTTTCTGTAACATTTTACATTAATTATATATTATACCAGTGTTCATTTATTGTGAACCTTTTATTATTAACATTTCCTCTGAGTAATTATCATGTACATAATTTTATCATATTTTTCATACATGTTTATATGCATTTTTGGTCATTTTTGCATTTACATTTGTATAAGCATTTATTGATATAATATGTCTGTATGTAAAGTATTTGGTGTTGTCAAACATTGTTAAAATGAGTGAATGAAAACTTTGGCCTGCCACGACACTTTTATTTTAATTTCTTGCAAGTTTGATTATAAGAAATTAAGAAAAAAACGACATTCATATGTTACAACACTGTTATTCCACAAAATCATATAATTCTTTATAAATTTATTTCACAAGATCCATTAAGAGGCAAAGTAAAAAGTTCTATTCGATTTATATTATGTCTTCTGAAAATGTTTGATAAAAATGAAAAATTCGAAGATGAATATTAAGCTTGAATAACTCAACAAAACACAGAAGAAATCACATTCTTTGATAGGTCATTAAGAGGCAAAATAAAACGTTCTGTTCAATTTATATTGTTTTCTGAAAATGTTTGTTGAAATAAAAAATTCGAAGATGAATATTTATCTTAATAACTCAACAAAACACGGAATAAATCATATTCTGTGATGAGTTTCCTAGTATGCTAAGCTTCTGTCTCCTGACTGCTATGATGTGTAAGTATTTTAGCCATTTTCTATCAGAATGGTGACAAATATGGTTTGATGATTTTTATATTATGTTTTCTCTCCTACGTTCATTATAACTCAGACAGGTAATAGGAGTTGAATTCTTTAACATTTTTTTCATTTTTTTTTTCAAATTCATAATCAAACTGCATATATTGACTCTGTGGCTTTGAAAGTTTTGAATTCCATCTTAAATACTTAAGTTAAAGTATCTTCAAATGCTGATAATTAGCTTTGATGTAAAAATTAATAACTTTTCTGTGAAAAAATATTTTTCACTTCAGGTGTTTAGTACAAATACTTTTATGAAATTGTTTTCGAACTTATTTATTAATCTGAGCATTATCGTGTCGAATTCGCAGGCGTTTCTTTCATAGTGTCTGCTTTGAAGTTTATTTTACCTTTTAATATATTTACTTGTTTTTACTTTTAATTTATTTTGACAAAGTTTGTTTTGTATAAGTTTCCATATGATGTGTCTCCCTAGATAATTCTAATTATCAAATAAACTCCAATATGCAAATTTGTTATAATTGATATCTTTACGAATTTTTTAATCAATCAAATATGTAAATTTGGTTAATTTGCAGAAAATAGGAAACACGAAGTATTATTTTCTTTTCAAAATCAGACACCAGAATTTATCTTTGACAGATTTTTCTATACGCAAAAACATCAAAGATATGAAGGATTTGTAAAAAGGTTGCTTTAATGTTTCAATACTGAGGATAAGACAGGTAAGAATCAATCAGTCGCTAATTACTGTTTTTAGAAAAGATATTTTAGTTTAATGATGGAACATCAACATTTACATATATAATGAACTCAATTTTAAAAATATAGCGAGCTATTTCAGAACATGTTTACTTCGGTAGAAAAGGAATTTGCGATAGACACATTATTACAAATCCGTCTTCTTATTAGTAACCAAGGAAATGGCTTCTTGAAAAATCAAGAATTCAAATATGAACACATTAGAAAATGGATATTTAACGATCGATTTTTATTTCAGATCAAAGACTCATAATATTGACATTTTCTTAAAAATCCCGCGTGTAATTCTAAAACAAAACATTTACATTAATTCTGATGAGGTTGCTTAATAAGTTAAATCATGCATAAATGTTTCACCACATATATGGACAAAGTCTTGTGGATGTATATAATTGTAATCATCAAAAACAAACATAAAAATCCATGTCGTCCAAATCACAACCAACAAAGGTAAAAACTTTTATATTGGCACGTGAACTTCCACTAAGGAATTGAGGTCTGTTTCTCCTGAAGGGTAGGTAAGAACCCCCTGTTCAGCAAACTATACCCAACACGAGTGTAAATTATTTTACCTTTACTTTAAATCTTACAATTCACGTTTTCTGATCTCTCTTCAACAAATGCCAATTTCTGTCTAAATAAGGTTACAGTATTTTTTTTATTTTTGACTATGCAGTAGCTGAAACATAATGCCAACCTAGAAAATTATTAGATATCCATAATAAAGATTATCTGCATTTTTTCATTGACAATTTTTAAGTACAGTTCTAATTAAATTTCAATGTCTTTTTATTAATTTTTTAATATTGAATTTCAGTAACAAAACGAAGATAATCGTAAATATTTGAAAATTGTGGATGTACAAGAAATTACAATAAATAACAGGCATATATAATTGAAAGTTGAAAGGAATCACACTTTAAAACTTATGTATGAAAATATGCAAATAATCGGCCTTTTATTTTCGACAATTAAATGGGATGTCCCAACATATTCTTGATTGATATGAATACCCTTACACAAGGGGTTGGAATTATGTTTCAGCCATCACATACTTAAAAATACAGTAGCCATATTAAAGATAAACAGATCAGAATACGTACGTGCAACTTTTTTCAGAACCACCATCTGTTTTTGGACAACAATTTCTTTTGTACGGACTAAAACCACTATGGTGTTTTTCACAAATAATGCATTTAAATTGAATCTTTGACGTAGTTAAAATATCCATGAACATCCAACATTTTCTGTAGAATGGCACGGCACATAATACATTATTTAAGGCTATTTGATTAACTTGCTCCTGATTCACAATCATTAATTAACCAAGACTTTCCTAAACCTCAGTCTTGTACATTTTGTCAGTGGTTCATGGTATTAAAAGTTTCATCTTAATTAGAATATTAGTGTATAGGTAATTGTAGCATAGAATGGTCATATAAATGACATGTTATATTCATATATCTGAAAATTTACAAAAATTATTCAGATTTGAATTTGAAAAGCCATTTTCAGAAATATTGTGAAGCTGTTTTCAGGATAAAAACTTTGCAAGTTAAATTTATAAATTATTTCCAATTAAGAATTATGTCCAAATTAAATTTACTTAATTATTTTTCCAACTATGTTTTCTTGTTTATTATTATCTTCTTCATTTTGTACCCTATGGCTTCATTTAATAGTTGCATCTGGTGAATTATATATATTTAGTAGTGCTCAATATATATTATTTCCTATCTCACCTGTTTGGTTTTTTAAATTTATTCTTGTATCTTATTCAATTCATTTAATAACATTCTATAACCTCCATATAATTTAAGATATTTCATTTCGTATCTTTCGTAGAAGGTTTATATTTGACCTTTTAAAATGTTCTGATACGAACAATTAACCACCAACATTTATTATATGTAAAAGTGTGAATGTCTGCATCGGAGAATTTTATTTATGAAATTGTGAATGTTAATTTTCCTTGTGAAATTTTGTCTGTTTAACTCAATTTGCCAGTTTGAACACTTTTGCAAGGATATGTTTCATTTCTATTTCTTCTATTTCATATAATACTACGTGATTGTTAGCTTAACACATCTTCCTTGTTTTAGTCATTGCAACTAAGAACATCTTGTAACCAGCAAAACAAAACCTGTAAATTCTGTTATTGATACAATAAAACTGCAAGGAGCATACGCAAATTTGAAGAACCAGTACTATAGGATGTGTATTCCCCTTTCAGACTTAGTTCTCTAGTTCTTAGTATTATATATCACAGATTCATCACTGTTAAAACATCTATGATATATAAGTAACATCATATTACAATCTTTGTCAGTGATTCTTAGATTGTCTTTAATTGCCGTTCTTTCAAATCACAACTTCCTGGTTTTGTTTACCTGTTAAATTAATACCTGTAATTATCGAGGTATCAGTGAAAAGAAGTCAATGACATACTTCGAATTCGTATTCTTTATTTTATATGTAGACCTAATTATGAGTCAGAACACAAAATACAGTCTTAAATCAAACATATTTAGAAAATCTTTGCACTATCGGAGCATAAAATCACTTATTAATTAATGTCATTTTGTTATAAGCTCCATCTATATCGTTAAACAGGCTTTGGTGTGTTTTATTCATAATTTGGTTTTGTTTTTAAAAACACTTGTTTTGAGTGTAAAATTATTTGACCAAGCAACATGAACATGAATATTTTTTTATTTCATATGGAAATCGTTACCATGGTCTAAACAGTCATATTTAGTCCCCTAAATGTGCAACTTCTCCTAATTTTATATGGATAGAGGACATATTGAATGCATATAAGTCCAGAAATAATGCTTCAGTTATCGCTGGTCTTTTATCTATTGTCAGAAAAAGAAACAGTATAGTCTAACTGTTGAAGGAAAATACTTTATAATGTTTTAACATATCTTGATGTTTTGTAAATGTTATTGATCCAGCATTTGAAGAGAACATCCTTCATATACATCTTAAATTAAGTACATCATATTAACAGGAGCAAACTTAACAGATAACACTCCTTATTTATTTATATGAATCTTGCAATTACAAATTATAACATCATTGAAATTAAAATCAACATTAAAAGGAATGACTTTAGATTTTTTTAATTATAAATTTTACTTGAAACACTTAGATGTTCCTCTTTCTTTATTATTTATGTATAATATATGCATCCAAACATTGATGGTCCATTTTTGGTTTTTATAAAACAAGGATTGTTTTAATTTATTCATGTTCATATTGGTAGATGACTTGCTGTAAAGTGAATGAAATATTTTGCCCCTTCTAAAATTAATCTATGACTCTTCGCATTTTTTTGTGATGAGCTCTAATGTCAATCCAAAATTGTACATGCTGTTGTCTCTTTAATGCGTTTGTCTTTTCATTTGTCGACTGGCTCCTTTTATAAAATGTTCGTGTTCGAGGTTGTGTTATGACCAGGTTTTTGTTGTTGTTTTTTAAATACATTTATTTCGAAATCCCAAATTTTGGACAGCGATATTGATCTTTTTAAAGAACTTAATATCGAAAACAAATGTTCGTCATTAAGCATTATTTTGTCACTTATAAATTCGTATATACATCATGTGTTGACATTTTTGTAGTATTTGTAATTACATATAACTATTGGCATTTATATATAAGTCGAGTAGTAAAACCTGGCTGTATTTTTTTATCATAAAATAAGATCTTTCTTTATCTATATATCAAATATTGCACCATTAATCTTGCACTCAAATAGAATATGAATATCGTTTTCGCCCCCTTCATCGGGAATTTGTTTAAAAATATAATGTCAAGCACTGTTTTATTACATAATAATGCCATGAAGCCTAATTTGTTGCTTAGTACATATGCACCAACTGTTCATATTAACCGTTTAAGGACAGATGTCCTAGTTATGAAACTATAGCGGTTTCCCGTCAATTTCACAAATACTAAAATATCTCAAACAAAAAGAAAAGAATTATATATTGATATTAAATACAGATTTTTTACATTTCTTTCCAATTTTGAACATTCAAGTATTTTACACCCACTCTAATCATAATTAAATCTATATATAAGTAAAAAGTAACAAATCCAGATGTTATGTTTGGAACAGGAAATGTATCCATACTTATAAATATAACCAGATTTAAAAGGAACAATTTTTTCTTAAAATTTTAAGGCAATAAAAAAGCAAATCACACTAAATGCTGGACTATAATTTGTATTGGTTTCAATCATTCTCCATAGTCCCTTATTCGAAAATGACATTGTGCAAATAATATTTTTACAAAAACTAAAATAGGTGTTTCATGTTGTTTAAAGCTTATAATTTGATTTTATCATTATGAAGAATGGTTGATATTCTAAAAAGCCTAAATATAATATTAAGAATAGTTGTTTTTTCGAACAGCTTTTGTGATTCATTAAAAAAAACGTTTGTTTTGACTTTTTCGAATATGTTTTGTATTCCTTTAAAAATGGACAGAGAGATAAATCCTATATTTTCAAAAGGTGGCCAACTTTTATTATAGAAAACGTTTTGTTGTTTCATGTTGTGTCCTAGCTGCGTTGGCGTTTGCAAAGTAATGTATGTTTGGTACAATAAATTTGGAATGAGTTAGGACCTGGATTGGTTATTTCCTTTTAATTCATTTAAAAATATAAACAATGACATTTTCTTTAATCATCCATTAACAATGTAGACATAAAGTGCCTGTGAATAGGTTGCCCTATTTTTATGTATAAAATTCGATTCTCCTGTGTTTCAAGCATTTTAATCAGTCAGATGTTTCGATTTTGCATGAATCGTGTGGTTCTTAGTGACACGATATATTTTGTGGACAACTCGAAAAATCATTTGAAAACATTTGAATCCTGTGCCATATCAATGATGTTTTTTGCATTTGCTATGGTTGTATTATTTCTCTTATGTTGTTAAAACTATTAAATTGTTGTTTTAAATATTCTATAAATGGAAATATAAAAAAATGAAAAAAATCTTTTTTTGGAATTGGACATTTTGCACATATGACATTTGTAGAATTGTGAAGCGTGTCAAATGTCAATATTTTTCACCTTTCTATAACAAAAAGAAAAAATTAATTTCAATTCAATTACATTATTGAGGATTTCATAGATAATTCTCAACAAAAAACTCAAACAATCAGTTGTCTTTTTTAGAGTCAAATATTATTATGAATTGACATGGATCGGTATGTTTGGTGACTACATAATTCTATTTGATATTTGCTTGTATTTATCAGATTTCATTATGAATTGTATCTCTTCAGTGTAATCGAAAACAAACATACTAATCCATGTCCAACCAATCCCAAACCAAAGTAACAACTTTAAGACTGACAAATTAGGTAAAAGCACGTAACTTCCACCAAGAAAGCGAGGCCAGGTGTTCCGGAAGGGTACGCACCTCGTGTTAAGCTAGCTATACCCACCACGTGTGTAATTTAAAAAGAGTGAAAGGAACGTGTGAGTATGAACGTCAAATATATCCAGGGCAATCCTGGACACAGAGACATCATGGTTATCAACAATACTGTGATGGCGGCCGTAAAAACAAGAGGCTTTACACGTGTTTCGTCAATACCTGGGTTTTGTAATCAGTGGTCTCGGTTCTCATTTATCTTTAGTAATAAATTTTGTAACCAGATGTTTATTTATTAATAAATAACAACACATAAATATCTGTATTGACATTGGCAGTTATAATATAAACGCGATAATTTTTTTTCTAAAATTTGATTTTTACACCATTTTACAGTCATGTCAATATATTAAGACATAATATCAATACCACATTAACCAACGTTATATCGTAAAATGATGATGTTTCATTAAAATCACACATGCATGTATGAAACATATGTAAATGAAATTATATTTTGGCTCCTACGATGTAATTTTAGTCAATATATTGGTTAAACACGTGTTATGTCTCTTGTTTCACAATAATTATATATTAAATGTCAATATTTAATCTTAATTTTAACATATTGATACTGAAAATCAACTAAGTATGGACATATTGAATATACATCAATTCAGTTTATAATAAGAACTTATTTGTAAATTTGTGTATATACTAGTATCAAATCAAAAACTATCATACTAATCCATGTCTGAATCACAATCCAGAAGCAAAGTAAAAACTTTGGAACTGACAAGTTAGGTTAGACACGTGAACTTCCACCAGGGAAGTGAGGCCGGGTGCTCCGGAAGGGTAAGTATGTAAGTAAAAGCAAACTGAAATAATATGAGTACCAAATTTTAGTGTCATGCAATTTTTCTTATAAAAATAAATCTTGATATTACTTTATCCTGTCTTTATTTAAAAAAAAAAACAACAAATATACCGTCCATGTCCAAATCACTATATAAAACACAACGTAACAACTTTAAACACTACCAATTTTAGCTATACACATGAGCTCTCAGCTAGGAAATGAGGTCGGATGCTCGGACAGAGTAGGTACCACCTGGTTAGCTATCTACACCCGCCATGTAGTGTACCTGAAAATAATTTGTAACAACAAATACATGTAAATGATAATACAGTCAAATAAGACCAGACAATACAAGGTATTATATGTTAGGACTACTGAATATCAAACTTAATACTCTAGACGATCATAGTATATGCCAATGGTGTTGAAGTACTATAAAAATGCATATACATATTTATTTTTGCATTTATATTAACTACTATTATTACATGTATTTAGAAAAAAAAATATTCTCCAAAAATCAACAAAACATACAAAATCATTTCACACAAACTACAATTTAATATTAAATCTCACAAGTGTTGCTTACCCTTCCGGAGTACCTGATCTCACTTCCCTGATGGAAATTCCTTTGTTTAACTTAATTTTCTAGTTTTCAGTTTTTCACATTACTTTTGTGTTTAAATTGTGTTTTATCGGATATACAGTTTTTACTCAAAATTGACTACTTTACAACAAATATAAAGAGTATCTACTACAAATAAGTTTCCTATTATCTTAATACCTGTATCGAACATTCTCACTTAAGCGAAAATGAGGTTGGATAGGTCATAGGATCAGGAAACCTGCTAACAACATAACAAAATATCTGAAATGGAATACACAATGAAAAAGGAAAAGAAGACCCCCAACAATACCTGGAAACGTGATATAGAAGTGGAATTGAAGCAAAAGGGTTGCAACTGGATAGACATGGAAAATATTGCACAGAGCCAAATTGAGGGATTGTGTCAATGGCCTAAGCTCCACGGGAAATTAAAGCCAAAGTAAGTAAGTAAGAAAATTCTCACACTTTTTATTTCATGGTTTCTTGTTCTCAAACTCCTATTGCCTATATCTATTCTTGCTGAAGGTAATTATCCAAAACATTTATACTACTAAACCTGTTTCAAAGTGCTAGGTTCACTAACTGGCAAATTCTCCCCTAAAAATCTGGACACCCGTTTCGGAATAAAAAAGGTCGTTTTGGAATAAAATCCCTCAGTGGTGCTCCACCAAAACTATGGAAATACAAGTATCATAACAATGTTATAAAACAAACCTTAATATTGGCTGATAAAAACTCATACAACGTTCAATCTTATTAGCCTATTGCCTTGTACTCTGATAAATAATATTGAGTAAAATTGTAGAATTAATTATGGACCTATTTTTGTCGTGTTTTAAGTTGCTTTTGGCTATGACCAAGTGTATGCTGTTGACTGCAAATTTCAATATTCGATTTAAAATGGATTTTTGCTTTTACATATATAAAGATAGTAAAATGCCATCTACTAAACACAGTTTAGAGCTTTATCTGTGGATTGTTAATAAGTGTTATGAAAAAAATTATCAAATTATCCACATTTCCTTTTATTGTTAAACGGACACAGTACTTATAGACATCAAAGTATATTTGTTTCAATATCTAGATCTTACCAAATGGATCTTGGTAATGATGAAATTAGCTTTGTCATATAGCAAAAATTAGTTAACACGGGATAATCGTTTTATAACGAGCTTTTCTTCTTTCATGATTTACTTGTGACAAAAATGTTCGACTTAATGAATGTATTTTAAATTTTATTAAACTAGGACTGAACTTATCTCCTTGTTAAAATTCTTCAAATCCGAATGGCTAAAATACATCAAACGAAATAAATGGAGAAAAAAATTATCTGTGAGGAAATTCGGATTTATTGTCACTTTAAAGACGTTTTTGAAAAAAAATATACATTGTAAATTTTAAGAAGCAATATTTGTGTTGCTAAAACCTTTAAGCCTTATTGGTTCACTAGTGTTATAAATAGCAACAACTACATTGTGTAATAAGAGAAAAAGAATTTGTTGCTAAAATTACAATTGACAATATCTAATACAACCGAAAACACCAAACAACATATTAAGTCATTTCTATAACAATTTTACCAATTTTTGAAATGTTATTATCAACCAACGTCTAAAATTAAAATTCAACTCAATTCCTTAGAAAAATTATAATTTAAAAAGAATGTTTGACTAATCATGGAAAATTAATTTATACTCGTGGCTAAACAAGCTTGCCAATAAGTTCTTTTTGAGACATAAAATAATTTCATAGAAGATGTTGAAAACCCCTTGGTAGTTTAGAAGAAAGTTTAATAATAAAATAAAATAATATCAAAATCATTAAAGCTGTTATGACACTATCATGAGCTTGAAATAAAAGATACGACTGATTCATCAACTTTTGCTTCATATTTAGACTTAAACCTCAATTATGATTCCAACGAAATTGTATGACAAACGTGATAACTTCAAATTTTCTATTGTCAATTTTCCTGTTCTATATAACAATATACCTGCTTTTCATGCTTATAGTGTATTTGTATCCAATAACTAGAACTACTGGAACTTCATACAACGCAGCAAGCTGCTTACAAATAAATTGTTGACGTATGGATATTGCAAGCCTAGGCCTATCAGGGTCCCCAAAACGATTTATGGCTGTCATCACAGTATTGTTGATGTCTGATGACTCTGTGTCCAGTTATGCCCTGGATATGTCTGACGTCCAAAACTTCCATATTCCTTTTACTTCATTTTTATTACACACGCTAAACTGGAGGTGATTACCCTTCCTGACCACCTGGCCTCACTTCCCTGGTGGAAATGCACGTGATTAACCTCACTTGTCTGTTTCAAAGTTTTTACTTTGCTTCTGGATTGTGTTTCAAACATGGATTAGTATGTTTGTATTTGATTTCATGCAACTATCTGTAGCAAAACAAAAGAAGTACAAAAAGTCGTAAGCTAAATTTTGCTATAAAGGGCCAATGTCGTAGAATTAAATATTCTAGAAATACAGTCGTAGTATTAATACCGAACAGCAGGCACCATTGACTTCCCTAAACATTCCCCATTCATACTGGGCTTGCATCATAATCTAAAACAAACATACCAATTAATACTCTACTCACAATCCAAACAAAAAATTAATTGCTAGCATATCTAATTAAATACGTAAACTTCCTCCAGGGAAGTTAGACCAGGTGCTCACATAAACAATATCTAGTAGAATGTTGTCAATAAGTACATGCAAAGGCACGCAATTATTATCTATGTAAAGATTTGTAAAACCGTAATGTAAGATTCTTCTGAGGCTATGTTTTGTTTTGTAGTTCTTGTAGATGTAACACTATACATCTTTTGAATTGATGATAACTGTTTCCCCTGTATTTATCTAACATCAAGGTATCAAAGAGCAAAAAAACCAATGAATTTGTATCAAAAGCAGAAAACAAGTTAAGTTGAGACTACCGAGTAAAGAACCCAATACTTTGGACGAACACGGGATTTCATAATAAAATAAGACCACAGGTGGATATAATACTACTATAGGAAAGCCCCAAACAACTCCTTTAAAAACCAATAACATAATCAAAAACAAACATACTAATCCATGTCCATGAATCACAATAAGATGTTCTAAGATTTGAATTAAGCTTTGAAGAAGTCTTGAAAGTTGTTTGAATTATACACACAGAGGAAGGTAATATCCAAGTCCTATTGAAATATGTACAGGTTCAGGTGGCGGGTTACTAA
This sequence comes from Anadara kagoshimensis, assembly GCA_021292105.1. Taxonomy (NCBI): domain Eukaryota; kingdom Metazoa; phylum Mollusca; class Bivalvia; order Arcoida; family Arcidae; genus Anadara; species Anadara kagoshimensis. Next base: position 69,974,399 of record CM037865.1, on the reverse strand, counting down.
CTCCTTTCGGCACTATTAATTTCTTTCAAAGAAAAGAGGCCAATGCATAATAGTTTTTTTCATAACAAAAATTAAAAAATGCGTGCTATGTCAAAACATTTTATATGTTTAAATATATATCAAGAATTGTGTCTTTTATAAAATTTTGTTAGAAAAATTAGTTGTGATTATCCTTAGACTATTTTATTCGTTAACACTTGTATTCGTCCAATTTTGTATTATACACTCAATTTTTCCCATACTGTGAATAGTTTAGGATACCACTAACAAAATGTTAGGAGTTTTGATTTGATAGAAAACATACTTACAAACAAATTATCACTATCAATCAAAAACAAACATACTTATCCATGTCCGAATCACAATACAGAAGCAAAGTAAAAACTTTGGAACTGACAAGTCGGGTTAGATACGTGAACTTCTACCAAGGAAGTGAGGCCGGGTGCTCCAGAAGGGTAAGTACCTCCTGATTAGCTAGCTACACTCGCCACGTATGTAATCCAAATTGTGTGAAAGGAACATGGAACTATGTGACCTCAAATATATCCAGGGCAATCCTGGACACAGAGTCATCAAACTTATCGACGGCCATAAAACTTTTTGAGGGCCTTGATAAGCCTAGACTTGCAATGTCCCTGAGTCAACAATTTATTTGCAAGCAGCCTACTTCGTTGTACAAAGTCTTCGTAGTTGGAACAAGCTCTACCATAGCCTTTAATTGGGAAACAAATACACAATAAGCAGGATAAGCCGGTATATTGCTGCATAGAAAAGGAAAGTTGACAATATAAAAATTGAAGCTATCACGTTTGTCATAATTTCAAATGTAGCCTTTCGTGGGCGTTAAATTAATTATACATCATTGATTGATGCTTTATTTCTTTATTTATATGAAGCAGCAGAATTTCTAAAGAATTTTCTTAAATCTGAATAGTCAAATGCACATAGAGATGTATAGGCGGTGTTCTTTCGCTCAATAATTCTAAATTTGGAATCTTTCCTAGTAATTTTGCAAGAAATGATACGGTCGAATCTTCAAGTCCTGTTTCCTATTTGAACTTGTACCTTCAGCTTAAGGCTTCATTTGAAGCTGCATGACAAACGTGACGACTTTAATTCTTATTTTCCTTGCAGCAATATACCTCTTTCTACTGCTTAAAATGTATTTATTTCACAAGTACTGCGCTATGGTAGAGCTTGTTCCAACAACGGGAACTTTATACAACGAAGCAAACTACTAACAAATAAATTCTTAACCCCCCCCCCCCGGATATTGCAATCCAAGGCGTTTTGATACCTCTCAAAGTGCTTTACGGTCGTCATTACAATATTCTTAAAAATAATAAGGTATGTTGTTTCTGTTACTATTTATTCGAAAAATAATGCGTATATATATATTATTTATTTAGGAAGTTTTTGTCATTTATCTGTGTTGGTAACACTGACAGTACTTTTCAGTAACAGGTCGTCTAAACATCAGACTATCCAAAATTTAAAACTGCTTTGCATTTTCTGAACAATTATTTCTGATAATTATTGTTTAATTCAAAGCTAAGGTATACTCCCTCATGCAAACTATTTCCTTATGTATTATCATCAGAAATATACTAATGTCTAAATTTGCTACTAGTTAAAATATAAATTTCCTCAAAAACTAAGGCAAAGTATTTCCTTAGCTAAATTTGGTAAAACATATTTTGGTCCTTTGAGAATTTTATCAAAATCTGGAAATAAATTTTGATTTCACAATTTTGGTCCAAGCACTACTGATGAGGAATTGTATTCCAAAACGACCTCCTAGTGCTATAAAATTTAAAATGGTATAATATGTAATTCAATGTTTAGATTATTATGTGTTGCTTTTTGTAAAAGAAGTTGTCTTAAAACGAGTCTAACGCATACCATTTTGTAACTGTAGAAAGTACCTGTAGAAAGTCGGGGTGTTTAGGCCAGGGCTGTGTCCTAGGCTTATCAAGGCTCTCAAAAAGCTTTATGACCGTCATTACAACAATGTTTGGTGATGTCTCTGTATCTGTATCCAAAACAATATTGCATATATTAGATGCCCCATAGTCTCGGTTCCTTTTCATTTTCAAATGTACCTTCCGGAGCACACATCCTTTCTTCAAATGGTGGAAGTTCACATACTATTATTTTCCTTCATCGGTCAAATTTCAAACTCTGCTTTTGGGATTGTGATTTGAACAAGCACCGATAATTTAATTGTTGATTTCTTGTTTTTGCTCATTTTGGTCAGTTCGAAGTGTCACATCTATGTAAGCTATATTTATATCACTTTTTATTCGTAGAATAATGCTGTATTATTTAATGAACATCACATTTCTGTTATAAACATGTGTCGGTTACACTGGCATTGCCAACTACTTGTTTTTCAGTGGCAAACTATTTTTCTTTTTTCTTTTATTCCAAACATTCAGATTCAGCAATATGGTTTAATTACTTAAAGCACTCCTGTGAATAAAGTGAATAAACATACGCATTCAAAAAAATAAAAATAATTCCTACCTTTAATCAACATTATGTTAACAATGAAATTTTATATGAAAATATGTAAAACTAATTTATTATTGTTTTATTATACAAACATATATGTTTGTCTCTATACAGCACGAATGTACTACTTGTTACGTAATATTTTCTTGATGTGTATTGAAATACTATAGATATATACTAGTTTATGGGGATTGTTTGATTTAGTCGATGAGTAGTAATCACGGACCAGCTCTAGGGTGTCTAGTCAATAATTTCTTTTGATAAAAGTAACAAGACCCACAATTGCCATATTTGCATGTTTTTATCAAATGCACATACCTGTAGCTGCATCCAAAAATGTTTTCTTCATAATAGGAGATTGAGAAAGTAAAAAAAAAACATCAAAAACATTATTCTATTGAAATATACTATTGTCTACGTTTGCTGCTAGTTAAAATCTGGAATTTCTCGAAAACTTAGGTATACTCCCTCATGCAAAGTATTTTTTCCTTACTAACCTTAATAAAGTATACTTTGGTCCTTTTGGGGTACTTTTCAGCATCTGCGAAAAAATGTCGGTTTTTTCAATTTTGGCCTAAAAACTACTGATGAGGAATTGTATCCCGTAAAGGCCGTCTAGTGCTGTAAAATTAAAACTTGTACAGTATGTAATTGTCATTCTTTTACACAAAAGGTAAGTCAAGATACAAATATCTAGTGCTGAACAGGGATAATGGTTATTTTATCAAACATCATACGGATTTTAAAAAAACATAAAGTGAAGATACCATCAACAAAATATTGGAGGTTTTGATAGGCAACATATTTGTTGTGTTAGTTAATATAATTTTCAAGCAAACAATCGCTATACCAATGGGTACAAACTGTGCTCCATTGCTTGCCGATTTGTTTCTTTCAAAATTTATGCAGAGCCTTGTTAAATCTGGAGAGACGACTGTCGCCAGAACATTCAACTCCTCATATAGATTCTGTCTCCTAACAATACTTAATCTGCCATCTTTCCTAGTGAGCTAGACAAAAAAACAGATACGACTGATTCCTCAAATTTTGCTTCATATTCAGACTTGCACCTAAATTATGACGCTCATGAAAGTTTACATTTGAAAACCCAAACCGGATTGTATTATAATTTGTAACTTGTAAGGGCTGTTTGGTTAGACTACCTTAACGTGCATGCACCGCAAATACCGTTTGAACCGTAAAAAGTAAGCATGCATCACAAATTTCATTTGAACCGTGAGTGACAAGCAAGTAAAACAGATTGAGTTTGAACCGTAGTTATTAGGAATTTATTTACTGCAGATTTCGCTTGGACCGCACATAGTAAGCTTGTCACAGAGATTTCGTTTTGATCGTCAATGGTAAGCATTTACCCTAGATTTCATTTAGACTGCAGGTGAGAAGCGTGTATCGTTCAGGTCTGGGATCAGCCCGAAAACGGGGGATCCCCTGTCGTTTGGACTGTAGTTCTTAAGCATGCAGCACACATTTCATTTAGACTGCAGGTGAGAAGCATATATCGTTTAAAATGTAGTTCGAAAGCATGAAGCACATATTTGGTTTTTATCGTAGGTGGCACGCCCAATCCCAACGACATTTCGTTCATGGAACAACATATCGGCAACATGCGTCGTCGAAATAAATATCTACAAGAACTTGGGATGAAAACTCCCTTAAGAAATTTGCTACTATGCTACTTTTGATTAATTTAAGTTGTCACCAGTGAGAATGTGTGCTGTTTACTGGTCTGGTAAACTGTTTGTGCTGGATGAACATCTCTAATAAACCGGGCATTGCAATGTCTGGTAAACACAGTACCATTATTCTGATAAATAAAAATATCCAATCCCGAGATTTAGAATTAGGAAAACATTTCATTCATCATGTTTAATAAATGATTTTCTAACTCATAATTATATAATTCCAAATAAAATAAAGATTTTATTTTTAAAATGTGGCAGTTATAATGATAACCATCACTTAATTAACAGATGCAGCCAAGAACGCGCCACAAGAAACGATATTAGAAAACAAGGCATAAGACAAAAGTAAATACATATTGTTAGTGACCACTCCCATATCATGACCAACGCCGATATACTGTCCAAATAAAATGCTGTGGTGTGGTTCATTTGCTTTTAAACTTTAACACTTTAATGAAGTAAGGGAGACAACTTGATCGTCCTTATAAATTCCGCCTAGGATATACCATATAATGTTATCAATTTTGTGAGAGATGGAATTTTCGCGGTTCATTGGATTCCCATGAGTTTATTTATCGACACAAATCATAAATGCATTATAGAAATAAATAATTTATTTAGTTATTACACTTATTAATTTGATTCATTGTATGGTTTATAAATTTTGAAAGTAAATGGTTACATAAATGCCGGTAGATGGCGATAATAAATATCGTCTGCTACTTATCTCATTGCATACTTAGCTTATCAGTTTTGGTGAAGTGTTTCTGCTTTTTGTCACTGCCAGTCGTGCTGTGCTTTGAGAACTTTGTTAGATCATAGATTTCACCTCTGTTATTTTAGATTTTACAAATGGTATATATGAATAGTGCTTATATATTACTGGGAGTGAGAGAGAATTTTTTAAATAGTTCTGTTTAAATCAGGACGGTTCTGTTAGATACAACATTACCAGAAGACTCTCAGAAGTTTAGTTTAAGAAAATTAAGTTTACTAAGTTAAAGTGCTTAATATATACTGTATATAAAGGTGTCAATCGAATGCTGAATCTAGTTACTAATGATCAGTGGATTTTATACCAGACTCTGTAAACAACTATAATGAAGAGGCGGGAACATAGTTAACCTATGTACGTTATGGAGATGCATTGTGGCGAGAAAATTTATTAAAGGGGCAGTACAGGTAATAGTGCATATAAAACATAATTAATTATAGTTTTACCTGTATTATAACTAGGAATACACCGTGCTAAGTTATAACTTAGTTCTGGACTTTACAAGGACGGATGTTTGTGTTTATGTCTTGTTCATTTTAAAACTTGATGGTTATATGGTATAGTACGGAGCAGTTCACGTGTATGGGTATATATCTATATATACATATTTGATTTAAACTCTACTTTGTGTTTGTTTTGAATATGGAACGAAACACAATAGAATAATGTCATACATATCTGAATAATTCAAGCATATACAACGTATTATGAACGCTTGCTTCCACAACCGACAGTAATCTGAAATCATTCCATTGATAACCGGACATATGAGAAGTGATTGACAGCTAAGGCTTGATTGATGGTTATCTGTGGGTATTCACAACGCGAACTGGGAGGAGCTGAAGGAAAGATCAAGTGATCTGATTGGATTGTATTTGTGCGAAACCGAATACCGGTGGGCTCAAACATTGGCATATACTGTTTTCTAATTTAACTTGACACTCGACGTTATCTCGGATTATATGCAAGCGCAGACCTAGTATTTTCCCATTTCACGCGATTATTTTGTACAGGCCAGATCATGGATATTATTTACTGAAGGAGAATTTATATATTCGTTATGTACAGAATTTGCAGTCGTTATATTATCCAGCGTGTTGTCATTATGCCTGGACACAACATAACAACGTGTTTACTTCGAGGGAGGAGATTTCCCAATGTTATGAGATTTTAATGTTTTCTTCTGTTGTAAAGTGAACCTTTATCATACAAAACAATTTTTTACAATCGTGTTATATAGTAGTTTATAGTTCACATGTTCTGTGAAAATGGGAATTATTAACAATGTAAACGTGTTACTAGTAACTGTACTATGTGTTACTATACCGAGTGTTACAAAAGTTTACAGTACGGAAGTAGTAAGACAATGTGATCCCATCAGGATAGAGATGTGTAAAGGACTTGGTTACAATGTGACTGGTATGCCAAACTTAGTGGGACATGACTTACAACAAGATGCTGAACTTCAGCTTCAGACATTTACACCACTTATCCAGTATGGTTGTTCTAACCAGCTCAAGTTCTTCCTGTGTTCTGTCTATGTTCCAATGTGCACAGAGAAAGTTTTGGACCCAATAGGACCTTGTAGACCCATGTGTATCAATGTTCAGAAACGGTGCCAACCTGTTTTACACGAGTTTGGATTTCCATGGCCGTTAGCACTGAACTGTTCAAAGTTTCCACCTAGGAATGACCATAAGCACATGTGTATGGACGGCCCAGGTGAAGATATAGAGGATCCTATTCCCAGGAACCCTACTCGTCGTCCATTACCTCCATACCAATCTCATGATCCTCATAATGGGATGGGGACTCGTCCTTTTTTACCTCCCTCACATTACGGACCAGAGTATGTAGCTAGAATTATGTGTAAGGACATGAGGCACCCTGACAAGTATGTTTATATCAACAGAACAGAACGATGTGCTATTAAGTGTAATGAAAACGACGCTTTCAGCACAGAGGACAAGTATTTTGCTGATATTTGGATGTCGATATGGGCTGGTTTGTGTTTTGTATCCACTTTATTTACAGTGCTGACATTTCTTATAGATTCACAGAGATTCCGCTATCCCGAGAGACCAATAATATTCCTATCAATGTGCTTTCTTATCTACAGCATTGCTTTTATTGTCCGTTTGATAGCAGGTCGTCAGTCAATAGCATGTGATGGAGATAGCCAAAGTGAAGACACAATTCTGATACAGGAGGGCTTAGAAAACACAGATTGTGCTATTGTATTCCTGTTATTGTACTTTTTTGGAACCGCCAGTTCTTTATGGTGGGTGGTTTTAACCCTAACTTGGTTTTTATCAGCAGGTTTAAAGTGGGGACATGAGGCTATACAGCTTCACAGTAGTTACTTTCATCTAGCTGCTTGGGCAGTTCCTGCTATTAAAACAATTGTTATTCTTGTTATGAGGGACGTTGATGCCGATGAATTGACAGGCATCTGTTTCGTTGGAAACCAAAATAATCAAACACTTCTGGGGTTTGCTATAGCCCCTTTACTAGTCTACCTCTTGTTGGGAATTTCATTCCTTATTGCAGGATTTGTAGCGTTATTCAGAATTAGAAAACAGGTCCGAAGTGACGGTGTTAAAACAGATAAATTGGAAGTATTAATGGTTCGGATTGGAATATTCTCAGTGTTATATACAGTCCCAGCCACTTGTGTTATTGCATGTTTGTTTTACGAATATGCTAATAGGGACTCGTGGTATTTAAAAGGTTTTTCAAATTCACCGAAAATTGAAATTTTCATGTTAAAAATTTTTATGTCACTTGTTGTGGGTATTACAAGTGGCATGTGGATCTGGTCAACAAAGACCATTAATTCCTGGAAAAAATTCGCTGGGAAATTATGTTTTAGAAAACGTGAAAGAAAAAGAATTGAGTATTTTATTCCAGGACACCAATACCAACAAGTTCCACTTAAACAAAATAGGGCTATTCGGGTCGAGAAATCCAAAAGAACTAAAAGTGATGGTGAAACAGTGGTGTAGTGACACTGGGCATAAAATCCAAAAAATACTTTTTTATAAAAATTCGGCTGGGTATATTATTTGTTATAAATTTTCTTTGATTTCATAGAAATGATGATAATGATGATGAAACTACTGTGAACCGTTACCTACTACATAGAAATGTTCAAATACTCACAGCTAGTGTATCGTGGATAAAAAGGGTAATTATTATATATGTGTGTTAAGATAAGTATTAAAAACGAGAATTAATTGATAATTGAATCAAACAGTAATTAATTAATTAATTTAACTATGTTTTATAATTCAGATGATTGGTTAAGAAGCATGATCATTGTGTTCAATATTTGTTATTCTGTTACAATTATTATATGATTCTTTGTGTTTCGTTGGTTGTTACCACATTTCGTTTTTTGGAACAAGGCTGATCAATTTACTTAAAGATGTAACATACTTTAGACTTAATAATGCACTTAACTAGAGTGTAAGGACTTTTTAACTGTTAGATGAAGTAAACCCAACGTGTGGTTGCATATGGATGTTTACCAACTAAACATTGTAGAATCTTGTCCAGACGGCACGCAGAGTTCTTGCAGTGGAATAGCTTCCTCTAAACGCATTTTTTAGACTTTAGAATAAATTCTCTTATTTCTTAACTACCACCGACATGTGTACATGGTGTATATTAACTTTGGGAACATTCTCCCCAGATCTAGACAAGCGAGTATAAAAAACCCTTATCTTATTCTAAGTCATCATTCACACTGCGGTATATAATATATTTTAATGCAGTCTTAGTTCTCCTTCAAATCTGTTTTTGTTATAAGGTCAGGGGCCAGCTTCACTTGGTGCAATGTTCGCCTAGTTAAAGACATTGGCAAAGATTCTTTAACTAACTGAAAAGATAAAATATTTGTTTTAAAAACATGATTTTAATTTTTTAGAATGTTTAGAAAGAAGCACGTGTATTTTAGAGTTATTACAAAAAAACAAACACACTGTCTATCTAGTAAATATATATTTTTTAAGTTTTGCAAGAATAAAAGTTGCATCTGGACAAAATTCTAAAATGTTTACAATATGTAAAAAATAAGTCAAAGCGCTTTTACAAACTTTAATTCTGTTATTTACCAATTCATGTCAGTCATTTTTCATTCATTTCAGAGTCATTGTTTCATATGTTGTTTATTATTTAAGATAATTCTTTATAAATGTCAGTTTATTATAACAGTTGTGCTTTGAGTTGCATTTTTTCTACAACAAAAACTCATACTAGTCAAATCTCTCTTAAGGTGGTCTCCTAATTTTCATATATAAATACTAAAAGCTCGTCACAATACACGTCGTCGTTATTCCAAGCAGGGATTTACAAACGGTATGGCAGCTTTATGTCCCGATACGAGCTTATTCTGAGGGTATAGATTATATTGATGAAGAAACATTTTTGTATCCTAACAAATAACGATTTATCTCGGGCAGAGCAACAACGCATTCATAACATTGTATAGTTCACAGATGTCGGGAAATAGCATCAATAATATTTTTTATTATTTACAACTCCCAGATCGTAATAAATTTTAATTTGTTGGTTTGAAAACGTAGTTTATTTATCATAAAAAGGTTATATGAATTATCGGATTTCTTCATTCCCTAGCGTATTTTGATGATAAAGTTGTTTAATTATAGCACACTGGTACTATATGAAGAGATTAAACCTTTCATTGTGTGAACTATGAGCTCACATTAAAATGTCTGATTATTTTTCTGGTCACGTATGTGTAGGGTTATGTTAAGTCTCTATACTAATCTTGATTTTTCTTAAATTTTACAAAGCACATTGTGCACGGTAAATTGATATTTTAGTTACATAAAGTCAAATAACACGCACGAACGACGGTACTTGTGCATTTTCACAAAACACATTCTTCCACAGAGAAAAACACACACGAACATCAGTGCTAACACACACATTTCTACACACTAGCACATGGTGCATAAATGTAGTAAAACAAAATAAATAAAATAAAATAACCACTGTGGATATCACAGTCCTATCCAAGTTTCCTCAAATCTTTATCATATGTACACAGGATGTTTTATATAGAAGGTACCATTAGACCGGTAATGGCTAGCACATGTCAAGTACATTTTATGAATTAACTTTTCTAAAATATTGAATTATTTCCATATGAAGAATATCATTAAAACAGTGTTATTCCTGACATTTGTGAACTATGGAGTTATTAATGAAAGTTTGCTCTATTCTCAAGAAGGTCCGATGACATTGTATTGTCATATACCATTTTGTTTTAATTTCCTCACTCAATACATCAAAAATGGAATAAATGGTTTATGGCAATTGTCATATACATTTTTTTGAATGTTTTGCATTTGGTGATAAAATTAAAGAAAATGGTATATGACATTATCGTGTTAATGAAATCAATGGATATCATTGAATTATAGGGTAATAATTCTAAATTATAACACACATGACACTATACAAAGCAGTTGGATTTCATTACTCCTTCAGTGCTCAGAAAGTACATAGTGTATTGCTGATTGGTGTTAAACTTTACTGCATCTGTGTGAATTGGACAGATGGTCCAATCCCAATCATTACAGATTGTGCTATACGAGCCTTGTATTTAATATGCATAAAAATGCGGCACTTCATATCGATAAAATCAAAAATATACGAGATGCATGTTTACTTAACTCTTAACAAACAAACTATGAAAAATTGATGATTGCAAAATATTTAAATATTTGTTTTGTGTTTGTAGGAGTTATGCACATGTATTAGACATTGATTATTGAGTAACATATATACTGTTTAAGGTGAAATGATATGTTTAGAATATTCTCTTCTTGTTCCTCTCACTACGGAGATATTAACGCCAGCAGGATATGTTTCATTTGTTTAAAACACTTCAGATAAGGAAGTTTTGTGTCAAGTGCTAATTTTTAAATTATTTATTACAACATAAAAATGCAAAACTTAGCACATGACACTTTTTGGGGAAAATAACAATGTTAAGAAATTATGGTATATATTACTGTTTGGAAATGAGGAAAGGGCAACACCAATCAGTGTATAACACTGGTTCTGTTACCATGACAAAAGATGTTTTATAATTAAAACTACTTTCAAATTTCAAAAATTATATATTTAAAGACAGCATAGCTCTAAACATAAAACTACATACACTGGTTTAAATTTTGTTAAACCTATACGCGAATATAGACAACCTCAAAAATTTGAAGAAACTACAATGAAATCTAAATTTATCAATTTCATGTTTAGTTTTGAAAACAATTTTAGTACAAAAACAATTGAAAGCTGGTTTGAATAAGATGTCTTATTTGTTGGTAGTTGATTCTCCTAAACTCCTATATTAAATCTAAACAGACTCGCACAAACTCTGGTATCATGTCCATTATCATAATGTCAAATCTGTATTATGAATATTTGCTTTATAAGTTATAGATTATAACAATGTAACATCAGTGTTATAATACAATAACACCCTGCTTACTGTCGGATGCTGCTGCCCAGTGTTTTAATATGACAACACTCTGCTCACTGTCGGATGCTGCTGCCCAGTGTTTTAATATGACAACACTCTGCTCACTGTCGGATGCTGCTGCCCAGTGTTTTAACATGACAACACACTGCTCACTGTCGGATGCTGCTGTCCAGTGTTTTAATATGACAACACGCACCTGTCCATTGTGTCGTTGTCTGACTTTTATGAAGCCTCTATATAGCTAATCAGTAATAATCTTTGATGAATCTTAATGAACACTGAGGTGTATTGAAGCATTAATGCTAACGGCCAATACTTTATCATCTGTACAACTTACAAGTCAATTAAGCCTTGGTTGAACTATGGTAAAACTCGGAAAAACTATGTTAGTCAGTTTAGAAACGGGGGATAAACTTTTTGTATCTTTAAGCCTTAAGCTACAGTAAAACTCGGGTAACCTGTGTAAGACAGTTTAGGCACGTAGGTTAAGCTAAGTGTACCTCGTTATACAAATCAATTAAGCCACGGAAAACACGGGTATACTATTTAAGTCAGTTTATGCACATGGGATAAGCTTAATGTTAGTGAATCTCAAGTTACAAGCAAATTAAGCCTTGGTTGAGCTACGGTGAAACTCGGGCAAACTATGCAAGTTAGTTTATTAAAGCATGTTGGATAAGCTTAGTGGCAGGTACTACACTAATTGACCCACCAGGTATAACAATCTCGTCTTGTACATGACGTTATAGTTGATTATGTGTCATTAACATGTAAACTGACTATATTAAAATAACTGCCATTACACCTGAAACACCTGGACGGATGCCGTCTACCTTTATAAGTATTCCAAACCTTCAACTATGCTCGGTGTAATTCTCTTATACATAAACAAAACAACTCATTCAAAATAATTTGTTCTTAAATGCCTACATATTTTTGTATGTGTTATTTCTGATTTTAAATGTATATAAATCGATACTCGGGTACAAATTACTGTCAAATTTGTGTTTGTGACTACTAAATTTCAATGTTGACAATTTTATGAATAAGAATTTTGTGGCACAAATGAATGGAAACACGGTACAAAATAATTACTGTCGCGTTTTAAGTTTAAATATTTCATTATTGCATGCAAAAAGTTGTAATATTTTAAACGATCACTGTATCGTATTCCCTGTAAATAAGAGAGACTCGCTTTGTCCACAGAAATAGTACTGTAACATAAGTAATACTGTCAAACAGTGACCCGTATCATCCCGAAGTGGAAATTGTTGGTGCCTTTTGACCCCTGTACAGACATTTTTTACTGGCGACATTGATAAATTCTTTCACGTGGTACGCTTAACTTAACTTTCAAAATCTTGAAAACAATATATCTTGTTTCAACAAAAACTCCATTTATTCTCTTGTTTTTATTCAGCATGATGGTTGTAAACTCCATCTTACAGCATGACTGTTGACAGGATTGCACCTTAAACATAACAAGAGGATAGATTTTCCAGAAAGGCAGCCAAAAATATCAAATAGGTCTTACTGTATACACTATGGATAAAATGTATCTGGGTGTTAAATTTGCACCAAGAAAACCAAATTATACTGGAGTAAATATCAGTGAAGATTGGGATAAACAGATGTGTTAACGATACATCATGTGTAAGCCGCGAGTTAACGATCAGGCAGCCCTGTCAATTATAACGGGATACGACCTACACTTACTTACTGGCTTTTGGCATATTATTTAGTATGTATTATTGCAGTCAGTAGAAAATCCTCCTCATCTTTACTTCATACATCGGCACAGAACAACTTCACTAAATGCTTTATCCAGAAATCGTTAAATTGGCATATTTAATAATTTTACGAGCTATGTCGGATATGAAGTTATAGGATAATTACTTATGATTTATGCACTGTATAATTTGTGCGTTTTTTGTGAGTTTTTCTCTTAATAAGATAGTTTTACCTGAAACCTTATGTCAATAAATTACTGTTAAGTGTGAATGTCGCTTGTAACATATTAATGTAAAGTTTAGAATGCGCGTGGTGTATATTAATGAAAAACGCATCAGAATGCATGCCCGGGATTCTTGGTGTTTTGTAATGGAATTAATTTCCTGTTATTGAATGAAACCTTAATGACGTTTTTGTACGTGTGTGTGAAAATAATTAAAAAATTCATTTTTATACACACTACGGTATCAAGTTTTTTAAGTGCAAACCTTTTCATTCTTAAAAATTCTTTTGTGAATATTGCTATAAAGAGTAAGTAACATTGATGACTTTAGCTGTCGAGGCATTTTAGTGACAGTGCTCACACCTGCCCCAAAACAATCTTCATATAATTGGTTTGTAAAAAAAATAGCGAAGTTAATAAAAAAAAAGGAAAAACACCGAAAATTAAATAAATTCGAATTAGATTATATATAACATTTAAGAATGTGATGAATCTTGAATACTAGTTTATTCACTCCTCACATTAATGAAATATTTATACAAAACCAGTAGGACAACGCAGATTCTGTTGTTGATAGTATTTACCTGGTAAAATGGATTTTAGAAATGGATTTTCGTTAATTACACCTGGACAATTAAAACGTTTCTGTTTTGTTTACTCAGTGCTATCAGCAGAATGAGACTAGTAATGTTTTAATGGTGCTGTAGATATGATATTAAGTTTCATATTAGTACAAGAATAGTCGAACAACAAAACACAAGCACTGACGTATATTTTTTAAGTTAAAACTAAATATTTAAAAATTGATTTAAACCCAAAATTTGATGATTTAAAGTAAGGTGTATTGATCTTTACACGAAGCTGTCAGATATTTAAACATATAGTTTATAGTTAAGAGGTAGGAGACTAGTGTAATATATAGCCAGATTTTAAACACACAGGTTTTAAACATGCAAATGAGTGGGACATGAAATATTATATATGAAACATAACCGTGTGACATACCTGTATTGTCAATGATTTATGGTGGTATGAATAAATACAAAAATTTATATCTTGATAAATAGAATTAAACTACTTATTACCAAAAACAACCAAATATAACTTATCTTTATGATAGAGCTGGCTGCCAGAATATTGTATTTTACAACGCATAAACGCTTCCACAGTTTATTAAACGACCAAGTTAAAATATTATCTGGAACAAATGTCCACGTCAAATCTGTCAAAATTCTAGCTTATTAACGAACCAAATAAAGGACGGTGATCCCCCAGTCAAATATCTATATGTATTATATATATCTAATGGGAATTCTACTGTAAAAACACAATCATAACATGATTATACCATCAATATAACAAAAAAAATTGAAGAAAAAAAACTTTGCAAAAAATTCCTAAATTGATTTTTTTAGTTTTTGACATTAATTGACATGAAATAGTTTTGTGTTAATGTTTTTTATAAAACTTAACCAGTAATAAATTAAATGCAGTATATCATATACATACTTATATAATATAAATAACTTTAACATATATAATGTAGGGTTTTTTGTCTTGGTCTGTTTCTTGAATGAATTATTTTAATTTAAAAATTAAAATCTAGCGTATAGCAGGCCTAAAACAGCTGGTATCACAAGTAATAGTGTAATTGATTCAATGCATTATTGAGAAATAGATCCCCTAAAAGTCCTTTACTTGTAAATACTTCACTTTTTATCAACAATGGACCCTGATTAATGACGCTAACCTGTCAATGGTCTCAAAACCTCCTCTAAAAGTATTTTGTTAGAAAAATCCAGAATTTGAAATTTGAAAGGGATTTTTCTTGATAAATTGTTAAAATTTCAAAAGGCTTTCGTTTTCTTTATCCAACAAGCTCAACGTCTCCCGTAGTCCGATAAGTTTTTGACTATGTTCAAAGTGGCAACTGATAAAGTCTACCATGCAAGGTTAAAGGGGAAAATTTATCAATTCTTACGTGACAACGTCTTAAGTGAATTGATTGTGTTTAAGTCGCTATTGGCAATGGAAACCCATGATTGTAATACGTCTTTGTAAGAAATGTTATTTGCATGAAAATACAAGAGTTTCTTTTAAAATTCTAAGTTTTTCTTAAAACATTTTTAAAATATCGTTTTTCTCTCTCTAATATGTCTAATTAAAAAACTTATGATAAATCACCAAAAAGGAATGTTTTATACGACCCCATTAGCCACCCAAAGATATATTCATTTTTTATCTGGGTTTGTTGTTGTACATTGATGTCAATTTTTAACAGGACTACATTTTTTGTGACCAAGTTTGTTGTTGTTTTTATTACCGTCAGATTTTTTTTCTTATCGATTTTTTTCTTCTACAAATATTGGCATTCTAGTATCACCTTTAACAGAAATAACCAATTTATATGTTTAGTTTAAGTACAGATGAGTGTTTTATAGTAGTTTTTGTCCCAACATAGACAAAATACAAGATGAATTTATATATAACTGACATTGTTAAAGCATTCTCAACTCGATCTGAAAACATCTCCCCATGTGTTCCAGGTTGTTTTCAATTAATATTCTGAACAAATTGAGTGCAATCTAATGTCGGATTTTCTATACTATTTTTATTGATACATTGTCAACGCTTTATAATTTGTTTTATAGAAAAGATCGACCGAAGTGTCAATCGATATATCGGTATTATGACCTGAATAAAACACACCGTATGACCTAACTCTCTGCTGCTTTACTTGCTAGTCTCAAAAGGCGATTGTTGAATTTTAGCCGTAATTACACTCAGCTACGTGCTTCAACAGTCACGTATAAAGACGAACAGCCCTAACGTTTACTATAGGTAAATCTCGCTCAATATCATCGATATTAGCACGCACGCAGTAGTGCACTCGCATACAGATTTTGCACCATGTGGAAAAAATGAATTTAAAAGATTTATCGTGGATTTCCTACACAACATACTGAATCCGTAACGGTTCATGACTTAAAAATTGAAATAAATATGGAGAAGATTTAAAAATTATTTTTTTAATTTTATAGTCAGTGAGCCACCTGCGAGTCTGTCTATAACTATTACGTTCATTTTTACAACATTTTTCTCCGAGCACCTTATAATTGTATACTGAAATATATTTAAACATACATGGGGTTTCATGTGGTTTGTGTTTGACGTATTAAAAGGGCAAAATTACAAGTGTTAAACCTGTTTTCCCATAAAACATAAATATTTTTCATAAACAGGTATGGCTATGACCGTTAAAAAGTCTACAAAACATATTTTATCAATGAGGAACTCTTGTTTCCTCCACCATTCCTCAATACAGAATAATGCTATTAACATCATATGTTTGTCATTAACTTACATATCATTTACCTGTTTCAATTGTCATTTGCTACTAATGAATGTCGAAACTATAGAAAGAATTAATTGTAAAACATTAAATTTAATTTGTTAAAGACATGTACAAAAACTAAACTTAAAACTTATATTGGTATATCTAGTATATACATCTCACGTCCGCCTTATTCTAGGTTACACTTATTCCGCCCGCCTAGGTCAAGCTATGTACATTAATTTTTAAACCTACTAAATGGTATTTTGGTTATTTTCCATGAAACTTTTTAAGTTTTACTTATTTAATGAGTTGTATGGTATATATACAGACAGTTCTGGTAGTTATCACCGACCCTATCTTGACATTATCGGGGTCTGTCTTGAATGGCGTTGGGAGGAGGAGTACACTGCATAGATTTCAGAACACCCAGTAAGTCACATGGAAAAGAAGAACACTAATTACTTATGCTAAAATCATATATGATCTTAATGTATAAACAAAACTTACATATACTGAGAGAAAAAAAATGTTCTTCGTCTTAAGCATATCGCTTATGAAACAGAAGTGTTCAAAAAAGCTTCGATACATCTTTCTTGAAAGGAGTCACGTGGAGTAATGGTGCTTAACGTCACATACAAGACTTTATTACATGTATCTATATTGGAATAGTTAGTTCTGGTGTGGTGAAGAAAACCGGAGTAACCAGAGGAAACCACATTATACTTGCATCTTTATCGAGAGGCGCAATTATCCGTAAGGATAAGCTTTAGATGACTCTGTCACCGATCCTGTAAGATGATAAAGTTTTGGTTATTATTAGCTATGGGTCTGGTCAGTCAAATCTTTTTTTCAAAAATCTTTATCAGCGCTTGATAGACCAGGGCCCAGTTTCACAAAGCAAAATTTAAGTATATTAGCACAACACGAAAGGATTTGCTAATTATAATTTCATTTCAGTAACTTTAATTATACTTTGTGCAACTTGTCCCACATGACACACCCACAAAGCTTATTATATAATACAAAACTTAACATCTAAGATGTATTGGAAATGTTCATTTAGTCCGTTTGAAATTTTAGTCAAGTGATGAAAATAGTAACCAAACGCTTTCACGTTAGTAATTTGATATTCATAAATGCAATGTTGGCCTAGCAACTATTTGGTTTTAGCACTGCATTGTATTCTGAGATAAGTTCAGATGCTGACATTTATACATCCGGAAAATTCGAAAACATTGCAATAAACAATACAGATGTTCAGCAATTTTTCGAAAATCTTCTTGCAAGGGGAACATATATCATAATTTAAAGCACACGCTTGCCATTCTAACGTCAAAAATAAGCCGGACATCTAACGTCGTTTATATAAAACCATTTTGTGGTTTGGCTAGCTGACAGTTGAGAAGTAGTTCGTCAAATATCACCTACCAATCCACTTCTGCTTACCATCAATGTTTTAGTATGGGGATGTTTAACGCTTGACTTGCTTCAATTAATCAACAAAATGGTTAGCTTATAAATTATTAAATTACTGAAATAAAATTATATCTTATTTTGATTGTCAGCAAATATATGTATAAACCTTTAAACAAAAATTTCAAGAACAATAATACTTGTAATCGTCCGCAAACCAGCATACCTTTGAATTTCCGAGCCCTGAGGAACAGTTTCAACCAATCTGTAGGTATATGTAATAAGACTTTTATTTCTAAACTTTATTATTTTAGAATGCCATATTTCTAACCTTTGTTACTTTACAATGCAGTAAATAGTTTTTAAACGTTACTGTAACCTTACCAAGTCTGGCTTATTTTAAATTATCACAATGTCCGCGCCATGGTATACCTTCCAGAATTTAGTGTTAACGGCATAATAAACAACTTTCAGATTTTAAATATTTTTAATCAAGCGTTGCCAGTTTTTTACGTCCGTATCGGTTTACCAATTCGCGTAAAACTGAGATAGAAGTGACGCCATGTTTCTACAATGAAATGTTTGAGTTTATTCTCAGCTTTATTACATAGGATATGATACCAGGCTTTATATAACCGCCCCGACGACATTACTGTCACTCACAATGTTTATTACTCAATGATGGTAAACATGTTTTAAGTAATTCAATACACAAAATCCATACATTGCCACATTGTTGTAATGGTTGGAAGAGAATGATGGTGATTATTTTTTATTTTGGTAAAAAAAAATTAAACATACCAATCAATGATTACCATTATTATATACTGGTTATATAGACTAGTTGATTCAATGTCGGTTCTGTGGGATGGATCCAGCGACCCTCTCGTCAGTTCCGTAGAAAACATGTGGCGATCTCTTCGTCGTTATCCTCTTGTCTGTTCTTTAGAAAAGATGAAGTGGTCCCTTTGTTGGTTCTGTTGAGAGGATTTGGGGATCAATTTGCCGGTTCTGTAGAATTGATGTGGCGATCCCTTGTCGGTTCTGTAGAATTGATGTGGCGATCCCTTGTCGGTTCTGTTGAAAGGCGGTTGCAATTCCCTCATTGATCCTGTGTACAGGATCTACTCGTCTTCGTCATTTCTGTAAAAAGACTGTGTCGATCCACGATTCTGTAGGATGGACTTGGCTAATGGCTAGACACAAAGTTATCTCATCTTAAAACTTTTATAGAAACAAGGAAAATATCCTTGACTATGACGTCATTACAATTATGTAAGTTTGTACAAATTTAATAATAATGATTTCTTAAGACTTATTTACCAACAGTTGTATTTAAAATGTTCTTTACCTAAGTGAACTATAAACACAAAACTAAATTAAGTAACTAAAACAAAACGTTCAGTACAGCTGATTGTGTATTGGGGTATTGAACATCATATGTGCATATGTTTTATGAATATAAATACCTTTACAATAACAACACAATACGCTCATCCAAAGTTAAATTCCACCACTAAAAACTGTATATACGTTTTTATTATAAAGGTCTTTTTTTATTGCGGATTGTGTAATAAATATGAATTTATAGCCCGATTTAGTTCACAATTAATGTTTTATTCCATTATTTGTTTGCATAAAAAGCAAAAAAGTTGAAATATTCTCCCTTAGAGCACCATAAACTAAACATTTTGGTTTTAACTAGGGTTCTGTGTTTTATCATATATAAACTTGGTGTGAGATCATATAACATACATCATGCCTCCTCCGTGCCAGCCTTCTGGAGTAAATATTATGATCTCTTCAGGAACAAAATGTATTGAACATTATACATCAACCTGGTGATGCTTGTTATATTGTTTAGTCAGTTGTTCGCAAAAAACCAACTTTTTATATACGTTCTTAGATGTTAGCGGCCATTGTTGTATATGTAATACTAAAACATCTTTGAAAGTTTCAGTAATGCTGACGAGTCTCCGGGCAGGTGCGTTCGATTGCAGATAAAAATTATGGAAAGGAAGTTGGGGATCTGCAATATGTCATATTTGACTAATGTTTAAGGGAGTCTGGCACGTTCGCATTAGTGTCAAATGTTAATAATAAACATTAAGCTTACAATACAAAACATATGCCTTGTTAGTTTAAATCTTTCTCGCTGACTCGCTGATTTTTGGTTTCTGCTTCTCGCTAATTAACGGCATTGTGATGATATTGGTAGTAACGCCGGTTTACCGTCTTCAGACAAGGGAAATCACTAACTAATGTTTTGTCTTCAACACAAACAGAAAACTTCTCAGTTGTTACTGGATTAAAAGTTACATAATCTTTTATTTTAGTTTATGTAAAAGATGATTAGGTGCACTAAATTCTGCTTTTTTAAATTCAACAAACGTCCTTTTGTTTGTATGTAAAATTTGATAAGCAAAGAGTAAACTTGAAAACCTAATATTGCTTTCACCATACTTCAGCCAATGTATCAATTCGGGAGCCTGTCGAAGAACAACTTAAATTAAACCTAGCCTTTGAAATGACCTGACCATCAAGCACGAAAGACGAAACCAGCGAAAATTTATGCATTTTGCACCAGAGATGGCCAGACATTGAAAGACATTCTTACAGAACATATAAAAACCAAAACTGGAAACAGAGAAAAATACAGTCTTTGAATATCTAAACCGAGTTGGAAGAACTGACCGAGTCATCGATGTTATTTGAAGATACAATGCAACTTTCACCAAAACTTTTCAGTAACCGTGCTTATTCCATTGCAATTGGACTGGTTACAACAAATTGACATTGGCAAACTCTGTTCTACCCTGTAACGATTTAAAGTTAAACAATCTGGTTTCCCTTACATAATGCACTTCTAGCATGTCTAAAAGAATTTATCTCTCAAATTAATTCAGACTAAAATACCTTTACTGATACAAGCAAAATGAGTTTAGTAACCTTTGACCCCTAATCTAAAATTGGTTTTGTATCTTACTATACATTGTTAATCTTTTCTGAAATTTGACACGTGCACACATGCGTATAGCAAAGGTCGCAGTACAGATCTCGGTTTCCTACACCTGTTTAAAATCGGGAGTAATTTAATTTGCTCACCCGTATGACTTAGCATGGCCGAACAAATTTGAATCAAAATGGTGTTTTGCAACTCCGGAAAGATAATTCGACCTTGAATTTTCTTTTTTTTTTTACAGTTCAGCATTATCTCTACCGTGAAACAACATGTAGTCTTACTTCATTAACTTAATAAATCTGGTTTTGGTCCGGTGTTTTCTGATTTGACTGTAAAAACCTTAAACCTACCTTAACGGACCCCCATCATTTAGAAACGTACAGGAATTGCTCATCAAACCATACCTCAGAGACGTTTGTAAAGGAAGGGAGGGTGGTTTATCTTTCATACAGTCACTGAATAAACAACGAACGCTAATCTTTCCTTCTATGACACTAGTTACCACACGACAAAGATCATGACATCCCATGCTTGAATGTAACTTCATCGCTTAAAATTACATTGTGCATTTAGGCTGAAAAAGGGAAAGTAACACAAGAAGCGGTAAATACGACAGAGTTGGCGATGTCTGGGGTAAAAACCAATACGCTTTTATTTCTGTATATTAAAATGGAATAAATGTAAGAGTAATTGTGGAAAGGTGAATCTGACGCCGTGCCCACAAATTCAAGTTTCTGATTATTTATTTATCAGTCAAATGCAATGGATGTAAAGTCACTATAAGCGCTTTGCTGGAAACGGTAACTGTAATTTCAGCCTGTAAACATTCATGATGTAATATTGAGATTTAAACTACTTTTCACAGAAATGCCTTAAATACGTAGTCTGAAGACATACACATAAAGACACACACGAACCAATACCATTCTCATTGAAAAGTATCAACCCTACAGCCTGGCGATGGAACATTACGTAGACATACACATAAGCACACAAAAAAGCAAACCAATACCATTCTCATTTAAAACCTTTAAACCCCGTAACATGGCAGTGCCATGAAAGGAGTCGGCACTGTGGAAAGCGATATGTTGACAAATAGTATAACTAGTGGTTATACGATTTGAAATGTGGAAGAGTTACTATATGAACTTTTATCTAACATTAGACTAGTTTTTCTACGAAATACAAGTTTTATCAAACACGCATGATACAGAAGCTTGTATCACCACACTGTAGCGATACAACATTGGCGGTCAAGTGCACCTGCACGTTCTCATTGTGACGTCATTAGGGAGACTGTAGAACAAATGTCATAACATAGTTCAGTGGTTTTCTGTGGTAAAATATAATTTTTTCACATTAAGTATTGTTTTTTTTATTATTTTAAATAACCTAATTGGAAATGTTAGATAAAAATATTACATACACAGTGTGTAGGTAGAACCCTTCGTATCAGGTCTCGTCCTTTTTTTGTAGCTGTATCACTACTCGTCGCGCTTGCGCGACGAGTAGTGATACGGCTACGAAAAAAGGACTCGACCTGATACTGAGAGTTGTACCTACACACTGTGTATATAATATGTATGTATCTTTTAATCCTTGCGTTTTCGTAGCAATAATACTGTCGTCTGCCTCTCGAAGGTAAAGCCTTCAGATTGCAAAAGTAATAAAAAAGAAACATACTGATCCATGTCCAAATCGCAAAGGCAAAGAAAAAATTGAGTACTGGCGCCTAAAGTTCAGCACATGACCTTCCACCAGGGGAGCGAGACCGGTTGTCCAGGAAGGGTAAGCACCTTCTGTCTAGCTAGCTTCACCTACATTATGTGTTATCAAAATTTAGAATGAAAGGAACATGGATCTATTGGACGCCAACACATTTTTATTACAGATATATCATAATCATACTCATTACAACTATTATGATGGTAACCATTAACCGTTGCAACAGGAAAGATAAAAGATATTTTTTTAAAAAGCTGCACTTAGGTCAAAATCATAATGTAATATGATTTTTTCTCAAATGTCCACCTGATCTGTCAGATGCAGGAGGGACACAGTCAAAAGATGAACTTCTTAAACATCTTATTTTTGGAACAGCCATGACGTCACGCGTAGAGTCATGGTAGTTATGTCATATTGTCATATAATTACAAAAAGTTTTATACAGCAAAAAAAAAAATATATAAATATTAATTGACACTCTTAGGCTGAATGTTGATTGCCATAATGATTGTCATATATTTATGGGTAGTCTGGATGTTGATTGCCATAATGATTGCCATATATTTATGGGTAGTCTGGAGGTTGATTGCCCTATATGTGAGAACACTCCGAGGCTGTTCATTAATTGCCAGATATGTGGGGGTTTCCAAGGCTACATTCTGGGGTTGTTGGTTGATTGTCAGATATGTTTAGATATTCCGAGGCTGCTGGTTGATTGCAAGATATGTGAGGTCATTCTGAAGTTGTTGGTTGATTTCAGATTTGTGAGGAGATACACAGTCTGTTTGTTGATTACCACGTATTTTGGGACATTCTGAGTTTGGTTGCTAGTCACATCTCAGTTTTTTAGGCTTTTTCGGATTAAACAAAAGTGAAAATAGTCAACTCACGTCTACTTGACTCTCACAGCGAGGTGTCAGTGTGGTAGAATCTGATTATCAAATGTTGACACAGCCAAAAAATAAACATTCGGTCTTAAAATAGATCGGGTTTAATTTTATTTACCGTACATGTTAGCGGGATCAAGGTGAGGGTTTTCTCGTATTGTAGTTTATATAACAATTAAAATTTCATAAATATAAGCAAATAAAGATTTAACAGTTTTAATATTGATTTAGTCAATTTCAAATATTTGCCACCTGCTTGTTAATATAAAATGACAGTTTGTATTGTCTCCCCTGGTGAATTATATGTAAATTTACATAAGCGACACTCCAAGTTTTATTTTTCGCCGCTGTAATACAGTCATGGCGGATATCTATTTTATTTGCATGTTTTACACTGCTTAAGTTTAAACCCGATGTCTTTAAAGATTTTCACATCAAACTTTAATAGATTTGAGAAGGGGCATATTTTTGCCTTTTGATGAAATAATGTCAATCCGTTCTACAAAAGCTGTCCCTAATGACACATCCCGGAAAGCCGTTTTTCTTTGCAACCAATTTTAAAAAGTCCATTAGCGAAGCCGAAAAGCCTGGATTTGAATTAAAAAGCATAGAGCGTTGGGTCTCTCCACTTGAATGCAACACCTTGTATTTATAATAAGTTTATGCAGGATTACTAATTGAATATGTCAACAGGCGGTATTTGTAAATTAACGAGGTAGTAATATGTTGTATATATATTACTACACTTCATGAGGGTTTCAGAAAATTGGATCTAAGTTAAGTTTTATAACGACATGTAGACTTCTTTAATTTGTGTATTTTATGAATTAAAGAGTATTCCATTTGGGCTGATTAACTCGCCGGGATTAAGGTCATTCATTTTTCATTCAGTTAAGTTATACAATAAATCAAAAACAGGGAACATTTTTTTCTAAAAAAACTTCTTAATATGTAAATAGTTTATTCAAAAAATAAAAATCGAAAACAACTTTTAGCAATTAATTTCAAGTACTTCAACACTTGAAAACGGAGCAAATAGAAGCCTTGTTTTGGATTTAAAAGGTGTAAGATTAAACGAGATATCTTGTTTTCTCATGGTATTAACAGAGGTAAGAATGTTGATCAGTATTTTCTATAGGTTGCCTAATCCAGTTAAAAGTTTAAATCTTAAGACAAATTTCTCAAATGTTTATGGTGGATTTAGCTAATTATAATCCTGTTTGATTTCAATCCGACTTTACGTCAAACAATGGTGGTGTTAATGCTTTACAAATTTTCAAAATACAAATATTTTCCTGTCACTCTTTTAGGGATATAGAACTTTTTAATCTTTTCAAATAATATAGTTTGTAAGCAGTGTTAAAATAAAGTTATTTATTTTGCTCTTAAAACTATTAAGGTACATTATTTTCATTCCTGTGTCATAATGCTATTTATCTACAGATTTTTTTTCTAAAATCAACAACGTGGCCAATTAATAAAAACGGTTCATCTAAAATGCAGATTCAACTTCCTTCTGGTCTTCACCATATTTGCATATTTTATGTCAACAATAAACATTGATAGAGTGCTCGTCAGTGGGAGGTCGTGGGTTCGAATCCCGACCGGGTCTGACCCAAGTCTTGAAAGTAGATAGTGTGACTGTTCTTTCGCCAAGCACTCGGCATTTCGAAACGAAAGTCACGATTCTTTCGGATGAGAACTTAAAATAAACGAGGTCCCGTGTCACGGTGGGCTTAGGACACTAAAAAACCCTGCTGTATAATGCCATCAGCGCAACGCACTGGCTAAATTTCTGCACCGTCGCCTATAGCTAGCGACGTCTCGATATAAGTGAAATATTCTTGACTGGGACGTTAAACACCATTATTCAACTGGTCTCTACAATAAACCCTAAATATTAATTTGTGTACCTGAATACAAGCTATCAAAAGCAAAACGTGAGTGAAAATACAGAGCACGAACGGAAGCAAAGTTGTCTCGTAGCAGAGTAAAATGCAATAATAATATATCGGTATATAACACACAAGCCGAGTCTTGTGTATAGCAGACAAGAATTAGCAATACACCAGCAGGATCAGGAGACGCATACCTATGTAAGACTCTTGTAAAAGAAGAACCGACTTGGCAAGAAATGGACAGATCATGTTATTTTTATCCAGACCCCAAAACACATGTAATTTGAGGTTCTCTTTTGTAATTCTCGAGTGTATCTATCGTCATTCAAATACAACTTTGATTTTCAATCTCTAATGATACCACTGTTCAAATTATTTTGGTGTGGTTGTTTTGTTTCTGATTGATGGCTTCATAGATTCCAAACACCTTGGATGGCTTTAGAGTTTCGACACCAATGGAGTAAATAGGATTGGGTTTCTATTTGAACCCAAACTGAATTGAAAAAAAGTTTAAAATATACATAAATCCAGTTTTTTTAAGAATTTGAGTCAACAATGGTTCCCGTTTTGATTCATTCTGACTTGGAAAACATAGAGCGCATAACACAAAAGACGTCTTTTATATGTGATTACGCTTTGCACGGTTGATAACTGTCTGGATAGTTTTTTATACGCTACGTCAGAATGACGTCATTTTACCCACAATACAATCGTTAGTGTCCTTTATACAATTTTTTCCGGCATTTAAAAAATCTCTAAATCAACAGCAACCTTATTTTTATTTTAAACTATGATCGTTTCCGGGCAAAACGATTATTTGCACAAATAAGCTGGGCAAATTCAAATGTTCAGACAGATAAATAAGACATATTGATAGAACATGCTTTACCCTCCCTCTAACGATCTACGGCTAATGATTTGTGTGAAACTAAAAAAAGTCAGCACAGCATAGTCTATTGTTAAATACAGTACAGACCTGTCGAACGTTTAACACTGATCTAACGAAAAGAAGTCGACGATATATGGATAGATAGTAGTCGAATTGATAGCAGCAGCGTTAACCCTAACGAGTAGCCGAGATGAACTACCTATTCGGCACTAATTCGCCAGCTTACTGTTAAAATTTCGACAGGTCTGTACGTACTGTATATCAGTCATCTGAGAAATAGTAATGGTTCAACTAAAATGTGTAGCACTACTGGAATTATCTATTGTCTAAATGAAACTTAATACTCAAGCTTTAATTGTTAAGTATCACGTTATATAACAATAAAAAGCTCATGTATTTCCCTAAGATAAGCCAAGATCCGTTTCCTGTAAATCTTTATTTCACGTATCGACCCCTGAAGCCATTGTGTATTGGCTTTGTTTATGGTTTAATTGACAAGATGCTTACAGGGACAGGTTGATTTGCAGCAGATTTACACTTTGTTTTATCACCTGGAATGTTTTATTGGAATTCAGTTTTTAATTGCCAAGTTCAGATTGAATTGTTTGAAACAAGTATTACACGTAAGCCCTTTCGGGTTGACTGCTATTTTAGTTGTACTTGTGTTGGCTGTTGCCAAATACATGTTTTCGGTTACAGATTTATGTTTTTAATTTGATATATTTGACAAAGACAAATGGTTTTGATAGCAAATCTTTGCTACTGGGGATACCTGTCATTAAGCAACAATTAAACAAATCTATTTCTGATGGTGCTTTATTGTCAATTGCATGTGTTATATGTTCACAGGAATTTAACTTTCAGATACATTACATACACGTGGCCTTTAAAATATTTATTTTGTAAAATAAAAGTTAAAATAGGAAAGAAGATACATAAAAGTAAATATTTTATTTGACCAACAATATCCTTGTGTCCAACAGATAATATATCGATATTAAAATAAAATATTCCAGATACAAATGTTTCAAACATACAAATCCATTTCCGAATCACAATACAGAAGCAAAGTAAAGCTTTGAAACTGACAAGTTAGGTTAGACACGTGAATTTGCACCAGTGAAATGAGACCGGGTGCTCCGGAGGGCTAAGCACCTCCTGTTTAGCTAGCTACACCCGCCACGTGTGTAATCAAAATTGAGTGAAAGGAACAGGAACTATGTGACGTCAAATATATCCAGGGCAATCCTGGACACAGAGACATCAAACTTATCAACAATACTGTGATGACGGCCATAAAACTTTTTAGGACTCTGATAAGCCTATGCTAGCAATATTTCTGGGTCAGCAACCAAAAAAGGAACAACCTAACGAGTGAAGCAATACAAAAGACAAAATTTAACATATACAAAGATCAGTTATGGTAAATTAATGTGGATGGACATATTATGGCAAATTTGAATAAAATGGTAGAAAAAATTAATGGGAAAACACTAATTTAACAACAGTCAACACAACCAAACGCATCATCAAATACGGCCAAACATTTACATTATAAGGATAATATAACTGGTGATATGATAAAAGTAATTTTGGACAAAAATAATTGCACTAATTTTTACAACTAGTGATACCCAAATGATATTTAGAAGACTTTACAATAACGTCAGAAATGCAGCGAACAACATTGACGGAGCAACCAACAACCGGACATGCTTACTATATTGAATATAAAAATCTAGAAGTCAAAACTATTTAACACAGTCTAATTCTCAGTATTTAGTAAAATAACCGGAAAGCTTATCATGGACAACCACAGAGCTTGATTTTAGAGATTTGTCAATCTTCTCCATTGATTTAGCTTGTACCCGTTAGACGGTTATGATAAATTTAAATTTGCTTTCTTAAAACTTAATGAAAGGTGAGTAAATCATTTAATTCCGATGACCGCCAAATGTCACGTGCATGTCAACATCAAAGGTACCGCCTTTTAGAAGTTAGCGACTGATCTCTGGAAGATTAACTTACATTCTGATGTTATTCAACACATTTTATCTGGACAAAGCTAGAGATTTTGCATTTCATTTATTTTAGCCGAGCCTTTGTAGTAATTTCTGGATTAGGTGGATGTCGTGTCTTTTCTCAGGGGTATTATTATCATACTGATAGCCATGCTTTAGCTTTGAGATTGAATAAATATTAAACAAATATTTTCTTTATTTATTTCAAACCTAGAACAAGGATATCGATTTTCACATTTCCGCAAATTAATCATGAGGTCAAAAGATCAAAACTGGACAGTGTTCATTGCTGTCCCCCGTCTTATAAAAATCGTATATTACATTTTATCCAGTTTTTAACATTAATAGTCAGGTTAATTACACGTGGCTTTACAATACATAATGTTCTGGTATTCATACAACTGTAATGTTAAGCCATATCTGTTGTTGCTTTATCATGTTTGCCACCATCTACCAAACGACCAAGGCTGCATGACAGTAAAACTTTGCAGGGCCGTATGCTCGTAGAACTTGCAAGGCTGTATGCTATTGGAACTTGCAAGACTGTAATTAATGGTATTGTAAAGGCCAAAATAGAACTGCTACACCTCTGATTTTTAGAAATAGCCGACGCCACTGACGTCACAATTGTTTTCTTTTGATGTGCGTTTCCGTGCATCTATAGCCGACGTCAACGGCGTCATGAATATGTACCGGTTATGTGCGTTCCCATGCATCTATAGCCAACGTCAATGGCGTCATGATTATTTACCGGTGATGATCTATAGCCGATGTCAACGGCGTCATGAATATTTACCGGTTAAGTGCGTTTCCGTGCACCTATAGCCGACGTCATGATTATTTACCGGTGATGATCTATAGCCGATGTCAACGGCGTCATGAATATTTACCGGTTAAGTGCGTTTCCGTGCACCTATAGCCGACGTCAATGGCGTCATGATTATTTACCGGTGATGATCTATAGCCGATGTCAACGGCGTCATGAATATTTACCGGTTAAGTGCGTTTCCGTGCACCTATAGCCGACGTCAATGACGTCATGATTATTTACTTGACAATGTAATTTTCATTTGAGTGTAATTATTGCAATATTGATCTAAGTAATATTGTTTGACGTTTGAGTTCCCATCATGTGTAAAAAATTCTCTTCCATAATGCATAATCATTGGATAAAAACTTCACCGTACAAGTAACGTTATGAGTACCTAGACCTCGGAGTTCAAATAATTTTTTGTCGTTATCAACACAGATTTTGATTTGCTATTTCCTCTGAGAAGTCTAAAAATGTGACAGAGTTGGTTTGTTGTCACAAAGAGTTAATTTTGTTTTCTAACATCGGGTAAATAAACGTCACAATGGAAGCTTCTTTGTGGAGTTAGTGTCAAAAACAAAAGTACAGGGTGCAAAAACGCCTGTCTATTGTTCAGAACGATATGGATTGATATAAAAGATTTATTTAAAATTTATTTAAATACTCAAGGTAATTTATTTAGAGAAAATACTTTGGATAATCTTTATTTTAAAATTACACCGTTCATAACATTGTCAGATATTCCCGCTACCTCCCAGAGAGTGGCGCTTTATCAACAGAGCTATACGAGTACCATAATAAATGAAGCCTTCCAATAACCTTACTCACTACTGGAGGACAGACAATATCTGATGTTTAAATAAGGTTTATATCTCTATTTACTTACGGTCGAGCCTTAACGATTAAAAATCAAAAAACACCTTTACTTTCACTACTTTCCTTAAAAAGAAAAATCAACATTGAACTTGTTAAGGTTATTTGTCTAACAGTTTATCTCGTTTCGTGTCCATACAAAGTTTTATTTTCTTAACTACTGTTTGACATGACCAAATGGGCGGAGAAAAATACGGTTATTAAAATGTCCAATTTTCAATGTTTACCTTCAAATTAAGTTTAGACACCTATTGTTGTCAGGGACAAGATTTATTACCAGATATAATTTTTGACCTGCAAGTTAAGATTTCATCTATTTGTCGATTTTGTCGTTCAGTAGTTTGTTGTCGAGTATTAAGAACGCCTTTTCTCACACTTTACAATAGTGACCACTGTCCAAAGGTGAATAGAATGAATAAAACACAAATACAGCATGTCTGAAATGACCGGCGCCAGGTTATTTAAGTCATATAAAAGAGCTTTTAAAATCAGCTGTTTAGTGAGTAATTAGGACAACAATACGGTTTGACGGATTTATTGATATTGTTATTATAATCCAGTTTACTGTTAGACAATTCCACCAAGTCCATACAGCTGCAGGTTCTTAACTGACGTTTAATACCTCCCAACACAAACACAAAATTGCTGAATGAACAGTGTACTGTAAGGAATTAGAATAGAATTATTATTTCTGCTGATTAATTTTTAATTCATAAAATTTGAATTAAAATGTTTATACATAAGAAAAAAGTGAGGTTTTTTTTTGTTGAAATTGTTGTCTTTGATAGTGCAAAAATAGTTTCAAAACATCCACGAAGCCCATCACTTAATCTTTCAACTGCCTGTGGAGAGATGTGAAGTAATGGTGTTTAAACCCCAAGTGAAGTTTCCTTCACTTACATCGAGACGAAACTGTCCCTTGAAACCAATACATAACGTCTTTCCGGAAATTTTTGACGTAAATATCCGCTTCATTACGTATGGAACGAAACCCCATGATGCATGTTATCATTCTTGTTTATGTGTATTGTGGGTATATTTACTGCTTTTCAGCAGTCATAATGTTAGGCATCAGAAACTCTTCGGAGATGGAGACCATAAGAAAATTCTAACAAGTAACTCATGAACTTGGGTATGCAAGAAAATTGCCAATAAAAAAACGGAATTGAGAATGACTAATGAAAAATTATGAGCAAGTGTTCTTGAAGAATGAAGTAATGATGAATTACGCCCCAGTCAGGAGTATTTCACTTGTATCGGGGTGGCTCAGTCGGTGATGGTGTCGGAAACAAGAATGCACAGAAAAGACCACCTATGCGTATATACCTTTGGTGAGCGAACGATAAAAGTTCTCTATATAGGATTTGCCCGAATGGGAGTTTAACCTTAGAACTCAGGCGGGTATAGTAAAGTACTGTGATCGTCAGAAATTTTTTAAACTCCTTCCCAGCAAAAATAAAATTATTTTAACATCTATAGTTTAATCAAAAGTTGCTAGTATACTAGGCGAAATTTGCTTACGTTAT
Source organism: Anadara kagoshimensis (assembly GCA_021292105.1). Taxonomy (NCBI): domain Eukaryota; kingdom Metazoa; phylum Mollusca; class Bivalvia; order Arcoida; family Arcidae; genus Anadara; species Anadara kagoshimensis. The sequence continues at coordinate 69,942,597 of CM037865.1, read as the reverse complement.
CTTCAAAAATCAAATTTTAAAAAGAAAAAAATGTGGCATTGTGCTTGTTAATAACTGTGACAGTTATAAATGATTATATGTCGTGATTCCCGCGTATTTATCACGCCAATCATTTATAAATACCGAACACAGATGTTTAAAATATATTTTATTTTTAGGAACTATTTGACTAGATGACAACAATTTTATTCCTGCTATGTTGATAAAGGAGTGCAGATTTCATTTATCACACAACATTTAGCTAAGAAAACAAACCAATATCGCCAGACTTTGTCGACTTTTAACTTTCTTCTATTAAAATTCTTTTGATTAAAAGTTAAAATATTGTGGTGTACTGTTTAATATGCTTTGAGCCTTCCTCGGCTACCCGGCAACCTGCTCTTTTATAAGGAGTATTTATCATGTTATATTATGAGGCGTTTTGATAATATGATGCTTTTATAAATACACACAGATATCGTAGTGTGATAATGTTTGTATGTTTATTCACAATCTGAAATGACCTCTTTTTATTTTTTCTACCAAAGAAAATTGTCTTAAAATGTCGCGTAATCATTTTAGCCGAATTTCAATGTATAAAATATGTGTTGTGTCGATAAGTGGTTCATTAGCAGTTGATAACGGTATCTTTAACATTGCGCCACTAGTCCGTTTTCGTCATGTACACATATATTTTATAGCACTGTTACAACCGCTATTGAAATAACGACTACTATTGAAATAATATTTCAATAGCGGTTGAGAATGCACTGAAATAACGACCACTATTGAAATAATTTCAATAGCGGTTGAGAATGCACTGAAATAACGACCACTATTGAAATTGGAAAAATTATTTCAATAGCGGTTGAGAATGCACTGAAATAACGACCTCTATTGAAATAATTATTTCAATAGCGGTTGAGAATGCACTGAAATAACGACCACTATTGGAATAATTATTTCAATAGCGGTTGAGAATGCACTGAAATAATGACCTCTATTGAAATAATTATTTCAATAGCGGTTGAGAATGCACTGAAATAACGACCTCTATTATTTCAATAGCGGTTGAGAATGCACTGAAATAACGACCACTATTGAAATTATTTCAATAGCGGTTGAGAACTGAAATAACGACCACTATTGAAATAATAATGTCTTAAGAACTTTTTTCTACACGAATAACCTAACCGCCTATTGAATATATTTGCGATGACGATTATGTTTATCACTGCACAACCAGTGAATATGATCTTATTCGTTAATTAATAGTATTATATTTTACCATACCAAAAACAAAAGTTATAAGAGGTATTTGTTGAGGAACAGTCGTAATTTACCTCTGTTTTCTAATGTATAGTATATACTGGTAAGTTTATACATTAGCTTGTTTCCTATAAACAGTATATACTGGTCAAAATCATTACGAAAACCTTGCATGTACAGCTGCATTTTTCGAATTTAAGGTGCTTTGATTTTATTATTAAGATATCCGTTTAAATATTTTCAAGAAGGGTTTTTTCTATAACATTCAGTTTATAAACATAATGAACTATAATCCATACATATTAACCGCAATTTTTTTCAGAGAAGAAAATGATAAGATATTTCAGATCTGATAAATAAGACCCAAGTTAAAAATAACATTGAGCTAAATTATACAATGCATAAGTACTGGACTTAAAATCTTCTTCAATGATACATCAAAATTGCACAGCTTGTCCAGTGTGGTTGGAGATAACTTATTCAATTATGTTAGCTTTCTTAGATATAAAATGTAGCACTTTGCTTAAAGTATTTAGATTAACTGCAAAATAATCTAAATATGGTTGATCTTTTATTTTCTATGGCACGTCTGTACTGTCTAACGGTCAGAAGTTATCAGCCATATTTGAACGCAGCGCGCCTTTTATACTTTACTGACGTAGGTTGACTTAGGATATGCATAAAAGGACATCCTGATGATCAATTCTGTAAGGTTTGAGTGAAATCCCTTCAGTAGTTTGGAAGGAGTTGCAGATACAAGCTTTCTGGACGGACGGACGGACGGCTGAACGGACAGACGCACATCCGACAACAACGTCCTTTGGATATGCATAAAAGGACTTCCTGATGATCAATTTTGTAAAGTTTGAGTGAAATCCCTTCAGTAGTTTGGTAGGAGTTGCGGATACAAGCCCGGACAGACGGACAGACTGACAGACGGACATCGACTATCACTATAATCCCCTTTCGGTTTCACCGATAGGGGACTAATAATTATTTCAATATAGGTCGTTATTTCAGTGCAGATACAACCGCTATTGAAATAATTATTCCAATTTCAATAGTGGTCGTTATTTCAGTGCATTCCCAACCGCTATTGAAATAATAGAGGTCGTTATTTCAGTGCATTCTCAACCGCTATTGAAATAATTATTTCAATAGAAGCCGTTATTTCAGTGCATTCTCAACCGCTATTGAAATAATTATTTCAATAGTGGTCGTCATTTCAGTGCATCCTCAACCGCTATTGAAATAATTATTTCAATAGAGGTCATTATTTCAGTGCAGATACAACCGCTATTGAAATAATTATTCCAATTTCAATAGTGGTCGTGATTTCAGTGCATTCCCAACCGCTATTGAAATTATTTCAATAGTGGTCGTTATTTCAGTGCATTCTCAACCGCTATTGAAATAATTATTTCAATAGTGGTCGTTATTTCAATAGCGGTTGCAACATATCACCTTCACACCAGAGCGAATATAGGAGGACGAAAGAGGACGAATGGGAAAAATGCATGAATGAGCGCGAATTCAACGAATTCAAATAAAATCGCTTTCAAATCATCTGATTATAAACTATTTATTGTCAAATATAATCAACGAAAGGTAAGCGAAGGATAAATATGACATGCGAAGGATAACGAATTTTCAGTTCACTTTTTTGTGTAAATTGCAGCCGAAGGCAAGCGAAATGTTCATATGACCCGATAAGACGAACGATTTGATATGGCGTGCGATGGGAAACGAAGATGGCGGAGAGTAGCTGCCAACTTGAGACCTTCTTCCAGCGGCTCCCTGTACCAGGTACACTGTCTCCTGATTCATCCCCGACCCTCTCCGGAATTTCATCGTAGAGTTCAGGGTGCATGAAGAGTTCTTGAAAGCCAAAGGGTCTTCTCTTCGGAGCTTAACCAACAGCTTGTCGTAGATTTCAAAAGCCTTTCTTCTGGCAGGGTTCAGCAGTCTTTCTCCAGATACGACGCCGTCTGAGACCTCGTCTCCATCTGAAGCGGCCTCTTATGAACTGTTGTAAGTGCAGCTGCTGATGTATAACTTCATTCTGAACCATTCCAGTAAATACTGGATTCTGAGGCGGGCTGCATCTTCTATTTGACTGAAGAAACTTTGAAACATTTATATATGAATAGCGTGGTAAGTGGCAGTGAGCAGCTCAGCAATTGCCAAATTTTTCGTCTGGTCATTCGCTCATATTCGTATCAATTCACAATCGATAGTTTGTCATAGTATCTCTTAGACTTGCCTCCTTGTATGCATCGCTATTCAAATTTAGTAAAAGTTTATCTTGGTTTCCCATCGCATAGAAGATGGCAAGCAAAAATACTTTTGTCATGTTATCTTCGTTTCTATGCGCAAGTCATATTTAGTCATCGTGCTGCTTCGTTTAGGGTTCTTTCGAGAACGGCCAACTTTGGCAAAAGCGCGATGTTCAAAACTCCCGTGCGAAATTGAAAATTCGCAACTTTTAGTTCAGAAGATGTGCGAACCCAAACACGAAGGGTAAATATGATTAACTATCAATTACCATTGAAAACGATTTCGCAATTCGCTCAGGTGTGAGGGGCTTTAGTTTTACAATTACGTTTAAAGGAGAATAAACATATTCAATAGTTTCAAAGAAAACATGAAATTTGTAATTGGCGATTACAGAACAATATAATTGGCATATGGTCTTTATATTGGTATTGTTCAGTGCTAGTGGTTTGGACTTTGTCGCAACATACCTTGTTCTGCAGGCCTGTTGCCACTGGGAACAAAACCCAAAACGTATTGGTTTTAGATACTTAAGGTGGAAATCGAAAATGTTATTTTGATTTTGCAAGCGATTTCTTTTGATTTTTTAAATTCGGTATAATACGGAGGGATAGTTTCAATTAATTTATTTTGTCTTGCTTACACTGCTTATTCCATAGAATTGTCATATACCATTTTTTTTAAATTTAATCATAAAATACATTAAAAAAATTGTCATATACCATTTTTTAATGTATTTTATGATTCAATTTTAAAAATGGTATATGACAGAATAAAAATAATGTCGATGCTATTCACAATGGAAATTCGGTGTTTAAATAAAAAATAATAAACATGGTCCCGGCTTTAGCAGGAACAAACAAAAACAACAAACCTTATTTGTAGGAATGGAATTTAAAGCAAAATAACCTAATACAATAGCTAGGACAATAAAAAACACAACAACGCGACAAAAAACAAGATAAACACACACAATGGAAATGTTTTAAACTTTAAAAAATTACTTTGGTAAAAATTACATAACTTTGAGTGACATCACGTGATGCCATATATCATATATAAACAGCACTTTAAGTGTACAGCGTTCTGAAAATAGAGTTGAGAGAAAACAAGTCGACAAGAGTTTTTATTTATGAGTAGTTCTAATAAAAACTGACATACATGGTATAGAGAATACAGTCAACGAGTCATATACAGACCGAGTGTAAAGTTAATGTCAAATAAAAACGGATATACATGGTATAGAGAATACAGTCAACGAGTCATATACAGACCGGGTGTAAAGTTAATGTCAAACATGGTATAGAGAATACAGTCAACGAGTCATATACAGACCGAGTGTAAAGTTAATGTCAAACATGGTATAGAGAATACAGTCAACGAGTCATATACAGACCGAGTGTAAAGTTAATGTCAGACATGGTATAGAGAATACAGTCAACGAGTCATATACAGACCGAGTGTAAAGTTAATGTCAAATAAAAACGGATATACATGGTATAGAGAATACAGTCAACGAGTCATATACAGACCGGGTGTAAAGTTAATGTCAGACATGGTATAGAGAATACAGTCAACGAGTCATATACAGACCGAGTGTAAAGTTAATGTCAGACATGGTATAGAGAATACAGTCAACGAGTCATATACAGACCGAGTGTAAAGTTAATGTCAGACATGGTATAGAGAATACAGTCAACGAGTCATATACAGACCGAGTGTAAAGTTAATGTCAAATAAAAAATGACATACATGGTATAGAGAATACAGTCAACGAGTCATATACAGACTGAGTGTAAAGTTAATGTCAAATAAAAACTGACATACATGGTATAGAGAATACAGTCAACGAGTCATATACAGACTGAGTGTAAAGTTAATGTCAAATAAAAACTGACATACATGGTATAGAGAATACAGTCAACGAGTCATATACAGACCGAGTGTAAAGTTAATGTCAAATAAAAACTGACATACATGGTATAGAGAATACAGTCAACGAGTCATATACAGACCGAGTGTAAAGTTAATGTCAAATAAAAACTGACATACATGGTATAGAGAATACAGTCAACGAGTCATATACAGACCGAGTGTAAAGTTAATGTCAAAAATCGTATATAAATAACAAAAAATATCTGGGTTTGTTCCTGTCTTACCAAATTCCAGAAATCTTTACAAAATTTATTATTCAGCATTGCGCATGTTTAAGCCAACTGTAGCTGTGCCATTTCAAAGATTATTATAATATTGTTATATATTTTTGCGTTTGTCTCACCATAACGATTTTGATGACATAAAAATGAGTTTTAATCTCTCAGGATAATGACTTTTAGGCCTGAAAAGGACGAGAGCAAGTTTATTGCAACCATAAAGGAAATGATGTAACAAAGTTACGAGACCGTTGCATTTTATAAAGTCATAGAAGTCACAGGTGAAAAAATGTTCTACCAGTTTAAGGTATCTGGTCGTATTTCCAAACATAACTTGAAATTCTTGCCACACGTTTTGCTTGATGCGATGGATTCTGTTTTTTCATATCCAGGATGTCTTATGGAGTGTATCTCATCTTTTATATGAGTGGTACATTAATTTTTGTGTAAAACAATTTATGTGTCGCCTTAACATGTTAAACATAACACCTGCAGCACACGACATACACATTTTTGTGTTTCTGAAAAAACCTCATTATTTACACTTCCCTAGGATTTTTATTGTTTTTGTGTTTCTAAAATTTTCACTTTTCAGAACTACCTTGTCTGTTGTTTATTATATGGATATGGACAAAAAGGCGTATATAGTATTTTTATATTATATTCTCTTACATCACAGTTAAGCGTTTAGTGCTAAGGGGTGTCTAGTCGCTTGTGTTATGCGTATTGACAATTTCGTCGTAGTGGTTGGTTATGTTTTATTTGGATTACAGTATTAGCTATGGTTCTGGTCTATGAAACCAAACTGGAGATTGTAAGATATTCTCTTTGCATTATTAGCTATTCATAATGTCTAGCCTATTAAACATTTACAAGAATAACCTTCTTAACTAATATAAAAATAGCTGTGTTCGTTAATTAGAATTAAATATCAAAAACACTTCTATTACTTATTTCAGGTATCTGAAACTCTAAGTTCAGGTTTATCACACGAATGCTCAGGAATGGTACCACATAGAGTCGTTTGTATTAGTTCGTCGTCAATGCGCATCAATGCGCACTACTTTCTGGTATGACTAATGTAAAACCAAGATATTTTAATTTCTTAGAAATATTGGTCAAAAAGTTACCTAGTCAGAAGTATCAAGGAAAAGAAAGAATATTCTGTTCTGTTGATAAACACGCTTTTAAACTCAAAATAATTTCATTTTAAGCGAAATATAAAAAAATCAGGTTAATTTAGAGTTTTCTTTTAAAACTAGGTTAGTAAACAAAGTGAAGGCAGTCCTTCAAGACAAGGTAGATCTAGTATACTGTGTATATATATCATCCTACTCCTAAATATTGCAGTATTGTTAGTTGTCTTCACTTTCAAAATTAATGTGAAACAAGCGTAAACCCGTCAGAATTCCTTAACGTGAAATCTGGTGTACCTAGTGTAGGATTTTGATAACAGAAAACAGATGATAAGAAATTCTATATCTTAAGACAGTTCGAAGATACAACAAAAAACACGAAGAAAGTTAGCGGAAGACAGATTTGGACGTTCACCAACCAAACCCCCTTTTTACATCAGACAAATACATAAAATATGTTCTAGTTCCCAGGATCAAAGAGGTATCGACCTGTCACAGATAGAAAGATAAATACAATACAGTAAGCTGGTCTATAGACTTGGATTCAGATTCCTAAAAAATGATAACCCCGGGATTCAGGATTTTTCGTTTGATCTATTCATTTGTTTCTTTAAAAGTGCATCCAATATACTATTCCAGTGCTGCATTAAGTATATTTCTTTCGCCAGTTAGCACCGGAAGACATTATTGTTGCTGTGGGCTTTATTTTCGAACTCCTGTAAACATCCAACATTGCAAAGGACCATTTTCAACACGCGTGTTTACACTGAATTCAGCTTCAACATTGCTATTAACTATATTTCAACAATAGTGTTTACACTGAATTCACCGTTAACATTGCAGTTGATCTTATTTCAGCACTCATGTTTACATTGAATTCGGCTTCAACATTGCAATGGACCTTATTTAAGCACTGAATTCAGCTTCAAGATAACAATGGACCTCATTTCAGCATCTAGTGTTTTCTGTTCCCCTGTCATTTGCGCTTTTTGTTGTTGTCATTGCATTTGTCACCATCACTAGTACTGTTGTAACTGAAAAAAGATCAACATTTAGTAAAATATTTGACTGACTATATACAATATAATTACTACTGGTGGTAAGTATTGGTGGTCGGTAGTAATACGTGATCGATTTATTTGTCGTCCACCAATATCTAATGTTGCGTGTTTAGATGATGTGTTTAACTTGTTCCACCTGGTCAATAAAAACCATTAATTCTCCTCATCAAATCTGTTTACATTTCACTGACATTCTTTATACAGACCTTTACTTATCCCGTCAGAGTAACACGCCATATTATCAACATGTGATTGTTCTAAGGCACACATGATAAATATTTTGTAGATTCTAACGATCGATTTTCCCTTTCTACTCAGGTGGTATACACAAAACACTAATTTAAAAAAAGACAGATTTAACCCTAGTGTTTAAACAATGTAAACACTATATCAGTTATGATGATGAAAACTGTTTTCTTTTAACAGGCTTCCCAATTCCTTCAAGGTTAATTAAATCTCTCTCTCTCTCTCTCTCTCTCTCTCTCTCTCTCTCTCTCTCTCTCATAGAATTCTAGCAACATAAATAATTAGCATTCGAAAACAGAGTAAGACATATTAACTTTTGTATTTTCTTTGGTTTAAAAATTAAAGGTTCGATGTCTCGGACAGTTTAAAAACATTTTACATTGCAATTGCAATGTTTTTTGAACTGTATTTATTTACATATCGATACTCTATTATATATTTTCGAGCAATATAAAACTATTTATTTATATGTATAAATGAATGCAGAGAACAATGATTTGGGTTTTTGTCGAATGCAAAAAATACCACCCTTATTGAAATAAATGCACACGTGATTACGGGAAAGGGGAGGGAGGGGGGTCGTTGGCACGGTGTAATCGTGACAAGATAAATATCTGGTTTTAACTTGTGTTTATTCCGTATTTAAAAAACCAATAAAATATTATAATTGTATTTATAATATTTGAAAATCGTTATTATCAGATTATACATTGGTTGGGTTTATTCATTTATTTACACATTCTTTTTAATCACTTGTCACTAATTGTTCATATTGAAGTTGTACCAGTTTGCCCTGTATCTCTTATTGAACAGGTATATAGATCTGTAGAAATATCGATTCTGTTTTTAAATAAATAAAACACATTTTTCAAATTGGAAATATATTTTTAAAAAACGTAGTTTAAATGTTCACACACGTATGCATTGAATGGTCGTGTTTTAGTTACTAACATTGTTATGGGTATGGATATGTAAACTTGGTACAGTAAGTTTTCATTCAAGAGTCCTTCTCAAATTTCATTTCAGATGCAGCAGCATTTAAATCCTTGATTATATACAACTCAAAGTCGATTATTTTCTCATGATGAAAACAATGGTATCTAGAAAACGTAGGTGTTTGTTTGTGTTTTCCCGACCAAACACTAAATTGTGCAGTATTATTTGGCTAAAATGTAACATAAAATCTTTACGCTATTTTTGAAGAATTGCAATATTTTCGGATTGTCATGTACTACTTTTGAATGCATCATTTCATATAAATTCAAAATAAAACATGGTAGTTCTATGCTATGTGATCAATCTTAAAATAAAGTCACAAAACGTACTGTCAATAAGCTGAATGGCAGAACCTCATAAAAGGGCAAATATGTCATATATGCGTAATTTTAGTTAAACTTAACTTTTTCGAACTAAAAACCAATTATATATGACGTCTAATTTCCATATTTAACTGCATGTAACTATTTTCTCCACAGTTCCCAGTATAAGTAAGAAGTTATATTTTAAACTATATATATAATGAAGAAAACCCAACTTAATACCAAGGTCACATACCATGTGATTTATTCAGTTTTTAATTGATTTTAATTATTATATATATGTAAGTACAATTTATATAGAGATCTTAATATAAGTATAAAGTGAGGTGAACCCTGCTTCATGAATTATACATTGACCATAGCGGTTTATATTGAATATACATATTTTCCATTAATGAATTGATATGTTAGTTACATCTATATCAACAAAATTTCTATAAGAACAGCTCCAGATAGGTCTTTTGTGGAAGAAATGAAAATGGGATCAGCAGTTTAATGTCGGGGATTTAAGAATGAAACCGAACCATGAAGCAAACGTCGCAGTTAAAAAAAATAAAATTATGTAATGTAAAACGAACCCTGGATCGACATAATGACAATACGATATCCAATGGTGCTATTTAACATAACAATCATAACTGATGGTCCAAATCACACTCAGGTGAGTATAGTTAACTAGATAGGAGGTGCTTACTCTTCTTAAGCACTCGGTCTCACTTTCCTGGTGAAAATTCACTTGATTTACTTCATTTGCCAGTTGTTAACGTTTTTACTTTGCTTTTTAGGATTGTGATGGTGCATGTATATATTGACAAAGTTGTATCCAGTGATCGGTTTTAGTACTTTGTAAAAGTCTTAAATATCCTATGTTATCGCAATCGATTGTCCATAAACACTTACAATTTAATTTTTTTTTTTTACAAAACAGTGAACATTTTGAAATACATTATGCATGAATTTAAAAAAAAAACTATGACAATTCAGATGCTGGTAAATAACAGAAGTGTCATGTGCTGATTTTGAATGCATTATTTTAATAAAATATCAAAATCAGGACAGGACAGAAAGAATCTTAAACTATTTTTGATAGTGTCCAGTTTAAATTCCATCTCTTTAAGCACAATGGAGTTTTATCATCAGTTAACATCATATTTAATGGTCCCAATTGATTCGCTACATTTCTTCTTTAATGTGTTGCTATAGTTTAATAATAAAACTTATATGAAATGGGTCAAATCGTCTTTGTCACAGATGTGATATATATATAATTCATACAAATCCTTATTATATATAAAATAATGCAACTAGAATGCAAAAAATGTATGAAATGTGTACTAATGTATATTTATGATTTCTCAATTTAGTTTTTTTTATAATTCGCGCACCTGTTTCAAGACCAGATAAACACAACTATGTTTATAAATTCTGTAGTGTCACAGCTTTTGGTTTATAAGCCTAGCTGTACCGTTGTTATTGTTCAGTAAAGTACATTTTGTTGGTAAAAACAGATCGATTAAGAAAATATGTAAAGAGTCTAAATGAAATATAGCCAAATAAATAACTTCTAGGCAAGCTTTTGATTCGATCAAAATATCTGTTCTATTTTTTTCTCTACTAGTGGTGTCTTGGCGTCATTTCTCACCAAATAAACTACGTTGCATTTTGTGAAAAGCTAAAATCAGTTTTTTGACAATTATTTTATACCGAAAATATTCATAAAAGAATAATAAAAATACAATTTTATATAATAATAACATTCCAACATATAAATTTAAAAAACATAGTAATCCATTTCCGAATCACAATTGGAAGCAAAGTTAATTTTGGAACCGACAAGTCAGGTTAGACACGTGAACTTCCACCAGGGAAGTGAGGCCGGGTGCTTCAGAAGGGTAAGCACCTCCTGTTTAGCTAGCTACAAACACACATACGGGGGTAGTTGTTTCTTTTTTAGGCAAACTGAGGCTCAATTTAATTGTTTAAATGTGTGCGCTGTGGTGTCCACTGGATGTTAAGCACGTTTGATGTTAAAGGCTTTCCAAAGACATACATGTACCGCTGGATACCGTTTTGTTTTAAAATGTTCTCAGTATGTGTCAGTTTCCCCTTCTTTTTTTTTAATTTCTATATTAGATTTTTGTGATCTTGCTTTGGGTACTGACAATACTGACAAGGGCATGTTTATTTGGCTGTAAATTCTAATACACCATTTGGATTGGACATCAGCAAACTACTGATAATCTTTATGCTTTAAGTACCAAGAGAGTCAAGAACTGGATACGCATCTGTAATGCCTTATGTCCAATAACACTTATAGACACCGGTCTATGTCAAAATTACAATTCCCAAAACAACAAAACAATGCAAAACTTTGACACATGGCATATTAAATTAAACGAGTGACCCTCCATCAAGGAAGTGAGACAAAATTCTTTAAATGATATAAACTACGCAAAAAGCTAACAAAGCCCCTTTATACAGAGCAATACTAACTCAATTACAATTATTCTGCAATTTCCTTAAACAAAAATTTTATCGAAATAAGAACTAGTTATGTATTCTTAATCTCCAAATCTATCACAGTAAACCGGCATCTGTCATATCAGAAAGTGGGTTTAAATGGGAGAATATTATATTTCCATTTTCCAGTACATGAAATATAAACGATGTATTTCCTGGAAACAATTAAGTATTACCGGAGCATTACATTGTTATCCCAAAAACATCACCCGCATCTGAAATATACAAGGAATATCAGGATTATTCCTTAATTATATGTCTTCAATGGTAAATCCTTCATTTCTGTATAAATCCTCATTTCTCATATCTGATATTGAGTTTGTATAATGAATACATGCATAGTCTAGACGTTAGACAAAGGACCCCAACTCTGCTTCCTAAAGGTGGCTCAACGGTCAAGCTGTGTATTTGACTTGTGTATCATGCTATCACCGTAAAGTAATAGAATATTTTAATAAAGTTACATCGATTGATCACGGATTGACATTCTTGAGTGTCGCGTGATGAAGTTGATCATGATAATGTAACTGATATCGGATGTTCTTCTTCCAGGAAAACGGAGCTATTAAATATATGTTACAATTAGAAACAAGATGAATTCTTAGAAGTCAATATGTAATATAATTTCATATATTCTATTTCTTTACTAGATAATTGCATGTTCATGATACAAACACACATGTTGTTATTTAATGATCATATAATCCTGTAGATTTCTTATGCACTTTTGCAGAAAGGTAACTTTATGTTGGTTGTTCTGACATTTGTCACGATATAGGCAATTTGCAGAAAGGTAACTTTGTGTTGGTTGTTCTGACATTTCCTGTGATATAGGCACTTTTGCAGAAAGGTAACTTTATATTAGAGGTTTTGCGTACTAGTATTGTGTTTTGGCTCATCTGTAAGAATAAATGCTATTTGTTTTCTATACATACTGTCATGTGCTACTTTTGAATTTTTATGAAATAATACATTCAAAAGTAGCACATGACAATACGGTTGTCTAGTTGTCTTGAATATATTTTTGTTTGTGAAAATTGTTTTACAATTTTGCTTTAATTCACGAATAAATAAGTAAAACAAGAAAACTGTTGTTTGTTTTGTTTGTTTATTCATGTCATCAAACATGCCGTTTATCATTCAATTTTATTTCTCTTAAATTTTCTCCAGAAATTACAATTAGATTAAAAATATCTTTGGCCCATAAAAATTATATTTGTCGAAAAAAATTCTGGCAAAAGTTTTGGTGAGAAAAATTGTCAGTGTGACCCCTTCATATATAACATCACAATGATAAAAATATTATTTTTGTTTTCCAATTCTACTTATATTTGCAAATAATAAGATCTAACTACGCTTATTTGAAGAAAATAAAAATGATAACCTTTCGACTTGGTGAGCGGTGACGTGCGTGAGTTTGATTATCTTAAATGACACGTGCAATCTTAATGAAACATTATGACATGCAAACAAAGAATAGTGCATTTTGCATCTATGCTAAAACCAAGCATAATTTTTGAGGGACTAGTCAGGATATTAGTTATTGAACCACGCACGTGCATGCGTGAGCAACTATCAGGTTCGTTTCAAATGAGCGCAAATATTGCAATGTGCTTAGTGAAATACTAGACCAATTCAAAATGAGCACGCAACTGGATTTTTAAAAAACTCTTAATAGAGTCATGCGTTTTCCATTTTTCGTATGATATCATGTTTAATTTTAATTTCAATATTTGGTTTCACTACGTGAACATCTCCATAGATAAGGAAGACAATATTATCATACATAAATAATATCTTATAATTAATTAGAGTAAGACTCACAAGTCCCTTAACGCCAAAAACAATATTGTTTAATTATCAGAAGAAGGATTTATGAATTCGTTGTCCTCGTAAAAATATCAAAAACATACATCAGGGCCCGATATGTTCAATATTCCAGAAGCTTGAAGTATGTTTTTAGGACGAATATGAAATGAAAAAGGGCCATTATAATACATCATGATGTAAGATGTTTTAAATCTTTATACACCAGTGTATTGGATTTTGATGTACACTATGAGAGTGTCAGAAGGACGGTGCTGTAAGAACTAAACAGTTTGAACACTGAAATGTGTAAATCAAAAAAGGTTTCATATCAAAACAAACAAGGCAAGTCTAAAACATCCAACCCACCTAAAGCAGAAGTAAAAGGAAACTGAGACATTGTACAACCATTAAATTAACTGGATATGTTTTCTGAATGTTTTCTGAAACATGTCAATTACAATGGTATAGAACACATTGCATTTCCTTTAACAAACATTACACAATATATCACGCCCTCTCCCTCTCTCTCTCTCGTTTGAAACACGTTGTTTAATTAATTGAATGCATCATTTTCAAAATTAATATGTTCTACATGAACGTATTACATTGAAACTGAAGTAAGTCGGTGAAAAACTGCACTTCGTAACTGTCTTAACAATGATCCTTAAGGGATTTCAATTAAGAACTCATTTCCAGATATGATGTAAGAGGTTTATGACCATGTCACAAAATGGCGTACACATTATCTAAATGAATGGCAGAGTCACGTGATTGGGAAATTAGTGCACCCTTTTTGTCTCTTGGGCAGAAATAAATTTCGTACAACAATTTAAATTAGATAAATCCTGCTGGTCTGAATTATAGATTAATTCTCTCTGAATGTTCTGGAAACACGAATGTTCTCCCGTGAATCCTTATGTGTATTTTAATAGTTCTGGTCTAATGACTTCTCATTTTAAGAAAATTTGATTTCATTTAGAATTAGTTGTATAGTTTATGTTAGCGTTGGTTCAATTGGTACTTTTGAGTCCTTGAGGAATTAGCTGTGTTATAAATGTGCATGATTGATGAATGAAAAAAACAAGCTATATAGCAGATGGCAGTTAGAATAATATAGGAACATTTAAATCGGATAATTGAAATTTAACAGTGTGTTGTTCTATGCCAATATGTCACAAACCTAAGATGTAAACGTTTGAAAAAAATTAATTCGCTATCTCAGATGTTAGGTATTCGACCATCCTTAAATCTAGGAAGCATAATTCCACCACGTTGAAAAATATTCTGATACACTTGGTTTATATTGAATCAGTCATCAGAAATATTAAAAAGAAGCATTTTGGGTTTTAGTTAATATGTCCATACAAATAGTTTAGAGTTAAGCAACAAAACACATGTTTCTACAACACGCCTTCAATGTCAGCAATATCAGCACCGAGTCAGATTTCCTAACGGGGTTTCTGTGACGCATTTTGACATTCAATACCAGGAAGCGCCTAGCCAGATATGCCTACAGGACCCCTTTTGGTTTTGTCACATTTTCAGAAGGTCAGCTCAGCATCAAGACAGATATTTCGAACTCAGTCACGTTTTTCATAAAATATCAGCATCAAGAAAGAGTTGACAACAGAACTCCTTCAAGGTCAGTCGCACTTTTTGACAGTCAACATCCTGCTTATAATAGTGATATGTACGAATGTATTCTATTGGTTTGACGTAGAATGCTTTGTCGCTCACGATTTTGTTAGAAATAAAGTACGAAGTCATTGGAGATGATAGAGTATCCTTCTGCAATGATTCATCTCCTTCGCTCGTTCGCTGTGTGAAGAGATATTGTTCTTTAATTGTTTTGTCGTAGGAGTGTGCTGCATCCAAGTGTTGTAAGTGGCCAGGAGTCCTATTTCCTTATCATTATAAGGACTAAAGGAAACAAAAACTCTTATATATGTGCATGTTATGTATTACTTCATGCTTACATATCCGATATTTGACGCTTAAGTACACGTAAAGTTTCTAAATATTTAAACTCTAGTGTTAAAACACAATATTTATGTATTATAATAATAGCTCAGATTATTATTAAATTTTAAAACTAACTCATTTTTTTAAATGTTCATTATAATTTGATTTCATTTGATATCATAGTTTTAGTTTTTGTGTATGTTTTGAAATGTGATTTCTTTAGAACTGTTTTAGTTTGTTCTTGTGTTTAGCAATAATAAGTTTTCCTTTCTGTGTATGTTTTGAAATGTTTTATATTCTTTTGAAATATTAAAGTTTGTTGCTGTCTTACAGCAATCATTTATAACTTGTCTATCTGTTCATTCTGTATTTAATGTATTCTGGTTTCCTTGCGATCATTTGGTAAAACAAATTTTCTAGCTTTCTTTTGTTAGCAGATTCCCCAATCTATAGTTCTCAATTTGTTTGTTTTTCATTTGTTTGGTTTTCTAGTGATGTTTAGTCTTTGTTTAGATTCGATATTTATGTCACAGTGTTTATATTTCTTTGTAAGGATTCCCAAAATTACCAATCAGAATACACAAGAAAAAATTCAAATTATATTTGGCTTGTTTCTAAATGGTTTCATTACTTCCAGAAAGTCCAATTTAAAGGATTTTGGAAACAAAGCCCGAAAGCCAGGCTATTTAAAGACATGCTAATTCCTAAACGACATCATAGGCGATAAAACTCATCAAAATATTCTTTGAAGAATCAAACTTTCTGCTATAAATCCGGAAATAGAATAATTGACTCAGATCTATTCAACTAATAGCGTCTCTATAGTCGTGAAAATGATTACATTTCCCAGAGGAATTCACTATTTCATGGCAATAGAACAAAGACTATTGACAACAAGAAGCATATAAACAACGTCGAATCAAAGTCAGATAAACTCTCATTAAGCGGGAGAAGATTTTATAACCCTACTAATGCTTGGACACGTAACGTTTCACAAAGCGTTTACGTGATGTTGAATACTGTTAAACGCCATCTGGCTGTAAGAAATGAGTTCACGTACTTTAGTAGGAGGTTCTGCTTCGTGATAGTATTGATAAAATCACGACATTTATATTGATTAATGCGGGTTAATTTTTCCTTGTTGTTTCCAAATGGTTTTGTTACTGTGACTACTTGAAGAACAATTGTAATTTATAAAAGGATAACAATTTGTTATATAGATCAAGTTGCATTGAATCGGCTTACTTGCCATGTTATCTTTATTACGATAAACACATAGGGGCATGCATTTAATCATTGTCAACGGTAGGAGTGATATAATATTATACATTTGTATTGTACAGTAGTTCTTAGCTAGCTCTTACACACTGGATAAAGCTGTAATCAACAATCAAAATAAATCAGTAATATACGGGCCTTGTTGTCAATGAACATTTTTGTTTTGGTTAGAATAAAGTATTCTTCTTTTGTCTGTATCTCATGCATTTTAAACTTTCTCTTATTTTAACACGATCTTTCTATTCTTTCTATCTTTTATCTTCTTTTCTTACTAACTTTCCTACACGCACACTGGTGATAAGGAAACCAGTATAGTTGGCAAATGGCAAAAGCAAAATTCAGAACACATTTAATCAAAAACAAACATACTAATTCATGTCCGAATCACAATCCAGAAGCAAAGTAAAAACTTTGGAACTGACCAATCAGGTTAGACACGTGAACGTCCACCAGGGAAGTGAGGCCGAGTTTTCCGGAAGGGTAAGCACCTCCGTTTAGCTAGCTACATAAACACTAGTTGGGATGGCATCAATAACAATAGAAGATAATAAATGCAACAATATTGAAACATTAAACGAAACGGAAGGAGAACAGTTCAATCAGTGGGATATGTACCATGGGCTGATCATGTCTACGGTCCGTTTACTCGGCTGGAGAGAAAGGAATAACGCTAATATCTCAAAGATTTGAATGACACGGTTAAAAATCAAATAATCATTTACTTACATGAGCCGAGTCGTTGCTAATAATCCTTATTTCGATCTAATCCGTGCATTATAACTCCTTTAATGCAGCAAAATGTGATTTGGATGGGTGTTTACAATGGTAAAAATTTTGACAAAATGGCGGAGCCTTTCGTGTGACGTAATGATGACCGAAGAATTTATTATTTACGTAGGTTCGCGAGGGGTACAATGAGGGGGTAGTTCAAAGGTCGGGTTGAGTTTAAAAGTTTGAATTTAAGTCAATTTTTTCAAAAGTTTGAAAATGCAGAAAGGTAGTTCACTTTATTACTTTATTAAATCGATTTTGGTCATCCCGGTTACGCAAAAATCAATCAGTTCTTGAGCTGCACTAACCTACGTAAATAGTCGACTCTTTTGTCATGACTACGTAACATAAAGAACCCCGCCATTTCGTAAAAAAGATTACCATTGTAAACACCCACCCAGGTTATATTTTGTCGCATAAAATGCTATATTAATCAAGGATGGAACCGAAACAGAAATTTTCAGTTACGACTCGGCTCATGTAAGTAAAAGAATCATTAATTTGTACCCGTCGTATTGAAATTTATAGAGTATTTTGCGATCTTGCTTTCTCCGAAATAGGCTAAATAAACAGTAGTTTTGAAATCATACAATTATAAGCGTATTGGCTTAGATACAATTACCATTCTTAACATGGGAACATATATATCATATGATAATTTTTAATACTTCATTTCATAAAAAAATAAAAACAATTTTTTAATTTAAATTTATTAAAGCAAGTATTGAAAACTAGCACATGTTGGATGGCACCATATCAATAAGTGAAAATAAGCCTTTAACCTCATAGATGTATCAAATCAAAAACGAAGTAATCCATGTCCAAATCGCAATCCCCAAAGCAATGTAAAAACTTATAAACTGACAATTACGTTGGTTAAACACGTGAACTTCAACAAGGGAAGTGAGGCCGGATGCTCTGGAAGAATAAGCACCTCCAGTTTAGCAAGCTACACCACGTGTGTAATCAAAATTGAGAATGAAAGGAACATGGAACTATGGGACACCAAATATATCCAGTGCAATCCTGGACATACTTATAAACTGTGTTATGCTGAGTTTTGCCCGACTATATTGGATATTTATAGCAAAAATAACACATAATATATAATCATAAATTTAATAGTAAAGTAAAAACAAATCTTTCATAAAAAAATAAAAACAGTTTTAACCTGCTTAAGTTGAATCGTGTTACGAACATCTCATCATGTAATCAATTAATATAAAACTCGTGCTGAAGAATAATCAAAGTGTTACGACATCCTAATGCCGGAATATAGAATCGGACAATAAATCAGAACGAGTGTAAAAGTAATTCTAGAGATTACATCTAAATCTGATTCTTATAAGATGTTCTATTACACAATCAAATTTATGGAGGATGACAAGCTTTGTTTTGATTGTGTAACATATTGATTAGAGTAGTACTCCAACACGCCAGTGTACGGTATTACTGTTAAGGACATTAATATCTATATTAACATTTAACCACTCCAGAGAGCCCGATACAGAAACAAAACAGGTTTGTATTAATTTGCAATTAGTACTGCTATACGCTTCCCTACATTGCATAACTGCTAACAGCTTCAAGAACAATTCGTATTCATCATTGTAACCTTATAGAGACTTTTATTGAATTTAATTACTTTCTGTTCGTTTCTGCTAAGAACTTGAAGAAACATTCCACACCACTGCATAACTGATAAAGAACCCTTAAAAACATATTGGTATTGAATGACTTGTAGAAGGCGATACAGAGATGCACATTTGTATAGAATCGTTCTCTGTTCCTAAATTATTGAAATATAAAATCCAATCTGTAAAAGAAGATTTATAAAGAATTATATAGGATAATTGATACATTTGTTTTGTGATTGATTTTGTCATTATTCTGACATCCATACTGAAATTCAATTCCCATGCCAGTTTTAAAGAGACATTTCAGCAAAAGACAACTCTCATAAAATAACAATAGTTGATAGTTTGAATTATACAAGGGATTAAAATACAATTACATGTGAATTGAACTGTGTGGTTGTGAGATTGCATAATCACCACGGTAATTTTTCAAAATGGAGTTACATTTCATGGAATCGTTTAAATATAATAGTTGATGATAACAACGAAGATGACGACGATGATGATATTGTTTCTGACTTGAAATCAGAAGATTTTATTATTTCAATCAATGTTCAATCATAAAAAGTCAACACAGTCTACAGAAATATCCAATGGTTCATAAGTTTAACACGTGATGCCCAACACTTTACTAGCTTACCACAATATACCTCATGACCTTTTGGAGAACTGTTTGATATCGCAGGAGTAATCCACATTATTCTTGAAATTCCGATGTCAACGTTTTTCAAAATGTTCTGCACAAACTTTATGAGAAATTGAATACATAATTCACTAGCAATATCCACTGAAACCTTGTATCTTAAAAATTAAATATAAGTATTATTTGTTATCTTAACATTTTATGGATATCATATACTTGCAAGGGGTTAAGTTCAATGTTTTATAAAATAAGGTTTTTTTTAATTTTCAATAATATTTCAATGCGTATTTTTAGATCATTTGTTAAGCAAGTTAGATTTTTGAAGTCCTCCAATAGTAAATTAACCACAATACTGGACTGTTTTACATATTATATAAGTGTAGTGACACAGTGCTTACCCTTCCAAAGCACCCAGTCTCACTTCCCCGGTGAAAGTTTACATGTTTAAAATACTTTGTCAGTTTCAAACTTTGCTTTGGGATTGTGAATTTTGATAGTCATATATATCTATATATCTATGCACTGTTTCTGCAGTTCATTATCTACGGAGATGATCGGAAGATTTATCTTAAACACATCCTTATCCATCACTAGAATCACTCTGTAATTTTTTATTTTTGATATTTTAATGCATTTATTTATTTATACATTGTATTTTATGCTTCATGGAATAATTGGAAAGTTTTCAGAACCGTGAAGTAAATGTTATCAAATTTAGATTTTACACTCTACGTCTATAACCATTATGACGATCAAATAAATAGTCAAGTGAATTATCTTTTTGCTTCATTTGAGCGTCCATTATTGCAATATTTTAAACGCATTTTGAGAAGCTGTAATAAACATGGATAATTTCCTCCGAGAAATGGAATTACTCTAGATTTACGTCTAAGCTATATTAAACTTTAATCAGCACATCCAATAATTATCTGAATAATTAAAATTTTCACAGCTAACACATCAATTCTATTGCCATTTTAAAAACATTTGATAGTGTATTTGATCAGTTGACATTATGTATTACACGTTATGTCTGTTGTCGTGTCTTGGCCTTGACGTAAGACCTCAGTAAGTCAATCAATCTGTTGTTGCCAATGTAAAAAAGAATGCTCTTCGAACGTATGGATAAACCAGTGTTAAAAGTTAATTTCAAAGTTATTAATTAATATTATGGATTTTTATTTTGTATCTTGTCCCTTTTTACTTCTGTTTGTTGTCATGTTCTTTGTGTTTCTGTGTTTTCTTTGTTTTTACTATAGTACTATAGTTAGTAATTGCCTACTGGGTAGCAGAACAAGGTTACATGAATTGAGTTGCGTACTTAAATGCAATTTTTATACAGTGACTGACAACTTGTAAATGAACATCGATAAACCCTAAGACGTTAATCTGTTTGATAGGCCAAAACCATAGCTGAAAATGTAAATGTAAATTGAAGACCCTTATATTGCCGGTCACTATAAAACATTTATGTAAGCATAAAAGTAAAGCATAATTTTTTGTATACATCTTTTTTTTTACATTTTGGGAACACATCCGTATTTAAGTAAATGCTGGTTTAACCAAATCAACCAGAAGTGACACCAGGCACCAATGATAGCACAAAAAGTCTATAATTCCATAGTGATCTGTTTAGGAAGAGTATAACTAGGATACACTGTACCTATGTCACCCATCCTACCTCACTGTAATACAAGTTTTTCCTTGTAAACGTGATTGGTTGGTATGACAGGGTATAAACCTATTTATGATTGAAGTATCATCATCATGTCAAACTTATGATAAGTATTTTATAGAAGGCCTGTCATATTTCTATTGAACACCATAAATATATATAAAACTAAGTACATGTCCAAGACAACAGCCTAAAATGATAGATACGGTAGTGAGTTTATGGCTATGATCGTCGTAAAGAGTCCTATTTTTAACATCCTTATCAGAATTTAATTATTTTATGATTTTTAAAAACTACATAGGAGTTAGTGTCCTGGGAATGCTGCACGTTAAACAGAAGCACTTGATAACTACCACTCTCAGCAGATACACGATGTAGTAGCAATATATTTTACTGAATTATTGATCTTCTTAACAATGAAATACAACCTCTGATGACGAGGACTAAATGATAGCTCTATATCAGCTCACGATCTCCAAAAAACTGGCTATACACGCTACAATAGGTTCCAGGAGGTCTGAAGATAGCTTCAAGAGCTAAAATATGACACGGGATGTGTTCGGTTACTCTGCACGGATGTAACTGATATAGTGCCTTCGTGAGATTTTATGGTCGTTTGATTCGGTGTTATTAATATTTATTCGCTTAAAAATCGGGGATTTTAGAAGAAAGTTTATTACACAATGCAGATAAATTTACAATTTAAAATATATTTAACCAAAAAACTTTTATCGAAGATTATGACTGTATTTTTACCCTGTCAAATTAAGGTCCAAACAATTGGGATGTTACTCTTTAAGTATCATTCACAAGACTACAAAATTAAAAACCCATTTACCAAGCTTAAGCCCAGTACAGATAGACTATAAGGGTTACAATGAATTACGTCCTAAATCCAGCATTGCCAGTTGACGAGTGACAGATAACGTTTTTGTTCGATTTATTGATTTATTAATTTATTGATTTTTTCAGAAAATCGATGAGAAAGAACGAGAGTATTAGTCCGATAATTTGAAAGATATGTCACAAGAGAGACGCGAATCACATATCGACATCGAGAATGCTTAACGCGAATTGTTTACCAACGTCCCACTATCAACAAAATATACAGTATCTCGTTATATTCATTAATTTTGTTTTACATTAAAGCAAAACAACAAACATTTTAGTAATAGCCAAAATACAAGGATATAAAACAACGAACATGTGAAACAATAAATTTACAGAAGACAAGATAAAAATACTGGAAGCAATAATTGTTAAATAACTTACATTGGACAGTTAGTGTGCAGTGGTACTTTTGAAGATCCAAAACCTAACAAATTATTTTGCAAAAAGTGGTCCCTAATTGTATATTTACATTTGTGATGTTTTAAAATATGAAACTCTGAGTCCAAATGTAATTGTAGGACTATAATTACTATGGCTAAAATAACGTCACTACTTTCTTGCTTTTGTCTAAACGCGTGCGTATACGACAATGTTTTCCATTTATTTCAGGATTTAAAAAGCAAAATAACATTTTCAAAAAAAGAGAAATGTAAATATAACTATTTAACTGTCTAGAAATGCCGTTTATAGTGTGCTATAACTTTCATTGCCGTGCAAATCAAACTATTATTCATAATGCGCTAGCGCGCGTAAGTTAGTTTGATTTGCACGGCAATGGAAGTTATAGCACAATAAACGCCATTTCTAGACAGTTCAATGGTTAAGTAAATATCAAATAGCGCTTGTATATGTTATCCGTGACTGTAACACTAATCACCATTACTGAGGCTTTACCCTAGTTCATGTGGACAAAATTATAAACCGTGTCACTGGGTTCTTCCTATGGACATTAGCTCGTTATCGTGCGATTTCGTACAGTGTAGTGATTCCATTATATATCGATAATGGATATTTGATGAGAACAAAATAAAAATATTTCTATCAATTATCATGTTTTGTTATAGTCATTGTCAGTTAAGAAGCAACTGCTCATCTATTCCAAGCTGCAGATAATTTTCCAATTGTAGAGAACAGTAGGCACTTAATTGAAGTAATAGAATGGTAAAAGTAACTTAATTGATGTTGTTGACCTCTCTAGATTGACCATAGTCTGGGAATTAGGCTTGTACCAGACGCCCTATAGATACATTCAATCACACTGCGAGTTAACTGTATAATCTAAATTAAGCTTTTTGTTCATAAATTAGATTCAAAACAAGAATTCAATGGTGTTATTTAAACTCAGTGTAGCAGGAAGTCAGTTCGGAGTGAATTTGCATGTAATCAGAAGATTATCACGACAGGGGATCATTGGACTACCGTGTTTACTTTCAAACCATTTCTACGTGTTAACTATATCAAAACCACATGGAGTAATGATTTAAGGATGTTATATTTTCCGATCTAAATGAAAAAATCTCTGCTACTGTATTGGTCTTGTTTTCTGTTCAATTGTCGACAGCGTGAGATTACGGGGCGGTTCTGATCAATACTGAAGTACCGAAGTCGATATTTATTCTCAGGGATCGAACGAGTGCAATTTATCAGTAAGTCAGACAGACAAGAATATTTAATATTTTCATAGTGTAAAGGCAGGTGGTGAAGGTGAAAAAAGCAGTTTATAAAAAGGTACATGGGAAACGCGAAAATGAATGAAGTAAAATATGTGTTGCATTTGACATTCTTGTTAGTAATGATATTTATATTGCAAGAATCTTCCGAAGAGATATTTCGTATCAGAGGTTTCTATATATACTCATTTTGTCTTGTTTTGTTATGAAAATTATGACACCCACAAAAGGCTACATTTGAAACTGTAGGACAAACGTCATGACTTTAATTTTTCTATTGTCAATTTTCCTTTTCTATGTAGCAATATACCTTCTTATGGTTATTTGTTTCTCAATTAATACGCTATAGTAGAGCTTGTTCCTACTATGGGAACTTTATACAGCAATGCAAGCTGCTTACAAATGAATTGTTGGCCCATGGATATTGTAAGCCTAGGCTTATTAGGGCCCTCAAAAAGTTTTATGGCCGTCATCACAGTATTGATGATAAGTTTGATGACTTTGTGTCCAGGATTGCCCTGGATATAATTGAGGTCCCACAGTTCCACGTTCCTTTCACAGAATTTTAATTACCGTGTGACTGGTATAGCTAACTAAGCAGAAGGTGCTTATCCTTTCAGAGCACCCTGTCCACTTCCCTGGTGAAGGTTCACGTGTCGAACCTAACTTGTCATTTTAAAGTACAGTCCAACCTGCCTTAAAGGCCACCTCTTTATAAGGGCCACCTGCTTATAAAGCCCAGTAGAATTGTATCCCAATTCTTCTTTGTTCACATTATTTGAACCTGTATATAAAGGCCACCTGCCCATAAAAGCCACTTTTACTGGTTCCCTTTGGTGGCCTTTATATTTCAGGTTTGACTGTATTTACTTTGCTTCTGGATTGTTATTTGGACATAGACTAGTATGTTTGTTTTTGATTTATTGCTTCTTCTGGTTTGATTTGTGTTCTTTGTTGTATTGGTGATGGCAGAGTACGTGTATTCAGTAACAACTATCTCTGTAACGGATAACATATCTCCTCACAGTAACCATCTGTTTGTTTTTATATGAAAAGTCAGCTTTTTAAAGTCGAAGGCTGATGAGAAATCGTTCAATACCATGTAATTCATTGCAAAAAAATAATGTTGCTTTCTGTTTTTTAATTGATAATAAGTTACATATTCAGTTATTTCCCAATTTTTGTCCGAGCACTAGTGATGAGGAATTTGATACCAGTTTAGTAATAACATATTGGTTTTGAAATCGCATAACGATACACTATTCCATTTTTAGGTTTAATGTATACCTAATCTCATTACATCAATTCGTTTTATGTAATATTTATTAAATCACGTTTATAATGAAATACTTCAGAATCATTTAATTAGATTCATTGGTATCATAACACCTGACGCAATCCTCCAGTACTGCATCTGTGACATAAACTTGGTTAAATGACGAGAAGTTTTATTGATTTAATGAATGGCATTTGAATTAACACAGATCAACTATAGCCGCAATCATCATCATCATCCTATATAGTGGGTAGATCCAATATTAGATAGGACATGTGTGATATATAGAATCAATTAAAGTGCTCGTCACACTCGTATAATGAGATATTGGAGAGATAGGATCCCCGATGTTGAGCTTACCTCGATGATGTGCTGATAGTTACGAAGTCGTATTGGGGAGATAGGGACCTTAATGTTGAGCTTACTTCGATGATGTGCTGATACTTAGATAATCAGTGTAACAATTCTAAACGACACTTAAAATGTTAATATGTGGCTCTTGAATTGATGAATAAATCGCTGATGCCTAGCAGGTAGTTTAGCGGTATCTGAAGATGTTTGATAACTAAATTATGCTTTATCACGAAACAAATTTTGTTATTACAAATGAGATTTACCGTAGAATTATAGGTGTATTATAACAAATATAATATATCACAGCTGCAATGAAGAAACAGAATGATACAGACACAAAACCATTAATCCATCATTGTCAAGTATATGTGTTTCAGGTGCAAATTAATATATTTTCTATTTTAGCAATCACGATGTTTCTAATTCATAAAACATATATGATACCTTTAACGTTAAAATGACATATACACAATTGTTCTTGTGGTTGAATAGCAACACGCCGTTCATATTTTATGAGAAGACGTAGCAGCAGTTATTTTAGAAATATTTGTAAAACATTTTGTAAATAAATAATAAACAAACAATAATACATTGTACATAAAGCTTTATCCCATTGTCTTTATAAAGTACAAATGTTAATGGCTGTCTTATATTTTATAGATAGTTCATCATACTGTGCTAGTCTATAAGGTCAGTGGAAAATAGCTAGAGCTTAGCTTGTTTATATGTTTCAATGTTACTTCTTGTCACCAGATTCTGTTCACCTCTTGTCGCCAGATTCTGCTCATGTTGGAAGTTCTAGTGTATCTACAGTATTATAATCTAAAACTTAACTGATTGATGTATTCTCCAGCAAGTCTGTATCCTTTAGCTAAATATATATTTTAATAGCAAACAGCAAGAGCTCAAAAGTATAAGAAGTGCTATAAGCAAGGACTGTTTGGATAACGGTTTATCTTTTTTTCCACTTATTCCGCTCGTTATCTTTTGCAAAATGCATCTTGTTCAACTGTTTATTTTTTATATTCAACGGTAAAATGAAAATAGAAAACATTTAAGTTCAATACAAATCATAATACAAATTGAAGCAAGTGATAAAAAACTCCTGTATCTAGAAATTTGGTACAACCAACTTTTTAACAATCAGGAGTTTCACAAACTGTTTTAAAATATCTTGATGTAATATTGGGATTTGACATCTTGATTTATTGATTTAGCAAAATTGTCCAATCCTTCTTAGATAGCAGTGATGCCTTTAACCTTTTTAATACAAAGCATGAGTTCAAATCTCGGCTACAATATTTGCAATATATCATTATCTTACAATTTTCCTTTAGTATCAAACTCGTGTCCCTAGAGATAACGCGCAATTCCTCTTCATTAGTGTTGGCGCTAAATACAGTAAGTTATATCTGGTATTTATGAATATTAATGAGGGAATGACAACGACCTTTTGTTTGAACCTTATGTCTTCGTATTTACAATATCTCAATCACTCGTATAAATTAGTCTTTGATGTATTGATGAAAATTGACCTTTTTATCATTTTCTGTTTACTGCAAATGTATGTAATCGTTTTATTCATTGTGTTGCTGCCAGCCACCCAAGAAGCTGATGGAATCCGAATGTACAGGAAGCTTTTATCTTTGCCGCCAAATTAATGTCTATTTACCATTGTGTACACCCTGTTAGTTCCGATTTCATTTTTAGTCTATTTCTTTTGATGTAAACAGCTGAAGATGACATGGTCAGGTAGCAGATGAATGAAATGCTATTAATAACAAAGATATATTGATTATTGCCAGAAATCGATTATTTAGATACGGATTAACATTCTCCAGAATTAAGAAGATTCCACGCATTTTTTCATCAAAGAGATGATGTCCATTTCACATGAGTTACTCGCCTCTAATTACATATTTTATATTCCTTTGTTTTGTTCGGAATTATGCGTGGGTATGATTTCAAAAAATTACCTGAGAAATATTATTTCAGTTTAGAGATTATGCTATGATTTCCAGTATCTTCGCGAATAACATCGAATTGCTTTGGTGTAAATGCTTCTACGAAATTTCGAAATTGCAATCACAATACAGAGATATTCAATTAAAGTAAAGCGAAAGAACAGTTAACTATATTTTTATAAACTTAGAGGTATAAATTTATTTATTACTTGCGTATTAATTGACCACTGGTTGTAAAAGTTGGGTGTTTTTCAGTTAAAAGACAGTAAACAGAATGGTCTTACTCTCTCCAATCAATTCTGATGAATTATTTATATCTGAAGTTCAAGATTTTAAAAGCTCTCTTTTGCGGATTTAAAATAATTTAGAGTCCTTTTAATTTTATTTCTAAAAGTTTTAAAAATCTAGAGAGGTGGTTAACAAAAAAGCTTTTATAAATGGAGGCATCTATATAGCTAAAATACAGGCTTCTGGCTCAGTTACACAGTTGTACTAACATACAGATTAAATGAAGAATAGTTTTGATTACTCGAGAATGGTCTTAAATTGAAAGGTTGACCTAATACTAAGCTTACCTTTTTAACACAGGTTCGAAAGTACATTCAGTCATACTCTTATTTGACTATGAAAGCTATAAATTATTGATGTGTTGTTATGCTTTGCTTTTAATTGCTGTTAACACATTTTTTAAAAAAATTTTAAAGCTGAAAGACGTTCAATTTTTACGATGAAATGCAATTTTGAGTTTTAAAATTTCCATATTTACCCTCTGTACGTTTGTTGGTTTTTTTATTAAGAACCCTATCTATTTTCGTATAACTACACAATTCTCAATATCTTATGAAAATGGAAATTCGTTCTGAATAATAAAAATTATCTAAAAATTAAGTCAAAATCTTGCATCTTGCATTTTTTTTTTTTGCTTTTCTGGGAGATTGCTATCAAAACTTTAATACATATATCTTGCATTTGTACTGCATAGTTTCATAGTCAGTTACTAAATAGAAGTCCTTAGTTTTGCAGTTTACGCAATATTATAAGCTATAAAAACAACAGAAAGGAGAATAGAAGCTTTTCTAAAAATTTCATATAATAAACTGCATGCAAAACAGAAACATCAAGTGTTTTAAGCACAACTTAGCTGAGAAGGATGAAGTACCAAGTAAAATGCATGCTTTAAAACAAAAACGGTAATTTCTATTCAGTGATAACCGTGATCAATCAAGCGAACTCATGAAGTAGGAAAGCATTTTAGAATGAACTCTTTTTGTTACCCTTGAAAGTTAAAAAAAATGTAATTGATATAATCAATCAAATCCTAAATGAAGTTTTCAGTTTCTCTAACGACATAGAAAACACCATACTGTTATGATATAATCTTACGTAAGTGAAGGTGATCATCAACCCGGACCAACATCAGCTGCAGTACGTATACCAACTCTGTATGATACAATTAACTTGCAGGTGCTTGTATCCAGCTCAATCACATTACGTAATAATGTATTTATTCATATGACATTATATCTTCTATGTCTCTGTTTAAGTACACATTATCTATATACCCAGAATGAGCTTTATCAAATGACAAGCACTATTGCTTCCAAGAATGAAGTTCGACAATAGTCATGCCTAATATTTTCTGTACAATTTTTTGTTTTTAATATTTTAATGTTTTTTATTTATTTATACATTTGGTTTCACGCATCATCAATTAAATGGAAAGGTTTCTGATCCGTGAAGGAAATGTTATCAAATTAAGAGATTGCATACAATGTTCATGATATAATGACAGTTAAATACAATAGTTAAGTGAATTATCTTTTTGCTTCATTTGAGCGTCTATTATTGTAATATTTCACCACATTTGGAGAAGCTGCAATAAAAATGGATGATTTCCTCAGAGATATTACATAACTCTGGATTTTCATCCTCAATTATATTAAATTTTAAACAGCACAAACAATATCTGAATAATCAAAATATTTTCACATTTAGCACATTAGTTCCACGCTCATCAATGAAACATTGGATATTATATTTGGTTATTTGCAATTATCTTTTACTATTATATTTTCACATTTAGCACATTAGTTTCACGATCATCAATGAAACATTCGATATTATATTTGGTTATTTGCAATTATCTTTTACTATTATATTTTCACATTTAGCACATTAGTTCCACGCTCATCAATGAAACATTGGATATTATATTTGGTTATTTGCAATTATCTTTTACTATTATATTTTCACATTTAGCACATTAGTTCCACGCTCATCAATGAAACATTCGATATTATATTTGGTTATTTGCAATTATCTTTTACTATTATATTTTCACATTTAGCACATTAGTTTCACGATCATCAATGAAACATTCGATATTATATTTGGTTATTTGCAATTATCTTTTACTATTATATTTTCACATTTAGCACATTAGTTCCACGCTCATCAATGAAACATTGGATATTATATTTGGTTATTTGCAATTATCTTTTACTATTATATTTTCACATTTAGCACATTAGTTCCACGCTCATCAATGAAACATTGGATATTATATTTGGTTATTTGCAATTATCTTTTACTATTATATTTTCACATTTAGCACATTAGTTCCACGCTCATCAATGAAACATTCGATATTATATTTGGTTATTTGCCATTATTTTTTACATGTCATGACTGTTGAAAATGAAACTAGGAATTCTGTTGGAATACATGAATAATTGTCTTTATCTCTCCAGTATCAACTGTACATTTACTAGTCAGAAGGGGAGAGACATTTTGTCCGCTTCGTTTGGAAAAAAAACTTGTAAAGCTTAAACGAGGATAACACAAACTCAGTAGGCAATACTTTCATATTGTCCGAAATATCCTAATTATAAGATTCCCTGCTTATTAAAATAGAAAAATCCTTAAATCTAAGGTATACTCCTTCATGCAAAAAAAATTCCTTAGCTAAATTTGAGTAAATATATTTAGGTCCTTATGGTATATTTTAAACGCCTTGAATAAATTTTGGATTCACAATTTTGGTCCAAGCAACAATGATGAGGAATTGTATTCCCAAATCGTCGTCTAATGCTGTAATATTAAAACTGGGATAGTATGTAACTACAGACCGATATTAAATTAAATATTAAATTAGAAGTTGAATACCTGATCAACCAGAAATATCGTTAAAAACAAAAAGCATTTTTACAATTTTGAGTGGAGTTTTTGGATTATTGAACATATAAAAAAGAAAATAAACCAAATCAGCCTCCGCAACCAAAAACATGGAAAATACACCAAAACAAGACAAAAAAAGCAAACCTTTTATTTGAAACACTGGGTTATAAATCCCAGTGTTCAGATAGAGCTTTGGAGTAAATTTTAAGTTATAATACTCTCGAAGGGCCATCAACCATTACACTTATTTTACAACCAGGGGTCCATAAATTGAAAAATTAATTATACCTTATTCCACCAAACAATTGACCAACAGTCCCTGCACAAATATGTTATCCACAGGATTTTGAGAAAACATAATATATTATACAATTAGTGTCTTTTCAATATCGCTGTCTGTACCACTGATATTGACCAATCAGAGAGAAGGAAACCCCTCATTATTATAATACATGTAATCATATTTATTTACTCATTTTAGAAAAACATTTTGACTATACACCATAAACGTACTACGCTGCAATTAAGCTAGTTAAAGAACATTGTTTGAATAATTTGTAGATTGTTAGTTTCGGATTGCAAAAAGAACCATGTGTACCCAACTTGTTTACTTGGGCTGATATTTGCTATTATAAAAGTTGTTTTTACAAACCATTAAACAGATGCCTGCAGTGTGTGTTGCTGTATTTTGGAGCTTGTCAGCGTATTATAGAAGCTGGAAATATGCGGTTTTCCTTAATAGCAAAGTATGTGCATTGATGTCTTGAAAATAAATAGAATGAACTCCTAAACCTTAATTAAAAGAATCTGCTTCCCCTTGTTGTGCGCAGTGTATATTGTGGCATTTTTATGATGTCAAAGTATTAGGAAAACTGGAAATTTTCGATATTCCTTAACAGCAAAGTATACGCCCAATAATATCTTGAAAATAAATAGAATGAACACAGGACTATACCTGAAGAAGAACTTGCTTACTCTGTGCTGTCTGCAGTGTATATCGTGGCATTTTAGGGCGTCAAAGTATTATGAAAGCTGGAAATTTTCGATATTCCTTAACAGCAAAGTATACGTACATCAAAAAGTCTTGAAAAGGAATACATGTAGAATGAACTTCTATACCTAAAGAAGAGCTTGCTTGTCCTGTGTGTCCGCAGTGTATGTTGTGGTATTCTGGAGCATGTCAACGTAATATCGAAGGTGGAAATATTCAGTAGCCCCAGCAAAGTATACTTGTATTACTGACTTGACAATAAATAGAATGAACTCCTATACCTGAAGAAGAACTTGCTTGCCCTGTGCTTTATGTATTTATTTATACACATGACTGCACCAATATATTTTTGACGTTCATTACGATCTTAATAAGATTTAGAGAATCAATAAATCTATAGTTTACCGGGGTTTATATTCATAAGACCAGATATATTGGTTAGGACTGCTATAGAAAAAATACCATTCTCCTTAATTAGTCTCATATTTTCGTAATTATTTACATAAAAATGCCAAATAATGATTTCTCTAATGTTTTTCTAATGATCATTGCAAAGTTATTTTTAACGACGGAAAATCGGTAAAGATGACTAAAAATAATTTAGTAGAAAATCAATTGGACGTTTATGTATGATTTTTAGGTTTCTGCTCCCCATGGAACTAAATTATTCTCTTACTGTATTTACGAAACATGTACAGTCATCCTGCTACAATTTGTCTCTCATGTAACAAAATTAAGAAATGTTGTTTCATTTCTACAGGGACATTTTACGGAGGATGGCGTCAATAGAAATATAACTCCTGAAACTTGATAGACAAGCTCACATCGTTCCGTGTAAAAGGACTACTAATGACTTTATTTAGACTACCGAGAATTCTCTTTAAGAGTGGAAATTGTTGTAAACACTTCTGATTCATACTACATGCTTTATGTTTACGTTTCCAAACGATTGCTCCAATGCCATTTGTGTTCGTTTTCTTATTGTGCAATACAAATACAGATTCGTTGTCTTTCTATAAGTAAGAAAGAAGGTTCAATGACCAAAACCACAGCTAATAACGTAAACCAAATACTTTACCATATGTGGTTCCTAGTCGGCAATTGTGAAATCACCAACACTCTAAAGGAAGCAACTAGATGTCCCAGCCTTGCAACTTAAACAATGTTGTAACTTGTAAAACTATTACAAAAACTAAGGTATACTCCCTCATGCAAAGTATTTCTTAGCTTAATTTGGTAACATTTTTTGGCCGTTTTGGTATATTTTTTTCAAATGATGAGGAAATGTATTCCGAAACGGCCGTCTAGTGCTGTAAAATTTAAAACAGGTATAATATAATAGCATATGTGTTGAATACTTCCTATAATAAATAACAGGTAAGCAAACATGCTTTAAAAAGGAGTAGACCGTTATATGTGTTATGATTTAAGCGTGTTCAGTATCGACCTAATGCCAATGCTGATCGTCTTGTATTTAAATGTCGCTTGTGTGAAGTATCGTGTGAAGATCAGTGTGTATTGTACATATATTGTTACAGAATGTCATTCTCATAGTAGTTCACGGTGCCATGGATGTTGCAGTGATGTCACACATTGGCAGTTTATAATAAAACGTAGAAGTTTACTGTTCCAGGCATCCGGTCTTATTTGTTGTTTCAATGTTTTATTTCAGGCAAGTTTGTTCATAAGTGCAAAATGTATGCTCAGTTCGTATTGGCAATATGTGTATACTCGCCACAAAAATTTGAGTTACACTACCGTTTTAATGCATGTTTATCAATAAAATAGGAATTTAAAAATAATAAATATTATATTAACTTTATGTTGTTGTTGTTGTTGTTGTTCGTTTGTTGGTTTCACTATATGATATGTTATTTGTTGCTCTGTCTATTGCAAGGTATATATTTTTGCGAATTTCTATTATTTTTATTTCCACCTTATGAAAATATAGATCTATAGCTGTATATGAATATAATGAGAGTTGATATGAGTGTAAAGCAGTGGGAGATAGCTCACCTTAGCGGTAGTTATTGGGCACGTACGATTACCTGTGTAATAAAAGTCACAGTTCTATAAACCATATTACTACAATAAACCTATAATCGCTAAAGAATGTATAAGATTTTAACGGAAATTTTATATCCAAAGTAAGCATAAATCAAAGTTTTAAAGATTTCTACAAAGCATTGAATTTGTTAACCCTAC
Source organism: Anadara kagoshimensis (assembly GCA_021292105.1). Taxonomy (NCBI): domain Eukaryota; kingdom Metazoa; phylum Mollusca; class Bivalvia; order Arcoida; family Arcidae; genus Anadara; species Anadara kagoshimensis. The sequence continues at coordinate 69,908,337 of CM037865.1, read as the reverse complement.
TAGAACCCTAATCTATAGACAGGCTGTCAAACTCACTGAAAAAAATGTGAAATTATAAATGATGCCATCTTTGCGGGTCAGTAGCAATGTTTGTTGTTGATGTTATTTTCCAGTGCGTGGCTATATGTTAATATTGGGTAATAAATGAGGCGATGTTCTGAGCTATGGAACAACTGACTACCGTGTAATTGCTTATCATAGGAAAATAATTTGCTAAAGAAGTTAAAGAATTTCTTAAATTCTGACCTTGTTGAGAACAATTACAGATAATGTATTATAGAATGTATTTATATGAGGAAATAAGCTTATTATTAATATTACTACTAAATCATTTTTGACATGCGCTTTTGTCATACAGATGCTTTAGAATTTAACTTGATATAAGGATTTTGGAAAAGCTCCAGCAAGTATATGCGTATTGTTTGTTATACGGTACAGGTATAAAGTCAAACATCCTACCTGTTGAGACTATATCCATATTCAGGAGATAAGTAATGTGTGTATATACATTACATCGTGAAATAATCTTAAAATTTATGAATGTGTGAAATCCTGTAGAGAGGAAGACTACATTATATAAATGTTACGGCAAGAGTTCTTTTTATAATGCGTTTTTATACTTTAAGTTATATTGTATTTTAAATTTGTTACCCCTTTTTGAGCCCCATACAGATATGTATGAGAAGGATACGCACATTATTGATATTAGCTCTAAACTTAAAAGTGCAAAATGAGCCAAATTGACAGTTGACCCTAAAATAAAAGGTGCGCCTGAAAAAGAAGAATGTGTTCTATAGAGGTATTGGTGAACATTGACAGTGCAGTATTGTTGTTTATTTCTTATACATAAGGTGGAGGTTCATTATATCTTTTTACACCTGATAATGTGAGTTTCTTAACACACCTGTGCCAAATCATAAACTGATACCAGTAACCCTTGGTAGATATGTACATGTCACACGGATAACTTAACAATTACGTCAACATTTTTTGTCCCACGTTAGTGACATTTCGGAGATATATTTCTTCCCATTTAACATAGAAAGTTAATAGACTGCACATTACTTAAATATTCAGTGGTAGCACGCATTATGAAATTAACGACTTTGACTGTTTAAGGGCAGTCTGGGCTGTAATAATCGTTTTTCAGACTCTGTCGTGCCTTAAAACAGCTGCTCAGGTATCAAAATTTGCACGTTAAACAAAAACACACTTTAACTTAAACACAAAACTGCTACCTTTCCTGTGTAGATATACATTAATAAATGATAGAAAACGTATAATTTAAAGTGAAAAACTTACAATTGCATCTATAAATGATAATCGAGGGTGGACTGTGTCAAGGTGACGTGTTTATATACATGTTATTTATTACCAACTTTGCATGTAGTTTACCTAGTGTTTTATTAACATATACAATTACTATTTTAACACGAATTGCAGAAATGGAATATTTTGGTTTGTGACATAATTATATTATGATATTAACACGAATTTTTAAAGATATAAAATAAAATTTTGCACTCTGACTCAGCATTTAATAGTCAGGTTAGTTTACTGTAATATTTAATAAATAAAATGATACACTGGTATCAAATTAAAAACACAATGATGAGGCGCATTCCCTAAGTGAAAAAAAACGAAATAACGCCACGCGCCAAGGGAAATGACGAAGGGAAATCAAACAACTTGTGAAAAGAAACACGAATTTCAACAATACGATGACCGCTAGCAAACTCAGTAGGCAATAATTTCGTATTATTGTCAGAAATATACTATAATTGTCTAAATTTCCTGCAAGTTAAAATTTGAAATTTCTCAAAAACTAAGGTATACCCTCTCATGCAAAGTATTTCCTTAGCTAAATTTGGTAAAATATATTTTGGTCCTTTGGGTAGCTTTTTAACATCTTCAAAATAATTTTGGCCCAAGCACTACTGATGAGGAATTGTATTCCGAAACGGCCGTCTAGTGCTGTAAATATAAAACTGGTATAATATGTAATCTTAAAATATTTTAACACTTGCCTTCAAAAAGTACAAAGCATTATTTTCAAATCAGGTATTACAATTTTTTTATTTCAAAATTTTCAATAGTTGCCTTCAAGATACCCTGGATATATTTGACGTTCTATAGTTCAATTGTTCTTTCATTCTTAATCTTAACTTTACAAGTGGCAGTTTAGGTGCTTACCCATCCGGAGCACTATCCCCCCCCTTCCCTGGTGGAAGTCCATGTGTTTTACTTATTTTGTCAGTTATAATGTTTTTACTTTGTTGTGGGATTGTGATTTGGACATAATTTAGTATCTTTTTTATTGATAAAATATGTAACTGATATTTGTTAAACAATGCTGAATTCCACACAAATGTTTGCCATCTATTTGACATATGCATGTAAATACAATATAAAAATAAGTTTCCAGCATTTAACACAGGGTCAAAAGTAGTTATGGACATTTTATAAAAGCTAAAAGTCCCATAAATTACATCCATTACACATACTTGAAGCAGATTCTTTAACATTTGCTCTCGGTGGACTTTAAAAGCATTTTGTAATAAATCATACTGAAAGACATTTACCTTAACATTGCAATTAGGAAGACATGCTTTCCGTGTATTGTTCTGATGATGAGGAATCGTGGATACGCCATGAAAAAGACACCACCAATGGTAACACGCTGAAAGATATTACTCAACCTTCGAACAGATGCTTTCCTTATACAATATTGAAATAAAGGTCAGTTGATAAATAATATCGTTAAGAAGTAATGTACAAGCAGTATCACGCACATAATATGTTTGTCATTGTTCCTTATCTGTTTACATCAGGACATGTATCATCCTCTATCAATCAACATGCAGGCAAACAGATACCTCGTCATTTAAAAGCATGTTCAACATTTGAAATAGTCATTCTTTCTAAATTTTATTTTGACAGTGACAGAAAAGTGCTTTGGTTTATATAATGATTTTGAAAGTCTATAACCGCCACAGCAGAACAAAAACGTGGTATTTTTACAATTAACACAGTGTTTGGTTATAATCATTGCAAACTTCCCATTGACACGATATGTGAGCTAGTGGATGATATTGGCGATAATGCATAATAATGCATTGACCCAACCCATTACTTTATAGTTTCAACAGCATTATACTTTGTATGATAAATCAAAACCATTTGCAAATGAAACCATAAACTTACATTTGACCATGGACAACGTAACCAAGAACACAAAACAACAAATTGAAGAAACAAGACACATGCTAAACACAAAAAAGACAAAACAACAAAAACAATCCGAAACTTTGGATAGGCATTTACTATTATGGTATTGCAGTTGTATTGCATATTATACCAGTTTTAATTTTGCAACACTAGATGGCCGTTTTGGAATTCAATTCCTCATTCGTTGTGCTTGGATCAAAATTGTGAAACCAAACTTTTTTTCATAAGGTGTTGGAAAGATACCCAAAGGACCAATATATATATATTACGAAATTTAGCCGAGGAAATACTTTGCAATAGAGGGTCCTAACCATTACGTTATATAAGCAACCAGTATGATTAAGCACTCTAAATGGACAAACTGTGGAGCGAAGAAATTTAATTGATTTCATTAAAATGATCTAACGCCCAACTAATAAGAAAGATCAGAATTACCCGCATATAAGAACATGGTCTTCGTAAGGACAATATAGTCCCGTATAATAACATATATTGCCAGTAGTGCTCCATCAAAGCATGCTGTTCTCTGTCAACTTGAACCGAACAAAACACGCATTTTCACAGCTGGTTGAAAATTTCTACTACGTTTTAGTGGCACATAAAATTAAAATGAAATTTGACATTTTAATGATAATCTTTTACATTCTTTCATTGAAAATGCAGAAATTAACCTACTTTTATTTTAGAAAAACCTTTATTGGTAAGTAGCCCTGTATTCGAGTTTAATGATGCCAATAACGAATCGAACACGCCTGGTTTGTAAAATACATTTAACACAAAATTCATAATAAATAAATCAAAAACTTTAAATTGAAATAAAATCAATTGATTTAATGATATGTCACAACTAAGTATGTTATTAAAGTAAGATATCTGTACACACAAAAAATAGCGTCTTAAATTTGAATTGTGAATTGTTTAAATTGGTGCCTAATTCTGAGATCTGCGGTAGACCAATGGAATTAAATACAATCGCTCATATATTATACTACAACAAAACAATAATGTATGTCAAAAATGTGTCACGCAATGCTGTCCATGTTGCGTGCAAAATTATTTTGTTCTATTATTGCCCCTAAAATTCCTGTGTGTATAATTGTTAAAAATCAGACAATATGAAGGCAATGTTTAGCCCGTTGTTGAAGTAGTTAGGGGAGGGGCACCTTGTTCGTGAGTATCAATTACGCGTCAAATTATTATTTTTTAAATTGAATTGACAAAACTACGGCCCACTTGTCGTCATGTTGACTGTGTATTTTTGGGTTTTATTTATTTATTGATTGTGAATTGAATACGTAGAGAAGCACTACTACCAGGGTACATACTCGCATTCTAATGTAACCTTTACAGTACTGAGTACGATCTGCAGCTCATTTCAGTACTCAAAGTATTTTGAGGTTTTTAAGGTGACTGCTATATCAAAAGCAAACATACCTATTTATAGTCAATTCACAATTCCAAAACAAAGTTAAAACTTTGAAACACACGAATTAATTAAACACCAAGGAATTGAGGCTGGTCATATCCGATTAATATACTTACATTGCAATGTTCAATAAGGCGTCTATACATATTCGGTGCTTTTTATTTATTTATTTATTTATTTATTTATTTATTTATTTATTTATTTATGTTGTATGTTCAATAAAAAAAATTGAAACCAAATTGTTCCGAGAAGACTGGCGCAAAAATGGTACAATATAAAAGCATTGTATCTAATCAACCGAAAACAAACTTACCCATCCATGTCCAAAACAATCCCAAAGCAAAATAAAAACTTTAAACCGACAAATTACGATTAACACGCGAACTTCTACCAGGAAAGTGATGTCAGGTGTTTCGGGAGGGTAACCTGGCATCCCTTGTTTAGCTAGCTACACCAGCAACGTGTGTAATCAAAATTGAGAAAGAATGAAAAGAAAATGAAACTATGGGAAGTAAACATACGCGGGTAATCCTGGATACGAAACAGAGACATCATACATTGTACTTATCAACAATATTGCGGTAATGGCCATAACAGTTTTTGACGACCTTGTTAAGGATATGCTTGCAATAATATCCCCGGGTCTGTAAGCAGCTTGCTTCGTTGTATAAATTTTTAGTAGCTAACAAATGTTTTAACACATCTTGTTATTGTGTACATGCAATATTGTATTCTTACCGGGAATAACATAACGTTATGCCTAGAAACAGACACACAATGCTCTAAAAGAGTGAAAACGTAAAACACATGTAAAATATCATTAAAATGAAACAATCCATCAAATGTAATAACAGTTACAATCCATAACGACATGTCATAATAATCATCACTATGATGACGGTATGAATGATGAGGCATAAGTCACAGCAGCGAGTACCTGTAGTCGGGGAGTACGTACTGGCTATAGACATGGTTACTGATTCTAAATCAGCTGGAGACTTACAGTACAGTCATGTACAAAGTTTAACACTAAGCTTGCGAATTGGTGTAAAATCGGCAGCTCATAATTGCTCTTCGCTAGCTACATCTCGGCAGCTGCTATCTATCGCTATCTCTCGGTGGTGGCTATTATCGGTCACTAGCTATCCATATCTCGGTCACTGGATAGCCGAGCTATGGCGCCTGTCCTTTAGCCAGTGTTAAACTTTCGACAGGTCTGTACTGTATCTGTACTAATTATCGTTGTATGTTCTCAATACTCTTACTTAACCATAATTATTACTTGATCTTGGCTCTCTAACATTTTTGTCAATTTGACATAAATATCCCAGACTTTTGTGAATGGTGATAGTGACATCTGCCACTCTGTGAGCCATTCCAGGACTGCATGCCTTGTAAGTGACTTGCCATGCCTTTTATATTTGTTAATTAAAGCTTTATTGAAATCATATGACTGAAGCTTTGTTTTCTTATTAACTTTATATTTCTCCTTTCTTTTTGTAAAACAAGAAATCGGTCTAAATATTGATGTCGCTTGTCAATTCATGATACTGTAAATGTATTTATTTTCGCGGTGTACCAATTTTCGCTTATTTTGCGGTCGTTTGTTTTGTGCGAAAATTAATACCGAGCGAAAACTATATTATGCTTATCGTGTTAATAGTGCACATTTCAAAAACCCGAAAATTTAACTACGCGGATATGTCTAAATTTCCTATACCGCGAAATTAAATACGTGAGAAATTAAATACGTTTACAGTAATACCGCTATTTTTATTTAATTAGATTACGAATACGTATCATACTCGCTTGCTTCTAATTTACCATGGCATCCAACAAAATTGACTTTTGTTAAACGGCATCACATACATTTATACTTTGACAACTGGAAGAGTTGTTTATCATTTGTTATTTCCATCTTGGAATTCTGAGCCAGAACAAAACCTAATGAAAGCTTTTACGCTACACGATAGCCATTTCGATAGAAATATTAAAGCTAAATATTGGTTATTATATTACATATATATATATATATAACATAAGTAAAATCTGAACTTCCACCAGGGAAGTGAGACCGGGTGCTCCAGAAGGGAAAGCACCTCCCGTTTAGCTAGCTACACTCGTCACCTGTGTAATACGAACCATTGTCTCATAGTTATAAATGTCCTATTATTATTCGGGCATGAGTGTGAAATCATTAATTTTCGTGGGTCCAAATTTTCGTCGTTTTCGTGGATATTTTTTGGATTACGAACATGTCAACAAAACAGTAAACATTACGTTGTTTATGGCAACGGTTTCTTAAAAGTACAGGTGCCCGGATCTCGGTTAGGTAAACACATATATCTCAACGAAGAAATTCATAAACAACACTTCATACATATTCATGTTTTTAGATATTTCTCTTTCTCCCAGCAGTAGAGTGAAGGTGGTATGATTTGAGCGGCTTTAATTCATTGCTAAGCACGTTGATGTTTGGTAGTGGTCTGTGTGGCCCAATGTCTAATGTATTCAACATCACACTGACAAACACACATAATATTAAATATCATCCGTCTTCTAAATAAAATTGCGACATTATACAATTATGCAGGTTAAACGAAGTTTAAGTTTTAATGTTTCCTTGAGCAGTTTACAAATGAAATATAAAAATCGTTCATGAGAACATCAAAACTAAACGAACAACGAAAGGAGTCGGAGCAACATATATAGAGAGCTTTGTTATCAATGTCTATCCATTTTTCATTTAATCGTAAAATAATAGAATAATAAATTTACTTAAGTTTTGATTTCAACTATAGCTCTCTGATTGAATTTGGCAATTGTTTCCTACATTTAACAGACTTCTTCCTAAATTATACTTAGCTATAAGTTTGCACGAATAATAGAAACATTATTACATGATTACCAGATTAAGACTATTGTTTGAAGGATGACAGTCATTTGGGGTTTGCTATAAGTGTAGGTAGAGTATTTTGTATAGTTACGGTTTCAGGCATTTTACCACCTTCGGTTTTTTGTCATTTGGGGTTTTGCTACAAGTGCTTGAAATTCTAGAATTGTAGCAAACATCCAATCCAAGAGAATGCCATGAAAGTAATCTAAGGAAGCCAGGGATTAGGTGATCAGTATGATATCATCGAGCACTGTTATCCCGTTCTATCATGTAAATGTTTTATATTGCGTTTGCCTGATATTTTGAGATCCTTGAAGTTCCAGCTATTTCAGAAACAAACAATACGATGCATTCTCAATTTTGAAGTTAAAATTTATTGTCCTTAGTTATGTAAAACAAATAGTTACAAACAATACAAAAACCATTCTTCACATTATGACAGCTATTATTGTAGTTGCGTTTTGTAATTAGACTCCCAAGTTGTCAAATTTTAGGGGGCACATTTTCTTAGAACTTTGACCCCAATGCTGTAGATATGGCGTCTCATATCGTCTGCTCTTCTATTTGGTTGTCTATATAAAAGCATGTCGCTAATTAAACTGTAAAAACGCGTGTAAAATGTAGATATAAATGACAGAAAATTAATCACCATACAATGAATATTTTAACAAAATTTGTGAGTTTATATGTAACAATGTCGTTATGCCATGAATATAGTTCATTACCTGATGTAAATGTCCATGTTATGTGTACTTTTAAATAACCACAGTAACCGAGATAACAATACAACAGACGAAGTAAATACGAAACAACGCAAAATAAAATGTGATGATAAGAAATTATATAAAAAAAATACTTGACAACATCCAACGAGACTAAGAACATTAAACAATAAAAAGCTAAAAACAAACAACTGAAAAACAAAACAAGAGATGACAAACGTACAAATGGGACCACTGGTTATAATACTTCCAACTCATGTTGAACACGGTGTCTGATAAAATACTGTGAATTGGGACTATTTCGCGTAATCCACGAAATTTACCAGACACGAAAATAAAACTTTCGCAAAAATTTATTTTTAAACTTATCTGCAACGATTAGACATCTGACGACGCAAAAATATCTGCAACAATTGGAAATCCGACGACGCAAAAATATCTGCAACGATTAGACATCCGACGACGCAAAAATATCTGCAACGATTGGACATCCGACGACGCAAAAATGTCTGCAACGATTGGACATCCGACGACGCAAAAATATCTTCAACAATTGGAAATCCGACGATGTAAAAATATCTGCAACGATTGGAAATACGACGATGTAAAAATATCTGCATCGATTGGACATTCGACGACGCAGAAAAATCTGCAACGGTTGGACATCCGACGACGCAAAATGTCTGCAACGATTGGACATCCGACGACGCAAATATCTGCAACGATTAGACATCCGACGACGCAGAAATATCTGCAACGATTGGAATCCGACGACGCAAAATATCTGCAACGATTGGACATCCGACGACGCAAAATATCTGCAACGATTAGACATCCGACGACGCAGAAATATCTGCAACGATTGGACATCCGACGACGCAAAATATCTGCAACGATTGGACATCCGACGACGCAAAAATCTGCAATGATTGGACATCCGACGACGCAAAATATTGCAACGATTAGACATCCGACGACGCAAAAATATCTGCAACGATTAGACATCCGACGACGCAGAAATATCTGCACGATTAGACATCCGACGACGCAGAAATATCTGCAACGATTAAACATCCGACGACGCAAAATATCTGCAACGATTGGACATCCGACGACGCAAAATATCTGCAACGATTGGACATCCGACGACGCAAAAGCTCTGCAACGATTAGACATCCGACGACGCAAAAATATCTGCAACGATTAGACATCCGACGACGCAGAAATATCTGCAACGATTAGACATCCGACGACGCTAAAATATCTGCAACGATTGGACATCCGACGACGCTAAAATATCTGCAACGATTGGACATCCGACGACGCAAAAATATCTGCAACGATTAGACATCCAATGACACAGAAATATCTGCAACGATTGGACATCCGACGACGCAGAAATATCTGCAACGATTAGACATCCGACGACGCAGAAATATCTGCAACGATAATACATCCGACGATGTAAAAATATCTGCAACGATTGGACATCCGATGACGCAGAAATATCTGCAACGATTGGACATCCGACGACGCAAAAATATCTGCAACGATTGGACATCCGATGACGCAGAAATATCTGCAACGATTGGACATCCGACGACGCAGAAATAAAAGATACATGGGTGCAATAATTTTCCAATTTACAGTAATGTTCAGTGGCTGAAGTAATGCATTCAAAATCAACACATGACAGTAATGTTGACTGGTCTCCGACCATAATACTGCCAGCTATGGGGGATACATTTGAATTGTATTATTTTATAAAAATGCATAAGAAGCACACACCACTTATTTTACAACCAGTGGAATTCAAAGTTTCAAAGAGAGGCCTGAAGTTTAATTTACATATCTAAGCAGTACATGCAGTTTTGACTTCGATCATTCTATTTGATAATAACAATTGTGTGCATTAACTTTTGAACAGAACTTTTAGAAATGTTTACTAAAACAATTACAAGTTTTGGCCAACCAACCAAGCTACATGCTAACGGAGCTTTGAACAACAGAGTCGTAAAGAACTCATTACTAAAATAGTCTTTCGGGTGACACTCAAAATCGAGGTCCTGTGTATCAATACAACCTAAAGACACCTTTGTAGAGTTCGATAAGGAGTAGGCCTACAGAGAACGCTTATTGAAACAGACTGAGCAACGTAAGAAAAACAGGGCCTTGGTATGTTATGGACAGGTTATGTTTTTCTTGTAAAAGGTTTTCACCATTTATGATACAACATTTACTAGTTGTAATGGAGGACAATAAAATTGTACAGTAATGAAGTCATAAATTAAAGTCATTTTATGGAACATTTTACAAGACATTAGATTTGTCAGGTCATAAAAGTAACTTCTTGTTTTAATGGCTGCTAAATATTTTAAAGTAAAATGTTGAACGCAATTACAAAAATATTTTTTAAAAGGTTAATGTACTTCGGAGTAGCGATGGTATAAATTCTGTTTTAATACTTCAATATTTTTTATGAACACTTGTCGTCTGAAATAATTGTTTATATGATGTTTTACTTTTTCGTAAAGTTTGGTGGACATTTTGATGGCATCTTTTACGGTGCAGATTTTAAAGAATGACATTTTGATTAAGCTTCTCTAGTTTAAACAAGTACTTAGTTGGCACATATCAAATGTCCAACTTAAGTGCACTGAACTAACTCACTAAAATACGACGGGTTGCATTATTGTATGACATGTGTGCATCATCTCAAAATTGCATAAAAACGTCCAGAAACACATCTAAAACGCATGATTTTGTAGAATATATTAATTAATTTATGTTGGGTCACGATGCCTTTTTCAGAGCTGTATTTATGATTTTATGCTTATTTCAAATCAAAACAACAATGCATATTAAAAGTTCTTAATAATTCATGCGTGTCACGGATATCCATGTCACGTGCAATGCTGCTGGAATACCAGATCCCTACGTAGTTAGAGTGAACAATCTCTACTGTAACCAACAATAAATGTGTAAAGGCCTCATTGGCTCACCTGGCAATAATCAGACCATAGATGAAGATCTCCTGATGCAACATTATACGGGATGGTGTACGGAATGATAATATGGCCTGGAAGGGGAATGGTTCGTGTCACAATTACACGGTCGGGTGCACAAATTGATGGTATGGGTTGGTGGGAGGGTCAGTGTAATAGATCTTAAAATGACGGGAGATAAACATACTGATTGATATTGATTTAAATCGATAATAGCCGGATAAATTGGACCATATTTCATTTCATTAACACCATTTTGAGGTATTACTGAATACCCTGACACGAGCGATACATATACAGATAATACGGGTAGACAGGGGGTCTTAAAGACGAGGTTTTGAATTTGGTGTTTAACATTTGAAGTACAGTATAATTATAGACAATCATATTCGTGTTTTAACTCAGTTTTAAATATTATTTTTCTAAAATTATCGTATCTTATTACTTAGAACAATAAAGCCGAGACAATAAACCCCGGTTTGTCAATAGATGACGGATCTGTATGTCATAAATAAAGTACTCCCAACGTTTAACATTTGGGTGAACTTCACGGGTCGGGGGTGCAAAACATAGGCAGGACAAAACAATGGAAGATATAATATTGTGGTGTCAAAAAATGATATATCTTATAGAGTCAGTCAGATTTACTCTGCTGGGTTAAAACGGGTGTAGGTATTGCACCCACAGGTAATATCACACGGTAATTATAGAAATATGATAATGGTAATATAATTCATCATTCTTTAAATTACATCTCATCTTTTCAGCAATAAATTTCCAAGGTAGCTATCACCTTTTAACAAACGTCGACGATTTCCTCAATAGAAAATCCGAGAGAGTAGGGCTTAGGTTACCGTGTAACGCTAGAATGTTTTGCAACGTTACCGACGATGAATAAGAAATTTGACACAACAATTTCTACACTCTGGATAAAACATTTACTAAGTCTTAAATATAAAAAAAGTTTAATTAAATTTAGTTGATATAAAATACCATGGTAAGATGATCATATTATTGTTATAACTCTGGCTGACTGACGTGAAACGAGAAACGAACCGTGTTTAAAGTTTCAGTTTTTATCCAGTGTACACAACGTTAAAATTTAAAGCAGTTTGCAAAATATTTTTTTAACTTGTTCGGGAGGAGATAAACTATGTGGAGAGTATGTTTAAACAAAGCAACATGCAATTAATTGATAGAACTATGCTTAAAAATGATAATCCATTTAAACATCGCAACAAAAGGTCCTGAACCACATCAGATGATATCAGACATTTTGTCATATATGCCAGCATACCTGGCACTGGCCCGTCAGTTTGCATAATGCTAGCTTTCTAAAAGTTATGTTGTCATTGTATTCCTTATCCTAAAGGTATGTCAAAAGCTCATAGAGTTGTCGAACAAGTTGTCATATACCATTTTTTTAATGTATTTTATGATGAAATTAAAAAAAATGGTATATGACAAAGTCGATCATCACGTCCTTATTTGACAACAATGATGATCAGAAACAAGCATACCAAAACAATCACAAAGAAAGTAAAAACTTTGAAAACTGGTAAATTAAGTTAAAAACATGAACTTCCACCGGTATGGATAATTGATGAATCTTGTACCAAAATATGACCGGGCAAATTACAATGGCTCTCTAAAGATGTGTTCGATGAACTAAAAACAAACGCTAGTATATTTTGCAGAAATCTAAGACAACAGGAAAAGAAGGAAAAAAATGAAATCTCTAACGTTAATATAAAAATAGCAACGAGAATGACAACATGTTGCAAAAATGCTCGTCTTTAGTCTTTGCACAGACAAACAATTTGAGTGCGCGACCTTCGGCATATAAACTCGTATTAATATAACTTTTGACAACTGTAATTTTCTTTTTGACTTCTAAATTAATTGTAGTTTCTTGCTCTCCATAAATCTTGTATATTATTATCTGTCAAGAAATTAACCGGTTACATGTAAAAGTACGCGTTACCATGGTAACTGCACGCTTGATGGAACCTTACTGGAATAAAATTGCATAGTATGACATAATCCTGCCCTACATGGATATTAATTTGATGAACCGTTGACTTTTTATATGTTTGTTACATTTGATTTAATAGTAGAATGTCCTAGTATGTATTCACTTATGTCAAGACGTCACCAGCCAAGAATGGAATTTGCATATCAGATATTTATATCCCCCAAACCAAGTGTTGAACATATTGGTTTTGCTGTGTTTCTGCTTTTTCCTTGGCTTCAAACCTTTTCCGATGAATTTATGCGCGCATTTACGGAGATTGTTTGTCAGATAGTTACGACAAATCAAAAGGTTGCAAGGGTGCCTTTGTCATTATTTTAGCTGGATCCATTTGGTCCTTATTTGGATCCAATTTAGACCCAAATGGGTTTCGTATTGACGACATAAGAACAACAACGTATGGATGTAATTGTACCTTTTGCCATTCTCTAAGCTGGGTCTATATGGTCCATACATGTATTTGAGTCCAATTTAGTCCCAAGGGTTTCCGTTTTGACGACAAAGTAACAGCACCCAGTTGTGGTTAACATGTGCTCTTTGTGGAATTTTACCTACTTTAATTGTGTTTATCTTTTATATTGGAGTTGTAAGATAGAGCATTTTCGTGACAATAGCAAAAGCGACAGAAGACAATACGAACGAAATAAGAAATTAAGGCCGCTGAAGTTCAATGTTTGCTTATTTGTCCAGCGTGTATGTCCATGGCACTTAGACGTAGATATGTCTAAAGACATTATTGACAAAAAGTTTACAGTTTGTTTAATGAATAAGAGATTTTGCAACATTTACAAGTATACAAATGGTAATGGTTTAAAATTAAGATTGAGAACACTGCCATACATATAGTTCAGAAAATGCATTTGTCTATTTTACACGGTTTTGTCAATCAGCAATGTTCTAAACATTTGGTATGACATGACCTTGAAATAATAGTACAATCACAAGACAATATAATTCTCTTATTTATTTTTGTAATAATTTTAGAGTAGGTTTTAAACACCTAATTCTGGATCTCAAAATTAAATTTAATAGCGTAATACTCAACTATGTCGTAAAACCAGGCGGAGTTCTCCAATAAATCAATACTAATTACCTTTTAACACAGTTTGGAATTCCGACATTGCATTGTGTAATATTTTGATATATTACTCAAATCAATTGTGTGCATTCCATTTAAAAAAAACTCGGACAAATCACTACAAATTGTTGTTGAGAACTTAAAAGTAATGTTTCTAAAAATAGAACCCTTCACTTATTTTTCTATTGCATTCATACAACAAAATAAGGGATATGATTATTGGTCATTACCAATTTGTCCCAAAAGGGTATGTATATTTCTATATGGAAAACGATATTCGGTGAAATAACACATTCGCTGGCTGTGACATGTTTTCAATTATATATATGACTCAAGTATGTTTTTTTTTTTTTTTTTTTTTTTTTTTTTTTTTTTTTTGTAAAATAAAAATAATCGATAAAATACCTGCAATACGTGTGCGTACCAATCATAATACTTATTGACAAAATCATTACATGAAAACCCCTTTTTGTACACATATGTTTAATTGCTATAAATAATATAGTGAACTGCAAAATCAGATAGTTGAAAATTAACGTATTGTTTGTGTAAACTTAAATATGATGAATATCAAAACATTATGGCACGACAATCGCTGTATAGGAAATTTCTTTAGAAAACACAACATCGAATGTCAATACTATTAATTATAAATTGGTACCAAAAATATGATGAATAGCTTTTAAATGATTTAATTCACTGTGAACAGATTGTCTAGATAAGGTATTAAAGTGATCATGAATAAAAAGCTACTTGGTTTACGTGAACAAGTGTCGGATCAAATCAATTTTGTCATCAAACTTGAACAATGAATAATTCAAGGCAAAGTGAGTCTCTTTGGCTAACCCCTGTATCGTGTGATTAAACCGGGCTATTATCGATGTCAAATGATATGCGTGTAATGACCAAATAAGATGTGAGATTAAGATAACCATTATATAGAACTGCAGTGTCAAATTATCCAATTGGTGTATAGTTTACTTCATTATTCTTGCATGGACACGCCTTTTGGTCTTGTAAGGTCACTGGCTTTTAGGTATTGCTGGAATGACACCTGGACAAGGTACCTCCTATTTTTTTTTTTTTATTTCATTGCGTGATATTACAAGATTGGCACTTTTGTAATAATCTGTGCAAATGACGCATTTAAAATTGAATACTGTACATGCATGAGAATAATAAACAAAATTAGATTTATCTTGATATTTATTTATTATGCTGTCAAAACAAATTATAATGATGTACCTTTCATTTTGATGATAGTTTCTTTTATAATCCAAATCCCACATGATAAATTGCGATTACTATGATGAATACAATATTATATATGTCCATTTCCTGAATATAATGAAATCAAATTCTAATGGTGAAAATCGACGATATAGCTATGTATAATATGTAAATAGTGGATAGACTAGCCAAGTCCTTCATGAAACAATCAACCATGAAGCCCAAATTTAAAGAACCTATTACGATTTGCTGAACAAAGTTCACTTTAAAACGCACTATGCTTAAACAGAATTCGTATCACGCGACAAGTGCTGCAAGTAAACGGTTGTATTATTCCTGGACAACTGGTCTCCACCTAAGAGGCCATAATATTGCCTTTTTCTGATATTGATTTGTTTGATATAACAACTTGTACTTTTAAAGTTTATTCTATAGCATTTATCAATCTGGTGTGCTGTATTTAATTGTCAATTAACTGAAAGAAGTCGCTAAACAAGTAATGAAACAACTCACTTCGTTCCATAAGAATGTGAGATATTCCAAAAAAAATTAAGCACAACAATGAATTGGCTTTACACCCGGTATAAATAGGATCTGTGAGGTTCTTTTCGTTTTTCATATTGTTTTGTTGGTGGCTTTGATACTGGTCTGGTTCTTCGTCATATTCAGTATGTTCTAGGTGACTGGTGCTGGTTCTTTGTACTGGACAGTGTGTTCTTGAATGTTCTGATGTTGATTCGTTGCCCTTTTTGTGTTCTTGGTGGTTTTGGGAACTGGTTCTTTGTCCTAAGAAGTGTGTTTTCGATATTTCCGGTATTGATTACTTTTCCTTTGCAGTGTGTTCGTAATGTTGGTTCCTTATCCTAAGAAGCAGTGTTTCCGCTGTAGGTCGCCATTTTCGCAAAATTGCGAAAATTTTATTAAAGTGGCGAAAAAATTATAAAATTGGCTAAAAATTTTGGCGATAAAAATTTGATTGATGCCTTGTGAAAATCGGCACGTGTGTTAACCAATAACAACTTCAGTAACCTACAGATAATCATTTATTTAACTGTAAGTGCCCAAGCAATGTTCTTAGAAGTGTGTTCTTGATGGTTTCTGGTGGTGTTTCTTTTTCTTGTGCAGTGTCTTGTTTGTGGTTCTGATGCTGGTTCTTTTCTTGGGCCGTTTGTGCGGATGGTTCTGGGCTTATTCTGTTCCTACACAGTATGTTCTTATAGTTCTGATATTGGTTTTCTTTCCTAAGCATTGTGTCCTTGAAGGTTATGGTGATGATTCTTTGGTCCTAAGAATATTTTGCAGCTTCGTTGTGCTTATTGTCATTATTTTGAGAATTGTGATTGATAAAAGTGATAAATGTCCCCTGCATTGATGCAAAGGTATGAAACAAAATAGTTTTTGTTTTATTTTTCACTGACAATTTTGTGAACGAACGTGCAAGGCTAAGGGTATTTCCATAGCTTGGAACGCCTTAGCACTTGTTTGCATTTGCGATTAAATTGGGACCAAATGAGCATTGATAATAAGATCGGACAAGCCTATATTACAATTTTGTACCTTTATGAATTCCCATATGTACAGTCAAACTGTCTATAAAGGCCACTCAAAGGAACCAGTAAAAGCGGTCTTTATCGGCAAAGCGTCTTTATATACAGGTTCAAATAATATAAATAAAGAATAATATGGATACAATTCTACTGGACTTTGTAACCAGGTGGTCCTTATATAGAGATGCTTTTAGGCAGGTTGGGTTGTACGTTCGCCTTTTTACGTGAAGTATTTATACATTTATATGTATTCTGGTTATTTTAAGTCCAAAGGAAAAATTGTATTACATTACACTCCAATGATATGTATTTGTATTGTAATATTTTGTATGCATAAATATTGTATTTCATTGTTGGTTGTATTTTTGATGTATGCATTGTATCAAGGATTACTAGTACGTATAATGCCGCATTGTAAATGATTTATTAACAGTATTATATCTTGAAGTAAATACACTTCAACACAATCGATGTAAAGGTTTCAGAAATTATATTCCGTTTATGTTTTATAACTGTATGAGTTATATTTATGAAAACCTGAATTAAATTAGCTTTAGTGCCGGAGACAATTTAGGTAAGTCTCTGGATAACAAAGGCTCTGTCGTCTATCTGTTGGTCTGGTTGTCAGTCAGACACCTGTGTTGCCTGCTCATCACATCCCGTATCAATACAGGTAAAACTGCTACAATAATCAATATATGAACACAATATAAATTTATTGCCTGACATTAAGGATGTACACCATTGTGTTATGGGCTGGTGATGCTGTGGTGGAAATTGATTCTAGTTAAAACTTGTCATCATTCTGAATACAAATTTTAAGAGGAGAAGAATGTATACTTAATGGCAGGTTTTAATTTATTTTTAGAATCTTTATTGTCGGCTGAAAAGGTCGAGGCTGAAGAACAGAAATGCATTCTCAGTGGTTGTTGTCGTGGCCGAGTGTAGATGACACATCGTCGCCTTAGTAAATTGACTTTGGTAATCTTTTTAAATTGTAATTTCTCCAAGACTTTAGTGGTTCTACACTAAACACTGGGGTACATATTTATCTTGCAAATAACTATCAACTTTCAAAAATAAAACACAGAGATCAGTTGATTTTTGTTTCTTAAATATTGAATTTTAAGAAATTTTGGTTACATTATCAAGAAATGTCTAAGAATTTCAGAACGGTAAACTCTGCATTCCAAGGCTATATCAGGTAAAAACTAACTGACGGTTTATCGATGAGGTGCCGAGGTAAACTTTTAGTGTTTATACGTCAATAGGTGATGATACCATCAGTAACATGATATTGTAAAGACCAGTTACTTACCTTGTGTAATATCATAAGATAACATGAGTGGATTGACAATAGTGATCTAAAGTTGAATCTCATTTCCAATCATATTCTATAAGAACATTCTACACTAAATCATATCCGTAATACTATATTTTAATTACCATGGATATATTTTAATAGAATAATGATATATAAATGCCCAATTTCTGATTTAAATAATATGTTAAAAATACATGAATAGTCTAAAGTAGTTAAATAAATAAATAAATAATATTTACTGAAAATTAATCATAAATGCTAAAAATGCGGTAACATGAGATAAAAAAATAGTTAAATACTTAATCTCTGAAATAAATAATTTATGAAATAAATACATGAATAATCTATAAAATAATTAAAATTAAAAAATATTTACTGAAAATGAATCACGAATTCGATTTATAAATAAATTAAATATATGATAAAAATGCAGTATCATGGGATAAAAAAAGTTAAATACGTAGTCTCTTATGTAAATAATATAAAATAAATACATGAATAATCTATGAAGTAATTAAAATACATGTAAATATTTAATGAAATTGAATCCGCAGTTGTAAATTTTTTTTCATTAAAATAGAGAGAGAAAGATGTTTGATCCTTTATACACTTGCTCATCTTGGGGGGGGGGGGGGGGGTAGTCCGGAGGGAAATGAGCTTATCCGTTAGGCAATAACGAGAGAGAGAGAGAGAGAGAGAGAGAGATGTTTGATCCTTTGAGCACTTGCCGACCACAAGCTGGTGGAACATTCCAAAGTGAAATTAGCTTCTCAGTGCACACTTAAAGTTTTTTTCGTGAGGTATATAAAGGCGGAGAATAAGCCAACAATAGCACATTTATCTATACTGGCAATTCCGAGAGATTGATTTATTTTAGAGGTGCTGAATGTGTATTGTCGAACTTTTATGAATTTGATTTTGTTTATGGAGATGTACATTTTAGAATTTTAGATTAATGAAATCTTATGGAGTCCTTATTTATTAAACTTCGATAAATACAAAATTTGCTAATTGATAATTTTTTAAAGTTATTTAAATAGAACTTTTTAAAAATATTTATAAAACATTTATTTGAATTAAATACACCATTATTAAATTTCATAATACTGAATGAAAACAATTATGGAATTAAAATAAATTTATAACTTTTTTTTAATTCTTCATAAAAAAGTTATTATTGCCAAACTAGAAATTAAATAATTTTAATCACAAAATAATTGCTCCGGGCTAATATTGATCAGATGTAAATGTATATTAGCCCGGAGCAATATACATGTATCGCCTCCTCAGCAGCTATACATGTATCTTACCATTTGACCTGTCATACACAGGTAAATATTATGACAGCTACGTCAGAGAAAATGAAAAAAATAATCAACTTTTGTATTTCAAACCTCAAATTACTCAAGTAAACAATAACTTATTTTTATTCTGAAAACTGATTTAGAAACTTTGAAATGTTTTTTAAATAACCGAAACAGGAAAAATATTTTTTGAGAATTGGAACTATTTTTAATAATTTTTAAAAGAACGTCGGTATTGTAATTCCCTATATATTCAATGTAAAACATAACCATGACTTCAAAGTTAAAATTACTCAAGTAAACATAAAGTTATTTTGTTTTTGAAAATAATTTCTGAAAGGTAGTTTTCTATATTTTAAAAAGATAACAGGAAAAATATTCTGTTATCAATAATAAAAAAGTTATGATAGTTTTTGTAACAACATGCAACATTTTCAACGTTAATCCTATATACAGCCACAGGTGAAAATCTTATAAGCTGTGTTGACCGACATCAGCGCCCCTAGTGGCCGCCCAAACATATTGTCAGTAATGAAATGGAAATTATGTAGGCGAATTTCATATTTACATGTTATTAAACCTTAACAAGTATCTTAGGTTGCAGTGACATATATAAGGATAACTCTGGTGTTACAGTCCTGTGGGTTTAAGGCTAAGTCAGCTACAATGGTGGACTTTGTATATAGCAGCTTTACCAAAAATATGAAATAGAACATTTGATACTTTTCGTAGCTCTGTAGTTTTAATGCATAAACCAAATGCTCATGATAAGTAACATAGTATAAAAGTTGATATATTATACGGTGTCTGAAAAGGTCATGTGGTGAATAAAAAAGTCATTGTGACCTACCGTTCTGTGTGTCTGTATCTTTCAGAGAGCAACGGTAGGTATGACACATGCAGTACTTTCATGGTTATGTGTTTTATCTTTTTTTTTAAAATGGTAATCTAATTTTGTATATAGTATATAGGCATATCTTCGGAAATGACAAATTAAATATCTTTAACTAACATCGTTTATCTATTTTAGTAAGATGTATGAAAAACATTGTTTATTAAAAATAATTGATTCAATTTGTAAGTATCAGAATCGCATTCCCGTAAAAAAGAAATCAATACACGTGAATTCTTTGTTTACATGCTGTTCAAACCACGTGTATTTTTGTTTACAAACTGCACTTCCTGGTTTCGCGGTTTCGCGCTGAATATACAGCTCGTCGTTGATTGGATAAATTTAGAGTCCAAAGGTGAAAATATGGCGATACTCAGTAAACCCACATCTTTAGAGTTTACATGTTATGAATTGGGCCATACCTGGACTCCGTCATGCAAACAAGCAACGGCAGATGTTGTTTTAGAAGTGTTTAAACAGGGTCTAATGATATACGGACCTCTGTATCTGGTTAGTTTTTGCAAAATGCATGGTAAAACAGAGGGGGGGGGGGGGGGGGGGGGGGTGCATAACGAAATTGAAAGTAACAAAAAATGCTGATTTTTATTGAGCTTATTGCACCGTATAGCACACAAAGCATTTTCAAGTGCATTGCTGAAAGTAAATCTTTAAATATTGAGGGACACATAGAAATAGTCAAAGCTCAAAACAACATCGAAATCTTAGAAAAATTATCTCCTAAAGTTATGTACTGTACAGATATTTCCATTTTATGTGGTGGTGTGAAATGTTTTGTAGCAGATATAAAAACCAGAGGTGACAAATTTCCCGCAAAAATGCACCACCAGAGGTGACAAATTACCCGCAAAAATGCACCACCAGAGGTGACAAATTTCCCGCAAAAATGCACCATAAGACTAAAAGATCAGAACCAGAAAGCTAATCCGTAGTTAATCCATATATACAACACAACACCATGACTAGCTCAGTCCCACTACAATTAAACGATTACTGTGTATGTGCTGCATATGTGGGGTATTGGTCAGGTTTCAAACCCAATTCTACCCAGGTACCTAAACTTGTCATACTGGAGCAGTAAAAAGCTCATTGCTAGAGTATTCTTTAGGACTTGCCCATAACCAAGATCCTGTGTTTTAGTGCATGCTAAAAACACATCTATAGAGTTAAAAGAAAGATGTGGCCACGATAAAGGCACTTGCAACTAGAAGCAATTGAAACAGACTTAATTAGCAAAATAAGATTTTCTCCTATGTGGGACAAGAAAATCCCATGTTTTAACAGGGTAAGATTTTTCTGTCTTACCCTAGAGCTACATGCGCTATGACAGCACAATACCACTTTGATTGTGACATCAGCAATTTAGATTGTGACGTTATTGGTTGCAAAAGCAATCAGTGCACCTTTTTGTATAGTTTTAAGATATTTGTTGCCATAAAACATTCACAAAACAGAAAAATATTGGATATGTGAGAAAAGGAATCAACTCCTGCTTTGTGATGAAGACATAGAAATCTTAAACTTTGGGATAAGATTCTCAGCAAGGCTCGGTCTGGAAAATAAAGAATCTCATCTCCAAGGTTAAGATTTCTTTGTCTTTACTACACAGTAGGAGTAGATTATATTAATCCTTTATTTATGGAACAAAAATTGCCTTCTCTTCCAAAATCTGCCAGGGTGTAAAGTTAGTGCTCAACCTTGTGAATTGGCTTTATGGTCAATGTTTGTTTGCTTATTTGTATAACTGTATGATTTGATAACTTAAACAATACCTGTGGTATGTCCCTTATATATACAGAGCAGGCAAAATAACTTATCCCTGTCCATCCATTAGTCTATAAACCACTACAGTACCTCAGTTGGTAAAGTGCTCGCTCAATATATGGGAGGTTGTGGGTCAAACCTCAGCCGGAGTCTGACCAAGACTTTCACCAAGCACCATATTTAAAAATGAAAGTCACTGGGTCCTTAGGAAGAGAACTTAAAAACTGATGCCCATGTCATGGTAGCTACTAGGCATGGCAAATTAAAGAACCCTCCCTGCTAATTGCCCTGAACATGCTGCAAAGGTAAAAATTTCTTCCACTTTACCTATTGCTGCCTACCTCTCGGTATAAGTGAAATTATCTTGACTGGGACGTACAACCCTAATCAATCAATCAAACCATTAGTCTATCTGTCCATTCATCTGTCCAGATAAGGACTTGTCCAGCTATCTTACAGCTACATAATTGATATTTCCTTGGATGCTTGAATACTGTGACATACCTTTAATTTCAATGGTCAGACAGGGGCATCATTCGTGTTATACAGACACAATCCACTTTTTAAAAAAAATTGTCATTAGAGATTTAGCTGTCCACATAGTTCTCAGCTGTTTTGGGATTGGCTTCTTTTTTTGGATTTACTTTTAATCCCATTGCAAATGAAGTTTGGAGGCAATATATGATTTGTCACATACATGTACATGTGTACGTACGTTGTTGCACATTCCTTGTCAGTGCTCTAAAAACTTTATTTCTTAGCAGAATTTAACTTAATAAAACTTGATTTAAGAGTTTATGAAGATGAGATTTTTGACAAGTTCATGTTTTCTAACTGGCAAAACCCAATTTGACAGAGTTATTTCCCTTTATTACACAATACTTCATTGCCAAGGAATTGGTATCAGTTGTGATGCCGTGTTGAAAATTGAAATGTTCCTCTTATCTTGCAGATTGCCGCTTTATTGAGAAGGAAGGGAAAAGAATACTTTAAGAAGAAATTCATACAAGAGACGGCCTTGTCTACCCTGTTCTTGACCACAAATGGATCTCTGTTTATTACATTCTTCTGTCTATGGCGGTAAGCATTCTCTTGTATATACTATCAGCTCACCTGGCCCAAAGGCTTTACTGATTATGGTTGTCAACACTTGTTCATTTTATAACACACACATAGTTTGTGTTTTGTTGTTTTGGTCTTTTCCCTGGTGACTTTCAGATGACAACATGAACGTACAGATCAAACTCAAAATTTGGTTGTTTTTTTTCCAGAGAGCGGCCCCGGTTTCACTTTCATTCTTTAACTAAGACTTTCTTTAGCTTAAATTTAACAATATTTTGTAATCTTTTCTTTGATATTACTAAGAAATGGTGTTGGCAAAACTATAAACAAATGTTTTAAGCTAGAAGTGATCTTCAAAATGACACCTTAAATTCCTAAACATTTTAAAAATTAACAAAATTATTAAGTTTTGAAATTTTCCCAGATTTAAGTTAAGAAAATCTTGGTTAAGGAATGATTGTTAAACTCTGGGCTGTAGACCTGATTCTTAGCAACAGCATTCAGTGATAAAGTTGTTGGTCAAAGTTTTTTGATGGACTAGGCTGCAGACATCTTCTGTCAGGCCTTTTAGTGTGTTTATATTTCAATTTTTCCTTATAAGTGCTAGAGTCAATGGAAACTGCCAACTGTTAAGTATCAATACTGTCATACAGTATAGCTGTATACAACACAATGTCAGTATAGGCAAACAACATTGACCTGTCTGCTTGACCTTTCATTAGGAATATTCATATATGAGGATCCACCCAATAAATGGGTAGTGCAAAGATCCATGTTAATACATACATAGTGCACAGGTTTACTCTATGAAGGGAGTATATCACGTGAAGCACACAAAATAAACACCTGTGCTCCCTATACATAGATGTACTTGCTCCGTGATAAATATTTAAATGAAAAGTCACGGGGACAGGTCAAAGTTGTTTACCTATACCAGGCTCAGCTATGTTATGTTTTTGTATGTCACTAATGTTTTTGTTTAATTAGACTATATTTATTGTATACTCTTGGTTTACTTTATTAGAAAGTTCTTAAAATTCCTGTCCAATGGCAATGTAGTTTATAGATCCTCCCACACTGCATAGTAACCACTGCTGTAGCTCAGTTGGTAGAGTGCTCCCTCCGTAAGTGAAAGGTTGAGGTGAACTCCCGACTTGGTCTGACCCAAGACTTGAAAAATGGGTAGTGACTGTTTTTCACAAAGCAATCAGCATTGTGAAATGACGTCGCGGTTCTTTGGGATGGGAACTTAAAATAAATGAGGTCTCATGTCACAGTAGACGTGGCACCATTAAAACTCTACTGTATAATGCCATCAGCCCAACATACAGGCAAAACTTCTGCACGATCACCTATAGCTGGCAATGTCTTGATATGAGAGAAATATTCTTGACTGGGATGACTCAACTCCAAACTGCATAGGTTATCAAGAGGTACATGTCTGAAACATTTTAAAACATGATATCTTGAATCTAGATTCAATTAAAACCTATTGTAAAACAATGTACCAGTAACTGTTCATTGAGAGGAAAGTTAAAGGGTTTGTGATGGAGAAGATGTGTAGAATTTCTTGTTAAAATTCTGTTTGATTTCAAATCAATTCATCAGATTCCTGTATGGAATTAGATTGTCGCTTCAGTAGTAAATGTATACAGATCTCTGTTTGGAATTAAATTGGCAGTTTCAGCAGTAAAAGTATACAACATACTTTGATTTAAATTGATTTTATATGGTCAATCAAAAAAGTTTTACTTTTCATTATCTCCAAAGTGCACTAGGCAAATTTCAATTTAATTTGTATTAAAGTGATTGCTTGTCTGTAATGATAAATTGTTTCTCTCTACAAACCATATATGATTGTAATCATGATGTATGCAATGTTTTCTATGAGTCAGAACAAGCAACAGACAAATTGCTTGAGTGAAACAGCATTTTAGCTGGTTAAAATTTTATTTTGCAACATTGCCTTAAAATTTCTTTTGAAAATTTTGACCAGCTCAAATGGTCCCAAGACATGATATATGACAATTATTTTATGTAATTCAGATGTTTTCTTATTTGATTATTAGTAGATCATCCAATCCAAATTATCATAAACTTACAACCAGCTTCAATGACTCTATTACTCAATGGTTTGTTCCTAATGTGGCTAGTTTTTGGTTCCATCTGTAATCTGATACTTCATACTTGGTTGAGTTGATAAAACTGTTCCTTTCCTCACTGATAAAATCAGTATGCACATGATTTTGATTGCTTACGTCCATGTCAGCCAATTTCAATGGAATTAACATAAAACAATGTTTGACCTTGTGGTGACTGGTCTGTACTTTGCATTCATGACCATCAGCTAGGCAAATATATGGTATGTATCATCAAAAGGAATTCAAAACTAGCCACATACACAGGTGTACCACATAAGCAGGTGCCCCTTCTTAACTATCCACCTGAGCAGGTGCCCCTTATTAACTTACCACTTTAGCAGGTATCTCTTATTAACCACTTGAGAAGGTGCCCCTTATTAACCTCTTGAGAAGGTGTCCCTTATTAACTAACCACATGAGCAGGTGCCCCTTCTAAACAAGAATCTATAACTAACCATATAGGTAGGTGCCCCTTATAACTAAACACATGAGCAAGTGCTCCTTATACACAGTAATCTATAACTAACCACATGAGCAGGTGTCCCTTATACACAGTAATCTGTAACTAACCACATGAGCAGGTGCCCCTTATACACAGTAATCTATAACTAACCATATGAGCAGGTGTCCCTTATACACAGTAATCTATAAATAACCACATGAGCAGGTGCCCCTTATACACAGTAATCTATAACTAACCATATGAGCAGGTGTCCCTTATACACAGTAATCTATAACTAACCACATGAGCAGGTGTCCCTTATACACAGTAATCTGTAACTAACCACATGAGCAAGTGCTCCTTATACACAGTAATCTATAACTAACCACATGAGCAGATGCCCCTTATATACAGTAATCTATAACTAACCACATGAGCAAGTGCTCCTTATACACAGTAATCTATAACTAACCATATGAGCAGGTGTCCCTTATACACAGTAATCTATAACTAACCACATGAGCAAGTGCTCCTTATACACAGTAATCTGTAACTAACCACATGAGCAAGTGCTCCTTATACACAGTAATCTATAACTAACCACATGAGCAGGTGCCCCATTATACACAGTAATCTATAACTAACCATATGAGCAGGTGTCCCTTATACACAGTAATCTATAACTAACCACATGAGCAGGTGTCCCTTATACACAGTAATCTATAACTAACCACATGAGCAGGTGTCCCTTATACACAGTAATCTGTAACTAACCACATGAGCAGGTGCCCCTTATACACAGTAATCTATAAATAACCATATGAGCAAGTGCTCCTTATACACAGTAATCTATAACTAACCACATGAGCAGGTGCCCCTTATACACAGTAATCTGTAACTAACCACATGAGCAGGTGCCCCTTATACACAGTAATCTATAACTAGCCACATGAGCAGATGCCCCTTATATACAGTAATCTGTAACTAACCACATGAGCAAGTGCTCCTTATACACAGTAATCTGTAACTAACCACATGAGCAGGTGTCCCTTATACACAGTAATCTGTAACTAACCACATGAGCAGGTGCCCCTTATACACAGTAATCTATAACTAACCACATGCGCAGGTGCCCCTTATACACAGTAATCTGTAACTAACCACATGAGCAGGTGCCCCTTATACACAGTAATCTGTAACCACATGAGCAGGTGCCCCTTATACACAGTAACCTATAACTAACCAAATGAGCAGGTACTCCTTATACACAGTAATCTGTAACCACATGAGCAGGTGTCCCTTATATACAGTAATCTGTAACTAACCAAATGAGCAGGTCTCCCTTATACACAGTAATCTATAACTAACCACATGAGCAGGTGTCCCTTATACACAGTAATCTGTATTAACCAAATGAGCAGGTGTCCCTTATACACAGTAATCTGTAACCACATGAGCAGGTGCCCCTTATACACAGTAATCTATAACTAACCACATGAGCAGGTGCCCCTTATACACAGTAATCTATAACTAACCACATGAGCAGGTGTCCCTTTTACACAGTAATCTGTAACTAACCAAATGTGCAGGTGCCCCTTATACACAGTAATCTATAACTAACCACATGAGCAGGTGTCCCTTATACACAGTAATCTATAACTAACCAAATGAGCAGGTGCCCCTTATACACAGTAATCTATAAATAACCACATGAGCAAGTGCTCCTTATACACATAATCTGTAACTAACCAAATGAGCAGGTGTCCCTTATACACAGTAATCTATAACTAACCACATGAGCAGGTGTCCCTTATACACAGTAATCTATAACTAACCACATGAGCAGGTGTCCCTTATACACAGTAATCTATAACTAACCACATGAGCAGGTGCCCCTTATATACAGTAATCTATAACTAACCACATGAGCAGGTGCCCCTTATACACAGTAATCTGTAACTAACCAAATGTGCAGGTGCCCCTTATACACAGTAATCTATAACTAACCACATGAGCAGGTGTCCCTTATACACAGTAATCTATAACTAACCACATGAGCAGGTGCCCCTTATACACAGTAATCTATAACTAACCATATGAGCAGGTGTCCCTTATACACAGTAATCTGTAACTAACCAAATGAGCAGGTGTCCCTTATACACAGTAATCTATAACTAACCACATCAGCAGGTGCCCAATTATACACAGTAATCTATAACTAACCACATGAGCAGGTGTCCCTTATACACAGTAATCTGTAACTAACCAAATGAGCAGGTGCCCCTTATACACAGTAATCTATAACTAACCACATGAGCAGGTGCCCCTTATACACAGTAATCTATAACTAACCACATGAGCAGGTGTCCCTTATACACAGTAATCTGTAACTAACCAAATGAGCAGGTGTCCCTTATACACAGTAATCTATAACTAACCACATGAGCAGGTGCCCCTTATAAACAGTAATCTATAACTAACCACATGAGCAGGTGCCCCTTATACACAATAATCTGTAACTAACCACATGAGCAGGTGTCCCTTATACACAGTAGTATGTAACTAACCAAATGACCAGGTGTCCCTATATACAGCATATTATAGACAAACACATGTAAATATTTTAGTTATTCCGTTGATCATATATGTTTTTTTGGCTTTTTAGCTCACCTGAGCCAAAGGCTCAAGTGAGCTTTTCTGATCACAATTTGTCCATTGTCTGTCGTCGTCGTCGTCGTCGTTGTCGTTGTCGTCGTCGTAAACTTTTCACATTTTCATCTTCTTCTCACGAACCACTGGGCAGATTTCAACGAGACTTGGTCAGATGCATGTCTTGGTCGGTGCAATTCAAATTTGTTCGTGGTGTTGCCATGGCTACCATAACTAGGTCAAGGTGACCTAGGGGTGCAAAAATCTTAAAAAATCTTCTTCTCCGAAAGTATTGATTAGAGAAAAAATCTGATGTGATATTTGGCTTCTCTAGGGTCTTTAGCCTATAGTTTGTTCATTTTGTGAAATTCGGACAAAAAATAGGTTACGCGTTTTTGCGTTTAATTTTGAAAAAATCGTAAAATAGCTTCAAATTGTTATAACTTGACTATTTGGCCAGATAATGACATGGGGTTTTCAGTTTTGACATCTTCTTGTTAGTATCTTCAAATTGAGGTCAAGGTCAATTGTGAAGGTCGTGACCTAATTTTTTTTACCTCTGATTATAATTATTATCTCGAAAACTATAAACTTTTTGTATAGGCATGTATATTAGAATGTTGTAGGTATTGATACAACAATCATTTTGGTGTATAGAAAAAGGTCATGGGTTCAAAGGTCAAGGTCACAGATGTAAAACAATACCAAAATGGTTACTTATCTCGAAAACTATAAACTTTTTGTATAGGCATTTATATTAGAATGTTGTAGGTATTGATACAACGATCATTTTGATATATAGAAAAAGGTCATGGGTTCAAAGGTCAAGGTCACAGATGCGAAACAATACGGAAATGTTTAATTATCTCGAAAACTATAAACTTTTTGTATAGGCATGTATATTAGAATGCTGTAGGTATTGATACAACGATCATTTTGATGTACAGAAAGAGGTCATGGGTTCAAAGGTCAAGGTCACAGATGCGAAACAATACGGAAATGTTTAATTATCTCGAAAACTATAAACTTTTTGTATAAGCATGTATATTAGAATGTTGTAGGTATTGATACAACGATCATTTTGATCAGGCCTTAGATAGAATTTTTAATTCCACTTGGCACAGTGCCTAGTTGAATAAGAAAACCACTCGGCACTTGGAAATTTAACTCGGCACAGTCACCACAAGTGTAGAAGACAATATTGTGACATACGTGCAAGATTTAATTTTTCGTAAATTGATTATGTACCAGTATTAGAAATAAAAATAACAAAAATACAATTCTGTTGTTTTTTCTCTTTTATTTGTTATGGTATGAACTATTTGTTCATTACTGAATCAGCATCTGTTTCTTCTACACTTTCATTACCGGTAAAAGGTTCCAACACTGCATTCAGATCTAGCTGAGGTAGATCAGGTAGGTCATCTGGATCCTGAATGTCTGGATCAGGCTCTGCATTTGCAGCTACTTGAGATGTACTTGTACTACTTTGACTTACAATGTACCTTTTAGTTTTTACATCTGTTAACCAAGTTTCGATTGACAATGAAGGGTCAAATTCCTCAAGTGATACTTCCATATTAGCAATTCGCATTAAGTCAGAAAGTGTGGACTGTTTCAGTGAGCTTCTGAAGCTTGTCTTAATACGTTTCATTGCAGAAAAGCTTCTTTCACATTTAGCTGTACTTGGTGAGACAGCAAACATTATTTCAACAAGCAACAGCACTGCTGTTAAATCTGCAGGCCTTGCCTGTAAGAAGGAAGTATAAATGTCAAAAGGTGTCATATCTCTCTGCCTATTTAGTCTGACCTTGAGTTCTAACCACTGATCAGGGATTGCACCCTGCTCGGCTTCTGAGAGTAAAGGTCTAAAGAAATCTACAAGATCTGTAATCTCCTCAATACCAAACTTTGACAGTGTTGGAAATTTAGGCCACTCAACATGATTGAACACTTTAAACAAACTTATAGGTGGAGATTCTAGTGCCTTAAACCTTTTATCAATATAGCTCAGAGTACTGTCAATAAAACTATTGAACAAAGTGTCAAAGTGCATGGTTGATTTCGTAATTTTCACTTTCTGTGAGTTAGTTTTGCCACACATAAGTTCTGAATTGCACAGATTGGATGTTAATTTTGTGGTAAATTCTCCATTACCATCTTTCAATTCCAAAAGCTTTAGCAAACAAACCTCAAGTTTAACAGACACATCACTTATAAACAAATGGTCATTTTGGAACTGTTTACTAATATCAGATAAAACTTTGGTAACATCAATCATAAAGTGGAGGAACCGAACAAATCTTTCAGAACACAATTCCTTTACAATGCCCTTAGCTTTTGCCCGATCTTCACCTTTCCCAATACTAGCAGAATGATTAAAATGATAAACAACAGTCGGAAAACTTTTTTCTAGTGCAACCAAAGCTCTATGTCGACTAGCAACCCATCTTGTCTTTTGTAACCCTGTCTGTGTGATACTAGCTTCTTCAAGAACTGATGCTATTTCAACAAGTTCCCTTCTGCGTTTTGGGGAATAATAATAAAACTTATACACCTGCTGAACAGTAGATTGAAAAGTGGACAAATAAGAAATCCCCTTAACAGCATCGAGAACTGCTAACTCTAAATTATGAGCAACGCAGTGTATTATGATTAAACCTCTACCTAACCTTTCCTTTATTTTACTACTTACACCGCTTTTACTTCCCATCATTACTGAAGCTCCATCAAAATTACACCCAACAATTTTAGAATCAACTTTTTCCCTAGTCAAA
Source organism: Anadara kagoshimensis (assembly GCA_021292105.1). Taxonomy (NCBI): domain Eukaryota; kingdom Metazoa; phylum Mollusca; class Bivalvia; order Arcoida; family Arcidae; genus Anadara; species Anadara kagoshimensis. The sequence goes on along the minus strand of CM037865.1, from coordinate 69,876,800 downwards.
CCAACATTCTCTAAACCTGTATCTATACCTTTTAAAACACCATCAGAATTTGCAGAAGAAAGAGGAACAATATCAACAAACTGTGTCTTAGGTAGGCCATCCTCTCCAACAAAACGAACATATACAGTTTCTTGCTCAATAACAGCTGAATCAGTAGAACCATCTGCTAACACAGAAATGAACCTAGCCTTATTAACCAAATCATTGGAAACTTTGGATTTTTCTGTAGTGGCAATAGATTTAATCATATTTATACAACCATCAACATTTTGGTACATTGTCCCAAGATCAACTCCATTTTTAACTTGTAAATGACAGAGATTTTTAAATTTAGAAAAAGACACATTTTCTTTGGCTATATAAAATGCAGTATTAAACAGTGCAGATGTCCTACGTTTTGCGGTTTCATCTAAATTTTTAGACATTTCTACTAATAATTTATCAAGAGGGGCCGTTATTTTATTTTCAACATTCCATTTGCCTTCACATGCCATGTGTTTCGCTGACTTTCTATGAAAAACGAGACTTTCTTCTCTGAAATTACCGCCAGAGCCTGTACCAATAAATAATGTTGATTTTTGGTCCGCAATTAGTGGGTATTTACGACAGTATAAACAAAACATTGTGTCACTATTCTCATCATAATCTACCCAAGGGAATTTCTTTTTCCATTCAGGATTAAATTTTCTGACTTTCTTTTTAGGCTTATCATGAACTTCGGACTTTTTGCTTTCAGTTGCCGGCAACTTTCGTTTTGAAGCGGGTTTAGACATACTTCCACCTGCAACTTGTTCGTGGTCATCGTCAGGATCAACGGGAGTCTGATCGGTGTTTTCTTCTTTATCGGTTTCTTTCTTTGACTTTAGAAACTCAAAGTCAAACAAAACAGCTTGTTTACGCTTCTTTGACATGTTTTACAGACATTTATAAACACTCGGAACATCGGTTGGATTTTACGTTACGCTAAGTGACTTCCGAATGCGAAACGGTTTTCACATATGATGCAAACGTTCAAATGATTTTGTTGATTCACGCTTGTAACAGAACGGCAAGATTTTTTTACAATGGGACCCGGATCGTTAAAATTGACCTCCTTATACACGATTTTCCCGACCTACACTAAATTGTCTGTTGTTTATTAATTGTAATAAGCCCATGATGTATATGTCTGATAAATTTAACTCGGCACCGTGACGAGTGCAATAACAACTTCACTCGTCCCAGTACATATTTCACTCGTCAGGACGAGTGGACGAGTGAATAATCGAAGCCCTGTTTGATGTATAGAAAAAGGTCATGGGTTCAAAGGTCAAGGTCACAGATGCGAGACAATACCGAAATGGTTAATTATCTCGAAAACTATAAACTTTTTGTATAGGCATGTATATTAGAATGTTGTAGGTATTGATACAACAATCATTTTGATGTATAGAAAAAGGTCATGGGTTCAAAGGTCAAGGTCACAGATGAGAATCAATACCGAAATAGTTAATTATCTCGAAAACTATAAACTTTTTGTATAGGCATGTATATTAGAATGTTGTAGGTATTGATACAATGATCATTTTGACGTATAGAAAAAGGTCATGGGTTCAAAGGTCAAGGTCACAGATGCGAAAACAATACTGAAATGGTTAATTATCTTGAAAACTATAAAAGTTTTGTATAGGCATGTATATTAGAATGTTGTAGGTATTGATGCAATGATCATTTTGATATAAAGAAAAAATTCATTGGGGTTTAGTATTTATGTTTTCTTTAAATCTATCAGCTAGCCATTAGTTATCAGGTGAGCGTATAAGGCCCACGGGCCTCTTGTTAATTATTGTTATTTATTATTTTATATTTTGCAAAACTCTTATGTAATACATCATTTAACTTTAATGGCAAGTTGCAAATTATTCACTACTTTTAATTTAACATATCATAAATGCATACACAATGAAAGTGTTAAACTGCATTTTATTTTGGCATTGTATAGGGTGATTAATGGAGAGATACCTATAAAGTTATAAAATATAGACTTTCAGACTTCAAAAGTAAGGTTACGAAATTATCAAGAGGCATTGTAAGGTTTTACCTTATTACATTTGAATACATGTATTTGGGAATTGCAAAAATAAAATGAATGAAGTGACTATTGGACAATTTTTGCATTCCTTTTATTTTTCACTAAATTCTTGAGAGAAAAAAAAGGTTTTAAAATACAATTTTCACAATATTTTACCTTGTTACAGTTCATTTCCATTTTGCACTGACTGACCATCAAATAAGAATGCAAAAATGGACATATGTGAATAATTTAAAATATGATTCTTATGAAAATTAACTGATGCCAAAATTTCTGATTTTCAATAATTAGAGGTGGGCTAAATTGTGGGTTTAGTATGCAATATTACATGTATTTATTCATAATGTAAATGTTTTATAACTTAAGTAATATAAATGTTTAAATACTTTTCTCTGAAAGCATTTGGAAATTTGTAGTTTTGTAATGAAAAATTATTTTTCATAATGAAAATGTCACAGCATTTTGGATTTAAGCTTGAAAACACTATCCATTTAATGATTTGGAAATTAAAAAATTAAAAATAGAGATATTACTTGTGCATGAGTTAGATTCTAAGTACATGTACTACATTTTAAGTTCATCTTTAGGATTTTGAATGTTGAATTTCGTTTAATTCAAATTAATTGTTCTTAATTTTTCAATTAACATTTTCTTATTGTATTAAAATATTAGTAAAATTTTAATTTAAAATTAAAAAATGCATAATTTAATTAAATGATATATAATTAAATGAAATGATATATAATTGAATGATAAAATGTAAGAAATATAATCAAGATCTCTTTCTCTTGCTTTCTTTGATTTGAAGTACTGGTAAATACATTTTTATTTTGTTTGATTTAGTTCTGTTTTATTCATTGATAATCTTATAAATATATTTTCATAGAAATACAGTTTAATTCATACAATTATCATTTTATTTTTTTATTATTCAGTTTTAAGGAAAATAATTTTATCATGGAATTGAATCATGAATTATTTGTATGATGCAGAAATGTTTGTAACGGAAATGATAGAATAAATATAGTGACTTATTGAATTATCAAAATTTTACTTTCTTATCTGATACATGTTAAGATTCCTCATTTTCATTATTTGAGAAAATTTGAATTGTCAATAATATATTTCCTTTTTTTTAGTTTTCCACAAAATGGATTTTGACATCCAGATCATTCAAGTTCTTGATTACTAAATGTCTATGTTGTATTTCACAAAAAAATTAAATTGTTAAAATTAATATGCATATCTGAAAAACAATCTTATTCTGAGAAAAATATTAGAACTTTAGATTGTAATTGAAATTATAATTTTATAGCTTTAATTCGTTATATTGGCAATTCTTAAATTATTGAAAACTAAAAATTAACCTCAAATTAGCAATACAAGACAAAGCAATTTGGAATTATCATATTAATGTGTTAACACTGTTGATAATGTTTAAGTATTAGATAAATATGTAAAACACGTAAATTAAAATAAGAACATTTTGTTTTCACTTGGTTATAAAAATATAATATAGTTGTTATCATTATTTTAATGAGCTTTTTGCTGCTTTGGTGAGAAAACTGCTTGCAGCAAGCCATAAGTCAAAATAAATTTCATCCTTTTATCAAAAAATTTTTTATAATCAATTGAAAAATGTCAGCCGTAACAATTATAGGAAAATAAAGTTTTCAATATCTGATCACTTTAATTTACAGCTAGCTTTTGGAATCCTCCTCTGGTGATTTTTTTTCTCTCCCAAGATAGAAATCACCTGTATTAGTGTTTAATCATTGTGTGTTGTGATGATGCCAACTTAGGAACATTGCCTCTGAGCAAATTTTTGTTTTTACATTTTATATTAATAGTAATCTGATAAATAGATTTTCAAACAAAACTAACAGTAATTAGCAGAGGAGGTGATCGTGGATTATAAAAGCTGATTCTATAAGATATAAAATATTGTCTACATAGCTTTAGGCCCACATATATATATGTATTGTCATGTATTGATGATTACCATCATCATACGGAGCTCTCCACTAATTGCTACGCATAGTAATATCAGAAGTCAGACTGCCGATATGTGGTGGCGGAGAGAGATTCCGTCGCTGAAATAATGTTTGGCTTGAAGCTAGGTTTGATGTAGGATGATCTTACTGCAGTAATTAGCTATTTTTCTTTCATCAGATTTTTTTTCTTTTGATGTCCATTTTCATTTTGTCTAGGATTAGGAAAATAACAGTTTAAAAATTCCTAATAAACAAAACCACTGTATGTTTGATGTAAGTGTTTTCTATATCTAGCTCTGATAGAAAAAAATCACAGCACTAATGAATTACAAAAAAAAAATGTTAAAGGTTTAATGAATTAAAAGAAATTGAAAATAGCTTTTTTAAAATTGAAGGAATTAATAAAATTGAAAAAAAGCCTGAATATTTTTTAATTATAATTTTATTTATTTATTTTTTTCCAAAACTGATTTTATGATTGAATATTGTTATTAATATTGTTGAAAATTTTGTTAGTAGATATTTTTTTTTATTCTCTTTGAGCATTGAACCATTTGATCTTGTGACATTTCTAAATCAAGGCAAATTAGACAATGCAGTTGGTCATGCATTGACTTATCTCATAGTTTTTTCGTGTTTCTTAATGAATTTTTATCTCTGAACATATGGTCAAACAGAAATTAAGAATTTTAATAATTTTATCCTGATAAATACTATGTGTTTGGCCAACACTTAATGAATTATTCACACTTTTCCATTCTTTTATAAAAAATTTCATGTACAGAAAATTCTAAAAAGTGTTTATGAATTCTCAGGATGCAATTTTACTTTTTTCTTGCACTTTTTAATTGACAGAGAACTTGTCAAATTTCAAAATGTGACACTTTTGAGGAAAATTATCTTGATTTTGGTTTTTAGAGTTACTATCAGACTTTTTATCAGAATCTGAGAATTACCCATGAGAGAAATAGAAACCACAGATTGCATTGAAGTGTGAATTGTTGTATGATAAGATACCAGCATTGTGTGGAATATGATAGTTAGTGAACATAAAAGAATAAGTGTCAAAATCACAATCGCTGCAAATGTTTTTATCATTAAAATTATATTGTTTTCACAAAATAAAATTATGTTACCAGTACTGCATGTTTATTGTTAGTACTTCCTAAACTTCTGAATAAAATTAAAAACTGGAAATGTGTACAAGTCATGTATTTTCCATTTTTATTGTAAAGCCATTACCAGCACTCAATGACCAAGTAGGATTTCTCTTTTAAAATTTTGCTTGTATTTACTGTATTTTATTTTAACCAAATTTTCAATATTCCTCAATTTTTCAAACTTTCAACTTGTGTATATTTGTTACTTAAAACAAATTGTCGCTAAAATTCATTAAGAGGAAAGACCAAAAAATTCTTAAGATAGTGGCCAATAAAAGTCTCACCAGAAACACATTGTTAAAAGGTGTTGTGATCCAAAAGTTAAAGACGTCTAGCCTCCAATTTGTAGCTGTGCCAATGTCTGTAATATGTGTTCCATGATAAATTCATATGTTAAGTTTTGCTTTTACTTTGGTAGAAAAAAGTTTAAAAAAGCTGTAAGCAAAATAATTGCATCCATGTTGGCATGGCAACAACACCCATGATAATGACAACCAAAATGACTGCTCTATGTTACCATTTCAGATAAGAATGCACATGCAAAAGGATTTCTGACTTTCGCCTATAGCTGGTGACATTTCAATATAAGTGAAATTTTTGACTGGGTCGTTAAACACCATTACTCAACTCTTTCAGATGAGGCAAAAAAAAAAAGTTTTACCATTATTTTTATAAAATCATTCAGATAAAAAAAATTTCTTTTTATCAAATCAATAGTTCTTCATTTATTATAGTATTATATTTTCAAAAAATTATACACAGTTCATGCATATTTCAAAGATGTTTCTCTAATATATATCTTTCCATTTACAGTAAAACTTCATTATAATGCCCCTTAATAGCTTTGTAATCTTACTTATCACCATAGTATTTTCAAGTCCAAAAATCTATTTTATTTATAATTTTCATTATAAACTCTCTTACTTTATAATGCCAAAGTTTGGCAGAACAAATAATGGCAATGAATCAAGGTTTTACCATGCTAGTCATACCAGGTATTTCAAATAATTGGAACATTGAAATGCTGAGGAGGAAAAATAATTTGTTGGTAACATGTTAAAATTAGAAATAATTTAAATACTTACATGGAAAATTAAATTCTTGTAGTGTCTTGTTTAGAAGGCAGAATTTGTCAAAACATAAGTTTTTACCTATGTTTTATGTAAAACAAATTGAACACGCATAGGTCAAAATTGAAAAGCAAAATCTTTGAAAATCAACAAATTTAGTTAAATTTGTGAACTAAATGATATAATAATGGAGGAATGGAAGTTTTAAATCTGCTTTGTTTTTTAAATCAGTAAAACCTGCCTGTTTGACCACTTAATTTTTAAAGGGAATGAAATTTGTATCCCATTTCTTCTTTTCTGTATTATTTAAACTGTATATAACAAAGATAACCTGCTCATAAAGATAATTTAAATTGTTATTTGTGTGGCCTTTATAGGCAGATTTTTCTGTTGGTAAAGTTTTCAAGTTCTAAATGAAATGAACAACATACATTATAGTTTAAATATATTAGCATAAGCACAATATTGGACATTCAATCGGGGTTTCAAGCATCATCCTAATATGTTTCATTGCACTGATTAGTGCAGAATCAGTTTGGGATCCAGAGGTTCAAGTATCACCCTAATACTTACTATTTTGTCATTTGGTGCTATTCAGCTTTTGATTTAAGTATTATCCCTTAATTTCTATCATTTAGTTTTGGGCATCTATAGGATCTGATAATGTCAAAATGTGAAAGCCAGTTAAGAACTTAATTCATGGCATGTCACATGTGAAAGGGAGCTAGGGCAGACATTACTGCATTTATTTTTTGTTTTATAATTTATTTTGTATATGTATATATTGGTAACCATTATTGAATTCAATATTTGTAAACCTTTTTATTCACATGTAGATTTTTGTTGTAGAGACGATGATGTTACACATATATAACTGTTTTTCTCCAGATATAAAACATTTATAGATGGACATATTATTTGTTTTGTCTTTCAGAAAGATAACAGGGTTTTATTTTTATCTTAACGCCATGCTTTGTGGAATTCCAGCATGTGCTTTGGCACTGAGTGTAGAGAGAAAAGACAGGTATTACGTTGTAGCCATTAAAATCAGTTCTTTACATAGAAGTGTTTATGTTACGCACTCGTCCATTACTGTCACAACGAGAAGTATGGCTACCAAACTGATCAAAGATTCATGGGAAATATGCTTATACCAAAATAAATTTATTGTTTTCATCAGTCGTCTTGGATACAGGCTGATTAGAGAACAATGAACATAAAGTACATAAGTTAGATTTTCCTTCTTCTCTTTATAATGACCAGTTGTACAAGAAATTTGGCAGAGATAGAATATTTTTGGAGGAAGTGTTGCTGTATTTGGCGCCAGATAAAGCATATGGGTGTTCCCACAGTGACATATCTTTGTGTCAATCTTGATTAAGTTTGGTATAGCTATATTAACTTGATGTAACACAGGCAGGCAGGGAGAGATTGTTGTAAATCTGCAATATAAACACCAAAATCACATCCACTTGAAATGAAAAATATGTACTTATTTATAAAATCTCCAGTTTTATCTTAAAATTTGAAAATTTATTTTGACACAAGTTAAAGGGAAATGCTTCTGAAGTCAGGATAAATTTGGAATTTATTTCTTCTTTTCTCTTTTTTTCTTTTTTATCGTTTGGAACACATATCTATTAAAATGAAAATTCTGTACTCATTCATAACTTGATTTTTACTCTGCAAAAAATACATGACATCATAACTTATTCCAAAAACATTTTATGTTTTGTATTAAACAGATGGTTTTAGTGATTTTAATTTTTATAGAGCAGGTTTGCAACAATGTCTCCAAATGGAATAGCTTAAACCCTTTATATAACCACTTATTTTTAAACCATTTACAAATTTTAACAAATCCTTTCATTTATTTTTGTCTTTTTTTTTTCTTTCAAATCTACCTACACCAGGAAGCTACTGGGACATTTATTTTACATCTCTACTGCTTTCCTGCCTGCAGCTATGGCCTCCTATTGTGCTATACTTGTTGAAAGGAAGTCCAGGTATTGACCAATTATATCACATCTCTGTCAACTAGCCAGTCCAGGTTTGAGCCAATCAAATCTTTGTTTACATGTCATCTCCATAGATGAGCCAATTAAATCTATGTTTACATGTCATTTCTAAAAATCAGCCAATCAAATTATTTACTTGTCATTTCAATAAAAAAGCCAATCAGATTTTTTTTCAAACAATTTTCAATTTTATAATTGAGATTCAGTAGGTGACTTTTCAGAACAGAGAAAGAAAAGGGTTCTTAAAAATGATAAGATCAGAATTGTACAAATAATTACATAATCAAAGTAAGCTTCCTATCAGTGGTTTTATTGGAGCTGTTCATCTAGTCTGTTATTTTGAAATATTAATTGCATAATCCATGTGCATTATATAGCTAGAAACAGTACAATAGACCCTTAGCATCTACCGGTACATATAATATTTGCACATATAAATATTTGGTCTGTGGTATAAATATGTTCTTCACTTTATCTTTCCCATCACATTACACCACACACACATATACACATACCAAATGCACAAACATGTCAAACATTTGATAAAGATGATTTAAACATCTTAATGCTTTACTTAGGTCTTGTGTTCAAATTAATTAAAGCTGTTTTCTATTACAAATTCTCTTTTATATTTAGTAATTTCATTTGAGTTGTAATGGTCTCAGTGGCCAATTGGTCATACTTGTCAGCAGAGGGATCAGAACATCTTTCACTGCCACTTGGGCAGATCCTAGTACAAGAGTTTGTCAGTTTACTCTGATTCAGGCCAGTGATTTTCTCCTGGTACCCAGGTTTCCTTGACCATCCTAGAATGAAGTGAAAGATTTAAAGCAACATTACTATACTACTCATCAGGGCTTTTCATTTTGTCCTGGGACCAAAACAATACTGCCTTGTCATTGGACCAGAAAGTGGTGCCAAACTTTCGCAATATCCTTCATAATAATTTAGTTTTGATTTATTATTTAATATTATAATCAATGCAAAAAGGTTCTGTATTAAGACACTGATGTTTAAGAGGATTATTTGCTGATTTGCTATTTTTATAGGAATCCATCTTTGATTTAGGTTTAAAATGATGACATCATTATTCAATATAAATACATGACATTTTGAAAGTTGTTTGATATAAATATTCATTATTGTTAAAGTACTACCGGTAGTCTACATCTGAAAAAAAAGTTTATATCATTTCAGTAAAAAGTTCACAGCTGAATAACATATATTGGTTCATGAATACATGCACATGGCAAAAGTCATGTACATATTTTGTCAAAATTTTTAAAAATCAATCAGTGACTTAGTTAATATTCATGTGCTTGATTTTAAGCTGCCTCTACCATTAAATTGTACAAATTCTGATGAAATAAATCCATCCCAATTCTTTTTCCTCATTACATCAGTTAAAACATCTCTAGGGGATACCTAATTCTAGGGAAAATGTATTGTCTGAAAAAATACTGTATATGACAAAAAAAAACAACTTTGGAATGACTTACTTTGTAATCAGCATCTTTACATATATATATTAAAGAAGCATGTTATATAGCACTGTAGCATGCATTTATATTTATAGTTAAATTTTCCTTACAATTATCTCTAATTTTATCCAAACATTTGTCAGATTAATTTAGAATCGGGGGTTTCAAAATTTTGAAGTTAACTTTCCTTTTCACTTGCTGATTTTAGAAATGTCCCTATAAGGGTGTGTAGAAATTATAAAAAAATTGTGTGGTTGGGATACAAAATCTCACTGAAATACATATTTAAAAAGTAAAAAGATAGAGCATTTTGTTATTAGAAATTTAGTGTGCACGAGATTACAAAAAACTCTTGTTTCAAGATCTGTCCTGAAATCATATGTTTTACTGATTGTTTTTGCTTTTCATTGTTTTTTATTTTGTTACCTTTTTAGATAGTTGAGAATATTTTTGCTAATATTAACAGATTGTTTTTGTTTTCATAATTATTTTTGTAATTCACTATTTATGACAGACAAAATGTACATAATATTAGGATCAAGATAATTGCAATAGCATAATGAAATGTCCTATTACTGTTAGGAATAGACTGGAATAATAATTTATATTCATTCATTAAGAAATTTGTACCTGAAACATGAATTTTATGTGGCAATATTGAATTAGCCTAAAAAGAGGAAACAAACAAAAAACGAAATAAGGCCTTGTTTGCATCTATCAAATGTACATATTAGCATCAAGATAAATGAATTGTTCTATTACTGTTTGAAATAACAATATATATTCATTAAGAAATTTGTACCTAAAACATGAATTTTAAGTGGCAATATTCAATAAGCCCAACAAGAGGAATGAATATTAAATAAGACATTGTTTACATTCATCAAATTCTTGGAGTTTAGTAATCAGTTATCAAAGTTCTGTATCCAATATACTTTGACTCTAGGTACTTTTGAAAGACAACAGTCAGACTTAATTTACAACCAAAAAGTCCAAGTAATTTATATTTGGGAACTTAAAAATTACTATAGTACTTTTTTGATTGATGAATAAATATTAATACATTTATTGAAAGTTTAATATTGAAACAAAAACATTAAATGTTTGGACTTAGATTGATCATATTGACTTGAGATTTATGTACATTTGTGATCCAAAATACTAGTAGCTTATAATATTTTTGTTGTCAATCTGGAGCATTGAAAGTCTTGTAAAATATGCTGAGAAATTTCTCTACAGTTTCTACTAATTAGAAGTATTTAAAAAATTCGGTGTGAGTTCCACAGGGATTTAAATTCCCCAGGTCTGAGGTCCAGGAACTTTTGTTTTTACATCGAGACACTTGATATTTAAATTGTAAAAGTCCAATTGACCTGCATTTTTCAGGATAATTCTGCTTTTTCTTTATGATAATATTATGGCCTTTTATGTTGATATTGGACTTTCAAAACTTTTTTGTGGGACGTGCCAAAAGTAAAGCGAAAGGTCTTGAACTTTCCGTTATAAAACATATTTTAGAACCAGTGATTTCAACAAAGTGATGGATTTCAGTCAGCTACATATTGAATACTACAGTATTGTGAAAACTAAAACAACAATGGGTAACACACATACCGGTATGTGGCTTTCAATTCCACACCAGAATATACTGACAGTTCATGTTTTTACTGTTTTAATTGACAGCAGCTTGAAAAAAAAATCAAAATTTTCAATTAGTTGATGTCTCGATGATTTCAAACTTTTGTGGCATAATTACATGTTACTCCAGAGTTAATTTTACAAAAGAGACTATTGAAAAAGCACCCAATCCTTCCCAAAGGTTACCAATCTTTGACTGGCTGTTATTGGAACATTGCTGACAATGTTTAATTAAGAGATCCCACATCCATTTCATGGATTTATAACTAACTGACAGTCAATTAATAACATTTTGTTTATCTGGTGACTCACCATATGGTACATATAACTGTTTTGTAATAGTGTTTAGTTTACAGAACTTTTTAAAATTTAATAGAATTGGAATTTTTGGCATTTGTGATATTTATTCATAATGCAATTACACATTATAGCAAGTTTCAGAATAGTATTCATTTTGAAAAGGCATATTTAAATACATCTAGTGAAAGTAGAACAATTTTAAAAATCAAAATAAAGAAAGGATTTTAAAATAAATTGAAGCTGAATAAAACATGCATCTTATTAATACATCATAATCTTTTAGCTACAATATGATGTCAAAGTTTGCACTTATACCTGTTGTCAAAAAAGTTTTGAACAGCACTATTAAAAATGTGATTTAAAACAAAATAACTATTAAAGTAAATTTACCAATTACTGAGTTAACTTGAAGAAACATAATTTCATATTTATATATATATATATAGAAAAAAATATGGGAAATTCTGACAAAAAGTTCATTTAGTGACAAATATTGTTGACTTTTCTTTACAATTTAATTCACTATTAAGATAACATTTGATATCCAAACACTTAATGAACTTCTTCCAAGGCGAGGGGATTATTCTGAAATGTGTCATAAGTTAGGTGTTATTGTATGATGTTCGACAGTTTTCTTTAAATTCACAATTTTCTTCAAATTTCAAATTAAAAAAGTTTGAAATTTCAATCCTGTCATTTAAGTGACTTCACTTAATAAACTGTAAAATTAGTACACCAAGCAATTAAATTTTCATTAAAAGTTGTCAGATGTTTTCAAATAAAAATAGTTTTTTATTATATTAGAATAAGAATAGTCTTTCTAAAAAATTCCTGTACATAATACCATCATTGATAGAAAAAATTGGGTAATTTGTTACCCAAATGAAATGTCAATTTAAAAATTGATTAAAGAATTTTTGAATATCTGAGGTATTTGTTGATTTATTTTTAATTTCAACTTCAATTTAAGTAAAATTCCTTATGCTTTTAAGTTGTAATATTAAGTCTTAATTAAACAAACATCTTTTATTTCAAATTAATCAAAAAAGATTAATTTTTATAGAGTTCTCAGAAAAAATAAAAGGAAAAAAGTTTATTTGTGCATTTGATTGCAGATGTTCATCATTTTTGCATTTACTGAGCACTAGGTTTGAATTTCTTAAGATTATTTCAGTATCCAGGACTCTGTGATCCTCTTCTGAAAGGTGCCAACACCCTTGAAATTGTGAAAATACACACCATAATGGCCAAAATTGTGAAAAAGAATAAGTGATAGAAAACTTCAAATTACTGTTTTCAAACATAGAAAACTTCAAATTACTGTTTTCAAAGATAGAAAACTTCAAATTACTGTTTTCAAAGATAGAAAACTTCAAATTACTGTTTTCAAAGGAAATCAAAATTTCCAAAATTAAGAAAATTGGCAAAGTGATTGTTAAAAAACATAAGATTTTTTGTTTTGTGAATGAGGCAGAGTATCGGACCCAAAAATGACCCAGCAAGATCTGTAGTATCTATCTTCCATATGTTACGATTTAGGAAAATTTGAAGTTTGTTTATTCCAAATTAGCCAGTAATCCATAAATACTGCAAGTCTAACAATAATAAATTAAAGGAGATTGTCATTTACCATGCTGAAGTTTTGTGCAAGTTTTATGTTCATTATTTTATCAGCATTTTAGTTTTAAAAAATTTCTCTGATAAGAGACTGTTAATGGCTATTATATCCTTTATGCTAATCATAATTATCAAACCATTTTGTAATACCAGTAACCACACATATCAGTTTTAATGTAAAAGCTTCAGACATATTAGTGTTAATGTGTTAAAATATATTGATTTTCATAAAAGCTCAAAATTTGTGGCTGGCTATTTTCAAATGCATACCAGAAATATTACTGATTCCACCAATTCCTGGTAATGATTTTCTTATCAACATTGTTTAGGTGACAAATACAAGGGTACCATTGGTTAGAAATAGCTGTAAACAGTTTTAATTGGTTGTTTCAAAATCTTTTAATTTTATTCTTTTTTATGTGTTAGGCACCTTAAATTTTAGACATTATGAACAATGATTAATACTCCCAACAAGCAAAAGGCTATGATATGGTGTAGGTTATGATGATTTAAATATTCATTGGCTATGGTTCTTGTAACTTAGTAAAGATTTTTTACTGTATATGCATCTTTTAATTTTGTTTGATTTGAAGTTCAGTTTATAAAGAAAAAATCAGAATAAATAAAAAGTCACATGCAAAAAACACCAAGAAAATAGGAAATATAATTACAAACACAAAAACAATGTATGTATTAGAGGTTGGACACAATGCAGATATGCCACAATGGGATTTGGGAAGCGTCCTTTTGTGCCAATTACAAAATTTTAGAGGTATCATTCCCACCACTAATTTAAATTTTAGTGTTATAATTCCACCACAATCTGGAGGTCTTTTGTGCCAGTCTACTTGCACAGGAAATTCATGTTATAAATGTTAATAGGTTAGTGTTTCAAATACGTATTGTGAGTATATGTTCTCTGTTCAAAATAAATAATTGCAAAACAAAAAAGACAATACATTTGTAATAAGTATAGTCACATGATAGAGTTTCATGTAGATTAATAAACATGTACTCACTCGAATGAAATATAATAAAGGAAAACCATTAACCGTAATTGTAGAACACTAGTTTGGCCAAGCATTTGTCAAAAACTGGTGCAATATGGTGTACTCTCAATACTGTGAGACAGATTAGTACCAAAATAGCGCAAATACCAGTTTGGTTCATGTTTAGTTGTTTGTTTCATGTTTAGTTGTTTGGTTCATGTTTTGTTGATTGTTTTATGTTTAGTTGTTTGTTTCATGTTTTGTTGTTTGATTCATGTTTTGTTGTTTGTTTCATGTTTTGTTTGATTGTTCTTTTATGTTTTGTTGTAGCGATAGATTTCTGTTTTCCATTTTAAGAACAATCCATATTAATGTTCCATCCTCCTGTCTGATATAAGCCTACTGTTCCAGATTAATTTGTAACTAGATTTCTTGGATCGTTCCAGCGTTTGCAATTTTACATTCGGTTTTTACAACTTAGCTAAGAAATTAGTGTATTGTGTATAATTATTATAAAATTGATGCCATTATTGTTGTTTAGTAGTCGTATTTACGGTTTAATGTTTTGTAAGTCTGGGATAATTCCATATTATCTGTCTTCCTGATCTAGTTTGATTATTGTTGGTCTTTGACATTAAAATATAACTTAGCAGTAATATTCTTATCAAGCATGCATACATTTTAATGGTACGGATGTTGGGTTCTTGTTAATTACGGAGTTGACGAGGCCTGTGCCTAATGAAGCATAAAATGATAAGCAGTCACGCAATTTCAATACCAGCTGGGAAATTTGTTTAATTAATAAAATATTGATATTTTGGCAGTAATAATGACATTTTATGTCGCATACATTTTACAGACACTATTTTTATTATTATGAATTTTTTATCATTGAATTTTTTTAAATGATTGGTTAAATTATGAATGAAAACTGTTATTTTCAACCAAAGCTCAATATAAATTAAAATGTACTTTCAGAAGATATCATAAAAATTGCAAAAATCTTGTTGTATTGTCTGAGTATTTAAAGAGAATTTATTTTGGAAATGTCCCTACCCTACTGCCAAAAACCTAATATGATTTGTAAGCCATAAATTTATCAGCTTTAAAAAACAAGAAAAGAATGCACATGATTTCTTGAAATATGAAGTAGCTATAATTTCATCTTTCATCAGATCTGAAGTTATTGATCACATGCACAGATGTAAAACAACAGACTGTGACAACAATTTACAGTTGAGTAAGCAGAAAAAAACAAAAAGAAAAACCTTTACAGTTAGCTGAACAGCCCACTTAAAATTTTATAAGGCATATCTATGTATTCTTAATTTATTATATAAAGCTGATATTTCTCATTGCTGGTGGTGACATCTCAATATAAGTTAAATATTCTTGACTGGTATGTTAAACACCATTACTCAACTCAACTCAAATTGCTGGTAAATTTTGTTCCTCTTATTGCATAATTTTTAAATTAACAAAAATTATTTATTTAAGATTGATAAAATACCATAGAAATGGTTCATTTATCTGAACGTCCATATTGAGTCAAGATCTTATACATAACGGAATATTCATGGTAGAATAAAAGAATCTATCACAACTTGTGGTGCCAGATAGGAAAATCTAAACCTGAGTTCTAATATATTTGGTCCAGAACAAGGCTTGCCGAGTTCTGGACCAAATATATTAGAACGAGGGTTGAGATTTCCTTATCTGGCACTACAAGTAGTGATTGATTCTATTTCTTGCACCAGAAAGTACTATATTCAATTTAAAATCAATTTCAACTTTTGGTACACCTCTGATTTTGTTGATAAAAGATTGCTGGAAAAACAGCGTGTAGGCTATCTTGCACAGGGGGGTACAAGATGGAGATATCTTGCACCTCTCTTTTTATGGATTTTTCTATCTGGGGTGCAAGAATGTATTATCATTTAGTGGTACAATGACTTACAGTAATTTTATTTGTATCTTTTCATTACTGTTTTCCTTTACTTTTACTTTACACTGCAATTTTAGCCTAGTATCTACAAAAAATTTAAGTTTTCACATTTGACACTTAAGATTTTATTTATTTCTTTATTTATTATTTATTTATTTATTTATTTATTTATTTATTCTTATAGAACATAATTTCATTGTTATTTATTTCTAAAAAATATTTTCTCTTTTGATGTGATGGGTGATATTATTAATAAGTTAGTCGTAGATGTCACTGACACTTGATACTTTAATATTAATAAGTTAGTTGTAGATGTCACTGACACTTCCAAAGTATCTAATTTTTTTCCAAACCGGAAAGAATCATGACAGACATTGTCCCTCATTCATCTCCGGTTAATTAGTGATATAGTGTATTTCTAAATAAGAACATAATCAAGGAATGCCGTATACATGGGTGATTTAATTCTAAGTAACGGTGAGGCATTTCTCCATCTGTCTGTCTGCAGATATCTTATTGATTATTTAAACCATTTTAAGACTTGGAGAGAAAATAATCGGAAATTACTCCATCAAGTTCATGGGATAAAAATTATGTTGTCAAGGGTTTTTTTCTTTGTTCCTGTTATAAATCAACATAATAGATCTTAATAGGCTAAAACCCTTAATGAAACAAATGTGGAAATCTGGAAATAATTTTGTCCTCTTATCAAAGGTAGACACTGTTAACTGAGCTCAGGTGGGTTATTTTCCAAATGGACAAATAATAATAGAAAATGGTTTTCTTTGGGTAATCAGGACATTAGTTGATAATCATAGATATTTATTTTAAATCTCATTAATTTTTCATTCTGTGAACCCATTTTTAAGACAAAACATAATAAATTGCATTTATGTTCGGTCCAATTGGTCCTCTATGTCTGGTTTTTAACCAATTCTATCATAAATATAATTGTGATTTTAAACCATGTCATATATTGTCAATCTACACCATTCCAAAAGATCAAAATTTAAAGCTCTAGGATAAAAATATTAATACTATTGGTAGTTGGTATTGACATTTTGAGCACACTTTAACGATAACATCTGGACTAAATTTAATTGTTATGTTCAATGCTGGTCCAAAGTTCATGTTAATTTTGCTATTCCTGACACTTACATAATACCAAATTAATACACTCGAAAAGAATGTTTATCTCTTTATCTAAAATAATAAAAAATCCAAAATTCTAAAAAAAAAAAACATGGGATTGATGGAACAGTCTTTTGAGAGAAATGTCGGGACTAGGTTGGAATACTGACCAATTAGATAATACATGACATAATAGGATGACATTTGTAATAAAAAAAGCCATGACCCACAACATATTCATGAGCAATTGAATGCCAACAAAAACAATAAGCTTTATCAAAGAAGGTTAATTCCAAATGTGTGTGTGTGTGTGTGTGTGTGTGTGTGTGTTATTAAATATCACTGACAGCTGTATAGATTTTGATTTAACAATGTTAATTTCCATTTTGCATCCACACAAACTCTTCAGAAACAGGCTTGAGAAATTTGATTAACTCATCAAACATTTTTTTTTTTAAAAAAAACCTAATCATGTTTAGATTCTTATATATTGTTAAGTGAGAGACTTACAGTTTAAGTAAGTTTTTTTCTTTGAAATTTCTGTTAGTCAGCCATGTGAAAATGGTAAACAAAAAAACAAGACAAAAAAATCAAATTGCTTTACAAATAAGTTTTTTGATTGTCATTGTTTAAATATTTTCTCATAAAAAACCAGGTGTAGTATAAATTAGATTTTGTAACCTTTCTGTATCAGATGATGATGTTTTAAATACATTTGGTTATCCCGCTGGGCCGTTAAACAAGGACCGATTTAGTTCTCCTACTGGGCCACAAACAAGGACTGGGTAGTGATTTATTTCACATCTTCTAAGGTAACTTATTATCCTCACAGTTTGATGAAATTAATGTCATCTGAAACACCTCTGGTTTTTTCATTCAGTTCCATGTTTGTAAAATCGGATTTCAAATTTAGTTATTTATCAGTATAATTGACTTGATTGGCACTGTTATTTATCAGTATAATTGACTTGATTGGCACTGTTATTTCAATTTTTGGTTGACAGTTTTTTTCTTGGTTGTTATATTGTAACAGTGACATTTGATAGCCTACAAGTGGAGTGTCATAAGTTCAGATAGTCTGACAGTTTATCCATGAAATGCCAGAAGTTCAGTTTCTGTCTGATCTGAAAATTCATCCATTACATGCAAGCTAGAAGATTAGTTCCATTTGGTCTGACAATTCATCCATGAAAAGTCAGACGTTCAGTTCCTGGCTGGTCTGACCATTTAGACATTAAATGACAGAAGTTCAGTTCCTGGACAGACAGAAGTTCAGTCCCTAGCTAGCTTAACAGTTCATCCAAAGGTCAGATGTTCAGTTACTAGCTGTGTGACAATTCACCATTTATGGTTCAGGGTTGAGCTGGCCTGACAACGACTGAAGTTCTGACAGCCCTTTCAATAATGTTCAAGAAAAACACCTATTTCTTAAAGTAGGCAGCAAGTATGGAGCATTATATATTGTAAATCATATTCGGTAAATGTTAGCAAATAGGCAGCAAACATAATCCAAATCCAAACTGATAGCAGACAACTTCTATCACCTTGCTGGCTTTATTAAGTCCGCTGAGTTCAGGTCCTGGCTGGTTTGACAGTGCATCCCTCGGTATTACGAAATGAAAGTTGCGATTCTTTCGGATGGGATGAATTCTCCATGTCATGGTAAGCATGGCATGATAAAGAACCCTGTTGTATAATGCCATCAGCCCAACACACAGGCAAAATTTCTGCATCTTCACCTATAGCTGGCAATGTCTCGATATAAGTAATATTCTTGACAGACATTTAACACCATTACTCAACTGTGAACTGACAGTGCATCAATGAAATGAAAGAAGTTCAGTGTCCGTTAACCATGAACTCTCAGAAATTTCAGTTCTTAGGTAGAAAATAAAAATTATCAGTCAGTTGATTTCTGTTCTATACATTTTTACATAAAAAGTGATAAAACATCATCTGAAAGCTTGAGCCTCATTATAATCCAATATATCAAGTTTAAACTTCAATAATAAATACATAGTTGTATAGAATTATGTCAATTCACTCTAACACTGATTACAATTTAAACATATTTGTTATGATTTTATTGACACTTGTCAGGTATGCTCAATGAATGACAAGGCTGCTTATTTTTTTAAAAAAAAATAAAGAAACTCCATGAGGTTTTAAATCAATATCTTGTGTCATTATAGGTAAATGGGTAACATAAACTTGATATAAAAATGGTACATCATGACAGCCTTACTATGGCACTTATATATGATTAAAACAGTAACTTGATTCCATTATAAAATTTAGAAGGCGGACTTATGACAGTCTTATATAGTAGGGTAGACATTTTCTTTGATAGACCTTCAGATATGTGATACCTGTCAAATACTCTGGGGTCACCATGCTTGATATAATCTCAAAACTATACAGTTTATAAGTCTTTAAAATTATTGTGTTTAAAACCTTCTCTAATTTCTGTTTATGAACCAATCAGATTTGTTTAAGTTACGAGACTTGATTTTATTGATAAATACAGTGAATACTGACTGTCAGTTTGGTAGTATTTTATAGACAGCAGACATACTCAGTAGGTCATTTCCCTCAAATTTGGGTTGTAAGTTAACTGGTTGACTATAATTACTACTTTTACCCAAAATAAGAAATTTAAATTGTTCCTTTTATGTGTCTTGCAACTTCCAACTTCTTATCTGGTGAATGAATAAAAATTTTATGAAACTTCATGTAAAGCATTAACAGTGACAGAAGTAAATTATGAAGCCATTTGTTCCTCAATTTTTCTTGGAGCCCAAATTTTCTTGGAGTTAATGCCCTTTGAAGTTTTCATTTGAAAATTCTTGTCCAGAGTAAATATATCAGTAACTGTTTATTTATCAAAATTTTACAAAACTTGATGGACAGTTTCAAAAGTGAGATTTACATTTTATTAACCAGAGTTTAATCACCAATTTGGAATTATGGCCTTTTGATGTTTTCAGTGGACAATGTGCATATCATTGAACATCTGTGCAAATCAATGGGGGATACTAATTCTCTGCTTAGGATTTAAATTACTTTCATTAACTTTAAAGATTAAAATTATGAAGCTTGAGTTTGTCTGAGTATTTTTGACCTGTTTGACCTGAAAATTTTTGGCATACACTAACTCTTAGCCTATAAGTGGCATTCTGTTGACACTGGGTAAATAACCAAAAGGTGGGGGGTTTTGCACATAATTCATCTGCGATATGATATAATTTATCTAAATAAATTACAAACATCTCAGTTACATAAAATATTCTGTAATAACTTTGTAATTTTGAACAACAGTTAACAGATGGTGATAAAAAACAGAAATACTTCAAATCTTAACAGGCTGTGGCACAGATAAAAGTATGTTCCAAATAAAGGATTGCCTGCCACAATCTGTGCCACACTTGAGGGATTACTATCACTGTTTGCACTGTAACTGAGACAAGTGTTTATCTATTTATTGCTATGAATATCAAAATTCATATGTGGAAAAAAAAACGCTAGCACACCTGAGAAAAGCCAGTTTCATATCGGCCTTAGAAATATTAGACTTATAGTAGTCTATATAACTGGTTCTTCAAACAGTCAAGTTTATACCAGCCTGTCATCCCTCAAAAAGTCAAATTCACACGATTCTAGTTCACCTGTCAAATAGCTGTATTTATATGACTATTGCAGTGTTCATTTTAGAAGGAAGCATGGGCCTTTGATCTTTTAATTTGCCAAATTACTCTGTTCTTAAGGCCTTAATGAACCAGATTTTATCATTAGATGAATGCAAAAAGATCAATATTGTATTTTAGAGATATTTTTAAAAAGGGTCCCATCTGAAAAATCTTAGAATGAACACTGCTAGTCGGCTGCAACACACCATTATTCCACTGTATATCTGTTGACTTTGTTTTTTCTTCTGTATATTTGGCTACTTTAATTGTGTGGACCTCTTTCGTTATAACATATATATATGTAATTGCTGTAGCTTTAGAATTTTAGATAGAAATCTTAAATATTAAGATATGAGATAGTTTGCTGTCATTTTTATGATCCATTGACTGTTCAATGTTGGTTAAAAGCTTTTAGGTCATAAACATATTTTAATCCTGTATTTATAACATTTTCTGTGTTTATTGCATTAGTTATAAACATGGATGTGCACATTATTGTGCAGTGTAAATTCTTCCTTTTATTAATCAGTTTGTTGTGTGTATACATGTTGATATATGTCTTATAACAGCTGGTGATTTATGGAGAACCATTAAAATTTAAACATTCATTTTAATGTGCTAAGATATGATTTTTGTTGCTTTTAAGCTTGCTACTTGTTTTTAAATGTTAAAATGACGTTTTGTAACTTTTCCACCTTTTTGTTGGACACTGACGTATGTTACAATTTTATTGTCATACACAGAAGTCATGTTACATCCACTTAATTAATTTTGATTAAATGATCAGATAACTTTTCTCTTAAAAACTACATAACTAATATCTTTGTTAACCTGAATGTATAAGACGCATGTCCCTGAAACAAACCCCACTGGCAATGAAAACATAGACATTTTGAGAAGTACCCATGCAGACATGCTGTTACAAACAATTTTTCCTACAGAACATCTAGTCTGACTGAATTTTGGAGCCATTTGTTTAAAATTTGATTGGTTAGCACAAATTCAAAACATGATTAAAAATAAACATACCATTATCAAATGGATAGTTTTACAACAAAATACTTTTCGCATTTTCAACATTAATTTTACACCTTATTTGAAATTATGCAGAATTCTAATTTTGACTAACAAATCAATTGATTAAACAGAATCAAACTTCAAATAACTGGCTTCATTAGTGACCAAAACAATATTATGATCCTTACATGATTAAATCCACTATAATATGCTGATGTGGTAGTAGTTGCTGTGTAATTGTGGTGGTTAATTAAAAAGCTTAATTCTGTTGTTTTGTTTTTTCAGGAGAGGACTCTTGGCAATATATATGGCAAATGTGGTAAGTATATGTTTGTAATTTGTATGTTAAATGATTCTTTTTCATCAGTTCATTTCACTGGGCTTCATCATTATTTTCTGAACCCCTTAAAACAATGTTGCGTATTTCACTAGGCTTTGTCAGTATCTTGTGAACCATGGATTGTTATATAGACTATTTTACTAGGCTTCTTCAAGAGATCAATAGTTAACGTTTTAATATGATTTTGAAATTTTCTGTTCATTAATATAAAATTTATGATAGAAAAAAATTCTTGTTCTCTAGAAAAATTGCAACCACCGTTTCTTTATTAAACAGAAAATATTTGCAAAGCTTGCATCAACACATGAAACAGAATATGTTTACATTAAAACTTCAGTTTTGAACATTGTAATACCCAGAATCAAACACTGGCTATTTTACTAGTGCTTCCTGAATACATATTAATCTAGACTAAAGTATTTTTAAGATTCTTTGAAGTGAGTTTGCATTTTTCCCAAAACAAAATTAAGTACAAAAAAGAAGTTCATGATTTGATATCAAGATTCATGTAATTATCATCTATTTGTTTATGGTGGAATGATAGAATAAAAAACAAACATACCATTCCATGCCCAAATTACAATCCCAAAGCAAAGTAAAAATTTGAAACTGACAATTTAAGTTAAACATGTGAATTTCCACAAGGGAATTGATACCAGCTAGGAGCTACAGAAGGGCAAGCACCTCCTGTTTAGCTAGCTACACCAATATTGTTTTTAGCTCACCTGAGCCAAAGGCTCAAGTGAGCTTTTCTGATCACAATTTGTCCGTTGTCTGTCGTCGTCGTCGTCGTAAACTTTTCACATTTTCATCTTCTTCTCACGAACCACTGGGCAGATTTCAACCAAATTTGACACAAAGCACCACTAGGTGAAGGGGATTCAAGTTTGTTCAAATGAAGGGCCACACCCTCTTTAAAGGGGAGATAATTGAGAATTATTGAAACTTTGTTGGTATTTTTCAAAAATCTTCTTCTCAAAAACTATTCGGCCTGTAAAGCTTAAACTTTTGTGGAGGCATCCTTAGGAAGTGTAGATTCAAGTTTGTTCAAATCATGGTCCCCGGGGGTAGGGAGGGGCCACAAGAGGGGGATCAAGTTTTACATAGGAGTATATAGAGAAAATCTTTAAAAATCTTCTTCTCAAAAACTATTAGGCCTGAAAAGCTCAAATTAAAATGGAAGCATCCTGAGGTAGTGTAGATTCAAGTTTGTTCAAATCATGGTCCCCGGGGGTAGGGAGGGGTCACAAGAGGGGGATCAAGTTTTACATAGGAATATATAAAGAAAATTTTTAAAAATCTTTTTCTCAAAAACTATTAGGCCAGAAAAGCTCAAATTAAAATGGAAGCATCCTCAGGTAGTGTAGATTCAAGTTTGTTCAAATCATAGTCCCTGGGGGTAGGGTGGGGCCACAAGATTTGGTTGGTTGGTTGAATGTTGCTTAACGTCGCATCAGCAATTTTTCAGCTATTTGCGACGAGAACTATTTAATTAATCTCTATGGATTAATCTATGAACAATTTTTGTGTATGCATGTGAAGTGCGAGTGTGTTGTATGGTCTGCCTTGTACTAGCGCGCACTCAGGACGACTTTACCGTGCTAGCTCACAGAGTCAGCACGCCGCAGACAAGCGTACCACTCCCCCAGTCCATTATACTGATACCAGGTGAATCAGTAAAGGCCAACGGTAAGGAAAATTCACTTTCCCACATGTGGTCCGAGCGGGACTCGAACTCACAGCGGTGAGAGACCCTGGATTTGAAGACTGACGTCTTATCCATTAGGCCACCGCGCCCTCGGGGCCACAAGAGGGGGGTCAAGTTTTACACAGGAATATATAGAGAGAATCTTTAAAAATCTTCTCCTCAAAAACTATTAGGCCAGGAAAGCTCAAATTAAAATGGAAGCATCCTCAGGTAGTGTAGATTCAAGTTTGTTCAAATCATGGTCCCCGGGGGTAGGGAGGGGCCACAAGAGGGGGATCAAGTTTTACATAGGAGTATATAGAGAAAATCTTTAAAAATCTTCTTCTCAAAAACTATTAGGCCAGAAAAGCTCAAATTAAAATGGAAGCATCCTCAGGTAGTGTAGATTCAAGTTTGTTCAAATCATGGTCCCCGGGGGTAGGGAGGGGTCACAAGAGGGGGATCAAGTTTTACATAGGAATATATAAAGAAAATTTTTAAAAATCTTTTTCTCAAAAACTATTAGGCCAGAAAAGCTCAAATTAAAATGGAAGCATCCTCAGGTAGTGTAGATTCAAGTTTGTTCAAATCATAGTCCCTGGGGGTAGGGTGGGGCCACAAGAGGGGGGTCAAGTTTTACACAGGAATATATAGAGAGAATCTTTAAAAATCTTCTCCTCAAAAACTATTAGGCCAGGAAAGCTCAAATTAAAATGGAAGCATCCTCAGGTAGTGTAGATTCAAGTTTGTTCAAATCATGGTTAAATAATAGTGTATTTTCCATGCTGTATTCTTTTATATAAGTATTTTGATATAAAGTTAAATATATTGTTCATGAGAAATATATTAATTGTACTTGTATTTAAAAGCTAATTTTTAATGTAAATCCTGCTGTATTCTATAATTTCTATTTGCCATTTCCCGATTACAGTATTCGGCCTATGCATTTTCTCTCTTTTGAGATTGGTAGATTGCATGATGAAAATTTTTTTAAAAATTATTTCATTGGTTGAAATGCTGTAAGAAAAAGGTAACGGAATAAGCCGAGGCTTGTCGAAACATCAACCTTTTACGGTACATAGAAATACTTACAAATTGTTTAGTGAAAAGCATCGGTAGGAAGTATAGATTTCAGTTTGTACAAAACCTCCCTCCCCTGCACTCACTTCAATACTGAACTCATTTCGGCTTCTACCTAGCAAGTTGCTCAGGTGAGCGATGTGGCCCCTGGGCCTCTTGTTTGTATAATCAAACTGAATAGACAATATCAAGAGACTGACTGCTTAAGTTAGCTTAGCATCGTTTAATGGCACAATCATTTGAAGAAAAATAAATATTGGCTCAGGTATATTATTGAGATGTTTTATGTGTTTTAGTATAATTTTGAAATTCAAGGAATCCTAATTAAATTTGAAGTATTTTGACCTATTTTGGCTATGAACAGTTCATGCACTGACAGCTAAGTTTAGCAGACATGTAACATTGCTGTTATTTAGATTTTGCTGAAAGTCACCATGAAATAAGTGTGCATCAGATATAGTGTTTGTTGTTAAATATTTTATTGTCAAAAATGGAGTTTATATTGTTTAAGTTTTCAGTACATATAAAGCTAACTATATACTTACTTACTTATCCTCTTCACTCCCGGTGGAGCATAAGGTGGACACAAGATCTCACCATCAGCTTTATTCTTGGCTTTGGCCTCTGTCTCTCCCCATGTCAGTTCATTTCTTTTAATTACTATAATATACTTCACTTTATGTATTATGATTAGTTTGTTTTGCACAGAAGTGGAAGTCAGGGTATTATAAACATTAATATCTAAATAGTTCAATTGTTATAAATGTATTTACATGAAACAATTTTTGTTTTGGTTTTTTAGTTCATTAAAAATTAAAAATGCTGTTTCTTTTGCCATGCATGTCCAGTTACTGGAACAGCCAGATAAATGAAACCACACATTTTCATGAGCAAGTCACATGATCAATGGGATTTATAGCTCATATGTAATTTCTCTCAAACATAGTTTTATGGAAGAGAATCATTGTTATTTTAAATATCAATTATTATCTTAGCTCCAAATGTTAAAACTTGTAGAATCTTCAGAAATTTCCTGACTTATTCAATATTTTAATTTTTTATTCAAGTTTTCAGGCAATTCTTGCAGAAATATTCATGTGACAGTTTAATAAACAATTTTATCAGTTATTTCATAGAAATTGGATATTTTAATGAGAATCCATGCATTTTGTAATTGTAGATGTAATATTATAAAGTTAATGTATCCAATTTTTTATTTACAAATTTTATAAAGATATTGCTTGACTCGTTCCAGGAGTGTTCAATTCAGGCACTTAGTGCAACAAATAATGAAATATTTTGTAAGATATCTGATTGCAGAGCTCAAATTATCTTGAAAATTAATTCAACCATCTAGCATATACATGTGCACCAATTCCAATATTCTGATGTAACATGACAGTATTCTGTAACTGAATTTACAATGATTTGTATCTTTGTCTCATAACATCTATATTGATATTGATGTTGTCTTTTGTCTTATGATGATTTTAGATACAATGTAACACACTTCTATATTTCTTAGAAGAGTAATTTGACCTTTAATCAAATATAAGACCACTAGGTTTTGTATCTACAACAGTTGAGGCTGTATCAGATCTCAGAAGAAAAAGTTTATAGCTCGTCTTGTCAATACAAAATGCAGTTATTGCAAACAAAAGACAAAACAATAAACCTAAATAAATAAATAAATAATAAATAAATAAATAAATACCATGATGAAGACAATTAAGAGCATATAACATGTACAATAGAAATGTTATAACTTTTCTTCAATGCCATTAATACCTCATAGGTATCACTAAACAGTTTCTGCCATTTTCCGACTCGAAAAACCAGTATACACATGTCAAATTTAAATAATTTCACTGTTATTGGAGATAAGGTGCATATGTTTGGTTTTTTAAAGACCTAAGATGATGAGAAATCTGACGCATTTTAAAAAAATGTCAAAATGTGAAACAAAATGGCCGCCAAAGGCAAGGGGACGTAACTCTTCCATAACAAAAATTGTCCAAAAATACCCAAATTGTGCACTTTCACGCCAAAATACGGTGTATTTCCGGTTTAATTAGGGTGGAAAACATTATATCATTTAAAAGATCTTTGAAAGTGCTCTTTATTTATGCAATAAAATTAATAGCACGTTTGCTCGTTTTCGAGATAAACTAATTTTAAAAAATGGTGCTAAAATCGTATTACGAAACGCTGTCAAGGGGCCGCAATATTGGCGGCCGAAATGTTCATGTAGTTTCGTATTTCTTCAACAATGATTTACGAATTTGATATTTTTACAAACATTTAGACCCACTCTTCTAATGTATATACTTTTTATTCATTTAAAATGCAAAACGCGAAAGCGGTAGGGGTGATTTATGTTGCCATGGCAATTTTTGCCGAGTAATGTCATGGTTAGACCGTGGACGAAAATACGAAACTGTTTCGTGAGACCTTAAATAAATCAAAAATTTGTAAAAAATTTAAAAAACGGTCAAATTAATCTCCTGAAAAATCTGAACAAAAATGATATATCACACTGTAGGTTTTGACGCAAAATTCACCCTTTGCGCGTGCGTTTTTTATCGGGTACCCCTTCTAATGGACTCAAAATCGGCCAAAAATAGCACCAAAACGGCTACAAAACACAACTTTTCAAATGGGTATCCTATAAACAGTAGACCTTCTTTCGATTAATATGCTATGCAAAGGTTTTCGTTAGGTTGAGTAGTGAAAATGATTTGTACTGCTTTAAGATGCCCCCGATTTTAAGTGGCGGATGGTCATCGGGGCTCCAATAGCAGCGGCGGAAGTCAAGTAATGAATGGTGGATGTCTGTGTCAAATGTACAAAATAAAGGCACTTTACAATTATGATGGGGTTTATTCAAAACCGGTTTAATCCAGTTTATGCATAGAGTCCATAGTATTGAAACATGCAAAAAGAAGTACAAGAATAGCTTTAAACATGCGCGCAACTTTTGAAAATATGCGCCTAGAGTTGGCGCTGTACATGCTAGCAATGAAAGCAATAGAGGACATTTCCCGCGTAATTGTTCTTCCACTTCCGGTCGCCATTATTCACCCCTAGTTACGTATTTTGGTACATTATTAAACACGGCACGGTAGTCTAGCTGAGCGAAAACTTGCATAATTCAATTCAAAGATACCATATCTATGTGAAACAGTCGAAATTTTGCTTTCAGGGTACTTTTAAAACTAGAACAATACGTTTGATTCGTACTTAGCATAATGGCGGCTTTGCATTTAAGGTATCACTAAACAGTTTCTGCCATTTTCCGACTCGAAAAACCGGTATACACATGTCAAATTTAAATAATTTCACTGTTATTGGAGATAAGGTGCATATGTTTGGTTTTTTAAGGACCTAAGATGATGAGATATCTGACGCATTTTAAAAAAATGTCAAAATGTGAAACAAAATGGCCACCAAAGGCAAGGGGACGTAACTCTTCCATAACAAAAATTGTCCAAAAATACCCAAATTGTGCACTTTCACGCCAAAATACGGTGTATTTCCGGTTTAATTAGGGTGGAAAACATTATATCATTTAAAAGATCTTTGAAAGTGCTCTTTATTTATGCAATAAAATTAATAGCACGTTCTGCTCGTTTTCGAGATAAACTAATTTTAAAAAATGGTGCTAAAATCGTATTACGAAACGCTGTCAAGGGGCCGCAATATTGGCGGCCGAAATGTTCATGTAGTTTCGTATTTCTTCAACAATGATTTACGAATTTGATATTTTTACAAACATTTAGACCCACTCTTCTAATGTATATACTTTTTATTCATTTAAAATGCAAAACGCGAAAGCGGTAGGGTGATTTATGTTGTCATGGCAATTTTTGCCGAGTAATTTCATGGTTAGACCGTGGACGAAAATACGAAACTGTTTTGTGAGACCATAGTCATATTTTTGCTAGAATGTCACCTTTTTAGCTCACCTGGCCTAAAAGGCCATGTGAGCTTTTGCCATCACTTTGCGTCTTTCGCCGTCGTCGTCAGTCGTCCGTCCGTCATTAAAGATCAACTCCTCAGAAACCGCTGGGCCATTTGCAACCAAACTTTGTCACAACAGTCCTTAGGTGGTCTACTTTAAAAATTGTTTACGACATGTCTGCACCTAATCCAAGATGGCCGCCAGCGGGGAACATAGATTAACATTGGACCCTATGGGAAAATACGTTCAAAGATATTACTGAGCCAATTGGAACCAAACTTGGTCACAGTAGTCCTTAGATGGTACCTTCTGAAACCAGTGTTTATTTAAGTCTGCACCTAATCCAAGATGGCGGCCAGCGAGGAACATAGGTTAACATTGGACCCTATGGGAACAATATCAAAGATCTTTTTCTCTAAAACCCTTTGGCCAATGGGAACCAAACTTGGCCACAATAGTTTTTGGATGGCCCCCTACAACATTGCGGTTTTTGAGGGCCACACCAAATCCAAGATGGCCGCCAGCTGAGAACATATTTAACATTGGACCTTATGGGAAAATACATTCAAAGATAATTTTTCTCTGAAACTACTGAGCCAATTGGAACCAAATTTGGTCACAGTAGTCCTTAGATGGTACCTTCTGAAACTGGTGTTTTTTAAGTCTGCACCTAATCCAAGATGGCGGCCAGCGGGAAACATAGGTTAACATTGGACCCTATAGGAACAATATCAAAGATCTTTTTCTCTAAAACCCTTTAGCCAATGGAAACCAAACATGACCACAATAGTCTTTGAATGCCTCCCTTCAACATTGGGGTTTTTGAGGGCCGCACCAAATTCAAGATGGCCGCCAGCAGAGAACATATTTTAACATTGGACCTTATGGGAAAATACATTCAAAGATATTTTTCTCTGAAACTACTGAGCCAGTTGGAACCAAACTTGGTCATAGTAGTCCTTAGATGGTACCTTCTAAAACTGGTGTTTTTTTAAGTCTGCACTAATCCAAGATGGCGGCCAGCGGGGAACATAGGTTAACATTGGACCCTATGGGAACAATATCAAAGATCTTTTTCTCTAAAACCCTTTAGCCAATGGGAACCAAACTTGGCCACAATAGTTTTTGGATGGCCCCCTACAACATTGTGGTTTTTGAGGGCCACACCAAATCCAAGATGGCCGTCAGTGGAAAACATATTTTAACATTGGACCCTATGGGAAAATAAGTTCAAACATATTTTTCTCTGAAACTACTGAGTCAATTGGAACCAAACTCAGCCACAATAGTCATTGGGTCTTTACATTTGGTATTTTAAAATAACATCAGCATTTAAAAATCAACTCCTGTGAAACCACTTGGCCAATTGCAATGATATTTGGTATGTCTTGGAGAGTACATGTCAGTCTGCCATATGACTTTTGTCTTTGACCTAAACGTAACCCTCCATTGACTATGTTGAACTTTTAGATTAGGTCAGTTTCTCTGAATCTCGAATACTACACATGGTAGGTCAATGATATTTGGTATATAGCTTGATCTTGGATAATACATCAGTCAGACTGCCTTATGGGTTTTGTCCTTGACCTTAATTTCATTGTCCATTGACCAGTTTTTGGATAAGGAAAATTTCTCAGGTATTATACATGAAAAGTCGATGATACTTGGTATGTATTGTCTCAAAATTTTGAAATATGGTTTAGTTTTGAAAGGAAATAATATTGAAATTTTGTGATAGAAATAAATATTGTGTAATATATTTAAACATTAGACAATCTGTTGATAATATTTTATTCTGCAACAACTCTACCTAGGTGAGCTATACAGGCTCCTGGGAGCCTCTAGTTATTTAAGCATCATCAAATGATAGTAAGTGGTATTGCAAGTAAATTATATCAAAATAAAATGTCAATGAAAGTTTTATTTTTATAATTTGTTACTCTTGCAAATTTACATGAAAATAAAACGTAACATGAAAATTTCCCAATTGCAGTTCCACTGCATTTAGAACAAAAATGTTTTCCAAAACATAACTTCATAAAATTATGCTTAGTTTTAAAAATGTTAACTGTTGTGTTCAAATTAAATTTTTATGTTGGTGACATTTAAATTAAATTGAAGTTTTAAAATTTATTCTCCAACAACTTTTAAATTTAAACTTGTCAATAAATTTGATCCTCAATGATACATTCTGACCCAGATTATTTGGATGGTCGCGCACGAGGGGTTACGCTTATTTGATTATAATTGCTTGTTATAAAAAATGCTAATGCCAGAGTAGGTATAGACCCTAGGTGGTAGAAAATACTGTATTATTATTAATAGACTTGACTTGCCAGAAATCATACACACAATTGAACAATTACAATATTTTTTTTACTGGTGATCAGTTTCAGATAGAAAATTCATAAATAACAATACTTCAGTATCACACTGTTTTCCTGTAGTGAACATTAAATAAAAAAACCGTCTTTGCAGTATGATTCAGCAACTGAAGTTGGTTAAATGTCAACACAAGTGTCACATTCAGACTGGAGTTGGTTGAGTACAGTTATCATTATGATATTAGGAAGTAGACCACTGGTAACCTGCATGGATACATTGATAGATTATAACATTGTTAAAGTCTCTCCAGAACAGTGCTGAGAATTACCAGTTTTTATTGTTATACTAACAATTATTTGAGGT
This sequence comes from Anadara kagoshimensis, assembly GCA_021292105.1. Lineage (NCBI taxonomy): Eukaryota > Metazoa > Mollusca > Bivalvia > Arcoida > Arcidae > Anadara > Anadara kagoshimensis. The sequence goes on along the minus strand of CM037865.1, from coordinate 69,844,927 downwards.
CAAATCTTAGAACCTTTGTTTGTATTTCATGTCTGCTCTGCATTGCCTATATTTGGATATGATTTTAAAGAAACTTAGTACAAAAGTAAACCAGCATGAAAGTATGTGACATGAACCATGTTCAATTATGTAGGTCAAAGTTCAAGGTTATCATCAGAGGTCGATTCTAAGAAATTCTGATTGTTTTTTGTTTCTGTTCTGTATGTCCTTCATTTCTACGTGTATTTTTAAGAACCTTTGTAAACATATTAACTACTAGTAATATGCAACAATGTGTCATTATTTAGATCAAAGGTTAAGGTCATGAAGTCAAATCTTAGAATTTTTGTGTATAAGCCATGTCTGCTGTTTCACATTTCTACATGTTTTGTAAGAAACTTGGTAATAATTTACATTACAGTATGCAAGGATATCATAAACCATGTTTAAATATATAGGTCAAAGTTCAAGGTCATGTGGTGAAATCTTGAGTAATTTGGCATGTATTTAGTGTGATGCAGAGGCAGGGCAATGTAGAAGCAGGGATATGTGAGCTTGTTTTACTAGTAATATATGCTGAGAATTCCTGCATAGTTTTATGTATATTCATTTATGTGTCTGGATTGTCAGTTTTGAGTGCGACTTGGGTAGATACTAGTGTGAGAAAGTTGTCAATTCTCTTGCTGAAGGTCAGTGCTTTTCTCCGAACACTCCTTTCTATTACACTGTCCAAGAACTGACAACCCAGATATTTAAGTGGGAGAATCTTCGTAGAGGCGTATATCACCATAAATCCAATCCTGCTGACTACTTCTGACATTCAGCCATTGTTGTTTAAACAATGTACCTTTATAAATAAAGGTTGAAATTGCTGACAATTCAGAACAATTGTTGATTTTAATCACATATTGAAATTTTAAATTAAAACAGTTAAAATAAAATAATGTCACAAATATAGAAAATTGAAATCATAACAGTTTAGAGGAAAATTTATTGTCATGAGTTTTCATTTCTCTAAAAGTATGAAATATTGGAAGTTATTTTGTAAGGAAATAGTGTTAGATGACACTAAATACAGTTTTGTGGCTCTGGTTACTAACTGATTGAAATTTCAAAAGTTAATATTGGATTCAGATTGGAGAAGGAAAGTCATTTTTTGTATCCTTAGGTCGTAAACAGGAATACAATAACTCTTGGTTCTGAGATTAAGATCCGTAAAGTGTAATAATGAAACGTAATGATGTATGTCTGTGTTCAAACTGAATCTGATACTGTAATAACAGTTATCAAAACTTTATGACATTTTATTGGCGAATATTGTAGTAATGAATTTGATATTTTTCTATTTATATGATTTTAGTAAAAGTTATTTAAACTTCTGTACAAAAATACAGTAGATTTTTTATCGCATATATCACAATATTTCTAATAAAGCGCCGACAGACCTAATTTCAAGCAGTAGTAAAAACATGAGAATTTCCAAATGACCCCCACAAAATATTTAAATCAGTCTGGCCCCTACCCCTGAAATTGTCTCAGTTCACGTTTTTATATGGAAATTAATACTTTTGACCAATATCAATTGAATACTTCAATCACAATAAACATGATGGCTAATTAATGAACACCTGTAAATAAGTGAAATAAATCAAGCCTCACAGGTACTTGATTAAAACCCCAGGTACGGGGACACGTGTGATGGCTCTAATGTTTTCTTGGCTCAGATCATCAGCTGTATAAGTAGGTAATGTACATTCCTTTACTTACAACAAAGAGTATGGTGAAACATCTCGAATAAATAACATGACAGTGTGTGAATTGTTGAGTTTTCTGTAGTTTTGAAATATAACTTAAGAACTCTCTTTTATCCACAAGGATCCACCATTAGACTATAACACTACCGATTATCATAAGGATGACAACTCTCTTGGTCATTCAATTCAATAATTTACTTACAAAGCAAATTGTCAAGTAGCTAAGTAGCTACAGAATTGGTCTTTATAGAAAGTAAAACCACATTTAATGGTAGCTAACTTTTCCTCAGTGTTAGAAGTAACAGCCAGTCCAACAGTCAGAGACTGGTAACTTTTTGGAAGGACTGATTAGTGAATAATCTCTTGTATACCAGAAAAGAAAATTTTGAAATTATCAGAACTGGTTGATAGTTTTGACTTATTTGCAACATTAGGACTATTTTCCTGTAGATGCTTGCAGGTCATTTTAATTTGACTTTGAATTGTCCAGGTGTTAAAATTTGCTGTCAAAGTTAAACCACACTTTTATTTCATCAAATCCTTTTAGAATGGCTTCATATATAAAATTTACAGAATTATTTGTTTTTCTTTTTGATAATATATATACATTGAATGTCACAAAATTATCTTTTTTGATAAAGAGCTACAGATTATAGTCATGTTTTGCTCCGAACCTATCTCGAAAAATCCCTGATAAGAAATATGCACATGAATCTTACATTTCATCTACAGCAGTTATGTATTCATCATACATCTGTCTAATGTCAATTTAAATATATAAATATTTTAATATCCATTCATTAAGGAAATCTTGAAAACAAAAATCTAAGCAGAGGTTCTGGCTTTGATCAAGGAAATGTTATGCCGTTTTTTGTTACTGGTCGTGATTACATGTGCATTCAGCGGGTGGTTTAAATGAAGTGATATATTTTAGATTTTAAAGTACATGTACATTTCTTTCTTTGCAAAAATATATGTTTTTTGAAAAAAGCCAAATAATTATTTATGATTTTTAGTAGATTTATGAACAGGTTTGTTAGTACAATTAGTCTGCCAATATCAATCATACGATTCATGGTTGGAGTGCTCAAAACAAATTTTATAAGTAAAATAAATGAATTAGTGCATAATACTTCATAAATGGTGATAGTCTGTGTACCGTAATTCCAAAATGTTCTACCGTAAATCTTACAGGCATATGCTTTAAGGTGGCAGAGTGGTAGAGTAACATGCTCTAACAGATCAAACCCCCTCTCACTACCAATGGTTTGAACCCCACTTTGGCATTTACTACAGTAAGGTGAGAAAGTTTGTCAATTAACTTGGTGAAATTTGGTTTTTCTCCAGGTACTTTTGTTTTCTCTGCAATCCTAAAACTCGCATCCTTGATATAACCATTTTTAACTTAGGCATGTAATACTATTTTTGACCTTGACAACATTATCGTTTTTAGAGTTATTCACCCTTAACATCTTTTAGAACACTAAAGCTCACCTGGTCATAACACATTTTTCGGTTTTTCATCAACTTCATCTGAAGTTATTTGGAATGTTTTTTGTATATGTTGTAGGCTACAGAGACAGCATACAGAATGGTAGTATCCAGAGGCTGGATAAAACCTGTAAAACATGGAGAGGTAAGTCTTGGTAAAATTATATACAAATGTATCAATCGCCACATAAATCTGTTAAAAATGGGGAAGGACTTCCTTTTTAAATTTTAATTTTGACTAAAAAAGCCTAAACATGACAGAATAAATGCAAGCCATTTTGAGCATTGCTGTTCATAATAATATTTCAAACTGGGTGGTACAAAAAGAAGTCCTACCAAAATAAAGTGATAAGTCATGTTACAATTATACCACATAAATGTAAGTATGTTTGAATTACAGACGCCCACTTAAGTCATACACTTGAATAGAGCCAGGAGAGTTGAGTTGAGTAATGGTGTTTAACGTCCCAGTCAAGAATATTTAACTTATATCAAGATGTCTGCAGCTATAGGTGAAAGTGCAGAAATTTTGCCTGTGTGTTTCGCTGATGGCTGATGGACCACTGGGTCAACATAATCAAGACACCATAATGTTTTCTGGGAAAATATTTATGTCTCTGTTTCCAAGAATAAAGCCATTTTCAATTAAATATGTTGGAAATAATAGTTCCCGCAAAACATTATGGCGTATTATGTGGTACACTGTTAAACTATATGTAGTTTTTACTTATCCCAATATCATTTATCACTGTAAAAATTGTAAAAATTAACATTTAAAAATTTAGAAATTCACTTTAGTGAAACAGGTGCTTATATTTCCATGTATTGTCACACAAATTACATGTAAATGAATGTAGTAAGGGTATTTTTATCCAATATTCTTACTAATACATATTTAAAATGTTTGTAAAAATTGTGATTAAATGACAATGTATGTGTTTTACATGAATCAATGCATGTTTTAATACTTCTTATTTACATATATAGATTACTTATATTTACAAGTAAAGTGTCAATCTCCTGTCTTACTGGTATATGTAATTTGTTTACAGACACAGAACCTTATGGTACTTTTGGAATGGAGACCATTACTTACCCCTCCCTTCACACAATTATGATTTGGTTCATTTTGATGGGATGGTACACAGAACCCTATTGGGCTTGAGGAAGGGGACCTTTACTTACCCATCTTTTCCATGTTCACAATCATGATTTGATTCATAATGATGGGATGATGTATCACAAAATTTAATTATTAAACTGTTGGACTAAATAATATAGAGTCTACCACTTAAATTTTTGACTTAATATTTAAAAAAAAATTACTTCAATTTGATAATTATTTTTTCATTTATTGCCTATGTTTTCATTATATTTTAAATACATATTAGAATTGATGTTGTCATGCAAAGTAACAAGAGTACATTGCAGGCTTGTCAAAAGTTTAACACTAAGCTTCCAAATTAGTGTTGAATCTGAAGCTCGTCACGACACTCTGTTAGCTATATCTTGACAATAGATATCTATATATTAAGTAATTTTTGTAAGCTTTTCTACCACATAGCTATCCATCTCTCAGGCTCTCAATAGCCTAGCAAAACTCCTTTTCGTTTGCCCATTGTTAAACTTTTGACAGGGCTGTGTATATTACATATCTACATATATATAAGTTGTTATTTTTGGATGGCAGTGTACATTTAATTTGGTGTCCTTAGGTGACCATCAGTAGAAATACTAGTAAATAACACATATAATGAAAATTTTGTAAAAGTTATATTTTGATGAAAATTTCCAAATTTATACTAAAATTATAAAAAACAATATGTCTATGGGAAGATAGAAACCACACAGAACTGGGTTTAACAATGGTGTAACCCTAAAACATTTATATAAAATTTGTAATTTTGATATTAAAATAAATTTACAGATTCATAAATCCAGACCTATTTTATAATTATCCAATATAACGAGGTCTGTTCTTTGGATGTTAATTTAGTTCATGTAAATACTACCCCTCCCTTCAGATTTGTGGTGCATTCCAATTATCAAAGAAACGGAAGCTCCCACCACAATAATCAGGTGTGATAAGGGTTAAAAAAAACTACCTGTTAACATGCTTATTATAGCATTCAAATTTACAAATTAAATATCAGAAAACAAACAGGAATTTTAAACATGCATGAATGCACTTTTGGTAATATGTGAATTTATGATGATTATGTAATAACAAAAGGGCGGCCCACACAAGATGTGTCTGTATGTGTCTGTAGAGTTATCTGTACAGTTTTACTTCGATATAATTTAGTCTTAAGAGATTTTATGTTTTAAAAATGTCCTCTTCCAATTAAGTGCAGGACTAATATAGTTTTTAAGAGATATTATGTTTTAAAAAATTTCTTCTTTCTATTAAGTGCTGGACTTTTCATAAAATTTAAAGCACCTAACAGTTTTGGAAAAAAAACCATCCCCAAGTAGCTAGATGTTGAAGACGCAGCACAGACTACTCATGTACCTGTTGTTCGTTCTAAATTAAGCATATATAATTTGTTGTTGATTTTAAATCTTCTCTGTTATTTATTTATTTATATTTATTTATATTTTTTGTCCTAAACATTGAAATAGCCAAATTATGATCAGTAGTGGCCGAGAGAAGTTTTATGACATGATGTGTTTTTACAGATGAAAAAAATTGGCAGTCGTAAATCTGAACCAATCAACAAGTGATGTCATAATTTATTATGTAACCTGTTACACATACATTTATTTCATGAGAGTATATCACCACAGAACTCGGTTATCTGGCTACCAGCAGCTTCAACATGTTTACTAAATATTTTATGACTTACAACTTCTAAATGCAAAATACAATTTATATATTTTCAGTTATTTGCAAAATAAATCAGAAAAAATAGTTTTTATGTAAAAATTTAAAAATTGAAACAAGTTTATTTGAGCCTCATCAGACTGGACCATATCCCAGTTTAAGGAACACTTGAACTGATTGAGAGTACAAAATTTTTGTTCAATGACATGCAAGTCCACTGCAAGGGTAACCTCAAGTAACTATATATGCTTTAAATTACATGTTGATTTTGCAGATGGATGGACTGGAGCTATGTCTCTCAAAGACATGTACCTGTATAAGAATTCCATTTTATATGGTGATTGATTACATTGAGTGCTCTTGATTCAGAATTTTGATATGAGTCTTTGATCCATCAGTAGAGGGATTTCTTTACATTCCATGAGTCTGAAAATAAGATAATATTAGTATAGTTTCTGTAAAAGAAAAATTAAAAAGGCAGAAAAAAGCAAATTTAATAAAACATAAATAAATAAATAAATAAATAAATAAATAAATAATATAAATAAATAAAAATTTAAAATGAAAAATGGATTAAAAAAACACTAGTACTATATGTTTTTAAGAGAAGACATGTTGATAAACAGTCCAGAGATAACCAGATTTACATGTGCATCACACGATAATTCCACCAGACACAAGTTATCTTTAAGCTCAAATCATGCTTAACCAATCATGGCAGAAACATGCTAGCCTGAAGTTTACCAGAAAAAAAAAATCATAAAAGTGCCCGTAACTTACAAAAAATGGTGCTCCAGTTTGTGAATTTTTGTAAAAGTAATATAGATTTAAGATTTTAGTACACATGTATACAGAAGTTATAGTTGCAGATGTGGAGTTTTGAAAATTAAATGAATTGTTGTTGAGTGGTGATACTTGATATTTTATTGGTTGCAAATTATAGAATATGAAATCTGCCAATATATACGTAGTGTAGACATACTCAACTAAAGGGATATAACTCTTACTGAAATCTTTTATATTGTAATTTACACTCAAACGTTTTCAGTTTGAAGAAAATAAATTTTAAAATTTTTTGCTATTTGAATCAACCATAAACACTGATGCCATTCCAAATTATAAGTAAAACTTTGATAGCTGCCAGATTCAGTATAAAATATGTACTTTCACCAGAGAAGTGAGGTCCGCGGTGCTAATCGCCATACTTAATCTGTGTTAGATTTAATATCCAACAATATGAACAGAATCACAAATTTCTGGGTTTTTTGGTTTTTTTTTTTTTGGTTTTTTTTTTATAAATTGTTAAGTGACCTGGGTGTTTGATACTAGAATAGTCCAAAGTATAAACAATCGTTCTCTTTACAACTGGGCTGAGTGGTTTGAGCCCATGGCATACCACCATTAGATCAACTGCATGTGTCTTTGTTTTCACTTGTTATTGGCCGGAAATAAGTACAGACAATGAAGTATTACCATCTGATTCATACAAATGTTTGTTATAAATAAAAAATTTGTAACGCACAAGAAGAAAGAATTTTCTGGACCTTGATTGTTCTACTTTCATTTTGGCAAGTTAACTCATCTACATTTCATGCTTAAGATACACTTAAATTTTATTTTATTTGTGTGACAGATATCATGTGTAAATAAGGCAGGTACACATGTGATCTGTAGTCCAGCATGTATAGTTAGTGTATGTTGTCTTACATGTAAATTATAACACTTTTTACCAATTTGACATTGGGTTTTATTTAAGAAATGATATTCTGATCATGTGCCAAATTTGATGAAGGGCGAAGGTTTTATCATGCTTACAATGACCAGGTGAGTAACACAGGCCCATTTCTAATTTAGGTGACTGCCTCCCCATAACACCTTCAAGTTTATCACAAGTTTTAATCTTTTCAGATTTGGCTGGAAAATTCACAGATATTTTATAATAAAAGTCGTCAATTAGGGATAAGTTGAGATTAAAGGTCTTATGATACAGTCATGTGTTTTATCAAGGTGACAGAATCATTGTCAAAATGTGAAGACATTATCAAATTTCATTGCTTTATCAAGTATCAGCTAAATATTAAATAAAAAGGCTCAGTTTAGGGGAAATCTAAGATACAACTGTACATACTGGTAAAAGTTAAAAAAAAATACCAGTAAAATTCAAAATACAGGTAAACAACTTAAAATACAGGTAAACAATTCAAAATACAGGTAAACAACTTAAAATACAGGTAAACAATTCAAAATACAGGTAAACAAATTAAAATACAGGTAAACAATTCAAAATACAGGTAAACAAATTAAAATACAGGTTAACATTTCAAAATACAGGTAAACAACTTAAAATACAGGAAAAAATTTAAAATGCAGGAAAACAGTATTTTTATCAATATTCAGTAAGTGACAAGAATACTCGAGTCAATTAGATGGTTACAGTTGAGTTTAGTAATGTTGTTTAACGACGTCCCAGTCAAGAATATTTCACTTATATTGAGACGTCGCCAGCTAAAGCGGAAAATGCAGAATTTTGCCTGTGCATAGCCCACCATGACATGGGACCTCGTTTATTTTAAGTTCCCATCCAAAAGAACCGAAATAATGAATTTTCTTTGGAAAGAGAGACTTGCTAAATTGTAAATATACTGATTCCTGAAATTAAGACCAAATGTCAGCCTTTCTGATTCAATACCATAATAGTTCTACACAAACCTTAAAGGGTACCACATGATGTGCTGATGAACCCCATTTCACATTTTTCTTAAAACAGTGGAGAAACTTTTAAAGCATGGTGGACACTTCTATGGAAAAAAGTTTAAGGAAATTTCTAAGAAAGAATGATTGGGTTTTAAATTTGCTTTTAATCTTTGATCATATAATCATTCTGATTTGTTAATTTCATTCAAAAAAAAATTCTGATTTGTTAATTTAATTTAAAAAAAAACCACAGCAAAAACAAAATTGAGAAGAAAACCTTGAAGTTATAAATCCATAAATACTAATATGAATTTTAAATGAACTTACAAAAGTTACATTATTGCACATGGAAGCATTTCAATTAATTTTAACATATATAAGAAATTAAAAATACACAATATTTTACATAAAGTCATTCTGATTGAGAACTTGATATATATTCATTTTTTCAAGTTACCAAAATAGCTGCTGTTAAATTGAATTGTTAATTTCGGATGTCGTAATTTATTTGACTCCAGTTACGCTTGATTACACAACGACAAGAGAAGCTGAGCTTTTCATTTAAGTGAGTCCAGTCTCTGCTACTTTCATTATTGGTAGTGTTTTTAAGTCAAAAATGGGTAAATTGTTCTAACTTGATTAGTATTGATAATCTGTCAGTTTGAATGCAGAAATCTAGTCAATACATCTTCAATTTTGCCGTAAACTTCATTTATTGTCACACTTCTCCGAGGGACGTGTTTAATTATTTTAGACATTGTATTTCTATACTGACATAATCAATAGAACTGGCAGTCACATTTTTCTCTTTTTTAATTAATCAATCACATTCTCGTCTTGCCATTTCTACTCTAGTGTTAAGGGTCGCAGATAGAAATTCACGTTTTACTGAAGTTATCTAACAATGTACGGAGACAGTAGCCACAACTCGCGTCTATGATGATGGATTATATTGACAGCAGGGGAAACAAAAATGGATGTCAATTCATATAAATACATGTCACTTGTCAGTATATTTGTGTTGGGAAATTAAACATTTATTGAAAAATTCTGTCGTTCCGAAAACTTTACTTCCAACCTTTATATATAATTAAATTTTCTTGACATTTCAATCAACTAAATTGGAAACATCACTAATTCATGTTTTATTATTAAGTAACATGTTTTTAAAGAGCTATTGTTTTTTCCCATTTAAGCATTTTCTTGCCATAAATTTTTTATATTCCTAACATTTTAGCTATGGCTGGGATATTTTAATAGCAGGTTACTGTCTGTTCTGTGAAATTGCTTTTTGCTTTTAATAAATTTTTATGTAAAATCATAAAAGTTGTTATTTTGTGAGACATAAATTTCGGTATTCAGTGACTCATAGCCTTTGTTAAGAGTTGATAATATGTTATTTTCTAGGAAACTGAGCAGCCCAAGACACTAAACATCTCTAGGTTAGATTAAATGAGGCTGTCAATTCATAACTGTCTTGTGCTAGAAAAAATTATATTCTAAAAAATGTCTTTGTTTTTTGTTCAATTGCTATTTTGAATAAAATTCTGTAATTTCATGACTGACCATAAAAGTTTTTGAGCTGTTTTGAATAAATTAACTCTGATTATACATAAAATTTTGAAATATTATGTGAACTTATACATGTTTAGTAACTAAGTCATACAGTGTTTTGGCTTTAGGTCGCCCTTTTTGCGCAAAATGTGAAAATTTGATCAAAATGGAGAAAAAAATAATAAAATTGGTGAAAAATTTTGATGATAAATAATTAAAAAGACCTTCACTACTACCTTTGTATAAATTGAAATGAATTGGAAAAATTTTTGTATGATTAAAATGAATTTATAAAAAAATTAATTATTTTGATGTTATCTGCAGATTTAATATACAATATCAAATGATACAAACTATAAAATGATAGTAACTTCTGTTTATATTTGAATATTAAAATCTTAAGTTTCACAGAAAACTGTAAATTGTCATCACAAAATACTCAAATCACCCATTCTTCAAGTATAAAAATGTCGTCATTGCATCATATTAATTACATAACATGTTGTGATATAGGTACAACAGCATTGTTCTGCGGAGCTTGTAGTAATTTATTTCCGAGAAGTTATTGTTCTGATTTTATAAGTTTTTAAAGTTACGATGGTGACATATATAGGAGTTTGTTAAGTTTTATTTGACAGTGGTATATTGATTACTATTGTGTAATGGTAAACCGTACCAGCTGCTCTCAGAAACATTAGCCACAGCTTTGGTGATCTGATACATTATAATAAAGAAGAAAAATTCAATGAACATCTATTACATAATTTCATAATAATATAATTCTGATTTCTATATCATATTCATTCTGAGGTGCTGAGCATCTTAAATATTTTTATTGTGTCAATGTGTATATTTATTCTTTCTTTTCATTCAGAGGTGCTGGGTGTTTGAAATATTGCAATATTTTTATTGTGTCAATGTGTATTCATAGGTGCTGGGTATCTTAAATAGTGCAATATTTGTTTGGTGTCAATGTGTATTCATTTTGTTGCAGGTCATGGTAAATGTGTATTGCAAACACTTGTTGCAGCAGCAATACATGGGTTGGATTTTATTTCTACAAGGGATATTTGATTGATGTAGTTCTCCTTTTTAGGAATTATGAAACAAAAACAGTAAATTTGTTTATTTACATATCTGATACCAAAAGGTTTTTGTTTTGTTAATTTTGCTAATGATTTAAAATATATAAATTTTCTTTTTACCTCTCATCAAAATTCAAAAGATGGGTAACAAGCTTTTTTCTTCTGCATAGTAGTTCCAGCGACTTTATGGATCATGTCTTGTGTGCATATACAGCTTCATTTTATGAAACAAAAAATTTGGACCAATAATAAAATGGATTTTATGTGTATGTAGTATAAAAACTCCATACAGTTTACTACTGTGTCAATTTTATTTTTATATTTCTTTGGTATTCAGTTTCAGTTTGAGCAATTAAATGAATGAAAATATAGTTTTGATTGAATTTTGAAATTGTTGTATCCATGTAATGTGTATTGTATTGCATCAGTTAACTGAATGAATTTTCATCAAATTAATTGTACACTTTTACACAATACATTAATTTCTTTTAGTAAAATTTCATGCTTGATTTCTATCATAAAATCAAGTTTTAGAAAATGTAAATTCTCTTGGATTTTTTACAGTTAGCAAATCATTTTAATTCTGTATGAAATGTTTCAGAATTGGAGATTTCTCGTTAACAAATAGTTTTGTTTCTGTAAGGAATATTTCAGAATTGGAGTTTTTATACCATGAACAAATTATTTTGTTTCTGTAAGGAATATTTGGCAATTGAAGTGTTTATACCGTGAACAAATCCTTTTGTTTCTGTAAGGATTATTTCAGAATTGGAGTTGTTATACAGTGGACAAATTGTTATGTTTCTGAATGGATTCTGTATTATTTTCTATTTTATACCAGCCTGGGTTAGCTCAGTCTCGGGACATATGATCAATGACACTTTACAATCACAAGAGGTTAATTCTATGTTATAATGCCATTGTTCTATGATTGAGTTATGAGACAAAAAAATTAAATACCACTCTATAACAGATTGTATATAGTCAACGAGTATCGTTGGTATTTCACTTGATACAGATTATATTCTAGTCTCTGAGACTCGCTCTCTAGTTTGCTGATTTATATAACAAACTCTCGTAACAAGGTATATTTTATTTGGCATTACAGACATTGGTTTATTGAATGGACGTGTTTTTTTTTATTTCTCTGGGTATGATTAAAACAAGATTAGTGTGAAAATGACTGGAAATATTGATTATATCATCGATCTATAGAAAGTCAGGGTTATTATCTTCCTGTAAAAGTATGTTCTATAAAGAAGTACAATCAGACTTGTATCTAATGGAAACCTCTTTGGCTTTATTGGAGATGTTCATCTAGTCAGTCATTATGAAATCTGTGGTGCACACACACACACACACACACACACACACACACACACATATATATCGAAACATTTCTAATGAGATTCTATTGAAGGTTTACATCTTGTGGGCTAAAAAATTGAAATATATAATCAGTTGAAAAAATTTTGTAAAAAAGTTGTTTTTTCTGCTGTCTGCTGTAGGATTAACTCAATTAGTTGAATAGTACTTTTACATACTTTAAAAAAACATGTTTTTAAGTTAATTACTGGGGGAAAAAAACAATTCGTTGTATGACCTTTAACCTCCATTATCTGTAACCTTTAACCTTTTGTATCTGTATGGCAGGGTACATCTGTATTCTCATCAACTATTGACTTCCTGTATAAGTTCCAGATTGCTGTGGATTATCAGAGATAGTTAATGACTTGTTTGATTTCTTCAGATAAGGACTTACAAAGTTGTCAGTACAAGCCTACCTTTGATTTATAACTGTCTCACCTAATCTTTGTCTTCTGAAAAATAAGCATAGAATGGAGAAAAGAATTGGCATATTTTGTTTAGTTTCATCTTTTATATAGTTTTTGATTCTCAAATTAACCAAGGGACCTTTTGTGCTTTGACTTACTGACTTATTTCTGTCTCTCTCTCCCGAGGAGAATCGGGCTGTTTACAAGTATTCTCTATTTGCCTCTTTGTTGCCTCAGTCTATGAATTGTATCCCAGCTCTTTTCGTTCTTTGGATGGTTACTTTTTGTGCTTTAAGCCAGAATGAATAAAATAAGTTTCAATTTGCCATAGCAGAGCAAACCAGAGTGGCATAAAATTTAATTAAAGTTCTAATGTGTTTATTTCTGACTGTCATATGATTGGTGTTTATAGCTATAAGCTTAAATAATGAACAACTTTGACCTCATGTGTGTACTTCCTCCTTTAATTTCCTAATACAAAGTTCGAAAACATTGCTACCTCATTGTATAGTAGGTCTAAAGTGCACATTTACAAATCACGGTGCCTGTCACAGTCTCTCACAGCCTAATTTGGTCCCACTTAGGACACATTCTAATGTGACTAAGTTTATCAGTTCGCTTGCCAAAGGTTGGTTGTTTTCTTCGGCACTACAGTTTTCTCCACCATCACTGCACTGACTGTCTCAATATTAGTGAAAGAATCAGGGGGGGCGTAAAACTCTACCGCCACTCCACTCCACCACCAGTATATAGTATAGTCAATCCTGTCTACAAAGGCCACCCAAGGGAACCTAAAAGTGGCCTTTATGGGCAGGTTCAAATAACATAAATAAAGAACAATTTTGATAAAATTCTACTGGCTTTTATAAGCAGGTGTTCTTCATATAGAGGTGGCCTTAAAGGTAGGTTGGACTGTACATATAATAAATTTATTTTGCATTACACAACACACAAACATACATTAGCAAAAAGAAAATAGATGGATTGTCTAAAGTGGCATGGACTTTTGATATTGAACATGCTCTCTATTACAAATTTAAAAAGAAGATGTCAGATTGAATCTGGCACATGACACCTAGCAGATATCGTAAAAATGTAATCTTCCTCGATCCACCGGATATCTAAACAAACCTGGTGTTTATAACTGTTCAATAACAATGATTAATTAAAACAAGAGATGTTTTATCATACTATTAATAATATTGTAAGTTAAGCCAGTGTGTTTTTTAGACATGTAGATAAGGATGAAGACAGATTTGTTTGTTTGTACTGAACATTGTTTACTTCCTCAGTAATAAACATGTAACAGGTGTGAATAAAACTATAAATTATTCATTTTATAAAATGTCTTAAATGCTATCTATTGTATTGTTAATGAAGTTTGATTCACTGTGTAAATAAATGTTATATTTTCAGTATTCTTCAGTACTCTGTATTTTTTCCAGATTGTTACTGTTTTGTCACTGTCATTTTTAGTAGCCTCGGTTTTATTTCATGTCCCTCTTAGGGCCTCAAATTTATTTTCTCCCCTATTATATGAGCCTCAATTTTGTTTAAAACCCTACTTTTGAGCCTAAAATTTAAGTTTTACCCTTCTTTTTGGTCTAAACATTATTTCATTCCCATTTCATGAGCCTTAACTTTCTTCCATATTCATTTATTTCATACTCCTCTTATTGGATTCAACTTTATACTCATATAATAGGCCTCAACTTTAGTTCAAATCCCTGTCATAAGCCTCAATTTTAGCATTAGCATCAGTACAACTCCATGAGCATCACAAAGTAATTTTGATTTCATGGACTAGTTTACAGGTGAGCTATCCTCTCTTTGAACAACTGTCTCGGCCCATAAGTGATTGAAAAAATAATTAAAATATTAATTAATTATAAGATTTTAAACCTGCATTTAGCTCTCTGCTAAGGCTATTAAGATTTGATCAAATCTGATGGAAAATTAACAATTGTTGATCAGCAGAAAAAAGGTGTTTGATCATGAAAAGGTTCATGGTCCCAAAAGTATCATTTTTTTTTGTCGTTTAAACATTAAGCTTCTTCAAATTTTACAAATGCAGATGCATGCATTTATTTGTATTTAAAGCCTGATTAAGACATACTAAATACTTTTGATCTCAGGTAAGTTCATTATATTTTGCTTTCTTCAAAGTAAATTACTTGGAAAAACATATCTTCTTAATTCTTTATATATGCTGCAGAATCATTTTGAAAAATTCTTAATCCTAATTAGCAGAAAGAATGAGCAGTCATAGATGAAATCTCAATATATATATCGCATGAAACCCTGAAATAAAATTAGTGAAACTCACTGACATGGACTGAGAAAATGGGTTAGAGATCTTGGCAGATAATGAGTAGATTAAATGAGTAGAGGTGGATAAGGTTGATGAGAAAACATTACCGCAAGTTAAACATCAAGATTTATCATCACTAAAACATGCATGTTGGATGGTAGTTAACGACTTTTCAATTAATATTTTTAACTGAAAACAATTTCCAAAAGTGGAACCTATTTAAATTGAAATGTCAAAGATGGTTATTGTCAAAAAATGAAAAGGCAAACATTTTTTTGAACAGGATGATAGGAAGTGGTATGTTTAGATGTGGAATTCTGGGAGAATTTATTTGTGTAGTTAATTATAGTTGACTGATGAAGGTCTGGAGAATGAATTGGTATCTAACACATGGCAGTATCTTATATACTCATTATCACTACAAAAACAAAAACTTCTTAACAAGATGGGGCCATCTCACAAGTTAAAATAACAATATAATACAGCTAAAGTACATCTGAGAAATGAAGGGAAGTCTTAACACACTTCAGTGGATATTATTCTCCTAAAAGTCATCACATGTCAGTAAAACTTATTAATATAGAGTAGAAATCGCAGCAGGAGGCTGCAATCAAAATGCCATAGTATGGAGATGTCTCCCCTTGTCAAAGTTACCATCATTAAAAAACTAGTTCTAGTTGGTCACTAAGTATCAGGTTTCAGATTTTGGTATGTGGCCCACATTTTATCTGTTTCAGTTTTCACAACAGACCTTGGACTTGGTTGCAATTACATGCTACTGAGGGGTAATAGTGTTTTACATCCAGTCAAGTTTCTTACACTTATATCAAGTTGGTCAGTTCTGGGATAAAGGGGACGCTGGTGAAGACCATCTATCTACCTTCACCATTGGAACTGACAAACTTTCTCACAACAGAATCTGCACCAGTGGAATTTGAACCCAGGCAGTGAGAGGGACTTTGATCCATTAGCTTGCTTTAGACTACTCGGTCACTTGGCACTGATGCTATTGTAAAACACCTTATTAGTTATTGCTTCAAAAATACTCTTGGAAACCTTTTATATTTTAAGCATTTAAACATCAAGATTTTGTGAAAATTATTTCCAGTTTTGGCTTTTTTTGAAGATTTTTATATTAAAAAGCACAATTCTCAATCATAAAGAGTATATATTCACACATATTGAGATGAAGACCGAATATTAATACCAATGTTTGATAAGCAAAAACCCTAAAACCCAGTATTAGGCAATTATTTTGAAGCTTTCTTGATTTGGTATTTTTTCAGGATTTTTGTTTGTTTAGCCATCTGTCTCACAATTGTGTCTACTCTGTGTGTCTGACATTTTTCATTGGATTTTGTTAGACTTAGTAAAATTGCCCTCCACCATTAGATGATGTGATGATGTTACATGAACCATCATTGCTTAATATTAAGGACAAAGATCAAGGTTATAGAGGCCCAGTCATAAAATATCTGTATTGTATTTAGTGTTTGTTCTGTTGTCCTCTACATTTCCTTTTGGATTTCAATAAAACTTAATATAATTGTACACCAGCATAAGACAATGTGTCATAAGTCATGTTCTCTTATGTAGGTTAAAGGTCAAGGTGACAAATGTGATAGGTCTGTCTAGATTGCCAACATTTGTTGATGGATTTTTAACTTTGGTGCAACTTTGGTGCAATTTTGCAAGCACAACAACTCGCAAAACATGTCAGCTCAAACCAGTGTTGGAGTGAATGGTTATAAACTTGCAATCATTGAATAATTTACGGCAAAACGGTTCAGTTATGATGAAAAAAATCTTTTGGGAAAACATGTTTTGACAAGATCCCTAGACAAGTTTTCATTTCTGGAAAGAAGGAAATGGTTTTGTGTTGATCTGTCAGTAGATGTTGTTTGGTTTATGGCCAGATATGTTATACAATTTACTGCCTGTCAACAATCTTTCTCTCTCACAATACAACATATATCCTCAGCAGCACAAAAATATCTTGGCTACAGTTATATAGACAATGGAACTTATCAGTGATGACAACAGTCCTACCTTAGTGTATGTTTCTACTGATGGAAGGTGAGAGAAAATAAAGATTTGAGGTGTATGGATACAGGTGTAAAGTTGATCCATCATGGCTACTTTGTTCTTATCAGAGATGTGATATATTATCCTGTCTTCCTTGATACTTATTTTATGTATTTATCCACATGTACTTGTCAGTTACTGTGTGTTTCTATTGTGCCAGAATGTTAGCTGTTTATTTTTATTCAGTTAGCACATAACAAAGTAAATACTAAATAAGTCACTCACCATGGCAGCAGGGATTTCAGTTTTAATTGTAAATAAAGGGTTCAGTTACAGTCAATAAGTTATGTTTCTTGGAATATTTTTACTGTCAAAAACTTGATTTTGTCCATATGAAATATTTGTCTTAAATTTGATTAAAATTAAAAATTCAAAGAAATTAAACAACATTGGAATTCAAGAACATGTTGTTTTTTGAATAATTAAAGATATTTTTGCCATTCAATATTATCAAACAGTATCTTGTCTAAAGAAAATTCTGTCTCTTTACAAATAGCTGGTCTTGTATGATTTCACTATCATTCCTTGTCTAAGATTATCCTTAACTTAAATCTGGCAAATTTGAAATCTTCATAATTTTGTTAATTTTAAAATATTGGGAATTCAAGGTATCTTTTTAAAGAAAACTTCCAGTTTTATTTAGTTTTATCAAAATGTAAAATGACAGTAAAATAAGATGTAACCTAAATTTACATAATTCAAGTTAAGGAAAATCTTGGTCAGAATTCATTGTGAAACTGGAGTCTGAAAAATTTCTGTGAGATGTTAAACAACATGCATTATAAAACCTAACTTTAAAATTTCACCTTAACTGCATAGTATAATTGCTGTATGAAGCCAATGTAACTTAAAATGAGTGTGGAAACTTAGATATTTGACATTTAACAAATTGATCTTATTGTCATATATAATTTAAAAATAAAACTTGTTTTGTTTCATTAATTAGTGGTCAATAAGTGTAAAGTTAAAGTTTAAATGATTTTAACAGACATATGACATATAGCAATTTATAATTGAAATACCACATGGTTTTACCATACAGTACATGTTTATACATATCACACTGTAATAGTTATATGATGTTATAACAAGTTATACTTTTAGAAAATAACATTTTCTGCAGAATCCCAAGACCTTTCAATTAATTATAACTTAATTATATTGTTGTGCAATGATAGGGGAAATCAGAGTTCCTTCAAGATAACAATTTTAACTATCACAAGTGTTCTAGGAAATATCTGTCAATTTATGCAACACTGCGTAGCTCCGTTGGTAGAATGCTTTCTTTGTATATGGGAGCTCAGGGTTCAAACCCAGGCAATAGTCCGAGTCTTAGACTGAAAAAGTAAGTAGTGACTGTTCTTTTGCCAAACACTCAGCATTTTGAAATGAAAGTCTTGGGTCCAGAAGAGATCTTAAAAACTTATGCCCTGCGGTATTAAAGATTCCCCTCTGCACATTGTTCCGAGTGTGCTGCAAAGGTAAAAATTTCTGCCACTTCACCTATATCTGTTGTTGTCTCAATATATTCTTGATTGGACATATTTCAATCTTTCAATGGTTCATGAGGGTTACACCTTACAAGTACTTATATATTTAACAATATAGACAATATGTAATGATATTTTTTGTTTTCCCTGTTTTTCCATTCCTCCCTCAGTTATATTGTTTCTACACTTTACCCTTACTAATTAAGTAAGGGTGAGCCAACATAGGCTGAAACTCAAAAGGAAGAAAGACAGTTACCAAGCTCCGAGAATTGTATAAATTTTTTTTACTTTATTAATTCTATCTTGTATAATTTTGTTTGAAGTCAGATCACCAATTATATGCTTCCTCTAATATTTATAACTTAAGAATGTAAAATAAAATTTTCAAAAGTTTTCATTATCAACTTTATGCAAAAATCCACCAATAATGAAGTCATGATCCCATTTATTATTTCCAATCTTTATACAAAATCTGGTCATGTCGCCCGGCTTCGAGGATCTGTTTTAAGCTTCTTATCAAACTCCATCATGCCTGGGATACATTTGTCAGCTGATTCTGTAATCATCTTTGTTTCTTCAGGACAGATTGAACAAGTTATTTGTTCTCCGTCCCCTTCCAATCTTGGATATGATCTTTACATTCTTCATAAGAGGCTTAGGTTCCAAGTAGTTTTGTTGTGTAGAGTTGATCATGTTTTTTCGCCTTTTCTTTAATTAGTTTTTGTTATCCTTTACTAAGTCGGTTCATTCTTATTCCTGTTTTTATTGATTCCAAATAAAAGAATCAATTGAACTTTTGTGCAGCTAAGATGCGAGTGTTTAGGTTTAGCTGTACTGTAAGATAATTATGTAACATAGCTAATTCTTATATAGAAAATACTCTGTTTGATATTTTCCCATTTGTCTTATTTTATTTGCATTAGCAGCTTATATACACTCTAAGACATCAGCTCAACTTATTTCCTAGAAGCTGATTACAATTCTAAATCTCTAAGCTGATTAAATCATTGAGTTTGAATTCAAATTTTCTATTTTTAATTGTGTCACTAATCTTTATTAACAATTGATTATTCTTGTTTTAATTCATTAAAAATTAAACTTTATTGAGTTACTTGTTATTATAAGGTGAGCCACATTCTATGACTATCATTAAGGCCTTTATGACCTATGGTCAAGTCGACTCAAGAGCATGCTTACGGATCACATTGCTTCACATGTTGGAATCCCACTGT
Organism: Anadara kagoshimensis; assembly: GCA_021292105.1. Taxonomy (NCBI): domain Eukaryota; kingdom Metazoa; phylum Mollusca; class Bivalvia; order Arcoida; family Arcidae; genus Anadara; species Anadara kagoshimensis. The sequence goes on along the minus strand of CM037865.1, from coordinate 69,824,653 downwards.
AGAGAGCTAGATCCTAGTGTGAGATCAGTTCACTTGGTTTTCTCCAGACACTCCACTTTCCTCAACTAACCATGAAGTGAGTGCCAAGAATTTTGATTGGGGTGTAATTTTCCATTTCTCACCACTTCACTTCTCTATCACTTAATATTTAGTTTGAGAAAAAATTTTAAGAACACTTCTTTACTTTTTCATTTCGCTTGTTAAAATTACCAAAAGGCTTACAAGCCACTCCAAGACTTTAGATTATCCTGATTATGATACATTTTCTAGAAGCTGATTATAGTTCTAAATCCACTCAGCTTAACACATTCAGTTTGAATTGATGCTATCTTTTTCATATCTGTCACTGGAATTTGTATAAATAATTTATGATTTTCATTATTTGGATTAATAGAAATATCAGCTTATAACTGAAAAACTCACATTATATATATATATTGGATAAAATCAGGTTATAAGCTCACAATCAACATGATGGGGCACTAAGGCATGGAAATGTTTGTTCTAAGGGAAACTTTAGCGGCAGTTTTATTTTAGCTCTTTATGTGGTCTGGCCTTTCTGCTACAATATACCATTGGTAGAGTGCTCGCTTTATATGTGGGAGGTCTTGGGTTCAAACCCTGGCTAGGGTATGGCCATGATTTGAAAAATAAGTTTTGACTGTTCTTTCAACATGCAAGCACTCAGCATTTAGAAATAAAAGTCAGGGGTCTTTCGCAAGAAACCTTAAAAACCGATGCTCAGTGTAAAGGCAGACAGGGCACATTAAAGAACTCTTCCTGCACATTGCCCTGAGCTTACTGCAAAAGACAAAATTTCTGTTATGGTACTTTGCATATAGCACGGTGGGGTCTTGATATAAGAAATTTTTCTTGACTGGAAAATTAAAACCCAATTCAATCAATAAATCTGCTCAAAAAAAAGGTAATGTGTGCTATAATAAAATTGTGTTTATTTATTCCTTCTGAATACTGATGTTGTTAAAATAAATACTGGTATGCGGTTTACAATATTCTGGCTAAATATTGGTAATTTTGCTGTTACATACCCCAGTATATTAGTCATTGGTTGCTCAATTTATGAATCCACAAACAATCCTACATTTGTTTAGGCCGTTATTAAGTTTGATAATCATAAAAAGTATAAAACAATTTTTCAAAAAAGTAAAATGTATTTTTATAAGACCCGTAACAGCTTATGTCAGATTATGTCAGAGTTATAGAAAACATATGAGATATTTTATAACTTTATATCGAGATAAAACCCAGATACTGAGATAGGCTGAGATAGGCCATCTTAATTTGAAATATCACACAGTCATAAAATTTGGATTTCAACTATAACAATTTAAAATGCATCACCATATATAAAATATAAAAACATTATTGATGGGGTTTTTTCTTTTAAAACAAGAACCTGCTTTCTGTAAGCTTGTTGTTTTATGACGTTACCAGATGTTCGAGGAACAGTTTTGATGACATGCTAGTTAATATATGACATAATATTGTACCAAAGCCTGGCTGGAGACTAACTGATATGTATCTACATCATGAACCATCCATACTTGATTTACACCCCATCAAATATACCACAATTATGGCATACTGTAAAATAAAGATGACACGTTCCTCACATTTTTAAGCACACCTTTGAACACTAAATGGTACTTTATAATATTGAAATAAAACTCAAGGGACTTGCTGATTCAATGTGTTTATGTCAATGGAATTTGATCAGCATGTTTTTTTTTACCAAATTTTTTTCACATCTAAAAAAAAAGTTAACTCTGACTTTTGTTCAGAATCAAGGTCTTCATTCAAGGTCAAAATTACCTTAAATAGATTTTTGAGCATATTTTTGTCATGAACTTAGGCTTACAAGCTTAAAACTTTCATTAAATAAGTACGTAAAGCCACTATGACAGTTTTGTAAAAATGATTGACCTTGACTTTTATTCAAGGTCACATTTAACTTAAATATCGGAAGCTCCAAGCTTCATATAAATAGCATCAGAACATGAAGGTATAATATTTTAGTTATTTTTTGTAATTGATCCATGTTTTCTATTTTGCCTATATTCCTGTTTTCATTCTGTGTTGTCATGGTATGTTGGTAAATAATTTCCCTATACTTTTAGACTATGTGACCTGAGGTGACCCTGGGAAGGGAATTTATCACTGATGATATCAAGTTGCCAATTAGCTAGAGTCAGAAGTAAAATTGACAGTAATTTACAATATTAAACTTAGCCTCTATATACATATACTATCCCGGCCTGTTTGATAGAGGTCTGAAACCATGTTTTAATGAGACTGACAGATACCTTTTATAAAATCTTTTTTACAAATACTTACAACAGTGTTATTAAGCAGTTTATTTAAAGCAAATTTGTTGTGATCAGATGCATAAGTTAATTAGCATTTTTTTGAATATTTGCAAAAAAAAATCCTAAAATCTTTATTCTCATTGATACAACTTATTAACTTATTAATGCTGAACTGTTGTAGCATTTGTTGTAACAAGCTAGTCTCCGTACCATGGGTTGTCAGAGGTTTGAAACTGCAGCGAGTTTTTGCTTAAACTTGTTGTTATACCATTATCAACCACTATATAAATGCAATCTATAAAATAAAATCTTTAATTTTCTCGTCATAAATTACACAAGATGGAGGTAATAAAAATTAGCAATGGTCAGTAATAGAAGTTTTTGATTTCGCAGTATCAAAACAGTGGCAGACCCAGAGGAAGATTTCAGGGATTGGAAACCCCCTCCCCTTTATTTCTGTCCATAATATAAATGTTTGTGTTATTTAATCAGATTACAGGAAATTGCAGGATTTTATGCTACATTTTCAAAAGACAATGAACTTGTTCTTTTGTGTCAATGAAAAATGGAACCTTCCCCTTTCCAAAATCCCTGGGTCCACCACTGTCTGAATACTAAATTGTGATCTAGTCAGAAATGTGTGTTAGCTCAGGAATTGAAGGAGCACCTAATATTTTATATTGGCTAATAGACTAAAATTAGAGAAAAAAAATTACACTAAAAGTGACAAAAGATTTTTATTTCCTCTTTCTTCTGAATTACTTAATTCATAATCAGAAACAAATAATGAAAAACTGACTCAGCTCCGAGGACATGTATTAATGATGTCACATCAATAAAAAAAGTCATTTTAGAGATGAACCTCCGACTTTCTGAAGGAACATTCCTAATTAGATTTAAACCGTTTGTGACAGACAGGGTATTATTTTATAAATCAGCTATGACTCATTATTTAATTGTCTCCCCACATCTGCCCCTATTGTCATGCCAAACTTTAATTTGGGCCATATTTTTTTTATTGTTATAGGGGCATTTGTTTGTTATAAGGGACATTTCTTGATATATTATTTAGGAATTGCATTTTAGTATCCATTTGCAAGTAAAATTGAGAAAAAAAGTCTTAAATATGTTATAATAAAATAAAAACTAACGACAGCATGATTCTTCATATCGCAATATATTCGAATACACAGTATTCCTTTTCAAGCTAAGGAATACTGTGTATTCGAAATATAATTGCGATATGAAGAATCATGCTGTCATAAGTTTTTATTTTATTATTATTTATAAAATCCTCAACAATACCTGGAGTTTATCTTAAATATGTATTTCATTGTTTTGATATAGCTATATAATAGTATATGTTGTTTGTTGATGGTCTTTGTTGAAGCTACTTAGCTTCAAATTTCACTTGTAAAGTCATAAACACATAATGAGACTTATGATAAAACTCCCGACTTTGGATGTGCACTATTATTAAATATCTTGGCTTTATATACAACTTGATAGTTTTAACTTGGACTTGGGTCCTATAATGGTACAATGTATTTGCAGTCCACAGCAACTTAATATAATGCATTACTTTCCAAAATGCAAGTAATTGTAATATAATGCTAGTTTTGTCAATTGTAGTGTTATGCATTACATTGCAATGTAATTCGCCCCATGTCTGACAGCAAGCATATCAAGGGGAGAGAATTGCTCATGAATATCAAATGAACAAGTCTACCTTTTATAATGCCCATCTCCTTCAAGAGGTCACTTAAAATGTGTGAATAAAATTTGGGTGTGGCATAAAAAATAAAACCATTAATTCTAAAGATTAAAACATCCATAAAACTTTTAGAACAAGCTAAGTTTTATAAAAGCCATATCTTGTTTATTTTCTTAAAATCATAAATAAAATAAGTAAAGCATAAAAACTTGATATATTAGCCGGAATGGTTTGGCATTAAAACGGTGATGACAGATATGGAGGCAAGGAAAAACAGAAGATGACTAGTTCTGCCAGTGTCAGTAGATGGCAGCAGTGATAAGATGCCAGAGCGTCAGATATACAGTCTTGACGTGGAACATTTGCTGCATGTCTATCTGCTACATTTTTTTCTCTTCAGAAGTATGTCTAATTATCTGGTATCTATGTCTGTGAAACATTTGCCTTTCAGACATTTCTGACAGTCTAAGAAATCTTGCAGCCTTTCGGAAATTCTCTGGGTTTTGAGTTTTCTATTTTTGAAGACTGAATGATAATGCACATATGCTGTTTTATGTGTTTTTTCTGATAGAATGGTTTCTTAGTTCTTTCTGTGGAAGTTTGCTGAAATTGTCAAGAAAATTAATGTATTTAGTTGCATAATGTTTTCTTTTTGCTAAATTTCTCAAAGTAAATACCTGTGTTGTTTTTTTTCTGGTTGCTAGGATTCCAGGAAGATAACATTCTTTAATGATTGGGCTGATATATCACAAAGATGTAGATTGTAACTATACTCAGAGTTGTTGTTGAGATTAAACCTATATTTTACTATATTTTTGAAAAGCAAATTATTGCAAAAAATTCAGTTTTTATTTATTCTGTAATTTTAGATTACCATGCAAATAAGACTGTTTGAATAGTCTTACAATATCTAAATCAAGTTTGATTTCAAAAGAGTTATATCCCTTTGAAATTTAATACAGATATTAAAACCACCAGAAAGCATTATAAATCTCAATGTTTTTGGTTGTGAACTTGATGTGAGACAAAATGTTACTATTACATAAGGGAAAAGAACTTCCAGTCATCTGTGATATTTAAGGCATACTTACATAATTTTTTGTGTAGTACTTTCTGTAAAGTTCATTGTTGGAAATTCCTTGTCATACTGGGGATGATAGTTAAATATGAAAGTTATTACATTATAGCAGAAGCAAGTTTATATATATGGATAAATCTTTTGAAATGTCAGTCAAATTTGAACACTAATATACTATGTCTGAAAATTCTTAAATTCAAATAAAAATATTTTGTTACTGAATAATATATGCTTGGTCGTACCCAATGTATCCAAGAAATAAAAGTTTAACCTAGACAGAAGCTTTATTAAGTCAAAGATAAAGCATAAATGGAGACAAGCCACACATTGGAATCTCTCAACTGTGTAGGCATGAACTAATGGCTAAATCATGTCCAGTGGTGTGGTTAAGGTATGGTTTTTTTTTCTAAAATAACCCCACTTAATTTACAACCAGTTAAAACTAAAAATTTCAAAACTCAAAATTGAAAGTCCAAATTTTAAATTTTTGATAATTGCTATCAGAACATATTTTGGGTATTATTAAAATCAACAGATTATATCATGGTTTCAAACCCTGGTGTTACAGTGAAAGGGAAACAACTCAATTTTCATTAAACATTACCACCCAGTCTTCACATCCCAGACTATCTTATTTACCGGTACACTGAAAACATGCAATAACAAATCTATGGTATTTAAGTGAGTTATTCAATTCTTAAATTACTAAATTTTCTTCCAGTTTTCTATACATCCATAGAATTTCATACAAAACAAAAAAAGTTGGGTTTGAATATTTGTACCCTCCACAAAAATTTTTAATTTTGATTGAAAAAACCTATATATGACTGAACAAAGCCATTCTGAAGCTTTCTAGGATAAGTAGTTTTTCAAAACTTTTACATAGAATTGGGGGGGGGGGGGGGTTACAAAAGGAACAGCATGCCATACTGATGATTTGTGCATAAATAGAAAAACCTGACAAATAACAAAGTGTCAATGAATAAGAATTACCTATTTGAATATTATTTAATTCATATTTGTGAATGTTAAATATCAGTATTAATCTGTATAAAAATTTTGAAATGTTACAAAAATGAAGCAGTATATTACCGGTATTCAAATATTGTATGTTCACTTATAGTTTTGTCACTGAGAAAAAAAATCTCATAAAAAATAATCCATTTGTCCAACACAGAACAAGCTGTATTGATTTCTGATGGAGGATAATATTAATTTTTTATGTTGCGTTTTTATCTTCATCATCAGAATAAAAGTACTTCCCAGTCTATTATTGTGGCCCCAATCAATTTTAAGGGTCAAAGAAAATAACCATTTTACATCCCAGGCTGGTAATTGCATAGGTTAAAATTTTCTCACAGAAAAAGCAGTTTAATAACTTATTAAAAAATATAATTGAAAGTGAATTTCCGGGATAATTTTGTAAAATGGTTAAGTGTAGAGATAATGGGGTGTGGGGATTATAATAAGGATTGAAATTGGTAAGAATTAAGTCAGAATTCTCAATGATAGCTTAAATATAACCTTTTAACATTTTAATGCTGGTAAATAGAAATAAAATACATTTATAATAAAAAAGGTTAAAGACACTGATGGACCTTTAACCTTTATTTGTTAGGTATAAACATTAGTTATGGAGTTAGCTTGGTGCAAACCATTCATTAAATGAGGTGCTTACAAATTCCATTCAAATCGCCATAAAAACACAGTAAATATGGCATTAAATTGTGCAACATAGAAGGTTATAATCTCCTTTCAACTTAAAGAAGAAAAATAGAAGTCAGAACAGCATTTGTCATGTTTAATTCTATCTAGGATTTCTGACAGAGGGATGGAGGGGGCACTTAACAGCGATCATTACTCATTTTGTATTGGTTAGGTTGTAATAACAACACCTTTATCTTCTACTAAAGTTGATAACATTGGACATTCTTTCCTCATAGCCATCATTTCTATGGCAGTGGTGTGGGGTTAGTGTGCGGTCCAATTTGCTCAGAATTTTTATATTTCCATTTAGGATTTTTTTGTCATAGAAAAAATCCTATAAATATAAAATTGTATTGTAGTATACACACTTCTTCTTTATAAAATCTCACTTCTAATATAGACTCAGGTGTTTTTATCACCTGTTCACTTACTGCCAGATGGCTAAAGATTAAGTGAAATCACATTCACTCATCAAGCTAATTTCACCAGCTGTATTGGTGCATTATACCTATTTTCTTTATCTCACTTATATCATGTGATTTGATTTCACATTTAGTCCTGAAGAAATAAATGTTGGACTAATATTTGTTGCCCATCCAAAGTCAGAGACAACACCATTGCCAGGTTACCACTTTGTCATTATATCTGGATGTCTATCCAAGTTAGAAACTACACCACTGGACATCACTTTGTTAGTATATCTGGATGAAAATCCAAAGTCAGTGACCACATCACTGTACACTACTTTGCCATAATATCTTGTGCCACTTTCATCATTATATCTGGGTGTTTGTCCATATCCAAGTCAGATGTTTATTAGCATTGGTGACAATGTATGTTACCTTTGTTTGTAGTGGCATTATGTAGGTTCCTGGTGCAATGTACATTTATATGGCTACAAAGCCCTGTATTTCATTTTGAAATTTAGTTTGGAATTTTCATTAAAACTGGCCAGTAACTTTTAACAAGTTTCTACATTGTATATTGTGTTAAGTTTGAGAAATTTCCCTCCCTGCCTCCTACATCTTTCACACATTTGTAATGTATAAAGTTTATTTTCTGTGGGTATCTGTGGTATAAACTTTACATTAATGTTGATTTTAGTCATTATACTCTCTGTATTTTAGTTAAAATTTCACCAAGATACAAAGACTTAAAAACTTCACACATCTCTTTGATGTAACAAGTATTGTTTGGAATGATTAACAGGGTTGCCACCTGAAATTTGTCAAACTCTTCTAAAGAAACACATACATAAGCAAACTCTGCAAAAACAACTTTCTTTTCAAATTTAAAATAGAATTTAATTTCTTTTGGATAAAGGTGTGAAATGCATCTCTCTCTCTCTCTCTCTCTCTCTCTCTCTCTCTCTCTCTCTCTCTCTCTCTAAAGAATGACATACTGAAACAATTTCTAGTAAAAGCATCTTTTTAAAATTTTAAATAGAATTTTAATTGATTTCTTTTCAGTAAAGGTGCTCAATATCTCTCTCTCTCTCTCTCTCTCTCTCGCTCAGTTTATAGAACCAATACACTAATTATATTTTGAGTTAATTGATGACAAGCCTGTATATTAATTAGGAAACTGTTTGACAGTCCTGTTGGGAACAGTTCCTGTAACTGTCATTTTTGAAAGCCAAAAAAGCTTAAACTAAGTAATGATAAAAACCATATTGCTTTTTATTTCCCCAGATATTAATCGGCTATATAGATCCAGTATTTCTAACCAGTAACTTATTTCCTTAACAAACTATAGTCTGTTAATTAGAAATTAAATGGTAAGCTTGGCTTCTTGTTCATATGCAATCTGATGAACCCCAGTGACATGGCCTAATTTTTTTGCCATTTGAAGAAAACTTTTATCTGTTTTTTAGCCGTTCAATATATAAGATAATAATTTCTGACAGTAATTTTACACGGATTTGTTTCAGTTTTAAATTGAATTATGTAGCTGCATCTTGGTGAAATATTATGAGATAATACACCAATGTGCTGATATATTTCTGTGAATATAAAATTACGGATCATAATATCCAAGTTTTAGTCAAACTGTTATTGATTTATTGTTCCCATGGGAACACATCCTGGAGTTTGAAATCCCAGGAAAGGGAAGTTATTGCCCATATTTTCATATTAGATCGTAGATTTCATCGTTGCTTTCTGTCAGTAGGAATTCACAATAATTTTATATCATCATATTTTCTTTGTAATATGCTACAGTGACAGCTTGATGACAAATATTTTTAAATATTTGAAAAATAAACTTTTTAAATTTTTTTGTTCTTTCTTGCTTAACACACTACTGCACTAAAAACAACTTTTAAAATCTAAAAGTATAAATACATGTACATATATCACATTTTAATTTGATCAGGCTATGGACATTGATCTTGTCCAATGGTGTCTTTTATTATTTTTGTAAAAATCGCCCCAGTCATGAGGTCATTGTCCTTAGTCATTGTCACCATTTACATTTTTGCAAACATTTTTTTGTCCCCTCCCCGAATGTTCTTGGGTACATCACTTTTGTTTTGTCTGTCTATCTGTCTGTCTGCTCTGTATCTTCTACATTTTTCAGTTGATTTAAAAAAAACTTGGTACAAGTGTTTACCAGTATCAGACAATGACTTGATGTCCTTATGTTTTAGATTTAGCAATAACTTTCATATATTAACTTTCTAATTCAAACTAACTTTTCAAGGGGGTATTTGTCAGTGCTTAATGATAGCTCTTGTTTGAAGCTCTATAAGTGATAGGTATAGGTGAGTGAACATTGTTATCTCTCTAGATCCATCATGGAACATAATACAGCCATTACTAAAGAACTTCTCAAACAAAACTTGTTATTTCACAAATAGTTTTTTTTTTTTTTTTTTTTTTTTTTTTTTTTTATATAATTTTTAAGAATTTTATAAAAATAATAATTGAAAGGAGAAGACGTGACATCGTAGAATTTGATATTACAGCATTTAAGAATAATCTTTAAATTGATGATGTAATTTTGTTGAAAAGATTAAGTTATTGTGCGGAATGAAAACAAAAACTTGTCCTATAATGATACCTGCTGTGTCTTAGCTCATCATCCAAATTGAAATTTGTTGTGTTTTATGAATAATTAAGATTTCGATTCATCATTTTATGACATATTACATGTTTCACTGTATGACATTTGAAATACGAGCACCGTTAAAGGTCTGAAGATTATTCCATCTCCAATTAGTAATAATCACTTTATTTCAAATACATCATATTTTTTTTTGTCAGAATTCTAAATCATTAATTACGACAAAGTACACCTCGATTGTATTACATTTTTATTTGAATATTGGCGTATTGATGAGTCGTCTTCGGGTTTCAATGGAGCTGCCATGTCACATGATTATTTATTATATAGTTCTGGGTACCTGTATTCAGTAAATGACAGTCAATAATTAAAAGTTAATGAGATAAAAATGTTTTTAGATAAAGGTAGAGTTAATCTTCGTGTATACCTGACAACAATTGACACTTATTTGTTTGCTTATTAATGTGTTTTATTTGGTCGTCCTATGGTTCTATAGTTGGCTGGGTATGGTTCTATAGTCCGCAGTGGTATGGTTCTATAGTTTGCTATTTCATGAATTAATCATCCTGGCATGTTCATAATTCAGCTATGTTGTTATTGTATTTTGCATGCCATGTTCTTTATAATTCTTGAAAATAGTGTTAATTTCCATTTCTGCCTGATTTAAGATATAATTGCTGAAGCTACTGAATTACTCAATACTTCTGTGACAGTTGACACAAAGGAACCAATCTCAACAAAATACAGGAAGATGGACCTTTATTTTAACAAAATGAGAAAAATACAAAGAACAGAATCCTCAGTTTTTTAAATGAAGACAGTAACTGAACATGAATTAATCTTGACATACATATGAATATGAATTTAAGTGCAGAGTATAATTTTGGTAAATTACATGGACTTGAATTTATGTAAATCTCATTGAGCATCTTGTGATTTAGTTTGGCACTGGTTTAAAATTAGCAAACCGTATCATTGCTGAAATTGCTAAATTAATACACCACTAAAATCAGTGTATTACAGTATTCCTGAATCATTTAGATGTCTCCTGTTTATACTGTCACTTGTTATGTTACAGCAAACTTAAATTACATTGTCAGAAGAATGTGATGAGGCCCATAAATTAGTATGTTTCTTCAGATGTTGTAATGGCTTCAGTACTGGTACGTACCGGTAGTCCTAAGTCCTGTCTTCCCTAAATCACACAGTCTATTAGCCCAATCTATTATTCAAATTGAAGTTCAAATGGCCAGGTCAAACTTGACGCACTATACCTATCATATACCAGTACCTGTCAATCACTGGGGTTTCTATAGCGGTTATACAACATCAGTACCGGTAATATAATCAATCTGCATTTTACTTTATAAATTAATAGATCAGAATTGACACAGTTATTGTCATATTTATGATTTCAAAATAATCTCACTAAGTTGATATTGGCCTTACCAGCAATTCATTTTCAGTCCTGTTTTCAATTTAGATATTATAATTTTTTCCTATATCCTGTGGCAGTTTTGAAATTAAAATATTGATGCACCATAAAAAGATAGAACCAAGATGAGGAATATTGACAATGTTTATAATTAAATGTGATTTCTGCCTCAAGCAAACATATTTTCCCATATTTATTTTATAATAAATAGAAATACTTGTGTTAGGAGTACATTTCACAGTCAGTGTTTTTAGGTTTCAAGTTGTCACTCTACTAGCCAGTTTTTTATTAACATTTTTAGAGCTTTCCCCCTTTTAGGAAAGAATTTTGGACATTCTTATTAGTTTAGAAAAAAATGGAAAATGTTGCTATGGCATATCAACATTTGACATTTTGAAAACTAATTCTAACTCCTCAGTCACTCACCCAGACAAATTGTCCACATTTGTATATGGTTAATTTAAAATGTTCTCAAAACTCTAACATCAATCATTCATAAATACATGTAGGCTTCAAGCTTTAACCAAACACAGTTTTTAACATTATTTAAATTTTGCAGTTTTACATAATGTGTATTGCAGAAAAAGAAAGAATTTATTTTGTTTTTAAATGCAGTTGTCAAGATCCCTGTTTTCTTAACCAACCATTAAATTTATTCATTGCTTTAATTTGATGTTGTTTTCAATCTATATGCCAAATTATCTAGAAAAAGCACCAATTAGTCGGATTTAGTCCAAGTCTCTGGAAAAGGAACTGCTCTGTCTCTTATACTGAGACAAAGTTATCAAGAAAAGGCTAATATGGAAAAACTAGTTGTCATCCACATGCTGCCACTTTTGCCTTAAGTCTCTATTTCTTATTAATTAGTAATACCATATACATTCTCATACAAAGTATTTCCTTAACTATAAATTTGGCTAAATATATTTTGGTACTTTGGATATTTTTCCCAATCCTTGAAAAAAATTTGGTTTCACAATTTTAGTCCAAGCACTACTAATGAGGAATTGTATTCCAAAACAGTGCTGTATAATTTGTAATATAACCCTTATAAGATGTATATAAGGATGTCACTACTATTTAAAGTTTCGTTACATTATTGTTATTTTTACAAAATTTCATGTTGATTACAATACAAATTTGATTTAATTCATCTACACACATCATTAACCACTGTTGTGTAATTATTTGTGATTTTAAACCACGTATGAAAATCATGAAAGCATTTTGAAGGACTCTTTGGTTCATTTACACATAATGATTTTGTTTGGTAAAAGTTACGTTAGATCTGTCGATTGTGTGCCTAATCTCAGGATGTTTATTCATTATCTCCCTGGAACACTCGGGAAGTCGTTTAATCATTTGTAGGAGAAGCCATATTGATTTGTTTTGTGTAGTTATAATAATTCTATAATAATTGGGCAATATTAGTTATAGTTTTTAGTTTTAATTAACACAAAACAATTTTTGTTTACCTTCACTTCATATTAAATATATGTGTCGAGACATTTTAAATGATATTGTTGGATCATTTAGCATAGTTTTGCTATTGTTTAACTATCAGATATTGTGTTCTGACTATGCATTCATGAAACAATGTTTAGCGTTTAGTATTAATACCTTTCTAATCCAGACATGAAAAAAATTAGTTAATTTTCTCCATAAATTAATGAAGAATAAAATGATATATATATATATTATATAAAATCAAAATAGAAAGAAAATTAAAACTGAAAACAAGTACATGTGTACTTGGCAACAGTCAACGCAAACAACCAAACAGGGTTATGATAAAACAGCCAAAGAAATATTTCTATGATTAAGCAAATACAGTCTGAGTCAGGTACATACTCCAGCCCAAAAGGATAAATTACATATTATACCAGTTTTAATTTTACAGCACTAGACGGCCGTTTCGGAATACAATTCCTCATCAGTAGTGCTTGGACCAAAATTGTGAAACCAAAATTATTTTGAAGATGTTGAAAAGCTACACAAAGGACCAAAATATATTTTACCAAATTAAGCTAAGGAAATACTTTGCATGAGGGAGTATACCTTAGTTTTAGAGAAATTTCAAATTTTAACTTGCAGGAAATTTAGACAATTATAGTATATTTCTGACAATAATACGAAATTATTGCCTACTGAGTTTGTGATATCCTCTGGGCACCAGCCACCAGCAGAGATATCGATAAACAGATAAACTTGTTACATTTGTATACATTGTGCCCTCCTGTATGTGCATGTACTATAGTTCCATGTTCCTTTAAAATCACTCTCAGTTATGATTTCACACATGGCGGGTGTAGCTACCTTGCTAAACAGGAGGTGTTCACCCTTCCAGAGCACCTGGCCTTACTTCCCGGATGAAAGTTTTAACTTAATTGTCAGTTTTAAAGTTTTTACTTAGCTTTTGGGATTGTTATTTGGACATGGACCAGTAAGTTAGTGTTTGTGATTTGGACGGGACTGGTATGTTTGTGGTTGAATTTTAGGATTGTTATTTGGACATGGACAAGTATGTTTGTGTTTGTGATTTGGACGGGACTGGTATGTTTGTGGTTAAATTTTAGGATTGTTATTTGGACATTGACCAGCATGTTTGTGTTTGTGATTTGGACGGGACTGGTATGTTTGTGGTTAAATTTTAGGATTGTTATTTGGACATGGACCAGTATGTTAGTTTTTGTGATTTGGATGTGGACTGGTATGTTTGTGGTTGAATTTTAGGATTGTTATTTGGACATGGACCAGCATGTTTGTGTTTGTGATTTGGACGTGGACTGGTATGTTAGTGTTTGACTTTTGGGATTGTTATTTGGACATGGACCAGTATGTTTGTGTTTGACTGTAGAAGATTGTTTACAAGTAAATCATGTCTTAAGACAAAGTCCTACCAGACATCACTGTACATGATAGACAAGAGGTTATTAATTCTTACTGAAGATCAAACAAAATATATATCTTATTGTAATAGAACAATCCTCTGTACCTCAAAAACCTATTTATAATGGGCCTTAAGACACGAAGGTTTGCGTTAGAAACCAGCTGAGTTCAAACTTTGTAATTGGATTGCAGCAAATAAAAATGGACAAATACAACTCAGATAATGTGATTGTCTTTACAAATTACATGCCTAGATTGGAAATGCGAAACCAAAATTGATCCGTCGCAGCAAGGTTGCCCTTAACTGCAATTTGTCACTGCTATTCTTAAACATTGATTGAATTTTCAAAGCCAATGATCAAAGTGTGTTTCTGATGTCTTGTGTGGATAATAATGACTTTTGGGGGCTATTGACTCGTTTTACAATAAATTCTCTGTCATCTAGTTATTACTGTTTTGTTTTTTAGTCTCTGCCATAGCCTGTGATAATTTTTGTGCCATTTTCCCTGAAGGCTTTAACATTTTAAGTTCCCTTTGTCCTCTTAAAATCAATTTTCTAAGAATTGTCAAGACGCTGGGAAATCTCATCATTTTCAGATATTTGTTACTGAATTCTTTTATTTATATTTTTGAGATTGACTTTATGTTTTTAATGTTAATGTATTTTGCCCTCTTTTTAAAAACATTTGTCATCTGAATTTTACCAGTTATACCCTGGTACATGTATGCAATTAGTTTCTGCATTAAATATCCTGAATCCAATATCTGGATCGTCAACACCTCAAAAAGCTTGGTCATAATTGAAGTCTGACGCACTTCAGTTTAATTGAGTTAATTGACAGTAAAAATTTTAAGTATGTTGGTATTTTAATATAAGAATTCTTAAAAAAGAAATTTTATATGAAAAGTGCTCAACTATGCTGTAGTGTCAAAAAAAGAAAAAAACATTAATTTTATGACAAAATTTTTGAAAAAAAAATGACAGTAAATTAGGGGAATAATATCAAAGAATTAATGTACTGTCCAGAGAAATTTGATTTTCTGCTAATTATAAAGTTTTTAAATTAGACAACTTTAACCCTACCCAGGTGGTTTTAGTGAAATTAATTGGTAACTGACAATTGTAATAAGCCAGTACCACACACATACACATCTGGTCTCACGTTGTTACCTGATAAGCTTTGGGCTACATAATGACATATCGGCATAGTTAATATCATTTTATATTATATATCTTTATCACTTGCTCAATCCCCGGCTCACCTGGAGAATTCAATTTACTATTATCATAAATATATACACAATTAAATATCATCAGTTTTATAATTATTACCTGGCAGTAAAACCCTCGTTAATACACCTGTCATAAAATGTTTTATTGGAAATTTAAATGTTTTAAAATAGAAGCAAATTTTACATGTTAGAATTAATACATGTATTAAAAACATTTAATGATCATTAAAATGTGTGGTTTGTTCCATATTACACATGTGCCAAAACTTTGCAATTGCAGGTTCCATATTACATGTGTCAGACCCTTGCAGTTGCAGGTTCCATATTACATGTGCCAAAGCCTTGTAGTTGCAGGTTCCATATTACATGTGCCAAAGCCTTGTAGATGCAGGTTCCATATTACATGTGTCAGAGCCTTGTAGTTGCAGGTTCCATATTACATGTGTCAAAGTCTTGTAGTTGCAGGTTCCATATTACATGTGTCAGAGCCTTGTAGTTGCAGGTTCCATATTACATGTGTCAAAGTCTTGTAGTTGCAGGTTCCATATTACATGTGTCAGAGCCTTGTAGTTGCAGGTGTCATATTACATGTGTCAGAGCCTTATAGTTGCAGGTTCCATATTACATGTGTCAAAGCCTTGTAGTTGCAGGTGTCATATTACATGTGTCAAAGTCTTGTAGTTGTAGGTTCCATATTACATGTGTCAGAGCCTTGTAGTTGCAGGTGTCACAATATATGTGTCAAAGCCTTGCAGTTGTAGGTTCCATATTACATGTGTCAGAGCCTTGTAGTTGCAGGTGTCACAATACATGTGTCAAAGTCTTGTAGTTGTAGGTTCCATATTACATGTGTCAGAGCCTTGTAGTTGCAGGTGTCATATTACATGTGTCAAAGTCTTGTAGTTGTAGGTTCCATATTACATGTGTCAAAGCCTTGTAGTTGCAGGTTCCATATTGCATGTGTCAGAGCCTTATAGTTGCAGTACCATATAACATGTGTCAAAGCCTTGTAGTTGCAGGTGTCATATTACATGTGTCAGAGCCTTATAGTTGCAGTACCATATAACATGTGTCAAAGCCTTGTAGTTGCAGGTGTCATATTACATGTGTCAAAGCCTTGTAATTGCAGTACCATATAACATGTGTCAAAGCCTTGTAGTTGCAGGTTCCATATTGCATGTGTCAGAGCCTTATAGTTGCAGGTTACATATTGCATGTGCCAAAGCCTTGTAGTTGCAGGTTCCATATTGCACATGTGTCAAAGCCTTGTAGTTGCAGGTTCCATATTACATGTGTCAGAGCCTTATAGTTGCAGGTTACATATTGCATGTGTCAGAGCCTTGTAGTTGCAGGTTCCATATTGCACATGTGTCAAAGCCTTGTAGTTGCAGGTTCCATATTACATGTGCCAAAGCCTTGTAGTTGCAGGACCCATATTACATGTTTCAGAGCCTTTCAATTGCAGGTTCCATATTACATGTGTCATAGCCTTGTAATTGCAGTACCATATAACATGTGTCAAAGCCTTGTAGTTGCAGGTTCCATATAACACGTGTCAGAGCCTTGTAGTTGCAGGTTCCATATTGCACATGTGTCAAAGCCTTGTAGTTGCAGGTTCCATATTACATGTGCCAAAGCCTTGTAGTTGCAGGACCCATATTACATGTTTCAGAGCCTTGCAATTGCAGGTTCCATATAACACGTGTCAGAGCCTTGCAATTGCAGGTTCCATATTGCACATGTGTCAAAGCCTTGTAGTTGCAGGTTCCATATTACATGTGTCAAAGCCTTGTAGTTGCAGGTTCCATATAACACGTGTCAGAGCCTTGTAGTTGCAGGTTCCATATTGCACATGTGTCAGAGCCTTATAGTTGCAGGTTACATATTACATGTGTCAGAGTCTTGTAGTTGCAGGTTCCATATTGCATGTGTCAGAGCCTTGTAGTTGCAGGTTACATATTGCATGTGTCAAAGCCTTGCAGTTGCAGGTTCCATAGTACACATGTGTCAAAGCCTTGTAGTTGCAGGTTCCATATTACACATGTGCCAAAGCCTTGCAGTTGCAGGTTCCATATTACATGTGTCAGAGACTTGCATGTTCCATATTACACATGTTGTCTCATGTTCCATATTACACATGTGCCAAAGCCTTGTAGTTGCAGGAATGCAGGTTCCATATTACACATCCTTACAGTTGCAGGTTCCATATTACACATGTGCCAAAGCCTTGTAGTTGCAGGAATGCAGGTTCCATATTACACATCCTTACAGTTGCAGGTTCCATATTACACATGTGCCAAAGTCTTGTAGTTGCACGTTCCATATTACACATGTGCCAAAGCCTTGCAATTGCAGGTTCCATATTACATGTGTCAGAGCCTTGTAATTGCAGGTTCCGTATTACACATGTGCCAAAGTCTTGCGATTGCAGGTTCCGTATTACACATGTGTTAGAACCTTGCAGTTGCAGGTTCCATATTACATGTGCCAAAGCCTTGTAGTTGCAGGACCCATATTACATGCTTCAGAGCCTTGCAATTGCAGGTTTCATATTACATGTGCCAAAGCCTTGTAGTTGCAGGTTTCATATTACATGTGTCAGAGCCTTGCAATTACATCTGCCAAAGTATTGCAATTCCAGGATTCATATTTCCTGTGTGAGAGCCTTGCAGTTTCAGATTCCATATTAAATATGCCAAATCCTTGCAGTTGCAGGTTCTAATAAAATCTAAAAAGTAGGTGAACGAGATATTTAGAAATGATCTCAGATTTCAAGTTTGATTTAAGAAATATATTTGAGGTAGCAGCCACATCAAAATCTACATTAAACATTGAGAAAAGTAGCCTTAGTTTTCACAGTCTTTGCTATTAATTTATGAGCTTAAGCAGTCAACATTTAGTAAACAAATTATGTTTTAATGGTACTGATTTTGAAACTCCTGACTTTGGATTGACACTGATAAATAATAACAACTAAATATGCAGTGGCTTACACTGATTATGAATATTCAGACTTATATAATAAAAAGCAGATATGTTGTTTATGTATTTTTGTAGGACACTTGCTATAAATAATTTGACAATGGCACTTTAAGTTAACATCATTAATACTGTTAGACATAACTGTCTGTATGGTGGATTGCAGCAAATATTTCATATTACACCTATTCAATCAAACTTCTATTAATGATAATAATTCACCTATAACTATATTAAATTCTGAGCGTTTATGTTTACACTTTTACCTCTCATTTCTATTAACCAATGTGATTAATTGAGATGAAATTGTAATTCATTCATAAATTGTAAAACATATGTATATTTTAACCATCAATCTTAACATCTGTTACAAAAAAATTAATTAATAAAAGGTAAAACTAGTTATAGATGTATCCTCATTAATTATTTAATGTCATCTAGACAACATTGCCGCAAGCCAGTAAAGTATGTTACAACTATGTTACAATATATAAACATTATAAATACTATGATTGTCAAGGAATTTTAGAAAAACTAAGATTTTTTGATGACTTCAATGAATTATTTTATAGCTTGTTAAACATTAGCCAAAGGGAATTTTCCTGCTTTGTCAATTTTTATCACTTGTAAATTGTGTGTTTTTGTAATTTATTTAGAATTTACTGGTGGTAACTAGAATTCATTAGGTTAATGAACTGTATTTAGAATAACAAGGTGTATGTCCTCTTTATATTTGGTCAAATGGGCTAAAGTTTGTGATTACTCTTGCTGTCTAGGACTGAATCCCACTCTAACACATCCTGACAGAGATGAAGATTAGCAGGGGCCCAGTAGCCCATGGCTCCTAAAAATCACCCTGGGCCCCTTAATGTTAACACATTTTAGCTATTTATTACTATTACAACTTCTTTTCTGCAGTGAGTTAGGTCCCTAAAATAGTTAAATTTCATCCCTGTCCTGATGTGAGAAAGTTTATAGGTTTGCTAGCTGTAGGTTATTGGTTTTCTCTGGGCACTGTGGCCCCCTCCACGTCCTAAAACTGACTGCCTCTATATAAATGAAAGAATCTTGACTGGAACATAAAACACCATTACTTAACTCCACTCTTTATTTATATAGAATGACTGCAAACTTGTCTATTTCACTACCACATACTTTACACCAATATGTGCTGTTTTAGTCTGTTAATTTACTTTCTTGTTATTTGGTGGATCAGGTATTACCACTATGATACCTCATTTGGTAGAGTGCTTGTTCCACAGGTGAGATGTCACACGTGTGATTTGAACCCTGTCTGAGTGTGACTAAGACTCTGAAAATAGGTAGTGACCATTCTTCTTCTGAGCACTATGCATTTAGAAATGAAAGTAACAGGCCTAGGATCCTTAGAAACAGGCTTTAAAAACCATTTATCTACCATTCTCTACCATTAGGTTTGGCACACTAAAGAACCTTCTAGATACAATATTTTTCTAGTAACGTGTTTACCTGTTTTCCGGTATGTTTCTTCCATAAATATAAGGTTTGGTGTTCATATCTTTGTTAAACATCAGTTTTATAGAGGTTGTTGTACATGTTTCTGGTTTTGTTAAAATGCTATAAGATAGTACTTTTACTATAAATTACACATTAATCACACATTATTTAGAGTTTAAATTTCTTCAAATTATCTGGATATTAACCAAATATTCTGACTTTGGATATAAAGTTGCTGATTTAATGAAAATTAATAGTTATTTCATGACAGTTATGCTTTTCCAGATACAAATTCTCTAGGCTTTGAATCATAATTAATGCTCAACAGAGAATAAAGAATAATTTCCTGTGCTATGACAAACACATAATAATGGTGATCATGCACATTACAAATTCACTATAACTGAACTGCGAGATGAGGCATATTCCCAGTAATAATTGTGATCTGCACACAGCAGATTAACATCTAACTGTACTCTGAGACTGACATATACCCGGTAATAACTTGATTGTGCCATGTTGCAGATTCATATCTAGCTGTACTGCAAGACATATAATAACTTGATTGTGCCATGTTGCAGACTCATGTCTAACATATACCCAGTAAAAACTTGATTGTGCATGTTGCAGATTCACGTCTAACTGCAATATGAGACTGACATACCCGGTAATAACTTGATTGTGCATGTTGCAGATTCACACACGTATTTATCCTGACGGCTAAATGAAGCATTCACCTGAGTTTGATAATTGAAATAAATACCTGTAAATTAAGAATTGTATGATGTTTTAATGATTATTATTATATATCTGCTCTGTCATGTAACTGTCTGTCAATCAAACCTTTATTACCGTATATCACCTAACACGGAACACCCGTATACTTTCAATATAGAAATACAAATGTGGTGAAAAATGTTTTATGGAAGATTGTTTGATTGAAGGGGGGTTTCATGTCCTAGTCAAAAATATTTTGATTATATTGAGACATCACCAACTACATGTATAGATAAAATGACATAAATTTTTACTTTTGCATTGCACTTGTGGCAATGTGCAGTGAGTGTTCTTTAACATGCCACACATCGGTTTTTAAGGTCTCTTCAGGAAAAACCCCATGGCTTTCATTTCTAAATTCCAAAATGTCTGGCAAAAGAACAATCACTTCCTTTTTTAAGATTTTGGTCAGATCCTGGCTGGAGTTCGAACCTACACATACAGAGCGAGCACTCTACCAACTGAGCTACCATAGTAGTTTTAATGGAAGAGAACCAACCATACACATAAGAATTAGAATTCTTTGATTGGAGATGTATGGGTGTTAGTGCATTGCTGCAGTCTTAAATTATTTCACCATAATATAGCTGTCAATTCTAGTAGAGGAGGAAACTAAAGTTCCCAGAGAAATCCACCAACTTTGAGCAAAGAACTAACAAACTTTCTCTCACTAGGATCTGTGTGAGGAGTATTATAAGGCACTAAGCGATGAGAGCTGCTTTTATCCATATCCAGTCCCCTTTATTATAGCTAAAACACAGAAAGATGAAATGTAATTCTAAGAACAGTGCAACACAATATCATGTAAGGAAACAATTGAAAAACTTACATACACAGAAGTGTTATAGCCAAACTCATTTGACTTTTTGGTAACCTATAGTGAATTGTAGAACTTTGCCATAGCAAAACATCAGTCACTGATGGTTAGCTTTTCTATTGGTGTACAATGTATGGAACCGGTAAACCAGTAAACATATTGACATCGACACGGAAAACAATTCCAAAAAGTATTTTAAATCAAGTTTAAGTCCGAAGTTTATAATCAGACATTCTTATTTTGTGATTCTCGCTTTTTTCAAGAACATGTGTTTCAGCTGCAACTTTCTCTGTGACATTTTATATTCTTATGGAGCATTTATGTTTATAAATACAGTATTTTGGACATTTTTTTTTATTTTGTTATTTTGATTAGAATATAAAAAACAATATTGGGTATATATTTTAGCTCTAGACGAAGTTTGGATCATCAAGTCATTTTAATGAACCAGATATGTAATTTAAGGTGGATTCAGAGAGATAAAATTAAAGGATGGTTTTTACAATGATAGACCAGAATTCTTTAATATTGTTTTAATCATTTTAATGATCATCCAAGAAAGGCTAATTAAATAAATAATGGATGTCTTTTATCTTCTCTTCTCAATTTGCTGTTGAAATTTTCATATGCATTATTAAATGAACTTAAAAGCCAAGGATATTAATTTTATTTGTGCCATAAAGACGGCCTGGGTTTTTTATGAAGAAACATTATGAGGCCTAATAGCTAATTAAAACTCTGAGAATTTTCCATGAAACAGTTTTCAAGGAATGAATTTGTATTAGAGTTTTTAAAATTCTTGTATAATTTTGGAATGCTACCTTGACCAAATACAAGATGATACATACCGTAGTTGTGCATGAAGTTTGGGCTTTTGGCATTCAATTTTAAAACAGAAGTCTGTTGGTTTGTTGCGAAACAAATGTGAATTACATAATTTAAAATCTGTTACAATATTACATCTGCACAAAGTTATTACCATGTAAGTGTATAGGGTCTAATATGTGATTATGATAATATTCCCTGCAATTTTCTTTGGGGTCTTACAACTGATCCATGGCATTTGATGCAATATTTAATTACTTGTATGCAAATTGTTCTTAAACCAAAATACCCCAAATACACAATGGGCAAATGGCACAGTCAATGTCTATTTCAATGAATAGAAAGATTTTTTTTGTTACTTTTGTTACTAGAACCAGTTTGATACAATGTTTGGAGGGGCACCTTGCAAATGAATCCATGTCCAATCAAGCAACTATGTATGGTATACAAAGGGCATCAATTGATCAAGAACTATCTCAAAGTATTACAATGTGGGCATCATGTGATTGTGAATTATTTGGTTGCTTCTAGTTTGTACAGAGTTAGATGTTTTTCCATTCTGTTATCTATAGTCATTTATATCAAATATGCTAAAACAATATCATGTTGATAAAAATCTATTATGATTAATATAATTATATTTGTATCTTGTAGGTGATGCTGTTTAGTGTGGCTTCTGCAATTTATCTATACCTGTTCAAGTAAGTTTCTTTTTGTGTGTGTGCTTTACATTAAAAATACTTTATGATTTTGTCTATCAAACATGTACAAGATTGTCAAGCAGACAATACAGTGAGCAAGAAATATGAATGGTGTATGTGACATGAAGTTCTCTAGAAGTGATTGAAAAATGATATGATAATACTGTGTAGTAGATATTTGACAGTTTAATTAATAAAAACAATAGAGGACTAAGATGTTAATTTACTCCCTGCAAATGAAGTTTAGGGGGTATATAGGAATCTGTGTGAATGAATTTCCATTCTGTCTGTCTGGTCACCTGGCTATCCTTCTCAATATCCTGTCTGCTCCATATCATCAATGTCATTGGATAGACTATGATCAAGCTTGATGCAAATGTAAACCAATGTGAGGCAATGAATTGCATACCAAATTTTGTGTTCATCTGAGGATTGAAAACCTCTTAAGAGACTGCTTTAGTTCCAATTGGTTGTATGAAGAGAAAGGAGAATGGTTGTTCCAGAATCGTGAATGTTCATAAGTAAAACTGATCTTTTATATAAGTCTTAGCATGTATATTGTAATCAACTAATGCTTTGAACATTAGCTCATGTTTGCAGCATATGGAATAGAAATTCAATTGTATAATTACCCACCGAGTTCATGTCACATGGTTCCAAAATAAATGAATCTGGTCTAAGGGACATAACTCTGAATTTTATTAAAATTTGAAAAGTTAACAAAGATCATAATTTAAAACAAGGAAGACAAATATATTTTTTTAATACTTTCAAATAAAAATCAACAGAAATAATTTATTTGAATTATTCACCTTCATGTATGTGTACTGTAAAAATGATGATTTATGTGAATGTGTAAAATACTTATACTCGTAAAACGACATACTTCTACTCGTCACCGTCGTGTCATGTTGTATCTTATCAGGGTACCTAAATATAGACAGTCAATATAAAGTGAATTTGTAACTCCTTAGTTATACCTGCCATGATGTCGCGGTAAAATTTATATAATTTTATCAAGTCGTTTATTATTTAAAAGTAAACAGCGTCATATTGGTTAATACCAGTGTTGTTAAACTTTGTCTTGTATTATGTATACTAATCACGCGTTTGTCTTTAATGTAACGCTGTCATACCAAACCCTGCTTCGTGTTTCTGTGCCATTTATATTAGAGAATCTTAATGTCACATATCTCCAGGGCTTACATTTGTTTACTACCAAGCTCAGGTTTTAATTTCATTTTCAATTTAGAATTGAAAATGTGGAGAAATTTCTAATTTAAAAAATTGTTACAAATAATTTGACTTTGTTAAATTAAATGTAAATAAAAAATTTAATTTTGTGGATATTAAATTGTTTTTAAGGTGTCGTGTAACTCTGGAATTTTAGTTTTGGCAGATTTTTAATTTAAATATTTTCAGCGTGATTTCTGGGTGTGTTGTTATTATATAAGCTGGTTTTCAATAAAATAAATAAATAGAAGTTTTTTTTTAAATTTCAGATTATAAAAATTAATTAAATTCATTTATATTAAGTTTTTTTAACAGTTTCCTGTCCCATAACATTGTTTTCAGAAACTTGATCATGTATGGATCAATATTACTAAATACATATGTCATCACGAACTCACATGCAGAGAGAAAAAAAACTTAAAAGGATTTACGTAATGATGTACAATAAGACACAGGCGCTAACATGCACATGAACCCACGTACAGAGAGAAAACATTATTGACAAATGGATATGAAGAGGCACATACACCCGATATGCACATGGTGGAATGACATATCTATATACCCAACAAGCACAAGGAACTCTCTTTACCCACATACCACTATGGGAGCTCAGTTGATAGAGTGTTTGCTTCATATATGGGAGGCCAGGGTTTGACTCCCTACCATGTCTGATCAAAATTTGAAATTAGATAGTGACTAGCATTTAGAAATAAAATTCATTGGGCCTTTAGAAAAGATCTTAAAAACTAATGCCCTGTGCCACGTTAACCTTAGCTAGTTAAAGAAACTTCCTTGCACAATGCTGTGAGTGCACTGCAATGTTAAAAATTTCTGCCACTTCATTTATTGCTGGTGGTAACTCAATATAAGCGAAATATTCTGGACCACAGCATAAAACTCCATTCAATTTATCAGTCAATCAATCATTACCCATAGGAATATTGTGCTACCAACATGAACAAAAAAGAACACAATTGTGAAACTGAAACTTTTGCATTACAAAGTGTTTTTGGTAACCAATTGAGGAATATATGGAAGAAATGAATTTTTATTTGAGTGAGACAATTTATAGCACAAGTCATAGAATGTATTGTCCTTAGTAACACCAAAAAGAAGATAAACCTCACACATCTGTACCAAGTTCTCCCCGAAATCTGTACAAAATCCGCACCAAGTCCTCCCCGAAATCTGTACAAAATCCGCACCAAGGCATCGAGAGTAATAAAAGTTATCATAAAGAACTGTAGTAAAACATATATAAAACTGTCAACATTGTAGAGTTTAATATATTAAAGTCCATGTGAGGAGGATGTCTATTTTGTTGTTGTTGGATTACAAAGATAAATATGTCACTGTTTCTCCAATTCTTCATTTATCATCTCAACTTTATTTTAAAATGCTGGCAGAAAATTCATCCGATTCTTAATAATTTGATCCTGTTTAATAATGGATAAGGATTTTAGTGGAAGATTTATGACTATCTATGTTAAGAATGCTGGTGGCAGCAGCAAGCACCTGTTGTTGTTATTAGTTATATA
Organism: Anadara kagoshimensis; assembly: GCA_021292105.1. Lineage (NCBI taxonomy): Eukaryota > Metazoa > Mollusca > Bivalvia > Arcoida > Arcidae > Anadara > Anadara kagoshimensis. The sequence continues at coordinate 69,798,858 of CM037865.1, read as the reverse complement.
TATGATATTTATGATATATATAAATGTATATATACCCCAGGTATCTGATATACTATACTTATATATAGGTATGTGACACTAGTAGGATCGAGTGATTGAAGACATTTAGTTTATCTTTCTATCATGATATATAAATCAAATTTAAATAAAAAAAATTCACGAAGGGTCACCGACCTCCTTAATCACCACAAGTGACCAATCTCTGACAAGTAAAGCTGTGATTATATGTATTTAAATCAGTACAAGCTATTCTAGACCTAAAGGTAAACCTTTTTTTTTTGCAAAAGCAAAATATTAGTATAAATTTGCAGATAGGACATATGAAGACTTTACTCATACTGACAATCAGAGGTACAAAAATAGTTGCCAGTATACATAACAGAAGAATTGGCATTGGGTGTAGACTTGCAGATTTCCAAAAGATAGCATACCATTATCATTAGAAAAGTGGGACTTTTGTGGGCTTGTCAGTAATGATGGTTACTTTGTCTACATTCTCTAGCAGTGACAAAGTGGTAGGCCATCTGTAGACATGTCTGCAATATGTAGAGAGATGGTCATCAAGTTGTCAGTTTTTTTTTCTGCTATATGTATCTGTCTGTGGTATACTAACTTTGTGAGCTAGCACATCAAAGTCACCCTAAGTGCACACTGGATCAAGACAAACTGTTAAACACCTTCATACATCTTGCATGCATATTCATGAACTCATTCTTAGATTAATCCATAGAGATTAATAAACTTGCTCTTATCGCAGAAAAAGCTAAAAAATTTCTGATGCTGCATCAATCAATATTAGAACAACAACAAGAGCATTGACTGTTGTCAGTTTATTTTGTAACCTGTACAGAAATGGTCAAAAATACCGCAGTTGTCAGAAAAACTAAATAACCACTGTTAGAAAGAAGAACCAGAAAGAATTGGTCAGAAATCTCAAGAACAACAAAAACAACAACAACAATATTGTTTAATATATAGAGTGTTTGAAGGATTTAGACTTGAAGTACTCTGATTAATAAAAAGTTGTGTACATTTTTCTTTAAAAAAAACGGCGAGATTATAGAAACAGTAAAAGCAACGTAACCTGAGTGTCCAAACAGGTTTATTTTTGTCTTTGAAGTTTTAATTGTTTATGCCACTTTTAAACCGAGATATTGCCGGAGTATAACAACGATGTTGGCTTCAGGAATCCGAGACGTAACTGGAGTGGTTTCTTTTCTACTTAAACTCATTGAAGGGTGATCTGTTGTCACACGTTCCTCTCCTTACTTTAAAACAAATACACATTTTTGTCATTTGAACAAGACCGTAAGTGCTCATGGTGCATTATGATGTTGATATAAATTTGACAGCTCTAGTTCGAGAGGCGCATTTTAAAATGCCGAAATTCCTGTTTGCCGTAATGGTTAAAAGAAGTAAAGGTCAAAGAGTCAAGACTTTGTTTTCATTTTGAGTTTATTTCTATACCTCACTGTTAGATAGTGGTTGGGAAACTGTCTCTTTTGATAAAAACTTTAAAATTTAAAAATGTACTTGATTTTTAAAAGTTTCCAAGTAGGTAAAGGGGGAGGGGCATATTCTGAGTGAGTACTGACTCAGAAACTTGAGTGTCAACTCAAATTAGGAGTAACTGTCAACCATCTTTGTCTTCTGATTCATACAGTACCTATTCTAGTGTCTGCAACATGTATAGTACAAAATACTTTTTCAAAAGGTGGTCCTGATTCTACCTAGCTGCAAGAGAGAGGTGGGGAAGGGGGTATTTTGGTTTACACTGTTAGGACAATGGGAAATGAAATGTTTTTGTTTTTAAAAGTTTGTCTTTTGTAGAATTTGAATTTTCATACTTTCTGAACTTGATCAGACAGGGCTCTTAAATTGCTGGATTGTTTTGGGGGCTGATGTTTTGCTCCATTCACAATTCAAAATGTTATGTTCTTTTCATAATCACTTTGCCAATTTTCACAATTTTGGAAATTTTTGCTTTAAATTTTTAAACTACTATATTTGGAGTTTTCTTCTTCACAGTTGTGGCCATTTTACTCTCACAATTGCATGGGCCCCCAGACCCATTTATATAAGAGTGAGCGGGAGCCTTGTCAGAATTATACCACTGACTATAGCTGTAATGTTTAGAAGTATCAGAATTATTTATTATTTAGGTGTACCATATATAACAAATCTAACACAGGTATTATATGGTAAAAGATCATCTGTATCATGTCCATGATTTAATTCTTAAAGTATAGCTTTACATACTCAAACTGTGTGACATATTACCCTCTCCACAGGACCAGCACTTCCCAACAATGGGATCCACATACCTCTTCAATGAGTCTGTATCATGTATCCCATACCATCACTGGGATCATATCAGGTATCCAGGACCAACAACATCCCTCTTCTGTGTCAGCGACTCTGTTTTTCTCACACTTTTTATCAATATCTCAAATTTTTATTTAAATTGAATTAACTTGATACATGTGTGATTTAGCATTCGTTAAGATGTATTAAAAATCTACCATCGTTGATATGCATAAATTTTTGTGTCAAAATTTTCCAAATTAAAAAGGAAAATGTGATGCATATATATATACTTTTAAAAAGCAAAGTTTTTAAATGAAAAATAGGAAAGACTGATTGTTCTGTTAGTGAAGTGGAGTAATGGAATTTTATATAAAGTCCAGATGAAGGCATTCAGTCCAGATGAAGGCATTCAGTCCAGATGAAGGCATTCAGTCCAGATGAAGGCATTCAGCTAAGTTCAGGAATGGTGAAGCAAATTGGAGTGCTCCAAGAAAATCACCAACCATCAGCAACTGACAAATGTTCTCACACAGAATCTGTTCCAGCTTGATTTGTTATGAAGTTGTCATTTGATGGGAGTACTTAACTGTAAACAGTAATATTTTCAAATATGTCCTATAAATCTTTTCACCACTTTCCTCCATTCTTGAACATGCAATACCCCAACAAAACCTTAAACCATTCCCTGAGTGGTTTAAACAACAGCTTACTGATAAGCGCCTCTTGTTCCTGTTTCTGTTCTCATCCCACTTAGACAGATACTAATATGAGAAAGTTTGTCAGTTTGCTTGCCAAAAGGTGCGTGGTTTTCTCCAGTAACTTGAGCCTCGAGTTTGTCAGTTTGCTTGCCAAAAGGTGCGTGGTTTTCTCCAGTATCTTGAGCCTCGATATAAATGTAAGAATCTTGTTTTGGGGTAAACTGCCATTGCTTCACTCCACTCCAACCACTCCTATTTCCATTACACCATTATAACATTCTCGGTATAATTTCATACATTTTCTACTGATAACATTTATGACTTAGTATTCATTGATATAATGGATAGAGTTTCAGAAAATGTTAGAAAATGAGTTAATAATTAGGGAAATAACAATGCACACATAATAACCCATATGACACATTAAGGGTTAAAATTTACACCACCATAACAGGATTATTGCACCAATCTACGTAATGAAACATTTCAATTCTTATCCTGGATTATTGCACCAATATCTGTATCTTTTTTCATAATTAATGCACATTTGACAGTTAAAATAGTAGGGATTTATGGAATAAAGAATGATTTTATAGTTTTTTGGTTTTAGATTACCAACCAAAGTGTAATAAAGATGTTAACAATAGCAAACCTATCAGTGATTTATTTGTAAATTCCACAAAACATGGAAAAAGCAATAGAATTTTTTTGTACATGGCCTGGTTCTGTAAAGCTCTGTTAGCTTAACTAATTGGTTATTTGAAATTCAAAATGTTATTAAGATTAAAAAGAAATTAAAATACAGTTTTGACCCCACTGCTTCTATTTGATAATATACAATTGTGTGCATTACCGGTAACTTTGAACAGAAATTTCATAAATATTGACTAAAACAGAATACAAATTTGGGCTAACAAACTGGTTAAGCAAACAGAGGGCCAGATCGTTAGAATTAATTAGAATTTGGCTATAATGCACTTTTTTTTATCATTTTCTATGTTACTATGATGTATTAATTTTGATTACATGTATTTTTAAGATTCTCCTAAATGATGGTGTCTTAATTAAAATAGAAATTGGTCAACAATAAGTACTGGGGGTGGAACATGCTTCATTGTCCATTGTTCTAAAAATAGATGACATCAGGAAATTCAAATAAATATTATTCACATTTCCCTGTTAGATATGCATCATTAGTTATTCAATATTGTCAAACATTTTGGAATACAGAATTATCTCCCTGTTCAGAATCTGTGATGCATGGTTGATTTCTAAAGGAAAAAAAGCGGAAAATATTATAATTTTTTATACTTATTAATTGAAATTTTTTATATTGTTATGAATTATGAGCCATTACTTCCTGACACTGTTGTGTTTGGTAAATTAACATATTGAAATTAAACATAATGTTTTATTTTCTCTAAATATTGAGCATCAATACTGTTTTTATAAACAACAATAATAATGAGCCATTACTTCCCCAACTATTTCCTTGTATAAATTATGCAGATTGTGTAGGACACTATGTGCTTGATAGTTTAAAAGTTTGGCAAATTAACATATTGAAATTAAACGAAGTATTTCATTTTGTCTAAATAATGAGTACCAATACTGTTTTTAGATGAATTGTTAAGAAATAGAGATCATTTCCAATTATCTTTGTATGGCATCTTACTGTATAGAAATATGGGAATAATTACCAATGGAGACCTTATTCTGAGATGTCAAGTAAAAATATTACTGAATGTTTTAACTAACATGAGCCTAATGACATATAATTGTCAGTAGAAATAAGGTAATTGTCAGTGGGAATATGGTAACATTGGGCAAAAAACAGCTGGTTAGAATGTGTATCTTGTAACTCTATATCTGTATGAAGGTCTTTCTTTACCTCAAATCAGATAAGACTAACAGAGAATATATATATATAACAATACAGTGAAGTGCCAACTTGCTGGAATTCTTGTGCACACATTATATAAGCATTCCAGTGGTACACTGATGTTATTGTCACATTTTTGACATTCTTTATAGGGTTGTGTTAATGTAGAATTATACTTGATGTCAATGTAAGCGGGTCTGGACTAACATTCCATGTCTGATTGACTCCGATTTGTAATGAATTCCTGATGAATTCCTCATTATTTACGGCCCCTCATCTCATACTCAATTACAATTGATATGGACAAGTGTGCTACCAAACATTTACTAAAAACTACTAACATTTTGTTCTGCTTAATTATAAAAACTTTTTTCTGGGAGAAAAATAAAAGTTTTAAGTTGTCTGAATATGTTGTGTCAAAGATCCCAGGTCGAACTACTCACAAATTCCTGTCTCGAGCTCTATTGTCTGTATCTTCCTGTCTAGAGTTTGTTATAGCCAAGTGGACAAAGTCAAGGCACCTTACTACTTTGGGCTTGGCCTCCTTTGACAGCATGATTAAGTGTTATGACCAAGTCCTTCAAAGTCAAGACCACTCTAGATTTGGCCCATGCTGACAGCATGTTAGAGTGTAATGGCCAAGTGGTTAGTACATAAAGCTTCTCACTTTTCTAGGTTTGGCCTATGTTGACAACATATGAGAAAAAAATTCATCTTTATCATGGACCTCTACTGGTTGGTACTCAAATAATGAACTGAGGAGCAGTTGACTATGTGAAACTACAGCATTTTGTGACTGTGTGTGATTTAAACACTCTAAATCTAATTCAAAGTTGATCAGAAATAATTGCTCAAATGTGCACTTTTGTTTTGAGAGAAGTTTCTTGTTGCCTATAGCTTAAATGTGCTTGTTGCCTATAGCTTAAATGTGTTTGTTGCCTATAGCTTAAATGTGCTAAATGAGATGTTGAGATTATGTCCATACTGGAGCGTTAAGACTTTTGTTACTTGAATCAGTGTTTAATTGCACACTAAAGAAAAAAAACAAGTAAAAAGACAATATATCTAATTGAGCTGGGCACAGTTATCTAACCTGACTTGGGCAAAGTGATTCTGAAAGTAAACTGGGCAAAGAAATCTGACCTGGGCAGAATAATAGAAATCAATTGTTTTAAAGTGAACCGGGCAAAATGATCAAAAGTGAACCGGGCAAAATGATCAAAAGTGAACTAGGCAAAGTGGTCAAAAGTGGACTAGGCAAAGTGGTCAAAAGTGGATTGGGCAAAGTGATCAAACGTGGAATGGGTCTTAAGTGAACTGGGCAAAGTGATCATAAAAGAACTGGGCAAAGTGGTCAGAAGTGGATTGGACAAAGTTATCAGAAGTGGAATGGGTCGTAAGTGAACTGGGCAAAGTGATCATAAAAGAACTGGGCAAAGTGGTCAGAAGTGAATTGAACAAAGTAATCAAAAATGGACTGGGCAATGTAATCTTACTGAGCTTCACAAAATCAACTTAAGTAAAATGGGCAAGGCAATCAATAGTGAAACAGGCAAAGTGATCTAAAGTTTAAAGTGATCTAAAGTTTAAAAGGCAAAGTGATCTAAAGTTTAAAAGGCAAAGTGATCTAAAGTTTAAAGTGATCTAAAGTTTAAAAGGCAAAGTGATCTAAAGTTTAAAAGGCAAAGTGATCTAAAGTTTAAAGTGATCTAAAGTTTAAAAGGCAAAGTGATCTAAAGTTTAAAAGGCAAAGAGATCTAAAATAAAATTGGTCAAAGTTCATTCAGGAGAAATCGGCAAAGTAATCTAAAATGAAATGGATAAAGGAATCTAAAGTGAAATAAAGTGATCTAAAAGGTACAACGTGAATTAAATTTTAAAAAATTCTGTTATTGGAGAATATTATTATATATAGTGTGTTTCTTATATACTATTAATATGACAGATGTGTTTTGTGAACTTATCGGTAATTTTATATTTTAATAAATGTTAGATCTACCACACCAGCATTGATTTGAGTATCAAGATATTAAATTATAAATGCCACTAATATCTCTGATTATCGGAATCAACGAGAAAATATCTTAACGGGATAAAAAATATAGATTTTTGTTTTAAATTTTTGATAATATTATGTACCTTACTAGAAATCATAACATTAATTCACTTTCCTTTGATCCAAATATATGTGTTGTCACGCAGAAGTTTAGATTCCGAGATTAAAATGTCATATAACAGAAGTACTACATTGAAAAATTACGCTTCTTGTCGCTACTTAAATGTCGGACACAGGAAGACGAAATACCGTCCCAATATTCAAGAGCTAATTTATTAACTGTTTTTGGTACAAGTCCTAATTTGTGTCAGAGATCTATCATCTCAAAGAGACATTTCTTGTTAAAAGGAAATAAGAATTTTAATTTTTTCATGGGAAAAGTAAATTAAAATTTTTCATGCTAAAATAAAGTTGATGTTAAGTTTTTCTATAAAACATAATTTTTACATCAATTTTGGTCGTCTTTTAATAAAATTTAAAAGTAATTTCAATTTAAATTTTGATAAAAATCAAGTTTGTTTAATTAATAACCCCAAATTTTTAAAAGTCTATCTATTAAGGTGCGTGTTTTTAGCTAATAGAAATAACAAGTTTACATTTCCAGCATGGATTTTAAATTACAGACATTATATTAATAATTTTTGTATAGCAAATTTTGCAGTATCCAAGGCAACCAAAACAATGCTATAGAAACACTTACAAAACACAATGAATACATACTGAGACAACACATTTTTTTAATCCAGACTTTGGACAGGCACTAAGTATGCTAATAAAACTGTGTCCAGTAGTTTGGGTGTGGTGGTTATAGAGCTTGGCATAGTGTGGAGTGGGTTTAGAGTTTGGTATGGTGAAGTGTAGTGTGGTGTCAGAGTGTAGCATGATGTAGTGTGGATTTTCATCGTGGTATGGTATACCGGTAATGTAGTGTGGTGTTAAGAGTATGGCATAATGTAGTGTGGATTTTCAGTGTGGTATGGTTTAATGTAGTGTAGTGTGGTATTAGAGGGTTAAGGGTGCTACATGGTGCAGTGTGGGCAGATCTACCTTTTAGTGTTTCAAATGTCAACTGGTGCTGCATGGTGCAGTGTGGGCAGATCTACCTTTTAGTGTTTCAAATGTCAACTGGTGCTGCATGGTTCTACCTTTTAGTGCTCCAAATGTTAACTGGTAATAGGTAATAATTATATAAGAATTAATAATATATATTTTTAATTCTAAATCATCATTGTGTCAATTTTTAAGTTATTGTTCCAGCTTTGGAATATTCACAGCTCTTTCTCTCCTATAACATCACACACCTGTTGTAATCCAGCAGTATCAGAGGTTCGGGGTTAATTTTGTTAAGATGGTTTTAAGATAATGTGTTATCAATGAATCAATTGATGGAAGATTATTTTAAATATACCTTGCTATTGTTTGTTTTGATACATAACATACAAAATTAGCTTTTAACAGATGTTTTATTTCAAACTCATCCCAATAAAATGTGGACCAAACAATATCCGCCTCGAGTCTCTTGGAGGCCAAGCGCTCTAAAAGCTGGTGTTTAGAGCTCTAAAAGTTCCATTGTTGCCCATGGCTTTGTCATGGCAGCCCTTAGCTTACTAGTGTTTGTGTTGGTACATAACATACAGAATTATCTCATCCCAATACAATGAGGACCAAACAATATCTGTCTCTCGTCTATGAAACTTGGGTGTTCTCCAAAAATCTGGCTTACAGATTTCTAAAACCTGCCCTGTCTCTCATGGCTCAACTTTTAATCTTACTTATTGCAGCCCTAATGTGAAAAAGTTTGTCATTTCTCATGTCAAAGATAAATTGTACTATACACTAAATAGTTAGGTGGCCCTGTGGTCTTAAGCTTGCACTTACAGATTTACACAGCCTATGTTCAAATTCCACTTAGGACAGACAGATCCTAGTGTGAGGAAGTTTGTCAGTTCGCTTGCCAAAAGTTGGTGGTTTTTCTGTGGATACTTTGGTTTCCTCCAGAATTCCTGAACTGACTGCACCTATATATCTTGACGTTACTCCACTCCTATCTGTGGTCAAAGGGAGATAATTCACATCTTACACATGTCACCTCTATGTAATTTAACCTGTCAACAGAAAGTTTGTTTTAATTAATTATCAAAATTGATGTGTTATTTGAGATTTAATAACAAAAAAAGCATCAGGTAAAAATCTGGGTTTAAGTTTAAATGCCCCAGACTTTGTATTGATGCTGATAGTAATGTGCTTTATTAATAAATTCATAAACGATATAATGCGAGGGAAAGTTATTACTGACATAAAGATTTATACATCAGATCAACCTGACAATACAATATAATTTGTGTTATCAGTCTTTTTATCCAATTTAAGACAGCAGGAAAAATAATGGCAATTTGATCATATAATATATGGTAGCTTAAAACAGTGGCTGTGATTATTATTAATGGAGTTAGTCAATAATAACAGGATGTTTTCTTAACAGGTGTTAATCTCTTGCTACCTGGGATAGGTACAGTTAAAATCACTTTACCTGACTGGGATGAGGGAGGGATAAGTTTCTGATATTTCAGGTGTTTTAATTAATTTTTCTAGTCTATATATATCCAGGTAACCAGTCCTGCTTTATAACATTTAGTGGTAAAAGTACATTTTCACTTGATTACAGGGCTGGTTTATGATATTGCTGAAATGATTGATTGGTCAGGGTATTGATTAATTATATCACTGTACAGTTATATGGAAATTTACCAAGACTTCAACTGTAGAGGTAGCCACAAATACACAGATGGACATGTGCTGCAGTGTCCTGATAGATAAAGTTTACTTTGTCTATTACAGTCAAACCTGTCTATAAAGGCCATCCAAGGGAACCAGTAAAAGTGACTTCTGTGGGCAGGTGGCCTTTATATACAGGTCCAAATAATTTGAATAAAGAACAATTGGGTTATAATTCTACTGGCCTTTATAAGCAGGTGACCCTTATACTGAGGTGGCCTTTAAGGCAGGTTGGACTGTACATGAATTTCTGTGGTTTATTTTAAAAGTTCATTAGTGACCATTATCCTGTGATTTATGGAGCACCCACAGGCCTCACTTCCCTGGTGAAAGTTCATTTGCTTGACTTAATTTGCCTGTTTTCAAAGTTTTTACCTTGCTGTTTGATTATGATTTGGACATAGACCAGTATGTTTGTGTTTGATCATATTAGCTTATTAATCCCATCAATACCAAAGGTTTAACAAATGATTGGTCACTGTCTTCAAGTTTTTAAGTTGGACCGATCCAGGGATAAAACTTCATGCCTTTAACATTCTGACCAAACACTTATTGCATGTGTTGAAAAATCTATAAATACTTGATCAGAAGATGATTGCTTTTCTTCAATCATTATCTAGATTTGATCACTTCCTGGGTCCTATGCTGCTGTCTTATTTTTTCGGTAAGGTTGTTTGATTAATCTTTATCAAAAAAAACATTTCAATTTGTATGTTGCAAGCCTCGTTCATTGTCCAGTATTAATATATGTTGGCATATGATTGGTTGATGAAATAATTTTTATCATTGGTCAGCTTTAAATTACCCAATAGTAGTTTTGAATTACTCATTTATTTAATCAGCAGCTAGTGTTTAATCAATTTAGCATTTGATTGTGCTTAATAATGCTATTAAGTTTATTGGCCAGCTTAAAAACACATAACCCTCTGATCAGCTGATTAGATTCTCTCAGCATCATTAAAAATACTTAAAGCTTATTTATAGCCTACCATAGCCCATTTGATAGGCTTTCTTAATAAGTGTTTGATTGGCTGTTAGAAACTATAAACTATATTTGATTGGCTATTAAAATTTATAAGCTATATATAACCCAGACAATTATCTACAGATTATGAAGCAATAACACTGTATCTGATCTGGTTAAGCATTAGAGCTGTATCTATAGTTATACCTGGATCGGCTTCTCTCTCTGCTTATTTTATGTTCTACGTGACTGGTCATGCATGAAATGTGCATTTCATGAACATAAACCTATCACATGGACTGTCAATTTCGTGAAATATACGTGCATAGATAAAGTAAACTATGGTACAATAAAGTAGATGTATGTAAAACAAGTAGACCTTTACTTAAAGATTGGTACTAATCTGATTTTCTGTAAAAAACAGAATTATTTATTTATTGCTTGATTTATGGATTAACACAATATTTTTTTTAGTTTTGAAATTGGATTATCATCTGTCGATGCCAAAAAACGATAACAATATTTTTGAAAAGTAAGAAGTAGGGTATATCAGATTTGGGACATTGGTAATGAATTTGTGACTGGACAGTCATTGACTTATTTATAACCATAAATAAAGGGAAAAAATACAGTACAGTAAGCCTGAGTAAGCAAGAGTCTTATAAAGAATATTTTACCAGTGTTCATTCTAGAAGGAGCCGTTAATCCCTTATTTTGCCAAATGACCCATTGCTAAGGCCTTGGTGGGTCATATTTAACATAACATGGATGCAAAAGTATTGATTTTTTTGTGCTTTAGAGGAAAGTTTTGTTTTTAAATTCTCTTTTCTGAAAAAAAACTAGATTGAACAATACAATATACTTGTAGTTTAGCTCCATCAAAACTATCCTTCCACCTTCAATAAGACTACCATGTTTGTTTCTTCTTTAAATTCACCATTGATGTAATGATACTAAGAAGTGAAATAGAAAACTATACATACTTCCATATCCTTTGAGTAGAGTTCTTGTCAAATAAACCAGGGTTTTCACCTAGCTGAGTGTCTGTCATTTATTGTCTTGGGTTTGAGCATTTCAATATTAGGATCCAATAGTCCTTGATATCATACATATGTTTCTGGAAAAATATTTCATCTGGGACACTAAGTGATACTTGTATGATCTTGAATGGTTGCATCATAGACACTGTGATCATTCAAGGCAAAACAGACATTTCAGTAAATTATAAAATAGAAGACAAATTTCTTTAAATAGGCAACAAGTAAAGAGTAACACGTATTGCAAAACATCTGCAAAAAATCGGTGCATTACATTTGCACAAATCCATATGACTATTGCGCCAAAAAAAATATGATGATTGCACAAAGGCTTATATTACGATTGCGCACTGTAATCGTCATGTTTAATAAACACCCAAAACATAATGCCATGCAACAGCAGCATTTTGTACATTTCTAGGCAACAAAGAATTTTCTTCTATGTTTTGAAATTCTGTCCGAATTATTTTAGAGGGCCTTACATCAAAAATAAGTGGGTGATAAACTTGTCCAAACAAGTAGCAGACAACTTTTGCTGTCCCGCTAGATTTACTGAAACCACAATTAAAGTGTTAAATTCTCTAGAATGCCTGTACATTCTCTTTCAAAATGGTCATTTATTGTTTGCAACATTTAGAGCAAGAAATGAAATAAATTTACATGTCTTATTTTACTGATGCCAATGGGCCTTTGATGTATTTGCACCCCAGTTTGATATGACAAAAATCTTTTTTCATTGTGATCCTTGATTAACAATATACATAAACCCATCAGGCTACTTTTAATAGTGTAAAACACACATGTGAGACTGGTTTATGCCTGCCCCCATATCTTGTAAAAGGTGTACCGATTTAGTTTTGAATTGTCAAATGGACATTGTTTTCCAGACTGATAATACTTGCTTTCAAATTCGATGGTGGTCAGATTTGCCTAACAATCATACGTTTGACTTTACTGACTCATGGAACTAAATAATATTTTCTGCACCTTACTAGATAACAAATTGCAAATTTGTCAGAGTTAGCGTTGCATGCATTAATTAATTGCATGTGCAGGTAATTTGCATATTACATGCACCTGTAGGAATTTTCTCACCCCTAAGGTAGATATAAACAGTTGATTGATATCCTAACTTTCCATTTTTCAACAGCGAGAGGTCAGATGTGTACCTTATTCATGTTGGTAGATTAAAAAAAATAATTTAATGTTCATTAAAAATGACTAGAGTGTGGGGACAAATTATAAATCACTCGGTTTGCCATGCATTGGTAAATCAACCTTAGTGGGATTTACGGGGATTAAATGATGTTTTAAACAATGGCAGCCATGTATAACAAATGACAGATATAAACCTCTTCTTTCTGATCTGTGGATAGTAACTCCCATCTGTATTATCCTCCGACAGGTTTAATTCACTTCATTTCCGTAATCCATTTATTTATCAGAAATTTGAGATTTAAATATTTTGTTCCCAGCGGGGTAAATAAAGGGAGATAAATCATGGCCCAGTCTACGATTTATGTCTTTCCATTCCTTATTAAAGGCTATGTGATGTATACATTAGATACTGAATCTGCTTACAGTCATTAGATAGATGTCTGTTAATTAAAGGGCAATAACTCTGCAATCTGTAAGTTAACGAAATTCAAACTCAATCATTACATTTGTAAAAAATTAATTACCTGGAACACACAAAGACATTACATTTAGACTGAAGTTTTAGAATGGGTTGACATGGATATACAATGTATAAGTAAGCACACAATGTACCCTAGTATATAACACACAAATAGACAGCGTCACTAAAATGGAGATTTATGTTTCACTTGAGATGTTTTCACTGATATTGAGATGTCCCCAGCTTAAGGTATAGCCATAGGAATTCTTATTCTCTATCACTATAACTGCATTTGAATTAATATCTACGTAATAAACTTAGATGCGCATTTTAATAATTATTGGAGTCTTGTTTTTTGTGCCACGGTTATTGTTGCAAAGTGCATTGGTTTTTAAGGCACTATCTTAGTCAACTAGATTGAAAGATATGTGTTTTGCACTGCATTACCCATGTAACAAAAGAAATATTTTCTCATATTAAAAAGGTCAGATTTGAAATCAAAATGCTACCATGTTTAATGGTACCTACTTCTTTAAAGATTATCATAGATCAGAGTTTCAGTGAAAAATAGATTTATTAGGGAGAGAAAAGGATAATATTTGACACCAAGATATATTAAATTTCATTTTTATGTTGATTAGAGAATTCTAGTAAAAAATCTTAAATAATGTTTCATGTTGTTGTTGTTAAAGTTTTTGTAATACTATATATATAAAATGAATTATTATACTGCTCTTTTTAGATTTGTTCTCTGGAGCATGAATCACAAGGTCAAGGTCAAATATTAATAATTAAACAAAAACAGTCAGGGTTAAACAGTGACATTATTATTTTGACAACCATTAAGGGCTGCAAGTAGTATCGTTATAGAGAAATGACCACACTTGTCAGTATGACACTTATAAATGCACATGGCGCCAAGGAATTCACGGTTCATTTTAGTACCTTTTAATTTTTTTTTACCAAATTAAACAAAAAATAAAGAAAACATGAAATGCAGGCTTGTCTGACACAGACTTACTTTATGACACTATAATTTGGTTTTATACTAAAAACTATTTTTGTGTAATTATAAGTAATAGCATTTTTAATTGTTCCATATATTTTGGACATTTTTTGAGAAATATAAAACTCAAAATTTTTATTTCTAATTCACCTTTTTTCTGGTCTTTACACAATGGCAAGGTTTGTATTTTTGTAAAATAAAAAAAATTGCACTTTCCCAGAAATTAAGGTATTAAACATTAAATTGTAGGATTTTTTATTTTTATTTTTTTTTTTTATTATTTAGTCGGTTAAGTATATGTTGCACTTTGTGCATTTTAATTATTGAGTAAAACCCAGATTCACATCCAGACAATGTCTTCTGGGAACCCAAGTGGCCAAGTAGTTATAAAGTGTATACTTAAGGTGCACAGTGTGTTTCACTGCATAAGTTCAAATCCATTCCTCAGGACAATCCTAGTGATAAAGTTTTCCAGGGTTTTTTTAAACAAAAGTCAATGGTTTTCTTCTGTCACTCCGGTTTCTTCCACCTTTTCTGAATTCACTGCCAAAAATCTTGACTGAGGCTTAAAATTCCATTACTCATCTCCACTAGGTTTCACAGGTGACATCATTTTGACTTTTGAGCTTTTCGAATTTGAAGTTTTCGAACTCAAAATATGTATTAGAAATAGAATGGGATCAACTAATGATTTTGAATTATCTATGGCTTTTGAGAAAATTCTGTTGGGATTCATTATTGAAGTTCTGTATTTTTGGTAAAAAATGAATAATAATAAAAACCCACTCATTTATGATTGACTACTATAAAATATTTCTTTTAGATCCCAAGATTCTTATCATGATCAGAATTCAGATGTGTCATTGATAAAAGTGGCCTTTTTTCTGACCACCATGATTACAATTCTGATGTATCTAGTGATATAAGTGGCCTGTTTCTATGTCCAAGTCATCTTATATTCTGTCTGATTATAGAGGATGAAGTTATTAATTCTATAAAAAGCTGACATATCCAGAATGATGAACAAGCCCCTGTATTTGTATTAATATTTTGACATTTCATTTACTTTGGTATATAGAGTCTCGATATATCAGTTCCTGGTGATTTATCTGTATCAATACTACAAGATTAAAATTATCGGAAAATGTGAAAAAACTCTGATTCATGAAAGACTCGATGGAACCTGCCATGAAATTCCTCAAACCTTTATCAGAATTCTGTCAAAAATCTCTGATTATTCATCTGGAAGATTGTCCAATATTTCCTCTAGTAATTTTATTAGACTGTCAGAATCTGAGTCTTTTTTGAAAGCTAGAGTATATTAGAGTATGAAAATATTCATTTCTTACCCCAGTGTGTAGGGTAAAGATTTGATAGATATGCATTGATTGATGGTCTCCATCTTGTATTGCTATGGTAACATAATGGCTTGTGGGATATCCTGATCATATAAATCCAATGCTATTAGTGAATGATGGATACCCTTACACATATGAACTGTCAAAATATCCATGATTTGTAATTTTTCCACCAGCTTAATATGATTCAGTCTTGGTTACTTAAAGCCACTCACTGAGATGATTTTACATTTCATTTTGTAACCTTTTCTTTGGACATCTTACACACTCCTCAATAAATGACAAAGTTTTTGTTGAGTTGCAACAAAGTTAAACTCGATTATTAATTTGATATTTTACATTTTGATTGTTTTCTTCTCCCTGTCAAGCTAAACTTTTGTATCACAGTGTTGATTAAACATTTTCTAAGATTATTTCCAGCTTCTTCATGTCTACATTTGGGTTGGGCATTCAGATGTCACCCAAAAAAGCCATCTGTTGGGTCATGTTATGATAGAAGAAACAAACTGTGTTCATTGTCCTAAGAAAGTCATAGACATGTATGCATACTACTGTCAGGTCAGGTCACTGTGATTGTGACGGTGAAGTATGCACCATTTCCGTTGGAAATTCAATAAATTTGAATAAAGTTTGCCATTTTTCACTAACTTTGGCCAAGTTGTAACAGGAAATTGCTTTGGACATTGCAGTTGCCAAAGAATATCTCTGCACAAACTTAAACATTGCGGCTCTGGGAATGTTGAATACATGGCTATTGACAGATATTTAATGCATACAACGTAAAATGTCACTAAGCACATCATTACCAGTATAAACATCACTGTTTTCAACAAGTAAAATCCCTATAGCAGCAAACTTTTCCTTTCTATGGCAATATATTTTGGGTAGTCAGGAATGTGCAAAGCTGTTTTCTGTTATAACTAGACTCAAATAAGCAAACAATTCAAATATTATTAATATTATTTCAGTTTATTAAAATTTTGTATAATTTACTGTTATAAACACAATGACTCTGTGACTCTGATAGTAATCATGTCCACATTTTCATTGGCAGTAATCATGCCCACATTTTCATTGGTAGTAATCATGCCCACATTTTCATTGGCAGTAATCATGCCCACATTTTCATTGGTAGTAATCATGCCCACATTTTCATTGGTAGTAATCATGCCCACATTTTCATTGGTAGTAATCATGCCCACATTTTCATTGGCAGTAATCATGCCCACATTTTCATTGGCAGTAATCATGCCCACATTTTCATTGGTAGTAATCATGCCCACATTTTCATTGGTAGTAATCATGCCCACATTTTCATTGGTAGTAATCATGCCCACATTTTCATTGGCAGTAATCATGCCCACATTTTCATTGGCAGTAATCATGCCCACATTTTCATTGGTAGTAATCATGCCCACATTTTCATTGGTAGTAATCATGCCCACATTTTCATTGGTAGTAATCATGCCCACATTTTCATTTGTAGTAATCATGCCCACATTTTCATTGGTAGTAATCATGCCCACATTTTCATTGGTAGTAATCATGCCCACATTTTCATTGGTAGTAATCATGCCCACATTTTCATTGGTAGTAATCATGCCCACATTTTCATTGGCAGTAATCATGCCCACATTTTCATTGGTAGTAATCATGCCCACATTTTCATTGGTAGTAATCATGCCCACATTTTCATTGGTAGTAATCATGCCCACATTTTCATTGGTAGTAATCATGCCCACATTTTCATTGGCAGTAATCATGCCCACATTTTCATTTGTAGTAATCATGCCCACATTTTCATTGGTAGTAATCATGCCCACATTTTCATTGGTAGTAATCATGCCCACATTTTCATTGGTAGTAATCATGCCCACATTTTCATTGGTAGTAATCATGCCCACATTTTCATTGGCAGTAATCATGCCCACATTTTCATTGATAGTAATCATGCCCACATTTCCATTGGTAGTAATCATGCCCACATTTTCATTGGTAGTAATCATGCCCACATTTTCATTGGTAGTAATCATGCCCACATTTTCATTGGCAGTAATCATGCCCACATTTTCATTGGCAGTAATCATGCCCACATTTTCATTTGTAGTAATCATGCCCACATTTTCATTGGTAGTAATCATGCCCACATTTTCATTGGTAGTAATCATGCCCACATTTTCATTGGTAGTAATCATGCCCACATTTTCATTGGTAGTAATCATGCCCACATTTTCATTGGTAGAACTTCTTTATGTACCCCCACCCATTGAATTCTTTGTGAAATGTTTGAAAAAATTAGATTTCACCAATTTTAGACTTTTTCAGTCAAATATAAATTTTAGGTACAACTAGAAGTCTTTTACGGCTTTTTTCATTCACCCTGTATCATTTAATACAATTAAAAGGTCATAGGTCCTACAAACTAGGTTTCTGAGACAAATTTTCTTACCAGTTCTTGTATTTGAATTTAGCTTAATTATACATGTATATAGCTGACCTCAACCTTGTCTTTGTGACAATGTCTTGTTCAGGTCATCTTGACTTTATTCCTGTATAATTGCCATTTAATATACTAGTGCCTAATTAATGTAACCTTTTGCATAATGATTTTAATTAATATTCATTTTTAAATTGCTCCAACATATGTTGCAGAAGAATGAGACAAAATTTTATTTAAATATTCAAATTATAAATGTCAAGTTTAAATTCACTTTATTTATTTTTCTAATGACTGTTTTTTTCTGCATTTTCTCCCCTAATTAGCAGCTCTTTAATAAACAAGCTCTTTACTCTTGTATATCAACTCACAGGTAATTAGAATAAAAAATGATAAAATTATGGTAAAAATGCTGTTAAATATTGATTGATTGGTACAGAACTTTGACATGACAGGGCAACTGTTACCTTCCATTAATAAAAATTCAATTAGTTAGTAAATGTCATTCATTACTGACATTTTAACGAACTTTATCTTGTACCGGGTTTGTCTGGTTTGTCGTTTGTTAACAGGTGTCGATGAAAACTTTAGACAGGATACAAATTCAAATTAACCCTCAAATAATTAAAATAGAAATGAGAAGTTATTGTTGTGTTAAGTCTGCCAATACCATCATGACAAATGCTGACTGTTAAGAAACTTGAGTTTTTACATAAAGTTTTTACAAATTACAATTTAATTAGGATTGGCAAGGTTTAACGTTCTTTATTATACTAATATAATATAGAAAATTGGATACAAATACTATTTGACAGTGCAAAAAACTGGTTTAAATTTAAGTTATTAAAACATTTATGTTTTCTTGTTTAAGTCTTTATTTATAAAATAACCACCAACCAATAAAAAGTTATGTTGAAGGTTAAAGGCCTAGAATCTTTCCACACCCCACCCCACCCCAACACAAACTAAAATAAACTTTCTCTTCTGTTGGTTTTGGTCAAAATTCTTGGAACACTGTAGCAAGTGGACCAGTTTCTTATAAAACATTGAAGGGCAAACATAGCACACAATATATCTTTGATTATTCCAAAGTGGTTGATAATGATATGGTGTTAAACATCATGCAAACAAACAAAAATTATTACCGTACATGTATATTAAGCTAAAATAATGAAGTATTGTACTGTAATGTCAGATCTATGAAAACTGTTGATACACAGAAGGAAACCCACTGACTATCAGCAAGCAAACTGACAAACATTTTCATATTGTGCAGCAAACAAATAAGCGGATGGAGATTTGCTCTCTCTCTCTCTCTCTCTCTCTCCCTCTCTCTCTCTCTCTCTCTGGTACAATTGCCATTCAATACTACAGCTGATTTTCAGCTGAAAAAAACATTGCAGAATCATCAGTCATAATAAAATATATTTAATAATGGTAATATTG
The DNA here is from genome assembly GCA_021292105.1 of Anadara kagoshimensis. Lineage (NCBI taxonomy): Eukaryota > Metazoa > Mollusca > Bivalvia > Arcoida > Arcidae > Anadara > Anadara kagoshimensis. The sequence goes on along the minus strand of CM037865.1, from coordinate 69,779,274 downwards.
TAGTCAGATTTTATCATGCTGTAAATAACAAGAGATTAATCAAGATCGGGTTGTATTTTAGGTAAAAACGTCGCCGTGATAAACGACATCCTTACCGTAATCCTATATGCTCTATTCATACAGTTTTAGCGCATTTTTTCTCATATCCGACTACTTATTACATAAGATTCAAATATCACATTATTATAAATGATTAAGTTGGTATACTATTTAAAGCATTTATTGTGTGTAATCATATTTCTATTAAATATGTGCACCCTGATTTTGATATTAAACAAATCTCATTCTGTTAATCTGAAATTCTATAATTAAATACAGGAAATTAACAAAAAAATAATATCTAAAGTCGATGAATAAGTCAGGCATTATAAATTACAATTTTGGTGCCATAGAAAATTGCTCGCTGTTATCGTGATAATCAATAGAGCAGAATTCTGGGCGGGTTTACAATGGTTAAAGGGAGATGATCTGTACTTTTCCTTTTGTATACAGTGAAACCTGTCTAAATCAGGTTTTCTGTTCGCATTAGTTAATTTAACAAACAATGTAAAGATGGTCCTAATTAATTACTTCAGTTTATACAGGTCTTCCATTTCGGTAGCTCAGTTGGTAGAGTGCTCACTCTGTTGTAAGTGACTGTTCTTTCAACAAGCACTCGGCATTACTAAATGAAAGTCACAGTTCTTTCGATTGGGAAAAAAGAAATGAGGTCCCGTGTCACCGTAGACGTGGCACGATAAAGAACCTTTCTGTATAATGCCATCAGTGCAACGCATAGGCAAAATTTCTGCACCTTTGCCCATAGCTGTTGATGTCTCAATATAAGTGAAATATTCTTGACAGGGATGTTAAACATTATTAATCAACTCAACTCACTTTACTTTAACTGTTGTACTATATAACTCTGTTGGTAGAGAAATCTTTTATTTAGTACTTTGGACATGCCAGAAGGATGGAAAGTTTCACTTCTTTTTAGTACCTTTAGCTGGTGACATCTCAATATAATGTAAAATCATCTTGACTGCAATGCAAAGGTAATTTATCAACCTTTTATTCTTATTAATAAAATCAAATTAAGTTCTAAAATTATTTGTATAAATTCCTGCATTTCTCCACTTGGAAACTTTCAAATTTAAAAAATGGATGATAGATTGCTATATATATGTATATGCATGTATAGTATTTGAATTTTACTTATTCTGAGCAAGACTTGTTGAAATATATAAGATTATACACAAACATAAAATTTTACTTAGAATGTTGTACTGCATCAGTCAGTACTTACCATAGATAAAAAAATCATGTTCTTTAAAAAAAAAAAAAACATTTTTGGAAAAAACAACATATAATTGATATATAGTTTACTGCTTAGACTTGTCTCTGTTGCTATGATACAGATGTAGATATGTATTATATACAATCTCACAAATGTTGTAATAAATTTTAAACATAAATAAAATCTTTAGGAAACATCTATGTCTGCAACTACTAGATATATCTGCCGAAGTTAAAGTTAAATATTTGAAATAATTTGTACCTATCCCTGGCATCTTGTAGTGAGCAATTCTTTGATCGGATTGGATTATGGTGTTTTATGCTGCGGTCAAGATAATTTCACTTATCTGTGACTTTCAATTCAGTGATGGTGGAGGAAGCTGGAGTGACTGGAGGAAACAAACCTTTGACAACTGAACTGACAAACTTCCACACATTAAAATCTGTTCCAAATGGGATTTGAACCTTTAAGCACTGAGATCCATAAAAGCAAATCTTTGAGGTTTCAGGATCACTTCACTTATAGCAGAACATTAGCAGTTACAGGTGAAGTTATGGATGATGATACATTTACTCTAAAATTCTTAAAATTAAAAAACTTATTTTTCTTTTACTTTTTTCTTCTTCATTATAATACTTTAAGTAGAAACATTAGTGGGAAGATATTTTTTGCTTTCAAGGTAAAAAACTTTTTGGCAAAATATGCTGAGAATTTATGTTTGTGGCATGTTGGCAGTTACCACACATTTCTCTGTATATACAATATTCAGCGCTAATACAAAGTCAGGAGAATTTTTAATCAATGGTGCCATTTATTTTGATCAAGTAAAATATTTGTGGTGCTAGATTACAAAGTATCTATGGTAAGGGAGGTAACTTATTGTGTTATACTGTGTCATTTGTGACACTAGTAATAATTGTTTTAAAAAGGCAAAAAATATCATAAATGAAGTAAATCATCAAAATGTCACAAGTTTAGGACATTAAAAGTTTTAGAAGATGAAATAATACAAACTAGATTTATGTTGTTAATAGATATGTCATCAGAAAGGTCATAGACCCCATAATAAATTTACTGTTAGCCTGTGGTAGTAATTATCATATAAATCTAAAACAATCTCTCTCTCTCTCTCTCTCTCTCTCTCTCTCTCTCTCTCTCTCTCTCTCTCTCTCTCTATTTATACATTTATCACTACAAAAATAATTAAGGAAGATAGTTAAAAATGTGAAACAAACAGATTAATATATCCTGTTTGATTGCAGTTGTTCATCTTGACAGGACTGTCATTAGCTAACACCGGTGGGATATGATTCTCTTCTGAACACACTAGTAATTTTACCATTTTGATGTGGTGTGATCCAAGCACAAGTTTTGAATGCTCTATCTTCTGGTTGTTGTTTTTACAACATATAGACTGTCATCTATCATGCTACATGAAAACTGGTTACCAATAGATTCCAAGGATTTTGTCTAGAGAGGAAAGCTTATTGAAAAACTTGGACATGGATACAGGGGACTTGGACTCTAAACTTAAAAAAATGCCCTGGTATCTGAATCTTTTTTCACCCAAATCTGAAGTCAAAATTTCAAAGATTACATTCCAAGTCTAGGTCCAAATCCAGTCCAGATTTTCCAGTGCACCAGTCAGAGTAATTCTGTATTAGATTAAGATTAAAAAAGGCCACACATATTTCCATTTCAAAGCTATTTTCTCTATGGTCTACTGTGATATAGCATTCATCAGATTCATCAGTTGAACATTTGATCAGATCATGAATACACAAGATGATTTATGCGTTTTTTTGGGACAAAGGTTTTCACAAGTATCCTAACAAAAGGGGAAATATTAGATGGGGATGCTTAAAAGATTGGCCTGGAGGAAGTTTGAATGGGGATAAAAAATGACTTGTAAAATGCTTGTTAGAAATGTCAGGCTTTGACATGGCTAAAATAAAGATCCCAAGTCTAGGGAATAAAGTGGATTTACAGAGTCATTATTCATGTGTGACTTTTGTGGCCTGGTCTTTGTCCAGTGTTCAATTATATGTAAATTGATAACATGTTTTAAGTGTGGGTATTTGTTATTTAGCTGTCAAGTTTTGTTGTCAATTTGGAATTTGTATTGGAAAATTTGCACATAGATTTGTTTTCCATTGTTGTAGATTTTGAAGCAATGCATTTTATTATTTGGTTGTTACTTTGACCTGTATACATGGCTATTAATAGGTACCATAAATACAGTAATTAAGTTGCTTCTACAGTAAACCAGAAATCTGTGGCATTTCAGAGGCAAAGCTGAACTATTTTGAGTTGGGACCCAACTCGCTTCAGAAAAGAAGTTGTAATAGTAATAAATAGCTAAAGTATGTAAAATATAAAGACCCAGACTGATTTTTAAGAGCCATGGGCTACTTGGCTTCTGGGCTTCTGCTTATCTTAAATCCCGGCCCCTCCAAAATAATCACAACATCAGTATTTTAAAAAGCTGTTCATAAGCTATCATTTTCAGCTCTACTTCCACTGATCAAACATTAACCTCCCCTGTCCTCCCAGTACAGTAATGGAGTTAGTAGAGTTCTCACTCTGTAAATGGGAGGTCGTTTTTTTTTAACCCGATCAGGTCTGACCCAAGCCTTGAAAGTGGGTAGTGACTGTTCTTTCGTCAAGCACTCTGCATTACAAAATGAAATTAAGTCACAGTTCTTTTGGATGGGCACTTAAAATAAACCAGGTCCTGTGTCCTTTGTCACGACAAGCATGACACGATAAAGAACCCTGCTGTATACCAGGTACTGCCATCAGCACTATACACAGGAAAAATTTCTGCACCTTTGCCTATAGCTGGTAAGGTCTCAATATAAGTGAAATATTCTTGACAGGGACATTAAACACCATTACTCAACTGAACTCCATTCCTCATACAAGGATAAATAAAAAATACAATATATTGAGCAGACTATGCATATTAATTTATGTAACTTCAACTACTGTAGTTCCAATTATCTAATAAGGAAACTAAATATCTTCAGTTGTGACACCAGGTTAAAAAATTTAAACATTAAGTGGAAAAAATCTCTAATTCAGAAAATGAAAAACTTGGTTCTATTTTTAACCTGCTTTAAGTTAAAAATAAACATTATTTGATGTTAATTTCACATGCATAGAATTAATTTTCATAGATAAAATGATGCATGATGGGTAATAAAGTTAATTCATTGAAATATATTCCATATTAAATGCCTACTTTATATACAGTTATATAGTGGTAATTACGATAATAATCTGTCTTATAATAATACATACAACAAAATACCTCATGTAATTACTGTATTATTTGTAAAATTATCTTAACATGGAATAAAATTTGCATATTTAATTAGGGTTTATTTACTGGCACCCCTGTTAAATGTTTACACTCCTATGTCACTTCTACTTGTTTACAAACATTTTTACTACAGAATTACAAAAGTATAAATAAAATATTATTTATATCTAAAATGTGGAGAGAAATGTTAAGCTTGCTTGTATCACGCAATGTATTAAGATGTTGTACCTAATGTGGGATAGTGGCACTGTTGTAACATTTTAGTTTATCCCCTACAAAATATTTTACGAGGATAAAATTTTCTTGTGAGAATTGTTCCATGGATAATATCTTACAGAAAAATTGTAATGTTTATTCTGCCAGATAGATTTTACTATGAAATTATATCCTCACGGACACATTTTCACCTCAACATAATTATCAATTAATTACACTGTAATGAATATTTTGGTGATTTAGAATGCTTAACCATCAAAGGCCAGAATTTTCTGGGATCATTCTTTTAATTCCATTTTTCAGATCATTGTCCTTTAAAATTTGACAAAAGTTTTAAGTAAAATTTTTATTTAAAAAAATGAATAAAAGATGGCATTAAGAATAACACCATCTGTTATTTCAAATACACTTGAACCTGCCTTTAAGGTCACCTCTATATAAGGACTACCTGCTTTTAAGGACCAGTAGAATATTATTCCAATCAATCTTTATTCATGTTATTTGAATCTGTATATAAGGACCACCTGTCCCATAATGGCCACTTTTACTGGTTCTTTAGGGTGGCTTTATAGACATGTTTGACTGTATGTCTTCAAATTATAAAATAGTTGAGATTTCATATTGACAGTATTTTCAGTTCAGAAAAATCTTGGTGAAAGAATGCTGTTTAAACTGTGTCCAGACACACTGTATATTATATAGTCATTATATCATATTGCCTCTCATAATGTTGGTTTAAATTTATCATCTTGGTTCAAATTATCATTTTGGTTCAAATTCATCATCTTTGTTCAAATTCATCATCTTTGTTCAAATTCATTGTCTTCATTCAAATTCACTGTCTTGGTTCAAATTCATTGTCTTGGTTCAGATTCATTGTTTTGGTTCAAATTCATTGTTTTTGGTTCAGATTCATTGTTTTGGTTCAGATTCATTGTCTTGGTTCAGATTCATTGTCTTGGTTCATTGTCTTGGTTCAGATTCCCCTTGGGCAGATCCAGATATAAAATGTAAAAAGTGAAATTTGGAATACTGGTAGTTTCTTAATAAATTCTGAATGTTTCTTAAAAAAAAGCATATACATTTTTTTAGTTTTTAATTTTTTCTTTCTTTTTGTTTTTTCTACCTAGCCAGGTGAAAATCCTGTATTAAAAACAAAATATATGAGTTTTGTTGACTCGACATTAGGTGAAGACATGGTTGAGTTGACAGATGGACTTACTCGCTTACTGACAGACCAAATGCTCTGTCGTCGGTCTTAACATACCATGTCATCATTTTACAACTGTGACATTTATGAAATATTACAGTTTTTAATTACTTTTGTGACTTTTTACAGATGAATGAAGTACTTAGGATTGTGAAAAATGAAACTAAGGGGAAATAACTCATAAAAAATCAGGTGTGGCTTTATAATGTTTTTGTCTTGTACATATATATTTTATGAAATCTGTCAAAAAGAAAAAAAGGATTAGATTTAAAGTAGTTAAGAAGTTCATATTTTGGACAATATAATTTTTTTCATTAAGAAAGATGATAGTTTTAGTGGTTTTAAAGGAGTGTACAGAAAACCGTCTTTATGATGACCTTCTTTACAATAACATTTAAACTTACCGTCAAAAAATTGAGGGTACAGTGCTGTATAATGCATTTTACCCTGCTTATAATGACATTTACAGATTCCCAATGAAAATAAGTGTTGGGCACAAACCTTAGAGGGTAACCGGTAGCGCAACGTCGAACCCCATTGTAGGAACAAGTGTGCATTTAACATAATAAAATTTTACTATAACAATGTTAGTTAATTGACCAAATTACTTATCAAACATCAAACATCATAAGCCCAAAAAGTGTAAGCAGGGATCAGTATCAAACAAAGTTGACCTATTATTTCAAATTTTTTTGCACCAATAACTATCTTTAACAAATATATAGACAGGTTGATATCAAAGTTCTGTATTCAATTTATGAAACACCCTATGATTTATGATAAGCTTCAAAATGCTTCAAAATGAAACTTTATTTCCATTGCATTTTAAGGCCCAAATAAGACGCTTATCAATAAAATAAATATTGCATTTACCCTTTTTGGAAATAAATGACATTAACACAATTTTGAAGAGAAGTAGATTTGACTGTACTAGACTTTGTTTCTCATTGTTAACAATTTGCCCTAATAAAATTCAACATTTGTGTGTCTTCAGCTCTCACTAACAGGCACTGATGATACATTTGGGATGTTATTGCTATAGAGTGATTTTAGCGTCTGAATCTTAATCTTAAAGGTCAGCCCAGACGATGTTGTCTTGTATATAACATCCACAAATCTACAATTTCTCACAAAAAGATGTTTAATGTTGTAACATATAATGTTCTTTTATTTGTGTGGTATTTTTTATAAGTTTTCTCTTGTAATATATTTCATTTCCTACACGGGGTCATGAACTCCTTTGACCTATGATTTGACCTGACATGACCTCAGATTACCAGCTGCAGTATCAATATATAAGTTATAAAGATAAATTGTTTCCACAGTACTCCTAGTGTCATCAGTATCTGTTTATAATGTTTTTAACACAACTTATATTCATCCCTAGAAAATGAAAAAGAAGAACGAAGAAAAAATTAATTATCTCTCATTAGAGCAATTCATATTTGTGAGCTGTTTGTTCTTCTTTTACAGCTTTTTGCTAGAGATGTCCATTTGAGATTTTAATGGTGGAGGGGAAGTAACTCTTTTTATAAAAGTTCTCACGGTACTTAAAACCATGCTGGCAGGCAGTAAATAGAATTAATTAACAATGATATTTATAACTTAGTGATAATACTTTCCTGCTGATATGAAATCTATCATAATTTATATAATACAAAACATCAATGTATCAAAGCTCTGTAACTCATTATCTTATCCTTCCTCCTTGGCTGGCTTTACGTGGCCAGGATTTGTTACTGTATTCATCATGGCTGCGGAATCTGTTCCCATCATTAACCATGATGAATCTTTATGATTATCTTAAGTACTATCATTTACATGGAAGAGCTTCATTAATTTCCAATGACTGTGAATTATGACCTGTCATAATCCAGGTACTGTCTGCCTGGTCTTAAAATACTGTAAAACGCTCCGTAAAATTTTAAGTAGCAGGAAAATAAAATGCCTGTTTAGATGCTGAAAACCATGAAAGTTAGTTCAAATAGTACCCAACTTACTAGAGATTTAGATATAATCCCATTATAAGTTTTTGAAGATTTCATACATTATGATAAATATTGCTCAAATAATTGGTTTGGTTGTTGTAATGAGTTTGACTGTTTGTGTATTGATTTGACCATTGACTTCATTGTTTTGGGACAAATTATTTATCTTTCTGTCTGTCTGTCCATTGGTTTGTATGCTTGACCACTATTATGTGTGTCCATCAGTTTGTTTCTTCATGTAAATGTTTGTGTATCTTTTGGTTTGTAGACCACTGCGGTAGCTCAGTTGGTAGAGTGCTCCCTCCGTAAGTGGGAGATTGTGGGTTCGATCCCTGGCCGGGTCTGACCCAAGACTTGAAAGTGGGTAGTGACTGTTCTTTCGTCAAGCACTCAGCATTACAAAATGAAAGTCTTTCGAATGGGAACTTAAAATAAACGAGGTCCCATGTCATGGTGGGCTTGGCACGCTAAAGAACCCTGCTGTAAAATGCCATCAGCACAATGCACAGGCAAAATTTCTGCACCTTCGCCTATAGCTGGCGACGTCTTGATATAAGTGAAATATTCTGGACTGGGACGTTAAACATTATTACTCAACTCTTTTGGTTTGTATATTTGTCCATTGAATGCTTGATCAGTGGGTTTATTGTAGTTTTGGGTCTTATTTGTTTGTTGGTACATTAGTTTGTTGATTGTTTCCATCCCCCCTCTAGAGACTAACTAATCTTATGTGCAAGGAGGAGATGAAATTTTCTTCCATGACCAGACAATGTTACATGATCTGTACATTCAAAGTGGTGCCAGAATGTCTTTTAATGCTTTTAAATGTTTATACTGTCTTTATGATGAATGACTTTGTTTTCAAGTTTATACAAGTGGTATGAACAAAATTTAGGTACATTCTTCTTTATAATCATGTTTTTTTGTGCAGAATGTTGAAATAAAAGTTAGACTTTGCAAATATGATGCAGATATCTATGTTAATAATATTTAAAGCCAAATATTAGAATTAAAATGGGAGAAAACAATCCATTGTCAATGCATCCATGTAGGATAGGGGAATCTTGCTTCATTGTCAGATACTCTGTTTTTCTTGTCCTACATAAACATTTGTCATAATTTCTGAAAAGTTCTAGTCATCGGAAATTTGAGCCCATGACACTTAAATTTGACATTAGAACCCAGTGAAATTTTATGAACTAGGTTCATGCTTTATTTGGGTGTGACACAGTTTTTTTCCACCATTATCTCAATACAATACTGCTTTACATTCTTGTATAATAAGCATTGTGAAAACTAGAAGAAAAATGAATTGAAACCTAATCTGTTTTAATTCTTAATTTATCTGTAGAAAATCTAGAAGTTAGAACACTTATCACCTCTGATAGTGACAATAAATCACACAGACTAGCTTTGATGGTTAAATAAAAACTCCAATACTATTATATAAATGATGTGCCATATTATGAATTTAATTTTTTGAGATAAAATCAGCTTTTTCTCTTAACTAGGTACAGTAGTATCCATTATCACCTCATAAATCCATAATTACATTAACAAATTAATAAATGCCCTGATGTAACTTTGAATAAGGCCCAATTGGTGTATAAACTTGATCAAATTTCCACAATTTTCGCAAAATTTCTCTTATGTACAGAAGAACTGAACAATAATGTTTTCAATTAAAAATATAATTTGGTTAGGTCAGTGCATTTTAAATGCATTTTATTGATAGTTTAATGGAAACATTTTCAATTAAAAGAAATAAAGAATAAAAACCATGTGCCATCAATTTATGGAAACACAGTAGGTAGTTTTCCAGTTTGACAACCATTTAGGTTTTCCTTAACTTAAATTTAGAAAATTTGTGAAATCCTTCTCAAAAAGTAAGAATAAACATTTTTGAGAAAACTAAACATATATGTTATAAGTTTGAAGTGATCTTCATTGTGACACCTTAATTTCCTAAATAAGTTTAAAATGAACAATATTATCAAGGTATCAAATTTGTCAGATTTAAATAAGGGTATGTTTTCAAAACTTGGGCTAGAAGTGTTTATTGTACTGGCATTGCTTTTGAAGTCAAGGGCAATGTGTTCAAACCCTTTCACTGCTTGGAATTTTTTGCCATCTCTTCTCTGCACTGGAATAGTGAAATATCGAGGTAAACCCAGTGTCTTGCAATAAATGGTTGAACCTGCAAACATATTTATCTATAAAATGAAAAAATAACGACTAGCAATTAAACACAGTAGAACAGAGGTTGAAATTGAGGCAATTTTTGTGAATTTACCGGTAAGTCAAATCTTTTGAGCAATAGATGACTTGGAAGCTTTTTCCGTTTTGAATAAAAAGTTTGTTTGTTTAATGTTAATGACGATGTAATTTTAATATTTTTTTTTATAATTTTGAGAATGTCAAACAGTGATACATGTTGGATATTTTAAAACTGTTTATTTATCTCAAACTGTATTTATATAATGTTTTCTGTCTAGTATTTTCTTGTTTTTAAGGGTACCCACTGGTAAATTATTAAATTACCACAATCAAGCTGTGCATATTTCTAAATTTGCTGCCAATATGCACATTTACAACACACACTGCCACATAGTTGAATGTGCAGTTCCAGGTGTATGTTGTCTACAACCAGGGTAGGGGGTTGTCTGATTCACTTCTATGTTTGAGTGAACCTGAAGGCTGAAGCTTGTTTTTATGTTGTTATGTATGATTCAAGAGTAGATATAACTAAGATTTATGTATGAAAATCGTAGTAAAATTTGTCCGATAATGAACTCGTATTTACGTAACAGGAGGTGAAGAATTAGATGTCAGAATGAATTTGGATTTATATTTATACATAATTGTTACAGAATATCTTTTTTTTGTTTCCCTGGTGTTTAGTTTTTATATCTGTACTTTTGCATTCTTTATTCTGTGTTTTACAGTGAGAATTGTTTGTATACTTATTTCATTGTTATTGTAACTTATTTTATTTCTTACTTACATAATGTTATTGTTATTATTACTTGTTTACTCTCCCACTCATCTATTAGCAGCTTATAGTAATTCATTGAAGCTAAAATAAATTTTATTGATGTGAACATCCAGAGCAGTAATGATTCGTACACATATGTGGGACTTTTAGGACAAAATTTTGGTGCATCCAGTAAACAAAATTGATTTATTTCTTTGGATGTGGTATCTAAAATCTAATACTCTACCCACAACAGTAGCTCAGTTGGTAGAGTGCTCACACTGTGTATGTGGGAGGCTGTGGGCCTGGGTTTGATCAAGACAGACTTGAAAATACATAGTGACTGTTCTTTTACCAAGCATTTGGCATTTAGAAATGAAAGTCAGAGATTCCTTTGGAAAAGACTTTAAAAACTGCATAGCAGACAGAACCCTCCCTGCACATTGCCTTGAGCACACTGCAAAGGTAAACATTTCTGCCACTTCATGTATAGCTGGTAACATCTCAATATAAGTGAAACATTCTTGACTGGGACATAAACCTATTCAATCAATTAATCATTCATTCAGTATGTATATAGGTATACAATACAGACCTGTCAAAAGTTTAACAATAAGCTTTCAGATTAGTGTTGAATTGACAGCACATCTAAACCATTCATTTGCTATGTCTCGGCAGCTACTAGCAATCTATTGAACAGCTTTTCAGTCACTTGCTATCTATTTATCAGCTGCTCAGTAACCGACCTTCAGCAACCTTTTATGTTAGCACAGTGTTAAACTTTTCACATGTCTGTATTGTATACACACACATGCACATACACATGCTCATTCACTCACTCGCTCACGCTCACACTTTCACTCACTCACTCATTCACTCACCATGCAGTAGCTCAGTTGTTAGAGTGCTGGCTCTGTAAGTGGGAGGTCGTGGGTTCAAACTCCAACCGAGTCTGACCCAAGACTTGAAAGTAGGTAGTAACTGTTCTTTCACTAAGCACTCGGCATTATGAAATAAAAGTCATGGTTCTGCTTTGGATGGGAACTTAAAATGAACAATGTCCTGTATCACATGGTAGGTGTGGCAAGCTAACCCTGCTGTATAATGCCATTAGTGCAATGCACAAGCAAAATTTCTTCACCTTAGCGTATAGCTGGCAACATCTCGATATAAGTGAAATTTTCCTCACTGGGAGGTTAAACACCATTACTCAACTCAACTCACTCACTCCGGTATTATATAATCTTGAAGTAGAGAGAACTTGAAGGTTACAATCGTTATACATATACCTGACTTGAAGATGCATTAACCAGTTAATTGATTACCTAAACTAACTAATAGCCTCTTTATTCTAATGTTAAAATAAATGCCAGATGTATATAAGCTTGTTAGCATGTGAAGACAGACAGAAGATAGGGGGATGGTGTTGTAAGTTGGCAGGCCCCATGCATGGATGTGTACTTGTAGTTAACCTGTGTTTTACATTGATTTCCTGCAAGTTTCAGGGCTGTTAGGTGTATTAAGTGGAATTTTATAGACCTATCAAATACATTACAGGTTATTTAACAATTATTATATGTTGTAATGTTAGCAGATTAGTAATAATTAACCAATCTAATCTCTTAATGAAGTAGGTGTGCAATAATCATTAAGTACATCTTATATAGCTATTCCTCACTTATTTGAATTAAAGGTGTAAAACTCAGAATCAAAACTTCATGGTTGTAATCAGAATACATGTGTAATCAAACTAGGGTCAAAGTTCAAGTAAACTCAAACTCTCTCTCTCTCTCTCTCTCTCTCTCTCTCTCTCTCTCTCTCTCTCTCTCTCTCTCTCTCACACACACACACACACACACACACACACACACACATGGGTGTATCTGACTTGATGAATGACAGAATATAACTATAGACACTATGCATTTTACATATGTGTGACAGCTGCCTGTGTGTGATTGATACATGTGTGTAATAAGGACTTGTGTGTAACAGGTGCCTGTATGTGACAGGTGCTTGTGTGTGATTGATACTTGTGTGTGACAGGTGCTTGAGTGTTATAAAAGTGTATGTGACAAGTGATTAAGTGTGAGAGTTGCTTGAGTATGTGTGACAAGTGATTGAGTGTGACAAGCGATTTAGTGTGACATTTGGTCGAGTGTGATAGTTGTTTAAGTTACTTGAGTTTATTGTTCTAATACCCGAGATATAATTGATAAAGCTGACAGAATGACCGTTCATTGATCTGTCTGGACATAACTGACCAGGTGAACTATTTTATAAAATATTGAATGAAGATTGATGACCAATCGTATCAGCTGTTTCCTGTGAGTTCTTGTTTGGCACAGTGATTGATGTAGCGGGGTTAAGCTTCTCTATGATAATAATACATATCATCTCTGATCAGCGGAGAAATGAAGTATGTAGACACTATCATACACTTGATTGATGCAGAGTACTGGGGTGTCAAGATGAACGTAAATACGCCATGATCTACGATATATACTGCAACATATCTAACTCAAATATGCATCTAAGTTTTGGTACTTCGCCAAACTCTCAGGGAAAGGAAAGTCTTATTCCAATATTGCAATTACTTAGCTAACACTTGTTCTGAGTAGAGGTTAGGCTGTTTTGATTGGTATATATTACATGAGAATGAGTATCTAGGCTAATCTATTGGTGTATCTTATGTGGGAATGAGTGACATGTTCTCAATCTTAAGTGAAATTTTAAATTTCTGTTAATCAAAAATATAACGGGAAGCTTTCATGATGTTTTCCCATACATTTATTGTTTAAAATCATTTAATAATCTCTTATTCAAACTCTTTATCCTAATATTCTAACACTTAACTTTGGCAAATCATCATTTTAAATTTGCAAATTGGTACAATATTCGGTTAATTTTCAATGTCACTGCACGACTAAGGTTATCTACTCCCCGTAATGTGAATCAAGAGTCGTAATGCATGTTATAGGAACATTTGCATTTGTTAAGAGATAAGAATGTCAGATTTAAGGTAGTTACAAAAACAGGATGTAGTATTTTCACCATGAATTGTAGACATGTTATTTGTGCTGTTAAGTGCTTCATAAGGAGACCACACAGTGTATTTTAGTGTACTGGCTTTTCTGATTTTGTACAGATCAGATAAGATATAGTACAATATTGTACATCAGTGATGCTGACACCACTGTACCTACCCACCCACCCACCTGAATAATTAGTTACATAAGATAATTTGTAAATATTTTATCATCAGTAACACTGACACCTCTGTACCCACCCACCCACCCACCTGAATAATTAGTTACATTTTGTCATTAGATACATTTGTATGTTCAGGTGAAACAACTTTAGATAAGATATATACACTATTTTATCATCAGTAACACTGACACTTCTGTACCTACCCACCCACCTGGTTAATTAGATATGTTAGGTACATTTATAATTGGATTCATTTGGATGTTCAGGTGTGCAACTGTAGAATTTATAAATACACTTGTCAGTTTTATTTACATGTTTACTTTTCAAAATAACACATTGCACCTGTATTTCAAAAATATATTTCTGTTGTTTATAGTGAAATAAAGAATAAATAATCCCTTTGCTACAGTTGGGAGTTCCATCTTACACCTTCCTACACCAATGTCCCTAGATAAATAAGGTCAAATATTTTCATAGCAGAAAAGGGTACTTCTGTTCAGTCAACATTACAAGACTATAAATACCTATGCCATTTTTATATACCAATGTTAACAGACACAACTCTTAAACAGTATGAAGTCTTTTAATGAAACTTGTCATAAATGCATAGAGAGCTCGCTTTGTAAGCGGGAGGTCTTTGGATCGAACCTCAACTGGGTCTGACCCAAGACTTGAAAGTGGGTAGTGACTGTTCTTAAATGACAGGGGTAGCTCAGTTGGTTGAGTACATACTTCACAAGTGGAATGCTGTGAGTTAGATCAAAGACTTAAAAGTGGGTAGTGGCTTTCACCAAGCACTTGGCATTATTAAATGAAAGGCATGGTTCTTTCAGATGGGAACTTGAAATAAATGAGAACCCTGCTGTATAATTCCATCAGCGCAAAGCATGGGCAAAATTTCTGCACCTTCGCCTATAGCTGCCGGGCGATATCTCTATATAAATGAAATATACTTGACTTGGATGTTAAACACTATTACTCCATTCCAGTCATTGCCCCCTTCATAACTCTTAAACGGTAAAAGACAAAAGTTATTGAAACCTGACATAAATGTTTGTCGTCCTGATGTCAGCAATATATACATGTAGATCCTCATTCTATAAATTGTCTATACCTTTATACATAAGGTTTGTAAGTCACCAGGCTTGCTGCTTGTAAATATCTTCTTAGTTCTTGTAGGTTTGTAAGTCACCAGGCTTGCTGCTTGTAAATATCTTCTTAGTTCTTGTAGGTTTGTAAGTCACCAGGCTTGCTGCTTGTAAATATCTTCTTAGTTCTTGTAGGTTTGTAAGTCACCAGACTTGCTGCTTGTAAATATCTTCTTAGTTCTTGTAGGTTTGTAAGTCACCAGGCTTGCTGCTTGTAAATATCTTCTTAGTTCTTGTAGGTTTGTAAGTCACCAGGCTTGCTGCTTGTAAATATCTTCTTAGTTCTTGTAGGTTTGTAAGTCACCAGGCTTGCTGCTTGTAAATATCTTCTTAGTTCTTGTAGGTTTGTAAGTCACCAGGCTTGCCGCTTGTAAATATCTTCTTAGTTCTTGTAGGTTTGTAAGTCACCAGGCTTGCCACTTGTAAATATCTTCTTAGTTCTTGTAGGTTTGTAAGTCACCAGGCTTGCCACTTGTAAATATCTTCTTAGTTCTTGTAGGTTTGTAAGTCACCAGGCTTACCGCTTGTAAATATCTTCTTAGTTCTATGACTATAAACATGTACTTAAAATGTTCCAATAATAAAAATATTTGTTTGCCAGAATTTTACTGAAATTTTAAAATATTAAATATATTCTTATTGAATCGTTTTAGATTTTTTTAGAGTAAAAACAAAAGTTGTCAAAATTGAGAGAGCCTTCAACTTTGACTGTAACTTGATTACACAAGTAACATGTATATTTACCTAATGAATACATATCACAGGACCATGAACTTTTGATCCACATACACTTTTGAAATAAATGACCTTGAACTCTGACTTGGCCTTGAATTCAATTAAGTGAAAATTTGTCATATGAGAGAGAGAAAGAGAGAGAGAGAGAGGTAACTTTATCTGAAATTAATTTTGTGTTTACTGAACATGTATTGATGTTTATTTTCATTTATATATTACAGGAAAAACAGCCTTTCTCCATCAACAATATCTGCATTTAGGTCAGTTCTTTATGAATACTAACTCATAAATCAAACTAGTGTTCTATAGACATATTTCATATTTGTCAGATTTACTATAGTGCTCTCTATAATAAATGGACTTCATTGATCACTGCTTCATCTAGTTTAATTATTTATTTTTAAAGCAAGGTGCTCTCTGCCTAACGCAGGATTAACTTAACTAATTACCTACAATATCAATACCGAGTTGTGTTTATTGATGACAACAAATTTCTATATATATAATTTAGACTTGATACAATCAATCATTGTGGGCTTCACCATATTCTTATTTATAAAATTTTCATATAGATATTTATCTTTTATCCATTTATCATGCTTTGTTGATCAGAATAGAAATTGGTGGAACTCTTCAATGATTTGAAAATTAATACTACATTAACAAACTGACACCTTGTTTATTTTGGTGATTAAACAGAAGTTACTGGATTTTCAAACTGAGCAAATGCTTTTCAAGAATTAAGAATTGATAACAGTCAAGATGTTTTGTTTTCGGTTACTGTAATTGTCATTTCATTTACAGTCTATTATTTTTCACTTAATTGATGGTCAACTTTTTTCGCTAAAAATCAAAAACAGTGAAAAAAGTATATGTGTCAGAAGCTAATATTTTTGGTAAGAATTAACCCCAGTTCTTAAACCTACAAAAATACAATAACAGTACAATGTACCAGTCAGTTTCCTTTAATTAAATCTTTGCATTTGACTTTCCCCGGATGTTTCAAAACTTCACATTGATCTTCCGAAGAATTTATTGGAACCAGATATAGATGTTTTAAGACCTCCACTGAAATTTTACAAGAATCTTTTGGAGCTTTTGTTTAAACATACTCAATGCTTCTTCTCACCTTCTTTGTTTATTAACAGATGTCGTGAAACTAAAAATGGTTATAATTAAAAACTTCAATTTCTTATCATGTATATTGTAAATGTATTTATTTTCGTGGTGTACTAATTTGAGCTTATTTCGTGGTTGTTGGCTTTGCACAAACATCAACACAGTGAAAGTTATGCATATATCTGGAAAATAAATACATGCTTAATTAAATATTTTACAGTATTTACACATATCTATATTTGTAGGATGTTTGTTGGTAAGGACGAACTACCAAGAGCAGTACTAGATGAAGAGGGACCACCATTACAACGACGACGGGAGAAATCAGGAATATTGAAACATTTATCACAGAATAAAATAGTGAAACAAGTGACAGAATGGATAAACCAGACACCTAAACACACATTATGTTATCATAATCACAGTTGTCTTCATTATACACTACAGGTATGGGGACACCTAAACACACATTATGTTATCATAATCACAGTTGTCTTCATTATACACTACAGGTATGGGGACACCTAAACACACATTATGTTATCATAATCACAGTTGTCTTCATTATACACTACAGGTATGGGGACACCTAAACACACATTATGTTATCATAATCACAGTTGTCTTCATTATACACTACAGGTAGGGGAAGTAGGAGTGGAGTGGAGTAACAGCATTTAGGCCCCAGTCAAGATTCTTTCACTTATATCAGGGTGGTCAATTCAGAGATATTAGAGGAAAAAGGAGTGTTCAGAGACAACCACTCATTTTCACCAAGTGATTTGACAAACTTTCTCACACTAGGATATGTCCTGAGTCGAACTTAAACCAAGTCAGTGAGAGATCTAGAGGAGGAGGAGTTTTGTTAAAACTGCATATTGTATGAACAAAGAAGGATAACTCTTGTGTATTTTGGTATTAAAAACTCTTATTTCTACATACAATGAACAGGGAGGTTAATTTGTAAATAGGATAGCTTCAATGTGAAATTGTAAGTTTATGTTACGATAGTAATTATCTCAAAATTCAGTGGAACCTGTAGATATCAAAACCTGAGTACACCAAATTTGTGAAAACAAACTTATTTTGTAAGGAAAGATTGTTAAAATCAATTGTGAAACTATCCAGAGTCCCAATGTGATTGAAGTACTGTATATTGCTTTATTTTCACGCTGTAAAATTTTTGCGGTTTGACGATGACTAGTGTATTCGAGGTGTCATATTTTCGCGTCTTATCTGATTCAAGCAAGATTAATGGGCTGGTAATACCAGTGTCTATTCACGGTGGTTTAATTTTCACGGGAATACACTTGACCGCGAATATAGCGAAAATAAAACCATAGCTAAATATAAGCATTATACAGTAAACAGTTAGCAAAACTTTTTGTTGTTCCAAAAGGCTGCTGTTTATTAGTTTTATTTCAGTTTTAGATGTGTTGAATATTGGAGAATAGTCACTTTATGCATGAAAAGCTTTGGTTTAGCAGATTAGTATCAAACCAACCCCATATGCTTACATACATTTACAAAGTCAGTACACTTTCAGTAGTGCTACTGAGGTCATCTATACAGTCTGAAATAGAATACTGTAAACATATAAATGTTAGTTGTGTACTTATTTCAGCAATTTTAGAAATGATACAGTAGGACTGATTTAAATCTACATCAAATAAAATATGATCAAAGTGTACAAACTGATTGATGAAATTGAAGTCCATGTTAATTTATTTACCCATATTATTTGCTCTAAAATGTGTACACACTAAAATTTATACATTTATAGTATTTGTAAAAGTATATGAGGTAATGGCAATATATTTGATATATATTTTCAGGGATTTGTAAGGATGTTTTGTTATGGCTACGTGATACAGGGAGGAGTCAAACTGCTGAGTTCAATAAGTAGGATTATACGACAACCATCTGCGTTATTACATGCTCTTAAACACACAGACAACTTTCAACTTGGTGCCTTTTTAGGTTGTTTTGTTGCCATATATAGGGTAATATTTAAAGTTTTGTTACTTGTACTGTACAAAAAAGTCTAAAGTTCTTGTACTGGTCTCAGTTTCACAATTAATCCTTAACTAAAATTTACCTGAACTTTAATCTGGAAAAATTTGACAATATTTTATGGTTCTTTAAATAAAAAAAAAATCAAACAAATTGAGAAAATGGATGGGATAAGCTAAGAGTGATCTTCAAAATGATATCTTCAATTCATGAATATCTTGAAAATTAATAAAATGATTTAGTTTCCAAAATTAGCAAATATAAGTTTAGGAAAATCTTAAATGAAAAATGATTGTGAAACTGAGGCCAATATAGAAAAGTCTCATTTCTTCCATTGTTTGGTTGCTGGATTTGTTGTTTGGTTGAATGAATGGTGTTCAATGAAAACTAAGACCCTCATATTAAAATTGTCAGTTTAAGAAGACGTAGGAAATCCCTAAAGTGCCTGCAGAAAACAAAAACCTTTGGCATTGTTTTAAAAGACTTGACATTGCCACAGTTCAGGGCTGTTACTAGGATGTTTTTGGGGCCCATATTCTGCTGCATTCACAATTCAAAATCTTATGGTTTTTCACAAGCACAACCAATTTTTTTCACAATCACGACTTTCACAATTTTGGAAATTTTACTTTTATTTTTCAAGACATTATGAATTTTGTTCTCACAATCGCAAGAGTGCCAACCCCAATCACAAAAAGGTGAGAGAGAAAGCCCTGCAGTTGTGTAGTATTGTGTTATGGTTATTATTGTAATCCTGTTTCAGATCCTAGATTAATAGAATCTATCACAACCTGCGGTGCAAGAAAGGAAAATCTTAACCCGAGTTCTAATATTTTAGCCTGGTTCTGGACCAAATATACTAGTTTTACAACAAGGTTTGAAATTTCCTAATCTGGCACTACAAGTAGTGATTGGTTCTATTTCTTGCACCAGAAAATACAATTTTTCGATTTTAAACCAATGTCAACTTATCGATACACCTCTGGTTTTGTTGATAAATTTTTGTGGGAAAAAACAGTGTGTTGGCTATCTTGCACAGGGGGGTACAAGATAGAGATATCTTGCACCACTCTTTTTATGAATTTTTCTATCTGGGGTACAAGAATGTTTGTTTCCTGTGGCACATGTCACATTTACAACTTTGCTATTACTCACAAGTTGTACTTAACAAATATTTTCTATTTATATTTTCAGTTAGTTAATTGTTTACTTCGATGGGTTCGTGATAAAGACGAGAGTTTACACGGCTTATTAGCGGGATTTATAGCTGGATGGTCAATGATGTGGTATAAAAGTTCAACATTAGCCTTATATACATGTTATAAATTAGCCGAGGTTTGTATGATATATCAATACATTGATTGTTTATTTGAGTTCATTTCACTTATATCATGATGTCTCCAGCTATGAGTGGAATTGAAGAAATTTAAATACCTTTTCCGTATTAAATTTCTTGTGCAGTGACAGTACTTATGTATGTGTTAGTGTTACATGTTCATTAACAGCTACTTCCAGTGCTTGTATGAAGCAAGTTAAGACCAAGAAGTACTGCGTCTTGAATTTCATCACTGTGGGAAATATTTGGAATGACACAATAGCAGAACATTTATGCATATTGTTGGTTATAGAACACATCAATTTTAAAGTTGATGATATCAGTTTGAACATCATGTACAACATAATGTCTTTGAAAAACTTGTGATTTAGGATAGGTGTGTACAAGATTCTGGCATGGCAAACAGAAAATGGTTCTTATTGTATAGCAAACAAGATTTTATACTCTGAACTTTAAATTAAAAAAGTCTTCAGTTAAATCTCCCAGACTCAATTTATTACAGCTAGTGGCATTGCTTACTATACTGCAGACAAGTAAACCACTCCCACAGTCTCATTTTACTGGCACCAGGTGAACCATGGGATACTTTGTTCTCTTAATACTGAGTGTCAAGCAAGGTGGCAGTATTTCCAATTTTATAAAGTCTTGTGTATGACCCTGCCAGGATTATCCCTATGACCACCTACACTCCAGATGGACACTCTACCACTGATCCAGCAAAGAGGTGGATTCTTGAAAGTAAATAGCTTTTGTTGACGATATTAATTGTTATTTTACTGTATATTTCAGGTGTTATATTTTAAAGGAATTAAAAAAGGAGTAGTACCTTATATAAAATGTGCTGACACAATAATATACTCTATATCTACTGCCTTTGTCTTTCATGTTGTAAGTATATATACAAATGTCACTATTAAGTCATGCCATACAAGTATGTGTAAATGCACATTGTGGTAACAGGGATTGAGATTAACAAGGGCCCATCAGCCCATGACCCCCAGAAATTTGTCTGGGCTCCCAAATTTTTAAAGATTTTTCTTATGTACTGCTATTACAACTTCTCTTGGAAAGTGAGATGGACCCCTCACTCAAAACTGTTAAGCTTCATCCCTGTGGTACCAATTTGGGAAATCTGGACCCATAATGAGACTTGTCAAGTTCTGGTCCAAATATATTAGAACAAGAATTGAGATTTTCCTATCTTGCACTGCAAGTAGTGATTGATTCTATTACGTGATCACACAATGCATCATTTGAATTAAAAATTAATTTCAACTCGGAACTTATCCAAGTTCACTTATTTATAAATCTTGGTGTAGGCTATCTTTCACAGGGTATATACCCCGGTATGTCACCACTCTTTTTATAGATTTTTCTGTCTGCAAGGAATTGTTTAAGAGCAATGGCACTGCACATATTATTTTGCATAATGCCAATTTATTGCAATTTGTCGGAATTTCTTTTTTAATACAACAGAAGATGAACTGAAAGATACGTTTAAAATAATGAACTGAAAGATACGTTTAAAATAATTAAAACTGACAATGTATTTACACCAGTAATGATAGCCTTGTATATCTTTGTACAAAATTAACTTTTCTTCATCAATTTTTCAACATGTTCAATTCCTTTACTGATAGCATTTATTGCACTGAAATATGCTCAAACATCTTTGTGTTACAGGCTGTGTTAGAACCACACAATTTAAGGCCAGCTTACTGGAAATTTTTATGTAAAGTTACAGGAAACAGGTAAGAAAATTGTTATACCAATAATTTGAATGCCTTTTTGTTAAAATCTTACCCATTAATGAAACAATATTCTTTCTGCTTCTGTTGGAGGCAACAGTAGATATAAGTAGACCTTCACATTACAATTGTTTTCAGAAGTGTGGCAGATACTACCCTAAACCAAAACTGCAGACCAATTGAAGTTCATCCATTCATCTATAAGATAAAGTGTAACCATTTTAAAATATGGAAAATTATTTTTCACACATAATAAGCCATTGAATAGTAGGGCAATTAGTTGTCTTCTCAATCATAAAACAAAACCACTATGATAGCTCAGTTGGTAGAGTGCTCGCTCTGTATGTGGGAAGTCGTGGGTTCGAACCTTGCTGGGTCTAAGACCTGAAAATATGAAGTGACTGTCTTTTGCCAAGCACTTGACATTAAGAAACGATAGTCATTGAGTTTTTAGGAAGAGACTTTAAAAACTAATGCCCCATGTCGCGACAGGTGTGGCATGGTAAAGAACCCTACCTGCACATTGCACTTAGCTCACTGCCAAGATAAAAATTTCTGTCTCGTCACCCATATCTGGTGACGTCTTGATATAAATGAACTATTCTTGATGGGGAAAAAAAAACCATTTATTCAATCACAAAATAAAATAAACTATGTTTCATTTGAATTTATAAGCAATTACTTGTTATGCTATCAAATATAATGTTGATTTAATATTTCTCAGATTTGCAGTAATGAACAGAAAGATATTAGAACCATTTATACCCAATGCAGCTAAAATGTTCCCAGATTTTTGGCCAGAATATGATTCCAGATACACAAGTATAACCCCAGCAGACATTGGTAAAAGATGCAGTAGTTGATGTATCATCAACAGTAGTGACAATAACTATGTGTGATAGACATCAGTTGTCTCCCTTTGACTTCATTCAGGTTAACAGAACATACAAATTACCTGCACAATCTGTGATTATGTCATCAATTTACGTGTACTGTATGTGTTGTTACTGTTGTAAATTATCTTACCAAATATTCAGACCATTTTTTCACATAATTCTCAACTTAAAATCAGGAATATTTACATGAATAGTATTATTGTAACAAAAAGTAAATTTTGTAAGTTTTTCATTGATAAACTTTCAGTCATCTTTACAAAATTAAATCCTAAAAAAAAATCCATCACTTTTGTTTAAAATGACAAGGTCCCAGAACCATGAGTGGTTTAGTGGTCTAAAGTACACACTTATGGATCACAGTACCTTTCACAGCTTAAGTTGGAATACCACTTGAAACAGATTTTAGTGTGAGAAAGTTTGGTAATTTGCTTGCCGAAGGTCAGCCATTTCTTCGGGAACTCTGGTTACATCCACCACACCGAAACTGACCTTGATATAAGTGACAGAATTTTGACTGAGGTGTTAAACACCATTATTCAACTCAATTGGCCAAGATCCACAAATTTCTTGCTATGATTTACAACATTATCCTGCAAACTCTTTCCTTTTACAAAAAAAATTGTACCATATTCATTAAAAGACAAGATTCAATGTGACATTCTATCTGATGTGTTAAAATAAACTTAAAAATACTTCTTGTGTAATCTGAATGATGGAATAACCTAATGAAATATTGTATGGCATAACAAGATAATCAATTTGAGTCAAGTATTAATTCAGTTTTTGTGTCAGTGTGTAAGTGGACTGGAAAGAGACCTTAATATTATAAAACAATCATTCTGCTGTAAGTGGAGAGAGATGGTGTGAGTGAGAGAGAGAGAGAGAGAGAGAGAGGTTGGCCTTTACATTATAAAACAAATTTTGTTAGAGGGTAATCAATGTTTTCTTTGTATTAAGTATATTAAGTTTAAAATGTATAAGAATTATGAGAGTCTATTTGATATATGTTTGTAAGACAAGATTGTAAGACGAGATTGTAAGACAATATTGTAAGACGAGATTTATATTATCATCAGTGTTGTAAAGTTTTACATTTGATGTAATTGCGTTGGATGACTGTCATTTTTGTTAGTATTTGTTATAGATTTGTTGGATAACTGTTGTGTATGTTATTTTCGGTATAATTTCTTGGGATCACTGCTGTATGTGTGAGTGTTACTGTATTTATTCCATGATTGTTTTTGTCCTCCAGATACTTGATGTAAAGGTCCACAAGACATATTGAGTTTAAATGTTCAAATTATAAGAATTGGTGCAGTAATCCACACATTACTACAAATGTTATGAGTATTATTTATTTTATATGATGTGTTGGTTACTCAGATATGTTAGGTACAAGTAGTTATATAACCAAGGGGTATGGGTTATTATTAGATATACACGACCATATACATACCAACAAAGTAGGATAATATCTACACTACCATATATGTACAATCTACCAAATGATGTCCTGGTTTGAGAGATTTTGTCTCTTCCTTTGTTGAATGTTGGTAATCTCCAGGTACTCTGGTATTTCAACTATCCACAACACCATAACTATCTCCACTCCTATCATGCTACTGTTGTCATTGGTGGTGGTGACAGAGAGCACAACACTCCCTTTGTCGATGGAATAAGAGGTTTATCAATTGATTGACATATTGATGGCCAAGTGGTTAAAAGCACATTCTTACAGATTAAAGTACCTCTTACCTCCAAGGTTGGAATACCACTCATGCTAAAGGTTTGTCAGCTTACTTGCCAAAGGTGAAGTTGATGGTTTTCTTTTGGTACTCCAGTTTCCTCCAGCATCCCAGAACTGACCAACAAGATTAAGTGCAAAATTCTTGACTTGGGCGTAAACCTTTATTACTCCACTCTACTTCTGATGGATAGGGTGCCTGGAATGGGCTTCAACCAACATTCCTTGAATTTTGAGTTCACTGCTTATCCAGATGACAATTCACTGCTTATCCAGATGACAATATATTTCAACTCAAAATGCCAGTTGAATACCTGTAAACCATGTATGATTGCCATTTATGGTCATCTGTTTCTCAAAGAAACCCTTTTACTGCATACATGTATCATTCTTCTGTGTATTTAAAAAATATGCACAAGGGTATGTTTGTGTGCGTGTGTGTGCACGTGCATTATTTTTAACATTACAAATTTATGCAATATATTTTTGTTCATATATTTAGTTTGATTTTATAATGATTTTGAATAAACATACAATGTATTTTGATACTTTATTTTTGAATACAAACAATATTAAAACATTTTTCTCATCTGATTTGATTTGTTGAATTATTATTTCCATATGTCCTAGACCACTTCTGTGGCTCAGTTGGTAGAGTGCTCGCTCCGTAATGGAAGCTCATGGGTTTGAACCCCGACCGGGTCTGACTTAAGACTTGAAAGTGGGTAGTGACTACCTCACT
This sequence comes from Anadara kagoshimensis, assembly GCA_021292105.1. NCBI lineage: Eukaryota > Metazoa > Mollusca > Bivalvia > Arcoida > Arcidae > Anadara > Anadara kagoshimensis. The sequence continues at coordinate 69,753,591 of CM037865.1, read as the reverse complement.
AAGCACTTGACATTACGAAATAAAAGTCGCAGTACTTTCAGATGGTAACTTAAAATAAATGAGGTCCCATGTCAAGGTAGGCTTTGTGCGATAAAGAACCCTCCTGTAGAATGCCATATTGCAGTGCACATGCAAGTTTTCTGCCTATAGCTGGCAACATCTCAATATTAGTGAAATATTCTTGACTGGGACGTTAAACACCATTTCTCAACTCAACATTATATATCAAGATGAAGGCACACAAATGCCGAAAGCTTGACCAGACCACCAGCCACATGGAAGAAATCAGCTGTTTATTAAATGTTGGTGTTTGTTACCTTCCTACATACTATTTCCATAACTATTATTGCCCCTGCAAAAAAGTTGTGGAGGGTATAGCATGTCAGTCAATCCATTTCATTTTAACAATCACTAGATACATGTACATGTATTTCCAACATTTCTAGATAGTACAAATTTAAACCAGCACAAGTGGGTGTGTCATGAATCTAGTTGCGTTATATCTTTTGAAGGTCAAGCTCACCAGGTCAATCTTAGAATATTAAAAGCATTTCATATCTGCTTCTATTCCAAGTTTGATCCCACATGTATATTTTCTTGAACCTGTATATAAAGGTTACCTTCCATAAAGCCACTCTTACAGGTAATCCTAGGTGTTCAATATAAAACAGGTTCGACTATTCAGGTTTTTTGTCTTGTATATATATAGAAAAACTTATTTCTTACTTTGCATCAGCATATATGCAGAGCAAGGTTATGTGTCCTATTTTTTCCACCCACACCACCACAAAATCAAAATCTACAGATATGGAACAAAGTAAATTGGAAATCCAAAATAACCAGGATTATAAAACTCAAGACTCAGTCAGGCTTAATATATAAAGACAAAATCCTTGCCAGTGATAACTGAGGGGGGCATCCTCGGAGATGAAATGTTTTATAACACCATGACAATATTTGATGTCAATATTACCAATACCAACCTGAAGCAACTTTATGAAAAGTATCAAAGTATTGATTCAGCTACCAGTCAGAACAGATTATCCTACACAAAGAAACACCTTGGTAGCTCAATGGTAGAGCATATGCCTTAAGTATGGGAGGCTGTGTGTTTGATCCCCAGTCAGGTCATACACAAGACTTAAAAATTGATTAACTGCTTCCTCACCTCACACCTAGTATTAAGAGGACAGAGCATCAACTGATTCACACAGTGTCAGTATTGTGACTCGGGGAGTGGTATACTTGACTGTGGTGTACTTGTACGTCAAAACTTGAGATATTGTCACCTTTTTTGGCACTTGTATTCAAAGAGCAGAGTATCACTGTGTCCAAATTTTGTGGTAAAAACACATGTTAAAATAAAACTCCAAACCCCTCGAGTTGAACTAAGTTGGTCTATTAAATAAATACAACAAGTATTTAATGTTTTACATTCATTTTAATTAAGACATTCTAAAAAAAACTTAATAAACATGTAAAGTTATATTACAAAATGAAGTAAATTAATTATCACATTATATTAATTAAAAACAAGCTTAATTATACATGTACAAATTGTGCTCATAATACAACAGTGGATTCTAAAACAAAACCGAAAATATTAAAATACAGAAAATCTTCAACATTTTACAGGATTTTCTGTTCAGAATCGAGCTTATAAACATCATTATTAATTCAACCTCTACAGAACAGCAAAAATGACACAAGCTGTTATAATAAGAATATTAACGAGTGCAAAAGTGATATCTACCAGGTATACACACATAATACTGAGAGACAGGACAGAACTTTGCTGCAACATGCAAACTGACTAAAAGCACCAGAATGATACAAGGTTGTTTGTACTGCTGAGTTCTACTTGTAATACTGTACATGTATTGGTATTTAAAGTTAAGCTTGACAGTCATGCCATGGTCGAGAAGTAATTTTAAGCTGTGGGGTTTGACAACTTTAATAGGACTTAGCAGCAAATATACGGGTACTACCATATGTACTAATATTTGTATAGAATACCAGTAGTGGGTTTTATCACAAATTGATTTCATTTTCAGAATAATGTGTCAGTAATGATTTTTACAAAAGGCACTAAAGCTTTAGCAAACAAAGCATTTACAGTTAAAAGGCATCTTGTAACCATATAGAACAATGTTTAGTCCTGAATACCCTCCCTATATGAAATCTATCCATAAATAATGTGTTCTTTTAAAACCTTACAGGACTAGCAATATAATACAGACAAGTTGATAAATATAATACTGTGAATCATCTGGCACATAAATGAGATTCATGTTGAGAGCGAGAAATATTTCACAAGAGATACAAAGAACAGACAAAGAATAAATAATACACACAAAGTAGCAACAAAATATTACAATTATGTTCATAACAAAGGATGAGCAAATATCAGTAATAATATTGCTGTTTTATCAGTGACTATGACAACTTAATTTACCTCATCTATTAAGTTAAATTTTGTAAAAGTCCAGATATAGTTACAATACCTTTGGCACTGGCAAAAAGAAATATTAACACTGGGAGAACACTGCATAAAATATTCTACCAGAGCAAGTCAAAAAATGGAATGTCTTCCTAAAATACTGGCACTTCTCCTCCAGTTTCAGATTTTGTATTTTATCAACTTACTGGTAAACAACAAATTTTTGACGGGATAAAAAATATAAATTCAACTACATTTGGAAAGATTTTAATTAAACCATTAGTTGTTATATTTCTCTTAAATTTTGATTTATTTTGATTAAGCAACATATTAATTTTAAACCTCTTTAACTAATTAATATTTATACATTAAGATATAATTCGGTAACCAGGCACTTCTATATGACATATTAATGACTAGTATACAGCACCTTGTGTGAATACAAACATCAAATAAAACCAACTAGTTGAAATGGTTACAGGTATTGTTAGGATTTCAAACCTTGTTAACATGAAAAATTAGGAAAAGTGGCTCTGTTTCAAATTTTTAAAAAATGCACAAAAAGACATACACATTAACTTCTACAGAAATAAGACAATTTAAAAGTGAATTGCATGTAAATACACATAAATGCATCATTGATTTTTTCCTTTTTCTGCTTTTGTTCAACACATACTAAATCTTCTTCTTTAAATCATTTTTCAAAAATTTATAATATTTCCAGTAATAAGGCACTTGCATATAAAAAAAAAAAATAAAAAAGTTACTAAGAGAGAATGGCATCTTAGTATCAAACACACATTATCATTTTTCTTGTCTTCATTCCTATAATCTCCAAGATGTCAGACAATTAGTTTTCATTATTTGATCTTTTGAATTAATTCATCATAACATATCAAAGGAGGAACCACCCTGGGACTGCATGAACCAACATTTACAAATTATATCTTAACAGGTGCTAAAACAAAATATCAGCATTGCTTACAAGTGACAAAAGTCAAAAAGAATACCTAATCAGGTTGAAATACAAAAATGCAGTTGCTGATATAACTCAAATCACAAATGGGAAATGGTTTTCAAGTTTATCACATTCCATACAAGATACTGCTGAAGGCCCTATCAATATGTACTTGTACCCCATATAATTATGGTGGTACCACATCAGACTGTACATAAGCACTTTTAATTATAATTTTCACATAATAAACATTACACTTCTATTCAAATATCATTATTTATAAAGTTGCTTTGGTCCATTTTAAACTTTAGCTAACAATGACTTGGACTTATGTTGCAGGCACTGACATCATTGTATTTTCTCTAACAAGCTCTGGTGGTGCTGGTTTTGGATCTGGCCACGTCACTTGAGGTGGTTCTGGCAGAGACACTGGAGGTGGTTCTATATGTGTGGAGCCTATAGATTCTGGAACTTTAACAGAGGAGTCCATGTTATTTACAGATTGCTCCGGCTCCACACATTCTGGTACAGATGTTGGTGGTGGTGGGTGTGGCTGTCTAGCAGGGTGAAAATACACTTTCCTAAATGGTGGAGTTTCTTTATACATTCGTTTCTTTTGTAGCTGCATTTCTTTGTCGATTTGAACTACAGTATCTACTGGTACTTGTGACCACTCCACAAAATTTACATTTCCTTTGTTGAATACTCCTAACATTCTTTTTCTGGATAATAAAAATAGATACACATGTATAAGTAATCAGTTATGATTTAATGTGTTTATAATGTGTACTGATTATTGGTTGAAGCTCAGTATCCAGAACACTTACCATTATTCAAATACCGTATAGCATCAGACTTTTTCATAACCACCATTTTGTAGTGAATAATGGTTCACAACTTACAGGGAAAAAATTACATTTAAAGTGGTCAAGTGTAATAATATGATAAGACTACAATCAAGATTTATAACAATGTCACAAAAGATCTAAAAACTTAATGAGTGATCAAATTGTATAAATGTGTACCATAAAAATATTTTATTATCTGAAAATAATTCATGAGAGGAGAGGAATAATGGAGGCAATCAGTTCATAGATGGTGCAGGAAACCTAAATGTTTGTAGAAAATCACAGACCTTCGACACACAAACTGACAAACTTTTTCCCACTTATGGATTTATCTTGAGTGGGGTTTGAGAAATGCTGCAATCCATAAGTGTGCACTTTCGACCACTTAGTCACCAGGACCCCAATAATATTGTATATTGAATACTGGCACATTGGTAAATAACCGTCAGTATATATCTGAAATGTGTCTAGAAAACCTAGAATCAATGTTTAATTCTATCCATATTAACAAAACGTTTGTATGAATGGTGAGATTGTGTTCTGTCCCTGTAAATCAAAAGTTACTTCATAACATCATACCATACTCCCAGTTTACAATTAAACCTGTCTAAACTGAACACTAAGGCACATGAATAGATGGTTTATAACATGAAGAATTGATAACTTGTAGTACATCAGACTTTGATCATGACTTGGAGTTTTTCAAATTATTCAAATGATGCTTACCGGTACTGCCATATTTGACTTGAATTAAGATACAGTCAAACCTGTCTATAAAGGTCACCCAAGGGAACCAGTGAAAGTAGCCTTTATAGGCAGGTGCAAAAAATATGCATAAAGAATAATTGGGATAAAATTTTACTGGCTTTTATAAGCAGATGGTCCTTATATAGAAGTGGCCTTTAAGGCAGGTTTGACTGTATATTTATACTGGTCAGTATAATATTTATGATATCTATTTTTATAGGCTATATACAGTTTAGACAGGTTTTATTGTACATGATGAAAAAAATTAAAAATTATTATTATTATTGTATTTTGAATTATTTAAATATAACAGTCGAAATAAAGGAAGACATCTTTCTGTATAACATATTTTTGTCAGCAAGCATGTCTAAGCTTACATTGTTAGTACCAAGTACTTTTCTACACCATACAGTACTGTGTATATAATGTTTGCAAGTACCTGGTTCTTCTCTACACCATACATCTAGCATTTCAATTGGACAGATTTCCTTCCTTGATTTCAACTGATAATCAAATTAAATCTTATATAAATTTGTGCATGTCTTCAACTTACTGATTTTGGTGAATGATGTGATGGAGTAGTTAGCATTGCATTAATGATTGAACTTTAAATTATAACTGAAAATCAATTAAGTTTTAGATTGTTAAAATTAAATTGTTTGTTAGTTTTAAAAAATAAATAATTAAATTAGTTGTTAAAAGCAAAAGTAGAAATTAAATAAAATGTAAATAATATTGCCAACCCAATTTTTTAAATATCAAATTCAGATTTCTTTTACTTTCATAATCTATGGATGCAAAATGCATGCTTTTAACTTACATGAATGTGCATGTGTGTGAAGGGGGAGGGGTGTGGTGCCTTCAAAAATGTCAATTTTTAATGTCAATGATCAATTGTCATAAAATAACTAAATTCCATTCCAAGCACTTAAATGGGTTATCATTATAAATAGTTTGGTACATGCACAACATTCCTCAGTTTACTATGTGTGGTAGAGCTCAAAATTATTATGGTTTCTCAATTTCAAACACGGTTCTAGAACTAATTTAGCATGCAGACATCCCAGAACAAATTCATACTAGCATGCTATTTCTCCTAGGAGTTATAACTTTACTGAATGTAAACTTGAATAACTTTGTAGAAATTTACCAGTGTTATCCATTATCTTTACTATATTTCAGAGTAGCTGAAAGAAGGGAGATAATCTTGTTAATTTTCTAAAGAATTAAACTGACTACAATTTATCACTTTTGATAAAGTGTAAACCTACCTGTGGTGGAAAATATCTAAATATTTATAATTATTAATTATTATACAAACATGAAATTATGACATACAAAGGTAAATTATTACCAGGTGTGATGTATTGTTGACCCCAAAACTTCAAGGTGTATTTAGTAATTTCAAATGTGAAATACTTGTGCTGCCTGTTATTATTTCTAGTAGTGACTATGGTGCTCTAATGTCTAATCCTTCCTGCATTTCAAAGAAGTGCCTTTAGCCTAATTTGAGGCACAAGATATGTGTACATCATATTTATACCATGGCAACAGCTAAACATTTATCAGGTTATATCAGGCTTCTTACCTACAACCCTAGATAAGAACTCTGTAGTCAAGTAACTACAAACTATATACTATTTCTGAGACCAAACTCAGTTTCAAACCCTTAACCCTCAGTCAAACAGCAAAAGAGCATTTCTAAGACCCAGTCAGGTTTCAAACTCGCAATCTTTGAGTTTTTAAGATAAATAACCACGGTTTAATTCTGAGTCCTGGCAATATATCAAACCCACAACCATTGAACCTTTAAGCTCAGTGACATATACATGTACCACCGGACTGTAGTGTGTTTTTAAAAAATCATAACATTTTATAACTAGTTCACAGAGATGACATAAGACACTGAAAATGTATGCATCTCTGAAAAAGTCTGTACTACTTTAGCATAACAGAATATCGGAAGTATCAATGGAAAACTGTTGAATTTTGAGTGGTTATGACTCAAACAGAGACAAATAAAAATGTAACACAAATAAAAACATCTTCATTTTAAAATTTGAAGTCAAGTATAGGTTATGACATGTCAAAAATATGATTAACATGAAATCCCCTGTTGGACAACAAATAAATAAAAGAAATATTCTTTGAATTGATTTTCTGTATGTACCTTAGAAGATTCTATAAAATCAATTAAATGACTTGTGTCAAACCAGTTATCCAAGTAACGAAAATATTTAGTTAAATGGAATGATTTTTTTTTATATTTCTCAAAGAAGGTATAAAACTATAAAATGAAAATTTTACAATTAGAGCATTGATCAGAACATGTGGTCGATCTTATCTGTTTAATCTATTAATCTACCTTAATCCCACCATATCAAATCTTTGTGATCAAATAAAAATCTATTTGGAAAGTTTCTTTAATCAATGACATGTACATTTTCTTTATTCAAACTGATATATCTCAATATGTTTGATTAATGTTATTTCTTATTAAGTTTTCAACATCGTTAATTTCTCATATTCGTGACTAGTGAAAACAATTCTTCCAGATTAAAGGCCTTTCAGCAGTGAGTCTGTGTGACTGTGTTTTAACCTTGATTTTAGATAAAAGATTAAAGAAATTCTTCAAATTCTCGAAATGCACCTAATTTTTTTCCAGAAAAAATAAAGACCTTCTATCCACTTTTTTTTTTTTTTTTTTTGGGCATTTAAAAGAACAATTTTTTAATTGAGAAAGGCTAACCATCTTGCAATAATTAACTATATGTGATTTGTACTGCTTTATTTCAAATTCTGTTTCGATTCTTACAATGGACTGATTGTTATAAAACCGATGTTGAATTACAATATTATAATGTCAGTTAATGCAGCCCAATTAATAAAGAACACACAATGAGCACACATGTCAAACTGAAGCTGATATAAACACACAATGGTAAATAAAATCATACTAATGTCAAACAAACAAATAAATAAGCTTGATGCAGCATCAAATCAGACAAAAATATAAAGACTGATTTCAAACAAGAACACTTATCAACCATTTTTAAAAAGTACAAAAAAAAGGGATTAAGTTAATACCTGCTTGCCATCCTAGGTGTGCTTTCTATATTGTGTAGTGGCATCTGAAGCCATTTTATACTATCTGTACCATGTCTGCCCAGCGGGACTAATGGCAAGGGAGGTAACTTGACTTGCTCTATATCTTTATCTGTATATTCGTAACCAGTCAGACATCTGAGTATGGTTCTATCTTCAGCACTTCTCTGTCGACCTTGTGATAACAACGGGTCCCTAAATGCCCCTGTTGTAATCTAAATGAAATGTAAACTAAGTCAAACATAATAGTAATATACATTGCCCATGTGATTTTACTGCAATATATTGAAATAAACCCTCAAAATCTCTATTATAAAACATGTAATACATGCAGAACAAAGGATACTAAAAGTTGATAAGGAAAAGCATTTAGGCCACACAAAGGAAATATTTTTCATTGAAAATGTCACCACTGACAATATTCTAACATATGTTCTTAATCATACCACAGTTAGTACATCACTGATGTCGATATTTACCAATCTAAAACTAACATAGTACAGACCTATAGCCACGATTTTTCCATGACATACTAATAGTTGGCACACAAGTTGGTTACAATATGGAAACATGAAGGAACTTTCAAGTAAAATATTTTGTAAACTGGTAAAATGTGTGTGTTAATTCTTACCTAATACCAGTAATAAATCTTTACAAATTTACCAAATCACTACATCTTACACCATAACTAGTTATATGTTACCTGTTGTGTTGGTTGTGTTATGATGTGTTGCATTGCATTTGTATAGTGTCTGCTGTGTTGTATAGTGCAAGGTTGTATAGTGATGTGCTTTGTTGAACTGTATTGTATTGTATTGTACTGTATTGTATTGTATTGTATTGTATTGTATTGTATTGTATTGTATTGTATTGTATTGTATTGTATTGTATTGTATTGCATTGCATTGCATTGCATTGTATTGTATTGTATTACATTGTATTGTATTGTATCGTATTGTATTGTGTTGTGTTATGTTGCCTGTCATTGTGTTGTGTTATGCAAGGCTGTATAATATTGTGTTGTGTTGTGTTGCCTGGCACTGTGTTGTGTTATGCAAGGCTATATAGTGTTGTGTTGTGTTGTGTTGTGGTGTGGTGTGGTGTGGTGTGGTGTGTGTGGTGTTGTGTTGTGTTGTGTTGCGGTGTGGTGGTGTGGTGTGGTGTGGTGTGGTGTTGTGTGGTGTTGTGTTGTGTTGTGTTGTGGTGTGGTGTTGTGTTGTGTTATGCAAGGTCCTATAGTGACTATACAACAGAGATGTGTTTATACATAATGTGCATTATATACCAGTACACAATAATATAATAGTGACAGACACTACTAGAAATGGAAGATTTGTATGGTTATAGTCTGAAGTGACCTAAAGAAAAAATATAGAACTAAAAAGATAAAACAAAAAATAAATACAAAATAAATACAAAATAAATACAAAATAAATACAAAAAAGTAACTTAAAAACAAACTAATAAATAAAAAAAAAACCTTCTTAAACAATTGAAAAAATAAAATAAAATAAAATAAAACTTCTAAATAAAACCCCATACACCAAGTTATAAAATTTGAATTAATGATCAACAAAAAGAAAACAAAAGGAACTGTTGAGTTTTTAAAACCATTTTTTACCTTTGAAAGTCTAGCTTGTTTTTCATTATCACTCTGATATAAGCAAAGTTCACATAGTCTTTTCTTTCCCTTAACCTCTTTCTTACTGGATGTACTCTCAATATCAGATATACATTCATTCTGTTCAGATGTACTTTCATTCAGATCGGATGTACTGTCATTCTTATCAGATGAACTCAACTAACAAAATAGTTACATTTTACAGACTTAACATCTAACATCAATGATTAGGACTTAACTAAGAAGAGTACCATAAATACTGGTGCTGATATAACAGTTTTTAACATTGAATTCAAAGTGTCCATATTCTGGCCAAGAACAAACAGATTTTAAGCTACTGGTCAGTTTGAATAGTGAAGGAAAGCAAACTGTTTAAACTTCTACAATCCAGTTTGAGAAGTATCAAGTTCCAAACAAGTGGTATTCTGGTACCAATATCTCATTCTTTATTGGTACCCGTACTTCTGTGATGTGACAATTAAGACTCATTTTGCAAGACAACAATATTCTTTATATTTAATAAATAATTATTTATCGAACAGTTAAAGTTTGGTATGTAGGATGTTTTATACACAGGTGCTATTTATATAAAAGTATATTTTATATAACAGGTTTAACTTTAAACACTGGGTTTCTGAGGAAGGGTCTAACATTGATAAATTAGTGCAGTATGGGTAAATTGGGGGCACCGGTGTACCATGTGAAATCCGCCAACTATGACTTTTTGTTTCAACAGATTACCACAGTCAAATTTGACCTGAAAACATAAAATATGCATTTTTATGGTCAAGTTCAGGTCAACAGAAATTACAGTTCCAAACAAATGTTAGGGAAATCACATGGTACGTGGGTGAATTCCATTTAAATGTTCTTAAATTACTTGATGTGTTAATTAATTTTATTTTATTATTTTGCTATTTTATTATTTTATTATTTCTATCTGGGTTAAACGGGTCTGGTTCTGGTTGGGTAATTTAATATAAAATCTCTATACAACTATATATTAATAAGTACACTGTAATTAAATTTGATCTATGATTGTGTTAGTACTTCTAAATAAGTACCCATGCACCTATAAGTTCTACTTTAGTACCATCAATACAGTCAGTATAATATAAGTAGTGATAACAATAATAATACCTTTAAATTATCATAATCTTCTGGATCATGCTTAGCAAATGCTGCCTAAATATTAAAATATTTACATATACAGGTGTGAATTGATTGATTTTTTACCATATATATTTCCTATATGTTTACATACTTACAAAAACATTATAAACATCAATATTTTATCAACAGTTATCTCCCTTTCAGAAGTTTTATCTTTTTAATACACAGCCAAATTTTGGTCACCAACTCACATGAAATTTATATGAATCTCATTTCACATGAATTTAAAGTATAAGCATGATTCACTGCAAACACATGAAAATGTTTCATGTTAATTTCATGTTCAATTCACATGAACAAAATTTGGCTGGCCTATATACTCAATTATTATAACTAGACCTTCCAAATAATTTGGCATATTGGTAATGTTCAACAAAATGCTTTAACACCAATAACCATGCAAAAGATAAGCACTACATCCAATGCCATCTTGAAGGCCAAGTACCATAAAAATGATAGCAATTCATTTGTAAACTGATGAAAAATGTTGTTTAACTTAAAAACTGGTACAAAAATATTCAAACAAAAAATTATCCTTGTTCATAATTATGCTTATTGTGATAATTTGTGTATAAGTTTGCATTAAAACACTGTATTACTTGACATAAAGTGGACAGTTGTGTATTGCAACTTGAGTACCACAAAACACAACAATAAGTGCAATTGTGATGTTTGTGTATTACCATTGTCAAACTGTATTGCTGAACAAAATTTTAAAACCATAGTAGCATTGAAAAACAGTATCTATATATAACTTTATATCTAGCTGTTTTTGTAAATAAGATTTTAGATTAAACCATGCTTGATTACAGAATTATTTCTAATAAAAAAAATTATATAACAAGAATATACGACACGTTTAATGAAATGTTTTAGTTGTTTGATGCAGAAATATTTATGAGTGCTTTTCAATATATACAGACAGGGTCATACTTATCATGCATACACAGTTAACAATGATTAAACTCACCTAACTGCTCCCAATTATTGTAATTTACAATGAAGTATTATGGTACTTATTAAAATGTATATTAATTGTAAATGTTTCTTTGAAGTAATAGAGTTTGTAAGTCTTGTCTGAAATCTCAAACCCAGATATGAAAGTATTCCCCATGATCCGTCCTCAGACATTGTCCATACAAATTATTCTGTAATGTCATTTAATGTGCCAATTGTTTTTGTACTCAAATATGAAAGTGTTCCCCATGATTTGACGTCAGAAAACAAAAGTTATCATTGATGACATCGAAAGACAAATTGTTCTGTGACTTCATAAAACATGGTTTCTACTCATGTCCATTGTTCTTGCTTCTGGATATCACATATTTATACTTCTTACATGATGAGTCTTAAAAACCCCATTATGAAATATTAAGATTAAAAATTGTAAGTTTTTGAATCAAGCTGTCAATATTTAATTGGTTAATGCCAGTACTTGTTCAAAGGGTTTTTTTTTACAAATATGAAACATTTTTTATTAAAACATCTATCCTGGATTTTGGAGTCTTTATTTTTAATTTCTCAAAATCAGATAAAACAAAAATGCTTTCATGTTGAAATATGTACTATTATCTTATAATCTTGTAAACCTTAAACTGTAGCATCTTAATAAAATTTTCAAATTACAAAAAATATTGTGTCTACTAGCAACTACAGCCATTTCCAACTCCACAATTGCGCAAATGTCTCGCTAAAGCAAACCCCTTTATCAAATTCCTTAATTTAGAAAGCTGTTATTACTTAATCTGTATGCCAACATGCAAAAGTCTGTAACTCAACAGACTTCAAAAATTTAGGTGTGACAAAATTACTAATTACTATTGGTGTCAAATTTAAAAGTCTAATGAATTCCTGGTATAAAAATTTTAATTAATTAAAAAAAAAAAAATTCATGCAATGAATGAATTTAAGTTTAAATTGCTATCTGCCTGTAGCTACAAAAAGAATAAAATATGAGTTTCCATGCATTGAGTCAATTTATTTAAAATCCTATCTGTCTGCTGCTACAAAAAGAATAAGTTTGAGTTTCCATGCAATGAGTCAATTTTAATTGAATGTTTATGTTTCTGCCAGCTGCTACTAAGCTTAAATGTGAGAGTTAAATTAAAACCCGTGCTCTGGAGTGGCGTTAAATCGCAGCCCACCCAGCCATACCTTGTAGTGTAGCAAATCAAACTTCTTTGAGGTTTCAGCCATGTGCTTACTCCATTTCAAACATGAGTGCTATCATATTTTATAACAAATATTAACATAATATTTTGTTTATAAAAATTAACAAAATATACACAAACATTCTTTCACAAGAAAAACTTAAATTTCAATGAAAATTCTATAAAAAAAATTTTTACAATATCAAATTACTGTATCACTGCTCAATTGATAATTTGTGTATAAGATAAGAGTCTTATTAAGCCCCTAAAATGAGTGATTTAAACTAAACTGGACACATATTTACATTTTGAAATTAACCTCGTAACAAATTGTATTTTTTACATTCGTCTTGTCAAAATAAATTTTCAAAGAAATTATAAAGTTTGTTCTCATTTGAATTAATACTTTCTGCAGAAATATACTTTCTGAAACATGTCAAAAAGCAAACCTTTAATATTGTATTTGTGATGATATATCGCTGTAGTCAATCGTCAACCTAGTGCCATATTGTCTGTAGTCTCCACTCAAATTTTGATGTCATTTCTCAGACAAATGTTGTTCACAATAATTTTGTATGAATCTCATTTCACATGAATTTCACAATATTTTGTTGTCAATTTCAGCTGAATTTAAAATGGATTTCACTTTACATGAATTTAATATGTAAACTCAATTAACATTAAACCAATACAAACAAAATATGCCAGTCTATATTTTGGGGACTATATAAAGCTCTTATCATATAAACACCCTTTGAATTTATTTTAAATCATTCCTTTATTTGTATAATGTATAATATAGACATCATGTATGTAGCGTACCTTAATTGGTGCAGGTCGGTGTCCAGTCAGTGCCTGTGCATAATACTCTCTAGGATCCATAGTATCCAAAAATACATGTCCCTGTAATCAAATGTTAGTATGATCAAGACATGGTATAAAATATTACAATATAATACAATAAATATGTGTTAGAACATTGACTGGTTACAGAGACAGGTTTGTCAATGAGGCAAAATTAGGCTTACTTGGTCTACACTGTATTGAGGCCAAGAAAGGAAATAGTGAAGCTTCAGCATGTATTTGGCAGCATTATCTTAGTTTCTTTTTGTAATTTTAACATCTAGATGGACAAAACTCAATGTTTTATTATCAGCAGTCTTTTCAGAGTAGTATCTGGAAAATCTATCCAATAGTACATCATTTTATTTGAGTTATATATCTAACAAACCAATGACAATTAGATAAACAACTCCAATTGAACCAGCATCAATAAGCTTTATTATATAACTTTTATAGATTAAGAGAAGTTCATCAAGTTAGACATGGAAGTGGTGATTAAAGATTTTTCTTTTCAAACTCTATAGGGGCATTGAGTGAGATGAACCTGGAGGTACTGCAATACCAGGCCAACCTGTGACGAGAGCAGAGCAAGCCCCTGACATCTCATCTAGTTCCAAAAATCAGTTTAATATCAAAGTCCCCAATGGGGGACATATCAGATATTAAGCTGATAAGAACAGATACTACACTTTGATCTTAGCCAAAAGGCCGAGAAGCAACGAGTTACTGGTACACTTCTTTTATAAAACTAATGTTTGCAATATGAAATGTGAAGTATCAATCCAATGGCTAAAGTCTTTCATATTTTGTGGCAACACAATTTAAACCACATATAACAGGTATACCTTTTCATTTACAAATTCTAGATACTGTTTATGAAGTTCTCTTTTCCTTCTATCTAGTTCTGGCCAATCATGACTATCCATTGCTTCTATAATCTTCTTCCTCAATGGTTCATACACTCTCTCATTCCATTTCTTATGTAGCATTTCTTTTTTCCTCAATTCTAAAATATCTTTGTACATTAAATATTCTTCTATATCCTGAAAAATCAGCAGAAATAATTAAGTTATAAATATGTAAATAAATTTTGCATTTCCTCACATAATAAGAATACGGTAATAGAGAATTACTAAAACATTTAAATACAAGTACATATACTAGCTTTATCTGGTTGAAATTCATAAAATATTTTACTAGTACTAATGCTTTACATTCATTTACAAATCATGGTTTCTATCTCTGTGTAATTACAAGAACTTTGGAGACTTAAAAATTATCAAAAATGTTTTTTCTAGTTTCCAAGGAAACTTTTTACTTCCTTTATGTTCAAATTGTACTGGTAGTTATTGTCAATAATTTTATAACCTTTAAAAAATAGAAGATTTAATAAAGTTTGAAAAAAACTGTGTTGAAAATTTTCATGTATAAACTAAATTACAATATTTTACCATTAGCTAAATTGTAATCTATAACTATGGTGTTATCTGACTTTAAAATTTGTACCTATATATGTAATTACCAACACTATTTTAATGACAAAATATACATCTATATCTGAAGCAATCTATAAAGCATATTCAATTTACTGTATTCAATCTATTACATAAATACTAACTTATACTCATAGACAAAAAAATCATTTCTTTTATATGCACATTTTTAAACAATGTACATTTGTTTTTATCGATCGTGTCATTGGCCCATAAGTGATGATGGAAATGATTTTACATGAAAATGAAATTGTGAATTAATTTGTAAGGACATTGCTGCATATATAATAACAAAATGATATTATTAGAACATATTGTAACAACATTCTCTCTCTCTCTCTAACACACATACACACACACACACACACACACATACACACACAGACACACACACACACACACTACTAGATACTTACTTTAACAAATGTATTTTCTGTTTCTAACAGTGGAGTATAAAGTTTTCTAGCTTCTTTTGTTTCTACATCACATTTTTCCTGCATAATCAACCAAATTAACAGATGAAAAACTTGATGGTAAATTTACAATGTACTATTGGTTTTATGTAATCTATACATTATTCAAACCTGTTTTTACACCATCTGGACTCAAACTGAGGGACACACTTTTTTGTAAAATCAATTTTGTTATTCTGTCATCGCCATTTACAACAGCGGCAACTGACATTTGAGTGTTTGGTTCTGAATTCTTGAGAGGAGGCCATCAATTTAAAAAGTTTGGTTCTAAAATCTTTGATTAGCTTAAAGTAATAATGCACTGATGACAACCCCTATGAAAACACTATCTAACTGTAACAAAGACATATGTGTAAAACATATAAACCTACTGCTTCCATAATTCAAAACTTCTTTAAAACAGAAAATAATATTCTATCTTTCAAATTAAACACAAACATTACAGATTCATTTTCAAATCACAATTTCAAAAGCAAGTTAAAACTTTGAAAACTGACAAACTAAGTTTAACACATGAAATTCCACAAGAGAAATGAGACTGGGTGCTCTGGAAGGATAAGCCCTTCCTGTTTAGCTAGCTACATCCATAATGTGTAAATTCAAAGAAATCTTCATATCAGATGTTCCAAATATCCAAGGACTACCAGGTTTTAACTTACTCATTACTAACAAGGCATTTTGTTTTGTTTTCCACATATACAAATATATTTATAAACAAACCATTATGACAAACAGAAAACTGCCAAATAGTAAAACATTAACAACATTAAATACAATGATTAAATACAGGCAACATAAGTACACATGAATGTCAAGACAAAGTCAATATGGAATACAATCATTTAGAGACATGTTCCTGCAAAGTTGACAGATCACATGCAAAATCATTTTCATACTGGTAATGCTGAAAACAATATTTACATGTAAATGAAGAGACATGTGAACATATATATACCATCTGTGAAACATGCAATATGTAGGTGAGTGAACATAATCATAGTACCGTAAAAATGTGTAATGATATAACATTGGTCTTTATCAAACTGATAAATACTGTCATCAGTGTCTAATAATTCATTTTTACATGAATTCATTTCAGTATGTCTAATTCCAAAAAGATAAAGTTATTAGATATATTATGAATACCGAGTATGTGTGTGTCTACCATTTTCAACTATTTAAAATATAACCACTCAGTTCATCTGTGACAATTTCATAAACAAAAATATCTGTACTCAATACCAACATGACCTTGCCATATATAGTTGATTACCTTGACCTTTGACCTTGTAATAGGTGTTGTGATGCAGTTACAACATTAAACAAATAATTGGTGGACATAAAATTTTGCAGATAGATCCTGTAAAGATTTCTTTCACCTTGGTTATTAGATAAGAATGTGTATCAACATATTGATATATTCAAGTCAAAAAGTGACAATTAAAAATTCTAGTTGTGGAAGAAATTATTGATAAATTACAAAAGATGAGAAAATATATATTAACAAAAATTCAGAAAAAACTGATAAATGTATAAGTTCTAATTGTGTCATTTAATTTTTTAAAAAGAAATAAGAACATTTTCATTAGTAAACCCAAAAGCCAAATGTATAGAAGCCTTAATCAGCAGAATAACCACAGTGCTATAGATATACTGTGATAGAAAACAAGCACTTTCTGTTCTTTAAAAGATCAAAATATAACATGTCTACGGAAAATAAATAAAGCAGTTCTAAGCAAAAACAAAAAAAGTTTAAAAAGAAAATAAAAAATATTTCTGTGTAATAATTTCTGATATAAATTATTGTGATAGATATCTAATATCTCATGCTTACTGAGTATACCAGATCTTTTTCACACTAGTAATTCTAGTTTTATATTAAATGCTATGGCAACCAACGATTTACATGAAGAATCATATAAATATTTTTTGTTTAATTTTCAAATTATACATGATGCAAAATATAAAACAAGATTGAGCTATCATAAGAACACTAAAGTTTCCAATGACACTGGTGTCTACAGCAATGTTGTACCATTACTTTATGCACGCAAGGATAAAAATTATTCCAAAAAGCTAGTTGATGCTGGTCTAGTACCGGTATCTCATTCAGTAAGCATGTATATAAAGCTAATAAGATATGTGTAGAAACTACCTTGCTGTATGTGTAATATTTTGTAATAGGGAAGCTCCAGACAATGCTTCTTATGATTATTATGTATATACCAGTAGGTCCTACTGCAGTTTATTAGAGCCTACCAGTATTTAAATTCAAATGAAGGTGTTTTATTCCCCATTTCATTCTCTCAGTAATGAAGTAAATAGAATTCTGATGAAGTCACCTCCATATTCCTACTGATTCTCTATATAGGATATATGTAAAATTCAATGCTTAAAGACCATATCAAAAGAAGTAAACAATATATAAAGAGTTTGGTTTCTTATGTAGCAGCAAAATGTTTGTAAACAAGCAAGATAGTTTCTACTTATATGTAACAATATTCTCTATTACAATGAAGACTTGAAGGGAAATACCTGTTTATCTACCCAAGCTTGTGGTATAGCAAACTGTAAACAAATGTAAACCCATGCATATCATTAAGAGTTTTAAACATGATTCAACCATTATCTGTACCTAAATCTCACATCATCCTCTATCATGTGTGACTGCAGATGAAACATATACTGTAGCCAAATACAGCAGTACATAGATGTGTCAGTCTTAAAAATAATAAACTTAAGAATCTAATCCTGGAATCAAAAATAATTTAAAGCCAACACAAAACAATTAAAAAACAAAATTGTGTCAATCAAACAAAATATTCAAAATCATATTTTCTACCCAACAAATATTGAATGAAATTCAAATTCAGTTCTATTGAAAACACATAAACACTTCTAAGTAAGAACATTCTAATATCAATAATATACTCTATACACTATACCTGTAAGCCCTTAACTGTTTTCTCATTTAACCAATCTTGAACTTTCAAAGTTTTACCAATCAAGTTTTGTGAGTCCATTGTGTTGCCTCTTCTCATGTGAACTGGTGTAGACTGTGGCCTCTTTGGTGAGGCAGATTTTCTTATTTCTCCTTTACTCATCATCTGAAGAAATAATGCATAAACCCTCAATATTTTTCCATCATTCCTTCATTCATTCATTTATTCATTCATTTATTTGTTTTTATAATTTATTTACCATTTTCACTTATTGGTTTACTTTTTGATTATCTATAACATTGACATTTTCATTTGATTATCAAAAACATTTCAGAGAAAACATTTTCTTCCCTTTAAAATTAGAAGAAAACGTTTCAAAACTTTAAATTGGCCTCAGTATAAATTACAGACAAAAAGCAAAAATTAAATTAACTGTTTTTCATACTAGATAATGAAGGTGCATTTACTTATAAAACAAAATAAACATGAAAAGTGTAAAATTCAATAGTAATAATATTTATATTTGTATTGTATTCTTAGTAAGTCTTTGAATATCAATTAAATACATAAAGCCAATAAAATTTATTGATCATTCTATAAACAGTAAACTTAAAATGAATATAGCAATATTACTTGCTTTTAGTAAAATATATAAAAGTAATAGTTCATTTTGTTCAGCTTTAGACAGTTTATTCAATCTATAAATTGACTGTAAAAAATTCTGTCTATAAAGAAACTAACAAAATTGTTTTATATATGCTTCATATCCTGCAAACTAGGAGCAACTGAGAATAATAGAAAATCAGAAAATGGTTTAGTGTAATGCCTCATTTATTGTTTCAGCATTTTTTGACAATGGGATTTGGTATTGCGTCACATATGCAACAGGAAGGGGAAAAAATGCAAGGTCTGACCAGTCATCTCTGCAATATAAGCAAGTGCTCTATCAACTGAGCTACCCAGGCTGCTGGCTACATTACTCCCATTATATTTAAGATTCCCAAATTCCCTCGAATAGTCTTTATATGACCACTAAATTGTCAGTCCACTACTTCCAAGGGCTAAACTGACTCCCAAAATGTAAGTGTTAGGGTTTGATCAGGGATCGAACCCAGGTCTTCACACTATATAGGCATGTACTCTTCTAGCAACAGCTACATCAATACCACAATACAATTTTTT
This sequence comes from Anadara kagoshimensis, assembly GCA_021292105.1. Taxonomy (NCBI): domain Eukaryota; kingdom Metazoa; phylum Mollusca; class Bivalvia; order Arcoida; family Arcidae; genus Anadara; species Anadara kagoshimensis. The sequence goes on along the minus strand of CM037865.1, from coordinate 69,733,616 downwards.
ATTGAAAATTCAATAAACTTAAATACAGTTTGGTATTTCTACAAGAAGGATAATGTCCAAACTACGGTAATTTTACAAGCTAAAATGGTTAATGATGTTCTTGGTGATATTTAGAAAAGGGTCTGTCATTTACCAGGTTTTTCATCATGTAAATTTGCCATTGTCACTACATTCTACTCTTTCCTGAATTATTTGGGTGGTCTTGAATGGGCATTGTGATTTCCCGTTACAAAAATTCACCATCTCAAACACAATACCAGGTGTAGTAAATCTCCAACAGTAGTGCATTTTGTATGAGTTTCACTTTTCTATGTAATCTTACAACTATATAGCACACGCAATTTTTATATAATACACTCTTTTACGATACCGAGTAGACTACTCTCAAATATTCCATACCATTGTTGTGTGATCCTGAGCATCCAACATCAATTTATCTATCAACTCGGAATCGTGCACCAAAACTGAGCCTCCAGGCTGCTTAACACAGAGTAGAGACGTCATTTTGCTCGCCAACACTCTCGAAGGCGAGCAAAATACAAGACTTTGTCTTTAAATCTACAAATACATTAAAAGATCTTTAATCGTGTTGTCAATCTGCAACATGTGCCGCCATTTTAGAAACAATGTGACGTCACATAGTGATGAAAATTAAGGTAGGTGTAAAGCAATTTCTTCAAAATGTCAGTCAAAATAACACTTCTCAAGTTGTTAGAATATTTATAAATATAAAAGATATATCTACGTTTACCCCTTGATGTGTTTTTATTTGATGCAAATGATGTGTTTACATTTGTTTCCGCGAAGCAAATCCCCTTAGCAATGCACAAGCAAACTACTTCCGGTAAGGGAGATAATGCTCATTCCATGTAGCTGTCAACTGAACCACAACAGGTGCTATTTTAGACTATTTGAATCAACAGATCTATGTGTACCTAATGATTGGTGTAAGTGTATATAACTCATAAACTAAATAAATTTGTTAGGTTTGATGCTGTCACTTTCTTTACTCTAGATTTATTCTTATTTTCTAAAAATCCCCCCAAAACAACAGAAGGATGCAGGTTTAAGGGTCATTTAAGTAGGAAAATTCAAATGAAAACCATTTGGTTGAAAAGCGTGAAAGAGGGTTATAATTATGAAATTACCTACAAAAGTGTAAAGATTTATAAATTAAAATAAAGTAGGAATTGATAATTTAGGAAATTTTAAAATATTTGTTGCATTTTTTAAAGAAAATTGTGCAAAAATACACGTGTTGGGGAAAATAGCTTACACCTTGTATAACGAATTGATTTTAAAAAAAGAAAATATATTAAGATAGTCAACATCATAGAGCAGTGCAAAGGGGGTAGAGTTTGTTAAAGAAATACGAGGTTTTTGAAAACTCGACAATTTACGGTTGAGGTTGTTTATGTTTTGTTTTCCTTTTAAAAATGCGTGTACCAGGCATGATAGTTCATATTCTAAGGCTACCAACGATCCAAGGGAAGATTATAAAAGCTAAGTTTGAATATTACTTGATTTTTACTGAGGCATATTCGGCTTTATATAGTTCAACATTGTTGAAACCAAACAATATTTACCTTGATTTAAATAGAACAGTATTGTGTGACCGTGCACTTTTAGTGACTTGTTGTATTTTGGATTAGTAGTGGCCTTAGAATATAAACTATCACGCCTTGTACACGCATTTTTAAAAGGAAAATAAATCGTAGATAACCTCAACCGTAAATTGTCGAGTTTTCAAAAACCTCGTATTTCTTTAACAAACTCTGGCCCCTTTGCACTGCTCTATGACGTTAACTATCTTAATATCTTTTCATTTTTTAAAATCAATTCGTTATACAAGCTGTAAGCTATTTTCCCCAACACGTGTATTTTTGTACAATTTTTATAAAAACATGCAACAAATATTTTTACATTTCTTAAATTATCGATTCCTTCTGTATTTTTTTTTTAAAAATCTCCACACTTGTGTAGGTAATTTCATAATTATACCCCTATTTCACGCTTTTCAACGAAATGGTTTTCACTTGAATTTTCCTACTTAGATGACCCTTAACAGTTGCTGTTTCAGTGTTTTACTATTGGTGTCTCGGAATCACTGAACCCAAAATATTTTTCTATAATTAGTTCAAAAGTTCTATCAACTCATACATTTAATTTGGTCCTCTACAAACCAGTGTTATTTTTACTATTTAAGAAATTATATAGACTGGTAGATACTCGTTGAAAGCATCAGATATCTATAAGTTTTTGCTGTCTGCATTCAACTTAATGGGGGTAACATGTATTTAATAACAACATTGATTTTTTCTGCTTCAAATTCTACTCATTTGACAAGGCAAGGGCTAGTTGAAAGTGCGACTAGATTCTTTCAATATGAACATTTAATTTGCTAAATCTGCAGCTTCGGCTTACAAATTGAAGAAATTACTACCGTTCTAGTAAAATGATCACTAGAATCTATGGACATTAATCCAACACAAGTACAAAGACTTTTGTGTCGACTTAAGCTGATGCTGTCAGAGGTTTCTTGGCCCATATAAATTAAAATATAGAGCATGCAAATTATAAGGTAAAAAGTACATTTCTACCTTGAAGCTAAGTTATCTAACCTAAACAATATCAGAGCAACCAACTGGATAATAAATTCAAGTAAACAACGAATGCTTTACTTTTTTTGAAAATTAAGTTAAACAAACTACCAAAATATGATACTTTGTCATCTAGCACAGGGTGTCTTAAAAATTGCATAAGAGTTACTCCCCTTTAGTCCTATTTTTGGGAAACTTTATTAACTGTGTACTGGCACCAATCTCATATTTAATATTAATTTCCACAACTAGCATTGTATTCCACCCTGACCCTGAGTCTACAACAAATCACTATTACCTGGTAGTTAAATTATCTGTCAGATTTGTACAGATACACATACCTGTACGTACAATCATCATTGCCAACACAATCGCTGTTGTCATACGTAAAATTGACATTACCAAAATGATAAGATGTGGCAGGTCTGAGGTTTAAACCTCTGATTATGAATAAAATAGTGACTGTAATTTTGCAAAGCAAATGTAATTAAAATGACCCAGTTTTTTTCAGTTGCAACCTTAGAAGATCTAAGATGTCCTTTGGACTATTAAGAACCCTCTCTGCTCTGCATACTAGTAATTTGCACATTTGTGGCATTGATGACTTTCACTGGTGACATCTCAATATCAAGTACATGTATTAGTAAAATAACTTGACCTGGTTTTAAAACTGTTCCAATTATTTACTTTTAATTAATTTAAAATTCTAACCAGTATGAATTGGAAATTTTCAAAATCTTTAAGAGGGTTTATAAAATAAGAAAAGTTACTGGTCTCACTGAAAACTTACAGGTTTTACTGAAAAAGTACAGATGTCTGACTGACCGAATGACCTAAATTTTAAATCATGCACTAACTACTCTTACCAGACTTATTTCAGAAATGTTAAATTAATCAATTAAATCTTAATATTTTTACATCCAATATCATATAAAAAAATTAATTTCTTAAGTTTTATTTATTTATTTATTTATTTATTTATTTATTTCATTTCATTTCATTTCATTTCATTTCATTTCATTTCATTTATTTTATTTTATTTTATTTTATTTTTATTTTATTTTATTTTATTTTATTTTATTTTATTTTATTTTATTTATTTTATTTTATATGTTTTAGGAATCCTGATACTAGAAGTTAAATCTTAACATTTTTACATCCAATATCATATAAAAAAATTATATTCTTAAGTTTTATTTATTTATTTATTTATTTATTTCATTTCATTTCATTTCATTTCATTTCATTTCATTTCTTTTATTTTATTTTATTTTATTTTATTTTATTTTATTTTATTTTATTTTATTTTATTTTATTTTATTATTTTATTTTATTTTATTTTATTTTATTTTATTTTATTTTATTTTATTTTATTTTAGGAATCCTGATACTAGAAGTTATTTGAGATTGATTCTGTGGTAACTGATACCCTATCAATAACAGAAGTAGAGATTGATTTTGTGGTGACTGATACCCTATCAATAACAGAAGTAGAACAGAATAAATAAACCAGCAACCATGGTGGAGGTATGTACTTATATATCATGATTATAATTATCTCTTTGTTGAGTTTATTTTGAGTAATGGTGTTTTATGTAGCTGTCATGATTCTTTTAACTTTTATCGAGATGGTCAGTTCACGAATGGTGGAGAAAACTGGAGTGCTAAAAGAAAATCAACAACCTTCGGTAAGCGAACTGACAAAATTTTTAATACTAGGATCTGTTATGTGTAGCATTAAAAGTTTTAAACCTAGGAGATGAAAGGCACTGTAAACCATAATCATGCACTTTTTTGACCACCTGATCAGCAAGCCTCCCACCTTACTGAATATCCTTATTTTTATTATGTACATAGAGTATTTAAAAAGAAACATTTTGAAAATTAATACATTTGTATTTTATTATTATTTTTTAAAAATTAATCTATATTTTGTGATCATCATCATTTATTTGATTTTTCTATGATTAAGGATTTCAGAACAATACAAAATATTTTATGTACAAAATAATATCAAATAAACTACAGTAAACATTCTAACTACTTTGTATTTCAATTTTTGTTATGTGACAGACATTTAGTTCTCATGACAGACATTTAGTTTTCAGTGTTGTTTACCACAACACAAACTGCTCGATATCTCAGTAGGTACCAGTACATTGTATTTGATTTTTGTACACCTGAGAACTTTTGTTATCATTTTTATGTGGTTTTTAATAAGTTAATCAATATTTATTATTTGATAATGTTATCAGTTGATGAGTTGAGCGGATCAATATTATAATTGATTTATATAACCTACTGCTCACTGATAAAGATGATTAACAGAAAAGATGTTACTGTCATCACTTATTGATTATAAGGATAATGAGAAGTCAAGTGTTTCCTACCCTTTCAGACATTAATATTGCCAATAATAAGACACAATAGACAGGTCAATTGTCTTACTGATTAAAAAAAGCGTAGGTTTATGCAGTATAATTTATTTTTCAGTAGTTAACATTAGCAGTTTTCTTTGAAAATGTCTCCTTTTGTACTTTGGGCATGCACATGAAGTTTAAAAAAACTGTTTCTAGTCACACAATCAGGGTTGTCTCTATAATTTCCACGAATAATAGATAAATGATACACATTGTAGCCATTTTCTTTCATTAATAATGCAGTAGGACATTCATTATTGCATCTATCCATCTATCTGTTCATCTTGTTGTTTCACATAGGATTCATTTGAATCAACCATCCATCCATCTAACCCATTTCATTTAAGTTTGTAATTCTTTTCCACCTTTAATGATGGCTAGGTAATGTGGTTCTACATTCTGATATTCCAATTACAGTGGTGTGTGAATTTCTAACAAGGATAAATTTTACATATCAAACTGAAAACACCAGAGATTCCAAAAGAAGTAATGCTTTGTACAAGAAATGGTTTTATTTTAGTATTAAAATTCAACAGTATTCAAAACATGATAGAGTAGCAAGTTAACAAATGTCTAAGGGTGAATGACCCTTATCTCTTGTTTGGTCTTCAGTCCTTGCTTAGTTGTATAAATACATGGTTTAGAGTTTTTAAAAAAGCTTATAGGCCATGAATCCTAGTGATGCTTTCTGGTGAATATGGTAAACATGAGTAAATCATTTTCTACTAACATTTTTTCGTCAAATTTGAGATGATATAATCATATCTAAGAAAATCTGTTCCTAAAACCCTCATAAGACCAAATAGATGAAGATATATATGTATATTTGTAAAGTCTTTATCAATACTTTTGGCTTCACAATGAAATACCACATGGAAGTGGAAGTTAAGTTGAGTAATGGTGTTTATAAACCTCCTAGTCAAGAATATTTTACTTATATCAAGACATTGCCAGCTATAGGTGAAGGTGCAGAAATTTTGCATGTGCATTACACTGATGGTATTATACAGCAGGGGTCTTTATCATAAAATGACTAGGGTGACATGGGACCTTGTTTATTTTAATTTCTTATCTGAAAGAACTGCGACTTTCATTTTGTAATGCTGAGTGCTTGGCAAAAGAATAGTCACTACCCACTTTCAAGACTTGGGTCAGACCTGGTCAGGGTTCAAACCCATTACCTCCCACTAACTGAGCGAGCACTCTACCAACTGAGCTACCACAGTGGTGAAATACCAGATGGGGTAGGGGGCTTGGTGACAGAGTAGTCAGAAACACTGTTTTACAAATTACAGTATACAATGCAGTGCCTCTCACTACCTAGATTTGAATCCCACTCAAGGCAGATCCTAGTATAGGGAAGATCATTTATTGGTGATTTTCTCCAGACACTCTTGGTTTCCTATGTCATCCCAGAACTAAACTGGATGTAAGTAAAAAAAACTTGACATAATACATCGTTATTCTACTCGGCTTTGCCAAATTGTATGAATAAGTTGACATGCTCATAAAACTTTGTCTTTTCAGAAATAATATCACTCGATCTGGAAATTCTATTTTTGAAATAAAAAATTTTAAAATAGATTTGAAATTTATTATCCTGTATTTAGTAGCCATCATTGATACATTGAACATTATATCCCAGTATTTAACAAGTTTGACAGGTGTAATCATTCTTAATCAAGTCAGGTTACGTTATCTGGCATTTTAACAGCAAATAAATTTTCAAAAGACTAATGCACTAAAATTTTATTAACTCTATAATTATATAATCATAGAAATGTCTTGGTCGTAACTCTGATATTTATAAGCAGTACCAATAATAGAATTTAAAAACAACTTTTATATTAAACTGCAGCGTGTATTAGATGGAATTATATGGATTATAAGCATTTCTATTTTAGTCAAGATACAAGTGTTTCCTTAATCTCTAGCAAGTCATATTTAAATTCTGTGATATATTCTCAAAATGAAATGATTTTAAAAAAGCAAGACATAAAATATTCTCCATATCCATTCTGTATTTTAGAAATAGAAAAATTAATTATCTAAATAGATATTATCGGTAATAATATATAATTTTTCTGTACATAAATCTAAAACCTAAATTCAGACTTACCCATTTTGTTGGTTCCTAAGAATAACATAAATAAACTTAATATACTTAAATATATATAAAACTAATTGTTTTTTATTACTTACCGGTAGATAAAGACAATAGATATTGTGTGTTTTGTTGTGTCGTGTTATTAAGGGTAGGTGTGAGATTCCATCTTCTATGTATAATCTATACCATTATATCCAGATAACACGATATATCTACTGTATATACCGTTATTATACCTATATAGGAACTAACCGGCAATATAAAAACCCTAGCTGAACTAGTGTTCCGATATTACAGATATCTCGACTGTTACTATGTAACATAGAGGGGTAGAACTCAAAGCAGAGAGAGATTATAATCTACAATAGCGGGACAAGGGTATAAATTACTCCTGTTTACAATGACGTGATTAAAACTTAGTGTACTGACAATTCAGTCCTTTGTTGTTTAGGATTAATCCTAATTGCATTATATTTTACAGATTCAATCGTATTCTGTCAAGGTTCACCAAAGGGTTGATATTGAAAAAATGGAGTAACACTTCACTTTCAAAATTTTTAATAGATTCATTTAGGAATAAAATAATTAAGAAAAATATTGTTTTAAATAAAATCTCTCTGTTGAGTCATAAAAGAACAGCATTAATTTCTGTTTTCTCCCGACTGAGGGGACAATGACAATGACCAGGGCCCCACAGAAACATTGCTTAATTACTTCACTGAAAATGGCAATCTCAGTTTTTCATGCACATGTCAATTATTTCCCTTTATAAAATTTATTTTGATCATAATTAGCAAAGTTAACACAATGTTCGAATGATAAAGGTATCAATTTTTAAAATGTTGCATCAAATTTAAAGTAAGGTACATATACAGATAAACTTTCCTTCATACATTAGTGTTTGTGCTGTACATTGGCCTTCTAACGTGTTTCAGTGTTTGTGCTGAACATTGGCCTTCTAACGTGTTTCAGTGTTTGTGCTGAACATTGGCCTTCTAACGTGTTTAAGTGTTTGTGCTGTACATTGGCCTTCTAACATGTTTCAGTGTTTGTGCTGAACATTGGCCTTCTAACGTGTTTCAGTGTTTGTGCTGAACATTGGCCTTCTAACGTGTTTCAGTGTTTGTGCTGAACATTGGCCTTCTAACGTGTTTCAGTGTTTGTGCTGAACATTGGCCTTCTAACGTGTTTCAGTGTTTGTGCTGTACATTGGCCTTCTAACGTGTTTCAGTGTTTGTGCTGAACATTGGCCTTCTAACATGTTTCAGTGTTTGTGCTGTACATTGGCCTTCTAACGTGTTTCAGTGTTTGTGCTGAACATTGGCCTTCTAACGTGTTTCAGTGTTTGTGCTGAACATTGGCCTTCTAACGTGTTTCAGTGTTTGTGCTGAACATTGGCCTTCTAACATGTTTCAGTGTTTGTGCTGAACATTGGCCTTCTAACATGTTTCAGTGTTTGTGCTGTACATTGGCCTTCTAACGTGTTTCAGTGTTTGTGCTGAACATTGGCCTTCTAACGTGTTTCAGTGTTTGTGCTGAACATTGGCCTTCTAACGTGTTTCAGTGTTTGTGCTGAACATTGGCCTTCTAACCTGTTTCAGTGTTTGTGCTGTACATTGGCCTTCTAACGTGTTTCAGTGTTTGTGCTGAACATTGGCCTTCTAACGTGTTTGGTGTTTGTGCTGTACATTGGCCTTCTAACGTGTTTCAGTGTTTGTGCTGTACATTGGCCTTCTAACGGGTTTCGGTTTTTGTGCAGTACATTGACCTTCTAATGTGTTTCAGTGTTTGTGCTGTACATTGGCCTTCTAACGTGTTTCAGTGTTTGTGCTGTACATTGGCCTTCTAACGTGTTTCAGTGTTTGTGCTGTACATTGGCCTTCTAACGTGTTTCAGTGTTTGTGCTGTACATTGGCCTTCTAACGTGTTTCAGTGTTTGTGCTGTACATTGGCCTTCTAACATGTTTCAGTGTTTGTGCTGTACATTGGCCTTCTAACATGTTTCAGTGTTTGTGCTGTACATTGGCCTTTTCAGTGTTTGTGCTGTACATTGTTTCAGTGTTTGTGCTGTACATTGGCCTTCTAACATGTTTCAGTGTTTGTGCTGTACATTGGCCTTCTAACGTGTTTCAGTGTTTGTGCTGTACATTGGCCTTCTAACATGTTTCAGTGTTTGTGCTGTACATTGGCCTTCTAACGTGTTTCAGTGTTTGTGCTGTACATTGGCCTTCTAACATGTTTCAGTGTTTGTGCTGTACATTGGCCTTCTAACGTGTTTCAGTGTTTGTGCTGTACATTGGCCTTCTAACATGTTTCAGTGTTTGTGCTGTACATTGGCCTTTTAACATGTTTCAGTGTTTGTGCTGTACATTGGCCTTTTAACATGTTTCATTGTTTGTGCTGTACATTGGCCTTTTCAGTGTTTGTGCTGTACATTGGCCTTCTAACATGTTTCAGTGTTTGTGCTATACATTGGCCTTTTAACGTGTTTTATTGTTTGTGCTGTACATTGGCCTTTTCAGTGTTTGTGCTGTACATTGACCTTCTAACATGTTTCAGTGTTTGTGCTGTACATTGGCCTTCTAAAGTGTTTCAGTGTTTGTGCTGTACATTGGCCTTCTAACGTGTTTCAGTGTTTGTGCTGTACATTGGCCTTCTAACATGTTTCAGTGTTTGTGCTGTACATTGGCCTTCTAACATGTTTCAGTGTTTGTGCTGTACATTGGCCTTCTAACATGTTTCAGTGTTTGTGCTGTACATTGGCCTTTTCAGTGTTTGTGCTGTACATTGGCCTTTTAACATGTTTCAGTGTTTGTGCTGTACATTGGCCTTTTAACATTTCAGTGTTTGTGCTGTACATTGGCCTTCTAACATGTTTCATTGTTTGTGCTGTACATTGGCCTTCTAACATGTTCAGTGTTTGTGCTGTACATTGGCCTTCTAACGTGTTTCAGTGTTTGTGCTGTACATTGGCCTTCTAACATGTTTCAGTGTTTGTGCTGTACATTGGCCTTCTAACATGTTTCAGTGTTTGTGCTGTACATTGGCCTTCTAACGTGTTTCAGTGTTTGTGCTGTACATTGGCCTTCTAACGTGTTTCAGTGTTTGTGCTGTACATTGGCCTTCTAATGTGTTTCAGTATTTGTGCTGTACATTGGCCTTCTAACGTGTTTCAGTGTTTGTGCTGTACATTAGCCTTCTAATGTGTTTCAGTATTTGTGCTGTACATTGGCCTTCTAACGTGTTTCAGTGTTTGTGCTGTACATTAGCCTTCCAATGTGTTTCAGTGTTTGTGCTGTACATTGGCCTTCTAACGTGTTTCAGCAACAATTCAAGCGAACCTTATGTGACAGGGATTTTTCTTTGAAGTGAACCATTAGTGGTAACAGTTCAGTACCAGTTAACAAACTGAGTGATTCGCAATGTTAATCCAAGACCTTGTAGGTCCATTAAACTGTTATAAGTACTGGTATATAGCATATCAGAAACGCTTGCGCAACTGATAAATAACACACAGCTTGTGTATTCAACTTTATTGTGAGTTACTGTAGGTGACATTGTGTCATGTTGCTAATAGCTGAAAAAACTGTTGTAGCAATTTTTTAAAGTGTACCATCAACCATTGAATTTAATTTTATAATCTTATTCTAACCTTAAAAACACTGTCGGTAACAGTCAAAGGTTCTACCGGTAATTGTTTTGGTTATCATGTAATGAATGAAGTGATTTGTCTTAGGTCACAACATGCCCTAGACAGTTGCTCCATCTCAAGGCACCTATCTAGAGTCTGACACTTTACCCATCAATAAAATGAAACTTACTGTCAGAGGTAGCATTTTATAGAAATTGTTACTTGTATATAACCATTTAAGAGCTCTATATAGGAATAGAATTCCCAACCTACCACTTACTGAGTCAAAAACACTCTACCAACTGAGCTACCTCACTATCAATAGCAGAAAAGTTATCATCCTGTACCTGTGTCTAAGCCAGTCAGATGTTGCACATTTCTATTGAGGTCTGATCAGACAAGGATTGGAACTCCTGACCTCCCACTTACTGAGTGAACACTACAAACTGAGCTACACCACTACTAATATCAGTAGAAGAATAAGAATCATATTATACCTGTACCTTAACCAGTAAGGTGTTGTACATTTCTATTTGTGTCTGACCAGACAAGGATTGGAACCCACAGCCTCCACATACTAAGATAACACTCTATCAACTGAGCTACTCCAATATTAGTAGAAGGAAGTAATCAGGTTATACCTGTATCTTCACCAGTAAGGTGTTGTACATTTCTACTCAGGTCTGATCAGGCAAGGATTGGAACCCCCAACCTATCACATACTGAGTGAACACTCTACCAACTGAGCTTCCCCACTCTCAGTAAAAGGAAGTTAGCAGCTTGTACCTGTATCTTAACCAGTCAGGTGTTGTACATTTCTAGGTAGAAGGATTAATATTTACCTTAGATTATAAATCACTACAGTTTTTGACTAATCTTTCATTTAAACTTGATATAGGTCAAAAGTCACAAAACAAAATAATTTGTTTTACATCTTGTTCAAATAACTTGTTCAGAAAACAACTTCAGTTATGAATTTTAAACAGATAGTTCAAATTCTCAGATCAGTTTTTAAGGCTAATGCAACATATTAAATTGGTTATTCCATAATGTGGGTAATAATAATTTTTTATTGGGGAAAATATGATTTATGACCTTGACCTTTGACATGTTAAATAGCAGAAATTGTTATTTGGGGAAATATGATTAATGACCTTGACCTTTGACATGTTAAATAGCAGAAATTGTTATTTGGGGAAATATGACCTTGACCTTTGACTAGTGTTAAATAGCAGAAATCTAAAAGAACCAATGACAAGCACACTGGCCAACAATGTAACAAATTTATAAATTAACCTCACCAAACCCAAAACCATGTGATCACTTTATTTGGACATCCAGCCAACCAATAAATGTCTACAGCATATATAGGAATAACCTTTCCATCTGGTCGTCCCTCCCAATATTGTTTCTAGTACTGTCTACCCAGTACTTCATATCTTCCATGCCTATTGATGGATTTTTATCAAACTGGAAACAAATGGAAACCAACATGAGATGATGTGTGACATACAATATTTAGGTGTATAGGCCAAGGGTCAAGGTCACAAGGTCAAATCTTAGAAATTGGCAATGTTGAGGATGTTGTATTTGTCTCACAAGAGATTGCTCTTGTTTTCATAGCTATATTGACGTCATTTCATACAATGGTTGTATTTCAAAGTCTAACTTTCTAGAGCCAATATAATTCTGATTGTTAGCTGTTATTAAATATGTGAAAAATTCCACTATTTATAAATCCTGAAAAATAATTAAAATTGTATTACACCATTAAAACATGAAAAATCTGGAAATAATTCCACTTTAACAGGAATGGAACTAGGATAATCCCAGTACTAGTGAGAGTGTAGGATCATGGTTTTATTTAGAGATTCCCTTAATCTAGTTGAGCTATTATAGGATATGTTAGATATGATTTAAGGTTTCCCTCAATGTTTACAGATAACTTGTAAGATTAATTTTTCCTGATATAGGCTAATAACATTGACCTGTCTGCTTGACCTTTCATTAAGAATATTCATATAAGAGAATCCACCAAATGCAGTGATAGTGTTAGGGTCAGCAGTTAATACTTGAATAGCATTGGTTTTAGTGTTTTGCATACTGTAGACGGAATCAACATGTGCCCAATGCATAAACACACTGGTCCAAAAATATTAATATTAAAGGTCAACAGACAGGTCAATATCGTTTGCCTATATATGATATTACAGGTACATGTTGAACTTGGAATTAATTTTACACACACATATATTAATACATTTATACTTTTGGTACCTAACATAATACTATAAGAGGTATTAAATCCTTGCCGTCACTGTTAATATGTTAAATATAATAGTTTATTACATCTCCAGTTGACTGGTTAGCAATATATTATAGATGTGATCTGGACTGTGATTGCTACACAATATAACTCTGTTATATCGACACGCCAAATCTGAACCAACAATCGCTGATCTGATCCGTCAATACATCGGATACAATGTAACAAAAGGGACAGATTATTGGGCGATATTTTCTGAAAAATTAAGGATAAAAATCTTGTTTGAAAAAATATGATATTTTGACAAAGACAATTGTTCTGCCGTGAAAATTATCTTTTGAAATTACAATTAGTAACACTGATACAAAAATGGATTTGGATCTAAATAGGAATCCACATTTCCAAGTGGCGGGACTTCCAGTAAGTATCATTACGTTGGTGTACATGGTCAGTAGACTACAGTACTGGACTATTGTTTTATTGCCAAAATGATTATAATTACAGTTTTGGTATGAAAACCTGAACAGGTAAATGTGTAAATGGATATTTGTGATTTTATGACATTTTATTGCAGGTGAAATATATATATAAATTTTATTTTTCTATTTATAAATTTTATTTTCTACAAACAAAATAAGTATATACATTTTATGATTTATATGAAAATATTTATTGCTATTCATGTCATGTTTAGATTTAACATAAATCTTTTTAGGTTTAACATGTTGGAATAAATTTGCTAGTGAAGTTATTTTGAAGCTATGTTAGTTTTTATGGCTGGAAATATAGATTTTGATCTAATTGCTTGATTAAATGAAAGTTTTTATGAATCATTTACAGTTGCTACAACACAGAGAATTAATGTTACATCGGAGGTAATTTTGATGATTTTATCTGATATGATAGGGAGAATGTGTGATTGTGTATTGATTTTAGACTATTCTGGAATTTTATCACTTAAAATCGAGTCTGTTCAATAAAACAGTATGATTTTATTATTTATGTGTCAGGCACTAATGTTGCGGATGATGGAGCCGGGTTTAATATACAAAGGCTGATTGATATGTTGTGTGCCTGAGCCTTGAGCCTTGTATGTAAACTCAAGGTTTTGTTTGAATTTTGGTGAACATATTGGATTATTTTTCAACATAATCCCTTTCAGTCTAAACACTTTGCCAGCAATGTTTAAGAGCCTCAGTACTAATTTTAAAGAAGTCTATTTCTTGATCATTCAAAAAGTCCTCCAAAAAATGTAGGAAATCATCATATGATTGAAAGTGGGTAACCGCAAATGGCCATTATGAGTTTTGACTTTGAGGAGTAAAGTCAGGCAATAAAAAGGCAGATACTCAATCAGTTTAAAGCCATAATTGTTAACGACAGACATGGCAATGGCATATTTTTTAACAGAGCATTGTCCTGGTGGAACAACACGCTTTTTTTCTGAGTTCCTGCTTTGAATATTTTCTTGTAACTGCCTCAGAAGTGGTGCTTTGTACATGTATGTGCTATTGATTGTTTGTCCCTTGTGGAGATAAACTACTATCAGCATACCAGAAATTCAAGGCAAAAATATTTCCAGCAAATGGAACAGCCAATGCCTTCTTTGGCTGGGGTGAACCAGGGCTCTTCCATTGTTTAGACTGTTGTTTGCATTGTGAGCTTCTGATCTGCTGGTCAAGTCTTGATACCCAACGGGCTGAAAGTTTTTTCTTTGCAAGATTTTCTGTCAAAATGAAATGTACTAACTCTTTCCTGTAAAATGCCAACTGTATTGATTATAATTGGCTGTAATTTGCCTGTCAACAATAACAATATCATGGACTTTATTGACCATTTCTGGGGTTGTAACAGTGATTGGCATTCAAGGCCGGCCGAGGTCATACTCAATCAAGCCTCTGCCTGGCACATTTAAATTTTTGCCACCCATCTTTTTATTATAGCATATGAAACGGCATGTCTCCCTTGTGTTGCTACAATATCAATATAAATACTCTTATGTGCAAAAACATTCTTATACAAATATGGAATCACTGTTCTTTCACTGAATTTGTCCATTTTGCAACAGTCACTTGATTGTTTACTTTAGATTTCTACCTCATTGATATAAACTGACCAAATGACACGTCTTCAGGCACATAGCTTTAAATAGTGAGGGGGTAGTAAACTGAAAAAGCTACAATCAAGCTACATTGATGATAAACTCCTTGAAAACAAGGCTCCCAACATATCATTCAGCTCTTATATTAAAGTTCTATTTTTCTTTCACATGAGAGAAGGGGAGACAACTATGTAATAGATGTTAATTAGCTTCTGACAAATAATTTACAAGTTAACTTTTCAAAATAACAATTGTTAGGAATTTACTCTACTCATGTTGAACTCTGTAAAAAGAATGAACTAAACTGAATGTCATAATGATGTGGATTTGGATGGAGGAAAGGGGGTTGGTCAATATCTCAACTAAAGATTTTAAAATGGTTGCATTTTTCTGTAACATACAATGACAAATGAGACCTTTATAAATATTTATACATCGACCATAAATTGCATGATACAATAACAAATAAATATTTCTTTTTAATGTTTTAATTAAGCCCAATTTACAAAATTGTTAATTGGATATAGCAAAATCATATAACTAATTAGTTTATGCTGCTTAAAAATTAAGAGATAGAGACTGGTCTAAAGATAAGAATAATTCTTATGATTTCGGAACAAAAGTTGTGGTGTTTTACATTTACCCATTTATTATTTGTATATTTGATTTATCTATTGTATTTCTTACCTTCACCGGACATCTTGTTTGTTACAGTTTCCATTTTCTTTGTGAAGCAAGCATGTATGTATACTTAACAGTTTAAAACAGGATTTAAATAAACACAAATCATCTTTGTGACATGATTTCACAATATCCGTACTCTATGTAACAGCCAACCAACATTGCTAAGTAACCTTCTACTGATGCAAGAACTATGTGCAGTACATGCATAATTTAAAAAATATATGAGTGGATTTTTTTACCAATTACACAATCAAAGTGGACCTGTCAATCATTTCTCTTAGATATAATCAGTTAACTGTATTTACATAAGAAATTTCACAAGTTAAACACGAAATGAAACAAAAAAATTCCTCTAATATAAATTAGATTTAAACAGCTAGTGATTAAGTTTATACACCATTGGTCTAATTAAAGGGTGAATTTAAAGACTATATATTGGAATTTTACCTCCCATTTTGATTTTACTCACAGGGAAAGACCATTAATTTTAACGATCTGTCTAATTATAACCCCTTATAGAGAAAAATAAATTGCTTTTCTCCCATTCTTCACCTTGACAACTTCTTTAAACGCCTTGAAAATTGCTTGTTAAATTACATAAATAGAACCCCCCTTTTTTGTTTTCTTCTTGCTAGTATTTGCTAAAAGTAATTTTGTTACTAGTACATACAAAAGGATAACCTTCTGATATGACATTTTAGTGACTTGTTTTTGAAATCCTTTAAGTGAACGAGAACTCCCTACCATTTACATTATAAGTAAAAAAGTGTTGATTTTGGATCAAAAGGTTATATATACTAGTATATGGTAGATCTAACCCTTTTCAACCTTCTTTGGAGATTACGGTTACCAGTGTACTATATTCAAAATGACAGCAGACTCAGACCAAGAGGAAAACGTAATGAGTTTAGCAGTTTTGGATATAGTGGTATGATTTTAAGAATTTTGTTTTGTTTCAAAAACAGAAAGTTATTGTAGTTTTAGAATTGTTATGTACATATTTATATAGCTGCGGTGTATAAGCATCATATATGAGAACCTGTGCAACTGTGATTATCAGTTTTATTGGATGAATTTTGTGGAATAATGGCCATTTTCAGACTAGAATTCCCTCCACTTCGAATTTGGCCTTAATACAAGATTCTTTGGATGTTTATTTAATAATGTATGATCCATTTTTTCTTAAAATATGGACAAATGTTAAGGGGAAAAGCCCTTTTGAGCCAATTACATATTTTTAGAGGTATCATTTCTGCCACTAGCTAAAATTTCTGGTGTTTGAACTCAGCCAGAATCTGGAGGTCTTTTGTGCCAGTCTACCTGGACAGGTAATTCATGTTATAAATGTTAATAGGCCAAGTGTTTCAAATACGGTACATATGGTGAAAAGTGGTCTGGAAATACGTTCTCTGTTCAATATAAATAATTACAAAACAAAACGAAAATAAGTATAGTCACATGATAGAGTTACATTTAGATTAATAAAACAGGTACCCACTCAATTAAAATGATAATGAAACTAAGGCTCGAAAGTTTGAACATTAAATCTTACGAGTAGCATGCAAGCGTAAAGCCACAGAAATGATGTCTGAAAGACTGGATAAAGGAGGACAGAAGTCAAAATTATTGTTCATATCTCCATCACACTCTCAAGAAAGTGCAGCAATTGGGTGCCATATTGGTGCAAAAGGACTAAAGATTTTTTAAAAAGTTGGTGGTGGAAATGATATACTGGTGCAAATAGATTGTGACCCAAACAGATTTCAATCATGTTAAGCATATCATAAGCTAAGAACCCATCACCTACAGTCAATTTTCTCCACCAATAATTTGAGATGGGGTATTAATCTCCTTCAGAGACAGTTCTAGTTCATATAAGACATGCATAGATTACAAAAAGATTTATGCCATTTCATATACTATAGTTTTGTGGTGTACCAATTTTCACTTATTTCACAGTCATTTGTTTTGCGCAAAATTTACCAGTAATACCTAGCTGTTTCTAGCCTACCTGTAGCCAAATTGTAAGAAGCAGTGATCATGATTGATTGTTACCTTAAACCTAACTTATATTATTATCAGAAAAAATTCTGCTAAATTGTAAAAAAGAAAATACAAGTATATTAAATTAGTGAAGAAATGAAAAAAGAAAAATAGACTTACCAGCAACTTTTACCAATATGAGACATGGTGTGTTTTATCTGTTGTTTAAAATCTGATCAAATGAAATCTTCTAGTTTAATCCATACCGGTAGTTTTACAATGAACCAGGTGGAGTACCGGTATATTTTAATTGTGTAAAGATCTAAATGAACTTGATCCTATCTGTACATGTTTTCTGTATAGACTTCTTACAGAATACAAATATTACCATATGTCTTCTTTATCATCATATACTGATTATTGCAAAGTTTTAACATTGTCATTGTCTACACAGGCATGTCATTATTCCTGTGATTAAAGTCTCTCAATACATTATTATAACATAAAGTTTTAAGTTTCACTTCAGGAACAAAACATTTCTATACTTATGTAGGAAAACAATGTGTCTTCATTTTACATGTTTGAATAGACCTGATCACGGTTTGTTTAAATAAAGAATAGAATAAATCAGAATATTATCTTCTTCAAAATATTGTTAGAACTGTTTTATGAAGACTTATATGAATATGTATAAGTCTTTCTAATTACACCAGTAGTTTTAGTACAATTGTTTTATATTTGGTGGAAAAAAAGTACTGACAAAATGTCGTATTCTCCAGAATTAACAGAATCTGATAAAGCATCCAGTATAGATGTGCTGGTAAGATTGTTTTAATTTCTAAGGGGCCATTATATATACTGGTATGTGCTGTTATGTTTTTTATACTTGTAGGGACCAGTATGTATGTGCTGGTAAGATTATTTTATACTTCAAGGACCCAGTCTATATGTGCTGGTACAATTGTTTTTAATGGCTGAGTGGTCTAAAGTACGCACTCATGGATCACAGCGCCTCTCAGTGTGTGTACCTTAGAATCCAACTCTTGGCAGATTCTAATTTGAGAAAGTTTGTCAATAATTTGTTGATGCTAGGTAAATGGTTTTCTCTGGGTACTCCAGTTTTGTCTTCCATCCCTGAACTGATGGCCGCAATATAATTGAATGAATCTTGACTTGGATGTAAAACACTGTTACTGAACTCAGAATATGCTGGTAAAAAATTTTGAATGGATGGTAGCAAAATGTAAAACATTTAAGTTTTCATTTTATTTCAGATACAATCACAAGTCCTTGGTTTGATGTTATTTAATCTACCGTAATTTAATTTTATTTCTTAATTACTTGTTGTGTTGTAGGACACAGTTAAGATGAACCAGTTACAGAACCTACTACATGATGCCTTGATATCTACAGATCATGTACAGCACTGTGCTATCATCCGCAGGAAGGATTACTCCGTCAGAGCTAGTTCAGTAGGATTTAATGTATGTACCCATAGACCAAAACAAGATATTTGTCATGAGTCTGGCTGGGGTATTTTTGGGGCCAACTTTCAGCCCCATAATGGCAAAATCCCAATATCCTCCAAATCTAAGGGCGTCAGTCCCATTGCCAAAGAAGGACAAGAGACCCCTGTTTGTAATAGAATGTAGCCTCAATATCCAAAATCTTATTATTAATACATGTACTTAAATACTGTGTCAAATATTAGACAAAATTTGAAATAGCATTCAGAATTCATATTATTTAACTTCACGGTTTTTAGTTTAAATAAAATCAAATAATTACTAGTACCAAGAAGGTTCATGGGTCAGAACTAAAACAAATACATGTAAGTTAACCATATCTATTTTGATTGGAGATGTTCATCTAGTTGGTCAATGTGAAATCCCCAGTATACCTCAGTGCATAAAACCATGGCTGATAATGTACTGGTAAACCACATAGAGGTACCCTCTTTTTTTGTGGCAGCTTTTTGAAAAATTTATAGAACTTGGCACACACACTTCATGATCCAATGGTGCGTCATGGCATTTAACCCAAGTTCATATCTTGGAAGATAAGGCCATGAAGGATGATATGGGGTTTTTTGTTCTTTATTCATATTATTTGAACCTGTATATATAAGGGTCACCTTTCCATAAAGGCCACTTTTACTGGTTCCATTGGGTGGCCTTTGTAGACAGGTATGACTGTATTTTGTTACAGAGGCAGGGATGTCAGTCCCTTTATGGGAGTTCTAGCTGTACTTTGTTCGAAGAAAGAGGGGATATTAAATTCAAATTTCCATCCTTCTTGACAATTCTTTTCCAGAACTATTCTCCAAAATTATGGGGCACTATTTTACGAAACTTGATGCAAAGCATCAATACTGATAGGAGATGCATATAATAACCTGAGTTGGTTTGCCCATTGAACATAAATGCAAATCACAGAAAGCACTTAGTGACAGGTGATTCTAATTCACTGAATTTGTTTGTTCTGTATTGTAGTTATATCCAGATCAAGTCCAGATGTTGTTAGACGCCTTTAAAAATCCTCCCCAGACAAGAGAAGAAGGGATATACTTTGATGATAGACAGTATAAATGTGTGAGAGCTGATAAAAATTCTATATATGGCAAATGTGTAAGTAGTAGATGATAAATTTTTCATGAAGTGATACTCATAACAAAAACTTCACCAAGATGAAATTATGCCTTTCTTACAACTTTCTTATTTATTTCTTACTACTGTTAGGGGCCTCGGTGGCCAAGTGATCTGACGTGTACACTTATAGATCACAGTACCTTTCACTACTTGAGTTTGAATACTACTTGGGACAAATCCTAGTGTGAGACAGTTTGTTATTTCACTTGCCGAAGGTTGATGGTTTTGTATGGACGATGCAGTTTCCTTTACTGTCCCTGAACTGACTGACTCAATATAAAGTGAAAGGTTTTAACTGAGACATTAAACTTCATAACTCCACTCCACTGTCACAAATGTCAAATTTTGTAGTTCCTATAATCATCCAGTCTATTCTTTTCAACATACATTATTCATGTCATTATTTATCTTTTACTTCTTTTTCTCTTGGTATTTTCCATCTCATCACTGATTGTTCCATCCAGCAGATATGACTTATTAATCACCACTTTGTACTACAATGTGATCCCATATTAGATTGGTGAAAATAATGCAATATAATTCACAAGTAAAGATGTTATGGTCTGAAAATCAGAAAAAAATGTTCATAGATGTGCAGTCATAAAATGCAGCTTTTCGTATTTATAAATTTAACTACAGTACCATGGTAGAATAGCTGATTTGGTAGATAATTCACCCCAATAGTAGAAAGTTAAGTGTTTGATCCCTTGCTTAAAGATTGCAGTTCCTCTTACTGCCTACTGTCCGTTTACTCTGCTGGAGAGAAAGGAATAATGCTAATATTTCAAAGACTTGAATGACACAGTTAACAATCACTGAATCATGTACTTACATGAGCCGAGTCGTTGCTAACAATCCTAATTTGGATCTAGTCCATACATTATAACTCCTTTAATACACCAAAACGTATTTTGGATGGGTGTTTACAATAGTAAACATTTTGACAAAATGGCGGTGTCATTCCTGTGACGTAATGATGACGGAAGAATTTATTCTTTACGTAGGTGCGCAAGAGGTACAATGAAGGGTAGCTCAAAGGTCGAGTTGAGTTTAAAAGTTTGAATTTATGTCAATTTTTTAAAAAGTTTGAAAATGCAGAAAGATTGTTGACTTTATTAATTTATTTAATCAATTTTGGTCATCCCAGTTACGCAAAAATCCGTTCTTGAGCTGCACTAACCTACGTAAATAGTCAACTCTTTCGTCATGACTACGTAGTATAAAGAACCCCGCCATTTCGTAAAAAAGATTACCATTGTAAACACCCACCCAGGTTATATTTTGTCACATAAAATGATATATGAAGCAAGTATGAAGCCGAAACAAGAAATTTTAGTAACGATTCTGCTCATGTAAGTAAAAGAATCATTGATTTGTACGCGTCATATCGAAATTCATAAAATATTTTGCGATCTTGCGTTCTCTGAAAATAGGCTAAATAAATAGTAGGTTTGAATCCTAAAAAGGCAGATCCTAGTTTGTGAAAGTTTGTCAGTTCTCTTGTAAAAGGTCAGTTTTCTCCGGGCACTTAGATTTTCCCTACCATCCATGAAACTGACAGCCTCCATATAATTGAAAGAATCTTGACTGGGTATAAAACACCAGCACTCCACTTCCTTGGTCCTGTCTAACCAAATGTTATTAAGAATACAGCTTGTGTAGGATGGCAACTTATTTTCACCTCTGTAGTAATTAGGCTTGTACCATAACCTCTGACGTATGTCATGTTTAGTGTTACATTTTGTTGTATTATTTCATTTCAGGATAACAGAGGTTTGGTATTAGTTAAGACATTATCTATGTTGTTAGTAGCTACATATACAGAAAGTATGTTCCCAAGTGTCTGTGTGGAGGCTGTAGAAAAATTAGGTAAATATACCCTAACATGTACATAAATATCAAAGGCCACTTGTACTGGTTCCCTTGGGTGGCCTTTATAGCCAGATTTGACTGTATGTTCCCAAGTGTCCATGTGGAAGCTGTCAAAAAATTAGGTAAACATTTACCTGTACATGTATATAAAGATGACCCCTAACAAATGACCTTGTTGAAGACTAACAAATGACCTTGTTGAAGACTAACAAATGACCAAGATTGGTCTCAGCAGACAAGTACTGTTAGTGGTGCAGCAGGTCAAGGATCCGTTGTGTAGTATGGCCCTAACAAAAGAACATGGTACTGTGTTATCAAAGACACTTCTCATATCATCAATTAAAGTCAGGGCTAACACAAAACAGAACCAGTATTTCAATTAATTGATTGAATAGGGTTTAACATCAAAGTCAAGATTATTTTAATTATATTGTGACATCACCAATAATACTGTAGGTGAAGTGACAGAAATTTTTACTTCTGTAGTGCACTTGGGCCAATGTGCAGGAAATATTTTTAGCATACCATGCTTACCATTACATGGGACATTGGATTTTATAGTCTCTTCTGAATAAGCCAGTAGTGATGGGGAGAGGCAATTTGTACATTACGTCTTTAGTATTTATGGTAACCCTGTTTTGAAACATATTGGAAATTTGTACCTGAACTATTGTAGTTAGTTCTAGAAAAAGTTTAACATATGTTCAACTTGATCGTTTGGATATTATTTCGTTAGAGGGATAAACTTGTAAAATAAAATGTCCTGGGACTGTAAGATTTGACAGTACAAAGGTATGTATGTACCCTGAGGGATGCTGCATATAAAAAGAATACTCCCAGACATGTCACAAGATGGGATTCTTAAACCTTTGGCTATGTTTTGTCATTCAGGCTCAACTTTTCTCTATTTTATTTATTTTTATATATTTCAGCTGATTATTTTAAGGAAAAAGGAAAGTGATGAAGTGATTATCTGCAGAATAAGAAGGAATTGTGTAATAAGATGTCTGAATTCAGAAAAATTTTAAGAGACTGCTACATAACTGACAGTATTAACAGACTACACAGTATTGCATGGCGTTCTATATATAGTGCTTAAAACTGAACTGTTTTGGAGAAACATTAAAAATGGAATACTTTGAATGGATACTGACTTTATATACTTGTATTTACATAGTTGTTCTGACCAATCTATTGGGAAATGTTTTGGGATGTACATGTGTATGAGATGCAGACAATGTGTAATATAAGGACTCGCATATACATACATTCCATAGCAACATCACAATATTTATGTCTGTGATACATGAATTGGACTTGCTCCTTTCCGCGTATGAATGTTATTTACTGCATCATGCCTTGAACAATTAAAATTTCATAGAAAATGTGATGATTCAGGGTTCCAAACAAGTTCAGTTCCATACAATGTTTCTTTGACTGTGATTAAAGAGAAACCAAACGTGGTTATTTCCCCTTTGACCATATTTTTGTTGATGATCCGTCCAATTATACTTTATTTTCTAATATTTTATGTTCATTATCTTTATATTATTATACAATTTAGTTATATTTTTTACATTTTAAACTATTAAAATTGTTTCTATCATTATACTTTGTCTGTTGAAATTTCAGCACACATACTTACAAGAAGAAACATTAGCTGTAAGAAACTTTTCGCTGATTTATTCTTCTAAACTATTTGGCAGTTAGAAATGTTCAAAGTTCCGATTATACGGAAATGTACCAAGAATAATGAGAAATTTTCACTGAGAAGATATACTGGTAGTACAAGAATTGCCATGAATATCGCGAATATTTTTCCTTATATGTTTTTTCTTGTACAGTAAATTTACCAAATTAATGTAACACAGAAATCAAATCAAGACTAGATATGGTTTGGTTGCAGTTTTACAGGACATCAGCAATTTTTTGGTCAAAAAATATAGTTTTTAACACACAAGGTCTGGAGAATTTTTAAGACTTTAGTGAATGTAGTTTTGATCTGCTTTGATCATTGTTTCGGCACAAGATCATGGTAAACATCTTATATTTCGGGATACATGCATCACTTTTTCCATACTGTTGAATGTGTCAAGTCAGCTTTAGTAATTGGCCACAAGACCAAATGCTTTCAATACAACACAGTTGTAGCCTCTCAGAACATACAGATAAGAAATGTTAAGTTGTTGAATGACAGTTTTACATTGTTTCAGTAATATACCAGTACTTTACCAGTGAGTAATCTTTTTTCATGGAGCATCTAAATCTTGAAGCAGAACTATATGCTAGTCATGGAGTCCATATTAGTAGATATGATATTGTAAACATATTTATTTTCGCGGTGTGGTACTCATTTTTGTGGTCATTTGTTATGACAAAATTAATACCGAACGAAAATCGTATTACCGGGTATGCTTATTGTGTTATAGTGCATCAATAACACGAAAATTAAACTATGCAGATATGTCTAAATTTCCTATACCACAAAAATAAATACACACGAAATTAAATATGTTTACAGTAATACTATATACTTCCAGCTTTCTTATTTGTGCATACACGTACATATGTCCATTGCAACATCATGTTTACCTTAGGCACTAACAATTTAGATTTCTGGTATTTCCTCCCTCCTTAACATTGGCACCCAACAAAATATCCTACAAAGGTAGCTTGTGAAATTTCAGGTAAAAAAAAAGAAAGCGATTGTTAGGAATTGAGGTAGTTGTGGTGTATATATAAAACATGTATTCTGTTAATTAAAGCACTATTGCTTTATGCTTTTGCTAAAATCTGCATACAGATCAGTGTCTCTTGCCACCTAGGTTTAAATCCAACCAGGTAGAGTACTACAGACCCTAATGTGATAGATTGTCAGTTGATGAAGATTGGTGGTTTTCTCTAGGCAATCCGATTTCTTCCACTATCCTTGAGCTGGTCACCTCAATATAAGTGAAAGAATCTTGAATGATGAATGGGTTATAAAAGATCATTATTCCACTCAATGTTTGGACCTCATGTAATGGCATTACATTTGTACTTGTGCAAGTTTCACTATCTATCTTTCTCTATGAAGAGTTTGGAATTAACATGCATGTTCAAAATATACTGATCAACAAGTTGTCACAAATGTAGCATCTGCACATCTACACCATCAAAAACCTTACCCTTTTGTCAGTAACAAATTGTAACATTGTATGATGTAGATCATCACATGGACATGCCTAATGCCATCACATATATTGTATATATCAAGGTCAGACTTGAATGTAAACTTGGCCTGTCTGCACATGTAAATAAACTGCATATCTGGGCTATAAAGAACCTGTAACACTGAACATTTTTAGCCACACTCTCACTACGTCTACGACATGAGCTTGCCTGTACTATAAACACAGTCAAACTAAACACAAACAACAAAACATTCATGTTTATATATCTGTACACTTGTTTATTTATTTATTTATAATTGTTATAACCTACAACAGTTTACATACTGATGATCAGGACACAATATGTAATAATAATAATAAACAATAATAAAACATTCATTATTCATCTGACTGATTATATATGACATAAATAATTATCTCCCTTGAAGGTCAAAATTATCTAAAAATAAAGCTATAGTTGCAGTGTATCACCTTTAAGTTAAACAATCAACATTTAACAATTCCATGTATGACCCATATCTAAAAGTACTGCTAGTCAAGAAATAAATGTACAATCTAAAATTCAGCCAAAACAATATTCTTAGTTCAGTGGTATTTACAATTTAGTGATACTCCATTGAAATCCTACAACTGCTGCAAATGTCATAGTGTTTAATTTTTCGTGTGATTTTTAGGTTGGCAGTATTCATCTCTATAATTTCTCTTGAATTTCTCAAAGTAATATAACATGAACCAAGACAAAGCTCTATATTTGTCTCTATAATGTTGACATACACAATTTGACAGAAAGGTCAATCACTATGCATGATGCTAAAACTGCTTATATTTAAAAATTGCAACCAAACTTGTCTTTATTTTCTGAATTGTCTCCCTTTACATGTAAAGCAACAAATAGTTGTGCCATTTTGACGCAAGGTATAACTTGTTTGTGAGTTTTAACTGGTGTAACACTTGTCATGTGAAAACAAAAATATGAGCAAACATTCTAATGAAGCATTTCTTTTATTTCCAAAAACAATTTGATGAATACATTATTCTATATAATTATATTATATATAAATTGCTAAAATATAAATTAGGAAAAGTTTTCAAAAATATTAAAGCTTCAATCATGAAAGTTTTAGAAAGTTTTTACACATAACAATTTAAACTTTCACCTTGACATATCTGTACAGACAGTATACCAAACAAACAATCTGTTTTCTTAGATGTGGTCCCAATTTTTACTATTCAAAATACAAAACTTATATCAATATACATGTATAAATTTAAGTATTGTATGCATACTAAGAAAAATTACAACTGAGAAAAAAATATACAAAAATATTGATATCAAAACAAATTCAAGAGCATTGTTTTCTTTTAATGGCAAGATTAAAGGTATTAGTACAGGAAAAAGCTAAACAATTTGGAAGTTCACAAATCATGCATCAAGGAATTCTGTCTTGGTCAGTTGATTTCCAAACTTAGATGCCAGCTTCTGAGAGAAACATTTGGCGCATCCTTGTTCACAAAATTGTTTTACATTTGACTCTGTTTAACTTTCAAACATACATTAACAGCACTACTGGACCTGATGCTAGATGTAATGTATTTCTCAAAATATTTGTAATTATTGAAATCTAAAATTTTAACCATTTTCTTCTTACTTTAAATTGGATATTTTGCGAAAAATATTCAGTCCCTTTTGTAGAAAAAAGCAAAATTTTCAAAACCCCACCAATAATAACTTGCAATGTTAAGGTACCAGAAATCAAATATATACATACATACATTATTACATACAAGGTGTTAACATACAATTTACATGTATATATGTATTAGCTAACTACTAGATAAATTTATACTGACAAGTGATATGTGAAAAACCAGTACATATATACTGGAGAAGGCACTGCCCTTGTAACACTAACACTATCTACTTGTAAATGCACATATACCAAAAAGGCACTGCCATAACATACTTTCAAAAATTGTACACATACATATATACTGAGGTACGGTACTATTGCTTGCAACTCAGGGCAGTCTAGTCAACATGTACGCTGCACATTTTATAGTAACCTAAGTACCAGAGGGGCATGGACCTGATTCTGCGACATTTCCAAGTCTTCCAGTTGAACCCCAACTTTCAGGAGTTAAATGATTTAGGCATCAAACCATATAAAACTAAAGGATTACAAAGAATCTCCCAGACTTAGCTGGTTGTTCATACATATACAAGTCAAATCTAAATTAAAAAGACAATACTTTGCATGTTCTTTTCAGTCTGAGTAGGTATAATGACTTGTATACTGTATGTTGTATCTTAGTGCCAAGGCTGTTAAACATTTCAATGTTTACTCTTCCATACATGTACACATGTTGCATACAGTAATTAGCATATATACTTCATCTGGAATTCAAAACAATATTCACTACTACATCATTACATTTTCATATAAAACAAAGAGACAGTTTATATGTTAATATTATATACTTTGAGCACTCAATGAAGCATGGAAAATAGATGCCTTGTTAATATAAATGTTTGGAGTTTTCATCAAGGCTGTCACTCCAATATTTATGTCTCAGAAAAAAAACAGTTGATTTTGGACAAAAGGGAGATAAAGTTCGAAATCATTCCTGTGCACAAAAAAGGGAAGTTTTACTATGGAGTCTTTGTGGGACATGGTCCAAAAACTTCTATCAAAAATGGAGTGAAATTATGTCCATATATAGTTATAAAAACTGAAAACAAAGATTCCAGTAATTGACACAAAAATAAATGCTGCTTCTACTAATTTACTTTCTGACAATTTTTTCCATTTTTAATCAAAACATAACAATGAAATTAAACAAACATCTTGTTTAACAAAAATTAAATCTGCACATTTATTGCTGATGCAGAATTATAACAAACAAATGAACACAATTATATTTGACCTTCTTGAATATAACAACACTTTTTAATGTTACCGCAACAAAACGTTCTTATAAACTAAGAAAGCAATGCCAAACCCATAATAATAGTCCTAGAAGTGCTCCCTAAAATTACAAAATCAACAGCTTAAAATTCATTTTCAAAAAATTAATAGAATTTCCAAGGAAGCAGGTATAACCAGTACATATCAAAATCTTTACAATCAATTTTTTATTAGGATGACCTGTCACACTTGTTTGATTTCATACATACCGGTACACATAAATTATCCAAATATGAAAGCAAGCACAAGCTCATTGCAGCCATTTCTCTAAGAGGATAAAATTACCAAAGTGTCAAATTTCAAAATTTTTAATTTGATTTTAAATTTCTTTAATATAAATTCTTCTTTACAAACATGACAATCTTATATCCAAGTGTCCTAATCAAAGCATAACTAATATGGTATCCCGATATGAAAATGAGAAACTGTGATACAATGGTTCCCAGTCCAGTTAGAATAAACATCTTATAATTAAATCACAGAAAATTCAAGTAAATATATCCACAATATTCTACAAGACATATATCCTAATATATATGTGTGTGTAGTATGTAGTAATGTAATCACAAAACAATTCAACAAGATATTGTAGATAGCCGTATAACACAATATGTATATATGTATTTAAAATAAACTTATCTGTATATATACTTAATAACAACTCTTTTGTACACATGGCATATATAATCCATTCTGAATGTGTTAGATAGATAAAGGTAGTGTTGTCTAATGTTGTATTATACCAAATGTTTTCAACAAATTATCTCTCTTTTATCATCCAGGTGATGTTTTCTGGTATTGTTGATAAAAAATGCTGTAAGTCTGATCGGTAAAATTTGTTTTATAAAATATGTATTGTCACACCTCTTAACATGAATATAAATCAAAGCTGTACATTATCATCATCATGTGACTATATATGTATGTATTGTTGTCACATCCTGCTGACTGACAGCGAGCAAGCAAGTTAGAGAAATGACATCCATCATGTGTAGTTAAAAAATGCAACAAGAATGAAATATATATAGATATAAAACAATATTTCTACATATTTCACATATGTCTGAATATATAATAACTATTCCGCCAAATCTCCATTGTCCTGTTGTTGAACATTTTCATAAGTCTGACTGTCATCCTCATCGGGAACATTGTCAAATTGTCCGTGTTCCTGTTCTAACTCCTCTGACTGGCAAACAGCATCTCCATTACCGTTAGCTGTTGCATCATCATCTCCATTCACTTGATCATTCACCACTTCTTGTTGATTTGAAACTTTTCCTAATAAACTTGGATCAACATGCATTGTGTATGATCTTTTTTCTAGCGTTGGTCTTCCTCGTCCTTTTGGAGTACCTACCAAGGTCTCGTAGTGTTGAACTATATCCTGATCTGATGGCATGGTGGCACTGAATGCATTCTGTTCATATGCTATGTTTAGATAATTCCAAATATTTTTGAATTCATCAGAAATTGTGTATCCTTTGTAGGCCTAAATAAATAATAAAATAACAAATAATAAAATTAAGAGTGGAGGATATTTAATGCAGAAACTGAGAGACAAGCCCAAACAAAATTAGGAATTTCAATATTATAAGAACCCAAGATCTTAACCTGTGAAATTACCAGAAAAGGACAGCTGACAAAAACAACTCAAATATTGCACTGGTCTGTGGTACAAGATTATTTTTATGCCACTGGTTGTCTTTTAGTTGGTCAAGTACATTTCAAAATTAAAAGATGAGATTGGTTTGAAATGCCTCTGAACAAACCGTTGAAACATAATAAGGTTACATTCTAATTTCAATTTTTTTTAGTTTATATTATTATTTTGGTAAAAGTGGTTATCACCAAATTCCTATTTATATAATTAACAATGAACAAGGATTTTACTACAACTTTAAACCAAGTTCAAACTAATTACAGAATGGAAAATTTTTATGTTATGATCCTGTTGATTGGTGACAAGGTTGTCTGTACCAAGAATCATTTATATTATAACAGCTTTAGAATGTACCTTCTAAACACAAGAATTCTATCAAGGGGAATAATTACCATGAAAAACTTGGTAATTCATTCAAATCTGACAGACATTTTAACACTTGTGATACATGAACTGACTCTTACATATTGAATTTGATAAAAAAAAAGACAGCAAGCAGGTGTATGTGGACTGAACTATTTTGATAAATTAAAGAGAGACAATTTGATCCCTGAAAGTTTGAATCAAATCTCTGTCTTTATAACAGATATATTCCTTACCTGTCCTGCTATTCTTATGTGTTGTAACTTTGGCAATAGGGAACAATCAGCATATGATAATTTATCTGAATGCAAAAATGTGGAATCATTTTCTTCTAAGTATCCATTTAAATTCCTCAAGACATTGGTTAATTTTCTACCTTCTGTGTCTTTACTTTGGAGAAATAATTTGAAATCCTAAAAAAGAAACAATCAAAACAGTGAGCTCAAGTTCCAATAAAACAGGGAATGACAATAACACATTCACTCTCTCCTCATACAGGTCCGCTTAGCAAAGGATGGAGTGGATTGACAGATTTTAATGCCCAAGTCAAGATTTTTTTCATTTCTTATATTGGTCAGTTCAGGGATGGTGGAAGAAACCAAAATACCCATAGAAAACAACCAACCTTCGGCAAACAAAAGACAAAGTTATCTCACTAGGATCTGTCCCAAATGGATTGACTGATTGATTGATTGAGTGATTGATTGGTTGGTTGCATGTGGATTTACGCCCCAGTCAAGAATTTTTCCAGATATCAAGACGTCACCATCTATAGGTGAATTGGCAGAATTTTTTACCTTTGAAGTGTTCTTAGGGCAATGTGCAGGGAGGTTCTTTAACATGCCACGCCTGTTGTGACATTAGGCATCTGTTTATAAGGTCTCTTCTGAAGGACCATGTCCCAAACTGAATTCAAACCTAAGCCATTAATCAAAATAAACATAAAAAGTTCAATCTGTATTGTCTGAATTAGACTAGCACATGATTTGACATTTTATTCACATGATTTCTGGTCATGTTTTATGTCCATAACAGATGCTGCTTGGTTATATGTACTGTATGTCTAGATCAATAATGGGTTCAAAGTACATGTTTCTGGTATATAATGAAAAGGCTACAAAAGGTGTTATGTTCACTGTTAACAGTCCATGTAACATAATTACAATAGTAGAGATGTTTAGAATAATGGGATACAATACCTCTAAACATTTGTGCAAAATGTTTTGGAAAACATTACCATAAAAAATTCCTGGGAAAAAAGTCTTTTTTATGGGAAAATGTCATCTCATGCAATCCTATATACATTGGAAATAAGAGTTCCGCATAAATGTTAGGGGTATCAGGTGGTACAGCGACAAATCCCACTGGGGCCTCCATTAATGCTATACATATGATTCACATAAGGAAGACAGCAATAGCTCTCAAGACTTTTGTCCAGGGACAAAATATAGAGTTTTGACTGAAGGAGTGAAGACATGTCTATCTGAATCTGAAACTCAAGGTTCAAAGAAAATTTATGAACAATGGAGACAAGAGCAAACCATGCAATAACCAATGAGTAGTTTTTTACCTTATACAAATCTTCAAAGACTTTGAGTGCAAGCAGATTATCCCTGTGTTGTCTCTTTAATTTTGGGCATGTCATATTTATTGATTCGAAGAATTTTCCACTTCGTCATAAGAATCGCAAACCAAATCGGATATGTTCATTTTATTATTGTCTTGACCACTTAAACCAATCACTACTGGGAAGATTTTACTTCTTGTTTTCTCTGTAAATGACTTTGGTGGCATACTGGCCTGCACTGTATACACACGGAAACTTGCGTCTTTTCTTTCTGCGAGGAGATAAGCAATCATGAACCACTGATGACATATTGGACATGATCCCTTTGCTTCACCATCAATCGTTGAAGCCTGAAATTGATAAAATTCATGTAACAGTTACTTCCCATTTAATTAGCATTGTTTGTACATAATTTTTTCCAAATATACATATAATCAACAGTTGTCAAACCAAGTTTGCAGAACAGCAATTGATCAACCTTAAGGCTTTAAAACTATTAGACAATCTTAAGATTTCTGTGACATGAATAAAACAGTACATGTACTTATATGGGTGAACATGAATTAGTGGAACTGTCACTGGCTTTCAAAGTTAAGGGTTGTGGATTCAAACCTCACTCTGGAATATTCCAAGATGATTTTCAACTCCAGTCCATACTAGAGCTGTAAAAGGCTTATTACTAGTGACAAAAAATTAGCTTAAGACACATCTGTACAGTTCAAGAGAGTAGGTTACCTGTTAAACATTTGTATTTTTTATTAAGTCACCTAGTGATCCAGTAACTAAAGCCTCACAAAGGACAACTGCTATCAGTTACTGTTTGTGACAGTGAATGATGTAAATTTTCTCCAATAAATTTCAATAACCTTTCAATATTTTTCATTTACATGAACCTTGACCCAATTAGCAACGACCCTTTTTATTGATGTTAAGGGGGTAGTGGGACAGAACCTACCCCTATACTAGGGATGAAGATTAGCAAGGGACCAGTAGCCCATGGCTAAAAGTAAGCCTGGGCCCCTAAATTTTTACACAATTAGGCTATTTATTACCGCTACAACTGCTTTTCTGAAGTGAACTGGGCCCCTAACTGAAAATAGTTAACCTTTATTCCTGCTATACCAAGATGCGGAAAGTCTGACACGGCATATTCTACTCTCTCAACAAATAAATATCAGCATGGTGATCAACTAACCTGCAGTTCTTGTAACTTAAATATTTATGTAAAAGTTTTATTCATATTTGAAACATAAGCAAGGTCATAAAGGGAAATTATCAACGATAACCAGTATAATATATCTACACAGCAAAACATAGCAGGCAAGCAGCTAGGGGGAGGGGGCTAAATACATGCTGAAAAATCTTAAATATGTTGACATGTAAAATCCCCATTGTGGCAACATTTTACTTACTGCAAAAATATTTCAATGACAATTGTGGATTTGTTAATAATTTCAATTACGACATTATTCAAGTTTGTAAAATTTTCTTTAGAAATTAATCATTATTCACTGTCACAAACAGTAGCTCTGATAATCCATCTTTATTTGATCACATTCACACACTTGTTATTATGACACGATTAACCTAATTTTGTCTGCCATGAAACAAAAAATATATTTTTATTTAACCGAATTTCAACCTAAAAATCTTATCGATTTTGTCAATGATTTATAAATCAAAATCTACAGACTATTTATTTTAAAGACGTGGTATTACACACGTTTACATTCAACAAGCATGGGACAAAATATTTTAAGGTGCGTTCTTGGTCCAGATTTCATCAGGTCACCATCGACAGCCAGTTTGAAGTTTATCCTGATAAACACGTTTGAAATAATGACATAAGTTTAATTAAAAGTAAGTTACGGTACAACTTAATTATTCGACACTGAAAACCTTATTCACGTTGCACTAAAACTGCAACTGTCTTGTACCCGCCCATTTTGATAGCCGATATGCAAAATAAGAAACTGTACCGCTTACCTTAATATACAACTCAAAGCATGGTTTTTTATTGTCCTCGGATGAATTCTCTTCTTGTTGTTCACTGGGCTCGTAAAAAGGTTTATCGTCGCTCATTTTGAAGAAATGTGTTCAAAAGCGACAGATATCCTTCAAAAATTAGTTTTATTCAATGACGCACTCTAGACCTCGCCCAGAGAGAAATAATGGCCGTCTGAGCATGCGTATTCGAATATTACCTTACTAATCACATGACTCATTTTCCGGCTAACTGCAAAGCGCGGCAAAATACAAAAGTTGTAAAAGCCGAAATTTTTACACTAGCGACAGTGGCGGATTAAAGAGGGGAGGAGGTTGCGGGGGTTGCAACACCCCCTTTGAAAAGTTTAAAAAAAGAGAGAGCTATCAACCCCCACCCTTTCAAAAAATCCTGGATCCGCCCCTGAGCGGATAATAGAGTTTGCCAGTGTAACACGTAATCAATACCCCTTCGCGTTTGTGTGGAACGTTTTGGAAAATGTTTACGTCGAAATTTCCCAGATAAACGTCATTTGTACGGGAAAACGTGAACCGTTCAACGGGAAGCGATTCATCTCCTATAAAAAGTATTGCTCCATAGAAATGTTAAGGGATCACATGGTACACTGGCGAACTCCATTTTTACCGGGATTTCATAAATTGCGAAATATTTTGAAAGAGACATTTAGGCTATGTCCAGTAATAATAAAGTCATTATTGAATCGGCCCGGACCGACATATATGCACTATATAAACTGAAGAAAGTTTGTAGAGCGGCTGTGGTTGACATTTCTAAATTGAAAATATAAACAGCACTTTTCGTACTCATGATGTACTTCATTTGTACTTAAAATTGCGCGCAACACATATAGTTGTTTTTGTGTGGATAGAAATGGAACTGAAAAGACCTAGACAAATTCGGAGAAGAAAAATGGAATAATGGAGAAATTAACAAAGGGAATACGCCCCCAGGGACTTGAGAATGAAGAATACAATGTTCAGAGAAAGGCATATGGACAGATGAGAATTAGGAAACAACAGGGATAGGGACATGAAATTCAAAGTCCAGGGACAGGGATAAGGACATGAAATTCAAAGTCCAGGGACAGGGATAGGGACATGAAATTCAAAGTCCAGGCACAGGGATAGGGACATGAAATTTAAAGTCCAAAAGTAAATAGCCGAACCATGTCCATGTAGGCGGTAATGGGGGATTGAAGTCGAGCTATTCCCGGACAAAACCTATAGTGAACATCGATCCTAAAAATCACCAGTTTTAGACAGACACTATTAGTCTACATTCTTCGGCAACTCGAGAAGCATAGATTTACCAACGAAATATTTATTGATTGGATTTTATGTTAAATTCTAAATATGAAATTAAGAAAAAACAAGTCAATATTTATATCGAGACATCACCATTAATCTCGAAGTGGTGACGAATAGACTAATGCAATGATAAACGGTAGGATAATAAATGCTATACTAACCCATTATTTGAAAAATTTCGCCATGTTTAAGTTTTTTTTCGACAGTCAAAAATAAAATTATAGTGGGATGGGGAGGGGGTTACAAATAAAAATCCTTTCCGACTACCGTCAAATTTGAAGTGCCACGTTCATAATCCATAACGAAGTCGTTGTACGCTTACAGACGTGTATAGGTGTTCGAACCTACGACCTGAAATGTTGTAGGTGATTCATTTGACAAATATGAGGAATAAACATACCAAAATATATAAAAAGTATAAAGATAATTTATATGATAAGGTACAATATGTATATATGTAGTAGTGTAATAGTGGAGGAAGTCATTTGTTACATGTACTTACTGTATATAACAATAAATCACCAGTCTTGTTTACTTGTTTGTTTTATTTCTAATTAGACCCATAGTTGACAAACATAAACTACTCTCACTAAGTCTTCTATATGTGAGACAATAGCTTGAAATCAAGTTTCTGTAAACAAAGCTGGAGGTGACTGCTTATTTTTGCCCATCTGTATGTGAGCAGGTGCTTGCCCCTCTGCTGAGAGCTACAAAGAGGTGTTTGATTGCATTATATGAACATGTGTTTGGTCCTCTTCTGTGAGCTAAGAAGTGTTTGTTCGTATGTAAATGAGCAGGTTCTTGCTCCACTTCTGTAGGCCAAGAGACGTTTGTTCGTATGTATGTGGGCAGGTTCTTGCTACTCCGCTGTGAGCTTAAAGACGGTTGTACATACACTTATGTGCTTGTTCCTCTAATGTGATCTAAGAGGTGTTTGCTCATCTGTATGTGAGCAGGTGCTTGTTCCTCTGCTGTGAGATAGGAGTGTTTGTTCGTATGTATGTGAGCAGGTGTTTGCTTCTCTGCTGCGAGCTAAGAGAAGTTTGTTCATGTACACGTGACCAAGTGCTTGCTCCTCTGCTGCGAGCTAAGAGAAGTTTGCTCATCTGTATGTGAGCTGCTCAGAACAAGTGCTTACTCCTTTGCTTTGAGCTAAGAGGTGTTTGCTCGTGTTTATGTGAGCAGGTGATTGTTCTTCTGCAGTGAATCACGAGGTGTTTGTTCGTATAGATATTGGCAGGTGCTTGCTCCTTTGCTGTGAGCTAAGAGGTGTCTGTTCGTATGTATGTGAGCAGATGATCTCTCTGCTGTGAAGTAAGAAGTGTCACTGTTCGTATGTATGTGAGCAGGTGCTTGCTCATCTGCTGTGAGCTAATACGCGTTTGTTCATGTACACGTGACCAGGTGCTTGCTCCTCTTATGTGACCTAAAGGCGTTTGCTCATCCGTATGTGAACAGGTGATCCGATCCCCCTCTGTTGTGAGCTAAGCTATGTCTTCTGTTTGCGAGAGACAGTTACTGTTCTTCTCACTTCTCTAGTACTTATACAAATGATTGTCAATCTGTATGTGAGCTTTGTTGTGAAATGAGAGGGTTTCACTCGTCTGTATGAGAGCAAACAATTTCCTCCCTTTCTCTGTTGTGAACCCATATTTAGTTACTCATCGGTATGTGAGCAGGTACGTACCCCTGTGCTGCAAGACAAGAGGTATTTCTGGCCTGTATGTGAGTGGATGCTTGCTTTCCCGTTGTTAGCCAAGAGGTTCTTACTCCATAAGCAGATGTTTACTTCTATACATGTAATGTTAGTCAAGAGTCTGCTTTGCTGTTTTAGGCGGGGTGTTTGTTCTGTATGTGAGCCAATACTTGCTCTATTGATGTGAGCGAAGAAGCGCTCTGTTGTGAACCAGGAGTATTTTTTGGTCCGTTGTATGGCATTTGCTTATCCGTTTTGAGTCAGTAGGTGATCTCTTTTCTGCTTGTTCACCATATGACGTTTCTTATCTGTTTGAAAGTCTAGAGGTGCTTGCATGTTTTGTACTCTGTTTTTCTGCTTATTAACCAAGATGGGATTTGAATAATTTCTCACCAGTTTGTAAATTTGGAGGTGTTTAATGAGTCAGGTGCTCTTTTTGTGAAGTCAGGTGGTCATCTGTTTGCAAGTCATAAGATATTTGGTCTCCGTTTGTGAGCAAGACATTTTATATCCTATATCTGATTGAATGACCAGTTAATATTGGTCTTTATAAATAGAGACCAAGGTCCACAATAACATCAAGAAAGTTAATTATATCTTTTTAGCACTAAATATTTCAATAAAGTCTTAACACTACAATGTATATAGTGTTTGGGTACATAAATCACACATCAACAGAAGAATCCTTTAATTTATGCCAGACAGTACTGAATTAATAGTATTTTAGTACCTGTTTTATCAGTAAACAACAGTACAAAAAGTAATAGTATTAACCTAGATTATTTGTGAATGAAGCAAACATAAATACATTAAATAGTTCTTGTATACAATTTACCAGTTAAAGATTTAAAATTAAACAGAAAAATGAATCAAGTTTGTGATATGATAAGGTGTGTATTGAATATACAGTGCAACAAGTATGAGCTGTGTATCTGACCCTTGTAATTAATTACCAATAAAGGCAAAGGGTTGTCTAATTTAGGGAATTAAGGGTCAAGGGTCATCAAATCTATGTTAATTACCCTGGGGAAAAATGAAAAGATCAATTTAAAACATAAGATTTTCTAAATTAAAAAATTTGTAAATTTTGTTTTTAAAAGTTAAACTTGTCAAGGTAAATTGAAATCTTAAGGCATGTGACCTCATTAAGGTGTAAATATTGATAAAAAGGATAACACTCCTGTTATACTAACTACTGTCTAACATGTAAAAAAGTCTAAGGGGAAACCCCCATTGTAAGTTTTACTAAAAACTTGCATGTATTTGTTCACTAAAAGGGAGGGGACATGAATCATCAATGCAATGTAGTCTTGTTATATCATAATGACTCTCCTAAGGGGGTATTATGTGCACCTTTTCATTGAAGGGAGGGGCCATAAATTATAAATGCAGTAAAGTCTTGTTATAATGACTCTCCTAAGGATGGTTCTAGGTGTATTTGTTCACTGGAAGGGAGGGGACATAAATTATCAAAGCAGTAAAGTATTGAAATGACTCTCCTTTGGGAAGTAATATGTCCATCTGTTCACTGACTAAAAGCTAGGGAGGGGACATAAATTATCAATGCAGAAAAAATATTATAATGGCTCTCCTAAGGGTGGTACTATGTCCATTTGTTCTCTGATTAAAGGGAGAAGGAGCATAAATTATCACTGCAGTGATGTCTTAGTGACTGTCTAGAGTGTAACAACACTAAATGTGCACTAGTAAAAAATTAAGTGTAGATCCTGAAACACAAACTCATACAAGACATAAACTTTGTATCTGGGTTAATCCTGTATTGTTGGAAAATTGCTGAAGTGACGTAAAACAGTATAGGGCCAAATCAGAAAACAAGTCATCTCTGTTTATATACATGTACTTATTACTACATAGAAGTCTGCATTATTCAGGTGTTCTGTAGGTAAGGTCACCTGAGTTTATACATGCAAATTATCAATCCAACTACCTGCAGTCTTCTTAAAATGCACCGAAACAGTATATGTATTGGCAAGGTGACAGAAATATTAAATCTAGTAGGAATTGTCACAGATGTTGATAAATCAGCTGTTCAATCTCATTCTCGATACATGATCAGAGATAACATGTTTTATAAAGCATGTCATAAAGTACAAAGACAACTAGTAAGCAGGAACTATCAGATATATTATCAGACAATAATGTGTTTTCATCTATAATACTGGAAGATGGTACTTCTCCCATTTTTAAAGATTGATATGATCAAGATCATATAATAATGAATCATATAATATTCAATTACATTGTGCATATATCGATGTCAATAGCCACCCATGAAGTTGAACATAAGTTTTTTCAACATTTTTGATGGACATCTTTCATGTTAACCATGTTGACATAAGCACATGTTAAGGATGGTGGCTTCCTTATTGTCCCATAAGAGAGCTACATGTGAAGGAATTAAGTCAAGTATTGTTTTTTATGCCCCAGCCAAGATTCTTTCACTTATATCAAGAAGTCAATGGTGGGATGGTGGAGGAAACCAGAGTACCCAGAAAAAAACCACAGATCTTTGGCTAGCAAGCTGACAAACTTTCATACACTAAGATCTGCACAAGTGGGAATCAAAACCTAGGTGGTAAGAGATACTGCGATCAATTAGCATAAACTTTAGGCCACTGGGCTATCAAGGTCACTAAATGTGAATGAACAATTTACCACAATACTTGGTTAGATCTTGACAGTTACAGGGGTGATTAACCTAAACTGGCCATGACTGGAAGAATAAGGTGGTGAACAAAAAAAAAAAACAAAAAAAATCTTGCCACAATAAATTCCAGTTTCCAGACATAAGAGAAGTTTTGTAAGTTAACAAACTTCAATGAATATTTGTATATAACAGACTTGTTCTCTTGGCAACATGACAAGCCAGAACAGCAGTGGATTCACTCAGAATGACTGACAGAAAGTAGATGTAGATATATGTAAATATATCGCACAAAAGAGTTGATTCATAAAGGTCAACAGTCTAACTAAACAAG
The DNA here is from genome assembly GCA_021292105.1 of Anadara kagoshimensis. Lineage (NCBI taxonomy): Eukaryota > Metazoa > Mollusca > Bivalvia > Arcoida > Arcidae > Anadara > Anadara kagoshimensis. The sequence continues at coordinate 69,693,565 of CM037865.1, read as the reverse complement.
GTCAACAACAGCTGTAACAATGTGAATCATATAAGTCAGTAGGTCCTGTAATGCTCACCTGGTCACCTGTGTAAATATCTGACTCAGACAGCAAATTCATAAAGGTCAACAGTCTAACTATATACAAGGTCAACAGCAGCGTCAGTAAGATGGTCCTGTAAGGCTCACCTGGTCAACTGTGTAAATATCTCACACAAAAGAGCCAATTCATAAAGGTCAACAGTCTAACTAAATACAAGGTCAACAACAACAAATTGTGAATCATAAAAGTCAGGTGGTTCTTCAATATTCACCTGGTCAACATTAAAAACAGTAACAATGTTAATCATATAAGGTTTGGTACATATACTTCTTAATAAGCAAGGTGGCCAACCCTCTAATGCTCACCTGGTCAGTTGTTTTATCATGTCTATTTGGCTGTTCAACCTTTACTGACTTGATGATTGTGTTACTTTGTATCAGCAATTTTCAGCCATTTTCTTAAACTGGTCATCCTTAATGTGGAACATAAAAGACACTTGTTAGTTGTCCCTTTTGAACAAAGTGGTTCCCTGATGCTCATCTGGTCATCAATCTCTATTTTAAGCAAGCACCCCATCAACTAAGTAACGACAGTGGTAACCATTATTACCATAGCATATCTGATAAAATGGCCAAGCAAAGAAAAAACTAAAGAGACCATTAATTTCATGTGTAATTATAATCAATGTTACTATGTTATAGTGGACTTAAAGTATATATGTGGTAATCATTTAGTGTCATGTTATAAATATGTCAGCGATTTAAAATATAAAACCGTAACCATGGCATTTATATGTCTATAATTACATACTACACATACATCAGAGACTCGTTTGTATTATAACGGAAATATTTGAAAAAGCAAAGTGCAATATAATAACAGACAGACACCTTATAAAAACAAACTGTTCAACAGTGCATGGACTGTGCCATATCTCTAAATATTTGTGGGGAAAAACCCTATCTTTTCCACTTCCTAAATACCTGAAATAAGGCAAAAAATGTCAAACAATGTCAAGGAAATTACAGTTCTTCATTAATGGTATCATATGGTACTGCAATCTCAAGAATCTTGATTGGGATGTAAAATTCTGTTACTTAGTCCATTCAACTCCACATAGTATTCCTCTGAAATTTGTCGATTTCTGCATCGCCTCTTGAAAAAAGAAATCATATTCCTATTAAGAAGTTAACAATAGAAACAATTCTAGTTTGGGTTTTAATCTTCTTCCCAGTCCTACAGTTGTGTACAAATCTGATTTAGACCAAAGAAACTGATTCTAAAGTAGGAAAACATGAAGAAAGTTTAAATTATTGATATGTCCTATAATTAATATTCAAACTTGATTTCTTATCTTTTTAATTGATGTCCATTTTTCCTCAGAGTTAAAGATTTTAAGAAAATGTGATGGACTTGAATTCTGACATCTTAGAAACTGTAAAATTACAAAATATCCTCATTTAAAACTTTGTTTCTTAGTTTGTACATTATGATATCATGTTTACTGAAATCTCCACAGAACAGAATGAGATAGATTTGCTGTTTATGAATATTATAAGTATGTGTCACTGAGACAACACAGTGACCAATGTTATTGTTATTATTGGAATTCCCAAAGACAAAATAAGATCATTGTCAGTTTTATGAAGACAAAATAGTGACCAATATTATTAGAGGAATTCCCCTGGACTGGTCAGACTAATTTTATGACTTAACTGATGACTGGACACACTTTATAACAAATAAAACAGCAGTTTGTCCTACTAAGATAATTATATCAGAGTTGTTAGGGACAACACATGTCAATCAGCTGGACATCAAACTGGACATCAGATAAGTGGCTTAATAACTGTAGACAGAATAGACAATACTGAAACAGACTATAATCTACAAGTTTTGTTTTTTTCTAAAACACAAATAATAACAGGGATTTTGAAATAATTAGTTCTATAACATACACTACTGAAATTATCTGCAATATATTTATTTACTGGTACCATATATTTTTTTTATCTTTTTTAAAATATTTTTAATGGTGTTTTACCCCCAGTCAAATTTTTTTCACTTATCCTGAGGTGGTCAGTTCAGGTATGGTGGAGGAATCCTGATTGCCAAGAGAAAACTGACAATCTTTGTCAAGCAAACTGACAAATTTTCTCGCACTAGGATCTGTCCCGAGTGGAAATCGAACCTACCTTTGTGGTGAGACAGGCTGTGATCGATAAGTGCGAGCTTTAGACCACTCTGCCCCTAAAACTCTTCAATATTTATCAATTTCAACATGTTAATGTTATATAAAATCCAAATTAAAGAAAATAAAACTAAATAGTTTTGATTTAGAAAACTCAATTTTGTGATAAAATTAATTTTTTAACTAATAAGGAAGACATGATTCTTATTAAGGAAATAGAATTATTTTCAATATATCACGTGTCAATATGTCAATTAACTTATATTCTTATATTCACTTTTTAATTTAAAATGTCAACTTATATATTTAATATATATAATTTATATAAGAAATATGTGTGGAATTCACTGATTTTTTGCAATTATTACAGTAAGGTATGTTATATGTTAATAAGTTTTTACTACAATATTAGTTTTTAATTTGTATGAAACTCAGAAATAACAAATACTAGTTTGACCTTAGTGAACCGTCTTCACCAAAATAGCAACCTAATAAAAATTATATTTTTTGTTTTTTATTCAGATTTTTATATAAATGTTCTTATAGTCATAAGCATGTCTTTTTGGTTTGAATTCTAAGAAAAATATTTCCAACAAAACATCAGTTTTAAAATCTTTATAGATACAATTAAACCTGTCTATACAGGCCACCCAAGGGAACCTGTAAAAGTGGCCATCATTATTGACTGTATTTAAACCACTGTGACTCAAACTTAAATTGCAGCAACCCAGTTATGATTCTAAACAACTTTCATTGAAATCTGCCAAGTAAATATGCTGCACCATGCCATAAGCTCACATGGTGTTTTGGTCAGGTGAACTCATATGTGATGGAATATTAACACACATTCACATTCAAACCATGCAAATGAAGTTTATAAAAAAAATTATGTCATCTTTCATTCTGTTTTTGAGTTTTTACTTATTATTTATATTTGCTTGTTTACTTACTGCTGTCTTATTTATTGTTTTAACAAATAAATGTGTTTTTATAAATATGTCACTTATACTGAGATATAACCAGCAAATTTAAGCTTCAAGATATTTGATGATAGCTAATGCTATACAAATAGTTTTTTCAGCCAGGTGAGCATACAGGCTCCAATTAGATTAATGGCATAGCATGACAATGCTAATATCTTCATCTATTCTATAACTTTAACATCACCATTAGTCGGATATTCAACTCTAAATAGGATGTAGAAGCTCACGACAGGCATACATCATAGGTTTTTTGCACTTTGGTTTGTGAGAGAGATGAAAACCCCAGAGGATGGCAAATGTCAGCTTGCCTGCATGAGTGCATCATGTTATAGAGGTATCTGCTTGTCAGTATAGTTGCATCATGTTATGGAGGTCTCCACATAAATTTAACACAGGGTGCTTTTGTACTCTGTACAGGCGAGCTAAATTTAAAATAGAAAAATGACAAAAAATAATTAGCAAAGAGGGAAGGAAGGAAAGATGAATGTGAGCAGGAAAACTTCAAACAAACTGTGTGTGGGCCTAAAGATAAAATAGTGTTGTAAACAAAATATATCATTTCAGAAGGTATCTCTTCCTTGTAATTTAAATTGAGATTTTAATCTAAATTTAAAATTAAATGAAAATTAATATTTTTAAAAGTTACAAAGTTTAAAAATTTTAAAATGTGATTAAAATAAAAACAATTAGTATCAGATACATAAAACTGACCAATAGTGTTGTAAACAAAAAAATAACAAGAGGCCCAAAAGGGCCTGTAACGCTCACCTGGATCTATTGGACTTCTGTGATAGTTGAAATTGACTTACTGATTTCAGAGAAGTCATTTAAGTAATGTTTACAGAGGCACGAAGAAACACACCGCAACACAACAACCTCAGTTGGCCTTTGGCCGGGTGAGCTGAAAACATACCATCTCATTTAAACCATAAACCTAGTTGATGACCAAACTTTTACTTTCTATGTTTCAAATTTGAACGAAATCAGTCAATAAAATAAAATAAATCTGAAATGGAATATTATGCGCTTTGGCTATTTATAGTAATGGCAACCATCTTGGAAATGGAACGGCAACACCAAACAAAAATTTTACTCCTTACCACTCAAGGACATTCCACATAAAATTTGGTTGAAATTGGCCCAGCAGTTTCAGAGGAGAAGATTTTCAAAGAATCATGCTAAAAAATACACCTAATTTGCATATTCCGCTTATATCGTAGCAACGAAAAAATTTGCGGAAAAACCCGTTTTATATGTTAAATGGCCAGACATCTACTTTCTATATTTCAAATTTGAACGAAATCGGCTCACAAATAAATCTGAAACAACAAATTATGTGTTTTTGCTATTTATAGTAACAGCAGCCATCTTGGATATGGGGCAACAAAACCGAACAAATTTTTACTCATTACCACCCAAGGACCTTCCACAACAAATTTGGTTCAAATTGGCCCAGCAGTTTCAGAGAAGAAGATTTTCAAAGAATCATGCTAAAAATACACCTAATTTGCATATTCTGCTAATATCGTAGCAACGAAAATTTTTATGGAAAAACCCATTTTATATGTTAAATGGCCAGAAATCTACTTTCTATATTTCAAATTTGAACGAAATCGGCCAAAAAATAAATCTGAAACAACAAATTATGTGTTTTTGCTATTTATAGTAACAGCAGCCATCTTGGATATGGGGCGGCTAAACCGAACAAAATTTTACTCATTACCACCCAAGGGCCTTCCACAACAAATTTGGTTCAAATTTTTTCAAAGAATCATGCTAAAAATACACCTAATTTGCATATTCTGCTAATATCGTAGGAACGACAATTTTTACGGAAAAACCCGTTTTATATGTTAAATGGCCAGACATCTACTTTCTATATTTCAAATTTGAACTAAATCGGCCCACAAATAAATCTCAAACAACAAATTATGTGTTTTTGCTATTTATAGTAACAGCAGCCATCTTGGATAAGGGGCGGCAACACCGAACACAATTTTTACTCATTACCACCCAAGGACCTTCCACACCAAATTTGGTTCAAATTGGCCCAGTAATTTCAGAGGAGAAGATTAAAGTTTACGGACGGACGGACATACGGACTGACGGACGCTTTATCATGCCATAAGCTCACATGGCTTTGCCAGGTGAGCTAAAAATGTAATATCAGAAATTAGCTCTTCCTACTACCAGTAATTCTAATTGAGATTTTAATAAAAAAAATTAAACTAAATGAAAATTAATATTTATTTAAAAAAAAGTAATGCGATTAAAATGGAAAATGGTAGTTATTATCTACATACTAGTACTATGTTAAATATTCCTGATTTAACTATGACAAATAGGAAGAAGGAAGACATATATATTTCTTTAATTAGTAGAGAACAAACATGGTCGAAAGAATATAGCGATTCTGATGGTTATTAAATCATTAACTAATTAATTAACGACGATGTATTTTACGAGTGCGGAACATCGTCACATATATTTCTGGCGTTTAAGGATTTTATGTTTAAATACGAGCATGAGACATTGTCAAAAGTTTTCTGGTGTTTTATGATTTTATATTTATATCTGCTATGAGCAGGAAATACTAACTTAGAATGAAACTTCCCATACAATGATGATCTCATAATTTATATGATATTTATACATGTAACTACATGGGAAAAATTAATTATACCACTTAAAATTTGTTTATATAAGGTGTCATTATAGAGATATCTGAAAAGTAGTTTATAATTCACATGTAATGTTTTATACTGTAGTCAAACTCAAAATGCTTGAAGCCAGATTTGTTTGCCTAAAATAACTTCCGAATGCAGATAGTTTCTCTTGAAGAAAAATTATAAAAACTTCCTGGTGTTAGCAAATTAAATCTAGTTGTCCTCACTTACAAACTTTCAGATAATAGATTGAGGATACTAGCTGTTGCAATCAGTTCAGTTTCCTACGCTTTAGACCTTCTTTTACTGTTACTACTGCCTCTGTCAATAGCATTAACAACACAATCACAGGACATTTGTTATTTATCTTGCATATACATGCTTAGGGTACTTGTCATTTGCACTAATCTGCATGGGTTTGTATTAAGACAACAACGGGCATATTTAACCTAAAACAGATCAGGAACTTGATTTTGGCTTACACTACAAGGGTATCAGTAGCCAAGTGGTATTCAGTGCCAGCTTATGTATCAATATAGTGCCTCTCACTGCCTAGGTTCAAATGCCACACGGCAGATCATAGTGTGAGAAAGTTTGTCGTTTCACTCAGCAAATCGAGGTGGTTTTCTCTGAGTATTCTGGTTTCCTCCACCATCCCAGAATGGACTGCCTTGATGTAATTAGTGAAAGAATCTAGACTTTATAACTTGTGACCACTGTGGTAGTTCAATTGGTGGAGTGCTCGCTCCGTAAGTGGGAGTTCATGGGTTCGAACCTTGACAGGGTCTGACCAAAGACTTGAAAGTGGGTACTTATTGTTTTTTCACCAAGCAATTGGCATTACGAAATGAAAGTCATGTTCTTTTGGATAGAAGCTTAAAATAAACAAAGTCCTGTGTCACAGTAGGCTTGGCAAGACAAAGAACCCTGTTGTATAATGCCAACAGTGCAACGCACAGGCAAAATTTCTGCACCTTCGCCGATAGCTGGCAACATCTCGATGTAAATGAAATATTCTTGATGGGGTGTAAAAACCCATTTCTCAACTCAATTCTTTACATATGAAACTGACAAAAACACATTGTTGAACAGGATACATGACTCTGCATATTACATCACAGGATAACAATGTAAAGAGGATTGTGTATATAAACTACTGTAATGAAAGTAGTATTAAAACTTGTTATTTCCTAATTCACCCAGAAATTACAGGATTTCATGCCGCAAAGGTGACTTGCAAAAATCATTTAACAATCATAGTTTGAAATTTAGCATCTATGTTGATTGTTCTTATGTAAATCATTTATACGTTTATATGTTCAGTCTGGCCATATAAATGCCACAGTGACAAAAAAGATGATCCACTCCAATAAAACCAAAGATGATTAGCTTTTTTGGACTTTAAGATGAGTTGGTTATGGCCAATCAAACTTTTTTTTACAAAAAACTTTAAAATTTAAAATTTATAGCTTAACCATTCATATTACAGGTGCCCTGGAGTGGATAAATGTTCTCTCTCTCTCTCTCAGGTCTAGTATATACTCAGCTACGTTCAAAACATATAACTACAGTGTATTGATCTGTAATTATTTTATTCTGAAAAATCATAATTTCTAACATCACAGTAATAAACAAAAACAGCTAAGTAATTGCAACAACAAATCATGATGTCAAACAGAAACTGTTTTGCTTAAATTTAAATATTTGCCATTTTAAAGAACTTTTTGTCTGTTCATGTAAAACTTTCTGCAAAAATTTTCAAAAACATTATATAAGTATGTCACATCACATTTATCATTTCTGATCTGTTATTCACCATTTAATTGCAGATTTTTGTTTCATTTTCATAATGAACTGTAAACACAAGATGTCTAACTTTACCAGGTGACTCTGGGTAATTTTGTGGTCTGTGAGTATATCCCCCAGCTGTATATCTTTATCTGTATCTATTAGGGACCTGAAAATAAAATTATCTGATAAATATGGAATAAATAATGAGTGAAGTCGGGGATAATTAATTCATTAAACTTCAGGTACTTCAGGATAAAATCTAAAAATAACAACAGACATTTGTCTAATAAATCATACCTGCAAAACAGGTAAAATTACACTTACAGCATTGAATAATAAATGTATTAAATACACTTCATATGCATTATAAAATGCTATCATTTTATTTTCTATCATTTCTGTAGTTCGGATATTTTTGACCTACTTCTGAACAGGTTGCTGACCAATCTGGAGTACATAGTATAACCCAATATTTGATACCTTTTGCCACAAAACTTAACATAAGAGTGCAGTGGAGTAATGAAGTGGTTGAATGGTTGAGGAAAATTAAGTGGACCAACTTAGTTTGTATCATCCCTTTTATTTAATGCCCTGTGAAAACCAAAGAACTGGCAAGTGAACTGACAAACTTTTTCACATCAGAATCTGTCACAAGTGTGATTAGAATCTAGGCAGCAAGAGGAACTGTGATCAATAAGCATGCACTTTAGACCATGCTTTACCATTAAGAAATGAAGATGTAGGTCTAGAAATGAGAGCTTAGAGTAAAGGCCCTGTATAGAAGGACCAAGCTTTTACAATGCTCTCTCTGCATTATCAAATAAAAATAGCAGGTCTATAAATATTATAGTAAATGTTATGAAATTAAAGATTAGCTCCTGCTCAATGAAACTGTCAGATCATTTCACTTTTAGCACAGGAGAAAGATGTGTTGCAACAGATGGTGAAAATATCTTAATACCACTTTACAGAGAGTTATGTCCCTTTGTCAAATCTCCTGATTTGGAGGGACTGTAAATTAGGCTGTAAATATGTAAATTAATGCTGACTGTTATAAACAATTAACACATCAACATATCCCTTCTGGCAAGAGTTATGTCCCTTTTCATCTATGGGAAGGATAATAAAATTAAATAGCCACGACCAATAAAACAATGATAAATTTGCTAAATAAAAGACTGCATAGCAAATATATTGTTTTATGTCTAATAACAAGAAAAATACTAAATATTCTTAATGTATAAAATAAATCATTAGAATTCAGAGCAAGAAAAATTTATTTCCTACAAGCAAGCACACCTTATTACACAGGTGAACATTAATTCTAACCCAGAAAAAGCTGCATCTTACACACAAACAAGGTACACTCACCTGGACAGGTAACAAGATCTTATACAGAGTGTTAAACACATGTATATCAGATACACATATTAACATAATTTGACAATTTCCATTACATTAACCTTGCTGACAATTGTGTCATAACTCATGATAAAAAACATAAAAAACAGCAAAATATGACTTTAAGATGAAATGTGACAAAGTTGTAAAAAATGGGTTTTAAAAATGTAGTGTACAGTGCCACCAATGTAAAATATCTGATTACAAAACATTGGAGGTCGTACCGACAGACTGACAGAAGTGCTATTGCAAAATAACCTCAAACTTGAAAATCAGTAGCTAAGTGGTCTAAAGCGTGCACTTATGAATCACTGTGCATTTCACTGCCTTGGTTCAAATGCCACTTGGACAGTCCTATTTTGTCAGTTCACTTGTATAGGGTTTTTGATTTCCTTTGGAAAAACAGTGCCTCTTGCATCCTTGAACTGACTGCTTCAATGTAAGTGAAAGATAAGTGAAAGAATCTTCACTTTGTGTAAAACCAATCCAATCCCTCCATACCATGATGAATTATTATATAGAATTTGAAATGAATCCAAGTGAAGATGCTGTAGGCAAAATGTGTAACCTTAAATTTCCAAAAAAAAAAAAGTGTGACCTTGAATTTCCAAAATGAAATGTCCTTAGATAATATATATTAAGAGTTATGTATAGACACTGAATACATGTTCTCTGTTCTTTAAACCTGATGTAAGAATTGTTATAACATGACACACCAGGGCTAGTACATAATTTTTAATTCAACATCAACATGAAGATATTAAAATATGATGACTTTAATGGAGAATTACTTGACATTCAGCAGCTGTACATCCTCTATGTAATATCACTACAATGTGTATGGGTATAGGACAATTATAAGTAAAATTAAAAAAAAAAAATTGTATAATTTTATGTAAATGTTAAAATACAAATGGCAGCATAACACTTGAAATATAGAAAACAATTGAAATAAACACACAAGAAAGTGTAAACTTGAAAATTTTAGAGCCAGTTTTATTTTAGCGCTGATTCAGCAGAAGACATAAAAGAACCAGAGCTTTGAATATTCTTTGTTGTTCACTATCATCAGATCTTTCATTCTTTCTTGGCAAGACTAATAATATTTCTTTAAATAGAGAAATCAGCAATTATATAATAATTATTTTTCTCTATCTATTTTCAAACCACAATCAAGCCTCTGTACACTTTTTACATTATATATAGACATTCTGTGTGTATCAGATAAAATTCCACCAGACCAGGATATTACATCACTATAAAACAATATACAATCTCAAATGAATTCATATTTCACATTTTTGTAGGAGTTGATATGTGGGGGTGGAAATGAGTTGACCACAGGTAACCTTATTATGTCATTGTATTATGTGTTTCCATGGTGATGTTATAAACTAATAGAACAATTTTTACACAACTTCTCCATTGTAATGACCAATTGACCATTGCAAAAATTATCTATTTATTACATAAAACCACATAATGAGAATTAGTAAGTTGGGAGGGAGCAGGCATCATTCCTTTAATATGAACAAGGAATGGGTGTTGGTGAAATAAAACCACAATACAAGTACATTGTGGTATGTATGTACATGTCCTATTAGCCTGCCTACAGATTTAGGGTAGATTTTTTTTGCTGTATAAAATACTTGAGTTTTTTTCCAAGCATTTACAGAAATTACCATAAACTCAAGGTCATTATCCTTACCAACATTGCCTACAGGAGTCAAATTTTAACTTATGACCTGTAACTTTGACTTGCACATCAAATTTGGTATGCACCATGATCATCATCTTGTGTGGCAATTGTGCCAAATGTGATAAAAAGCTAGCAATGGAAATGGAAGTTGTGGAGTGGCCACAATATTGGATGGACAGACAGGAGAATATCCACTCAACTCTGTGTATTAAGGAAGGGGTTATAATATTGCAACCCTCAGTTAGCTTATTGGTACCCATGAGTCAACTAGGATATTGGTTTTTCTAAAATTGAAGATTTTTGAGACACAACATACAAATCTTTATTGTTGCCTGTTTCTCTCCCCCCCACCCCCCCCCCCCCCAAAAAAAAAAAAAAACAAACCAAAAACAATAAAAAACAAACAAAAAAATCTATAGATTGACACTAAATACTAAAATACTGAATTACTAAATTTTGAAGTTCCATACAAGCTCGAAACAACAAAAAGACTTGTGTAAATTTGAATATAAAACACAAAATTTCTTTTTAAAATATCAGAGTAATACGTACAAATAAAATATCAAACATTTTAATTCATTAAAACTTATCAAAATGAGCGACATGGACCCTGATAAGACAGGCAATCTTCATTCCACCTACAGAATATATAGATATCTATATTTACTTGTTACCTCTGTCATATCTACCTGGGCGAGGTAAAACGGGAATTAAGTACAAATCAAACTTAACAAATACTGATAATAAAATTCATAAAAACAGACATAAATGTTATTGGTAATCTAGGATACTACTTTTCTGATTTATCTTCGGTACTTTAGTAGTGCTCACGTACCTCTGTAACTAAGATATGTCTCAGAGGCGTTGGCCAATCCTCAATTCAATTTCTTAAGAAAGGATCTTAAATTTTATCAATATCAAATGAAAAATTTACAAAATAAAGAATCAATAATCTTAGTCAAGTTTTCATAAATACATGTACATGTACTCATATCTTGGATGTGAAAAAGAGAAAATTTAATAAAATCCCAGAGAGACGTGCAGAGTTAGATAAGTTGTATTTAAAACAAAGGGCCATTACTCTGTCTAATTGAATACATTTCATTGGTTTAATAAATTATCAGTGTAGAGGGATTGATTGATTGATTGATTGAATGGGGTTTTACATCTCAGTCAAGAATATACCACTTATATGGACATGCTATCAAATATAGGTGAAGTGGCAGAAATTTTACCTTTGCAGTATGCTCAGGGCAATGTGCAGGGCGTGGTCTTTAGCATAGCAATCCTTCTATGACATTGGGCATTGGTTTTTAAGATCTCTTCAAAAGAACCTTGGGACTTTCACTTTTAAATGCAAATTGTTTGGCAAAAGAACAGTCATTAGCTATTTTCAAGTCTTGGTCACACCAGGACAGGGTTTGAACTCTGACTTCTTTTATATGCAGTGAGCACTACTGTACCAATGTCCCTTAGGTACTGGGTGAGTTAATGCTGTAAGTGGTGGATAATTGGAGGTATTCAACAGTTCCATAATACATAACATATCATAATTTAAAATGGACACTCAAATAGGCTGTCTAAACTGTCCATTATAAATTTATATATAACATAAATAAATTCATCAATGTATATTTAGATTTCATCAAATGCATAGTCAACTATGGTATCAAGAACCATAACTCTTACTACAGGAGATCTAAATATTGTTTTTAATTTCACATTTTGTGTCACCAGAATACTTAAACAAATATTAATATAATTAGGTCAGCTATGTCACTACTACTGTTTTTTTAAGGGAAATTGTGGGATGGAATAAACACTGTATGGTTTAAAATGCACTTTGTGCAGATCTTTATTTGCATAATCATATCACACAACAAATAACACCATGACAAGCATTATCATACAAGAAGGGCATTGATTACCGTATAAACAACCGATAACTTACCTGGAAAAATAAAACTAAGGAGTTTCCATCGGGATGATCCTGCTGAATGTCACATTGATAATATTTACACAAAAAATCTGGGGTTATCAATTGTCATGAATACTGATTATCAATTTGCCATCTTCCAGGAAAATAGTCAAGTCTGACATAAGTCATTTATCATATCAAACCAATGCATTTGGAGAAAAGAGTTCCTTTTGTAGCCCACACCCATTGCATTGTTATAAAAAATCATTTTAACAGGAATGTTAAAAATTATGTCATCTAAAAATATTAAAACAGAAATGTTACCAGAAATATTTTATTTACCGGTAGATATATTTACGGTACATTTTTTAGTCAAAACTTGAAAAAAATAGTGAAGAAACTTGTTCATTTAAGGTATTTTATCCTAGTTTTATGGAAATGGATTAAATTAAATAAAGCAAATACCATGCAAGTTATGTGGCAATATTAAAGCTGAAAAATTAAACAAAACAGAAGCTATGTTCTGTTTCTGGTAGCCAAAATCACCAGTGACTACTAATTTCTGAGAATTCTTTTCAAAACCTAAGCTATTTCAACAATTTTGTGAAGAAATACTTTAATATAAACTAAACTTCAAATTCTAGAAATTTGGTTACTAATAATTTTAAATCTGTAGATCCTAGATCAGGAAGGCTAAACAAGTTTTAGATTCACAATCAGAGGTAATGTAAACTATATAGAATTGCAACAGCAAATTGTAGGGAAAACTGCAGCATCCAGACGGGGACACAAACATGGGATCTCCATCTTTCCGGACACCTTTTAGCCCAGGCCACCACAGAATTTATCATAGCATTGTTAATAAAACACTAGTATGAACAGGGTGACCCTGGTACCTGTGGTAAGTTTTTACCAGGTAACACACCATGTAACACACCCCCTTATAGACAAGATGTATGTTGTAAGTAGGTAATAAGATAGATATAACATAGATAAGCCGGTTATGTACATCAGACCAGGGTGTACTCTAATCCTGTAAATAGTTCAACAGATTTAATCCCCATGTACAGGTATAAACCAGTTGATGACCTTTATTGACCTACATACCTGATAATACACCTGTAATTATCTCGTTTACCTACCTGTATCAGACATATTTAAAGGACCAAAGATAAATATTTGCCATGTTTGTTAAAAAAAGATTTATAATATTGCATAATAGGCAATGGGGCCAAACCTCCCAAATACTAGTGGGACACTTGACCAACTGAGCTAATTGTCTGACCACCTATTAAGCAAGTTGGTTGGCCACATTATAACAATCTTAATTTAACTTGAATTGAAACCACCAAGTTTAACCTCCTGAATTAGCTGCTCACCAGCTACCTCTGAAATTTGGTAGTACTGTCAAATGAGCCAGGAAAAGGAAAATGCAGCAATAACTAAAGGGATAAAATCAGATTCTAGCTATTATTACACTTATGCATCATAATGTTGCCACATTTTTTACAGACAATTGCAAATCTTTTAATTTTGCTGGCCATTTTGTTAATTTACTATTTTAAGAGATATTTTAAGAGGACAACTGGTTTAACATAACAGTATGTAACATCAACGTTTCTTTTTTTTTTTTCTTCCGTTGGCGATGTTTATTCAATTTAGAGTTATGATTCATTTAAATCAGGAGCATGAACTATTAACTACAAGCCAAAAATACATAACACCAGCTGTTGTAGTTAGTGATGGTATAAAAACCACAAAGTTTTGTCATTTTCAATTTATCATACACTGTTACAATCCTTCAACAGCTGGAGACAATAAAACAATAAGCTTCTGACTTGAAATTTAATCTCTCTTACATCATCAGGATAGAAAAACAGCAAAATTAATTGTCTTCAATGATTCATAATCACTATGGCACACAGTTTTAAACTGTGATTTGTTTTGTTTAAAGCCATAAAGATAATCTCAGAAATTCCGGTTCCAGCTTAATATTTACAATTTTAACTTCTTCTTGATATTTTATTGCTTTTATTAAACAGATTCCTGTTTACCCAGCAAACACTCTTTTTAGTATTACTACTGAGCTGTGTAGAATTGACCAGGAAACACGAAGTTGATGTAGAAGAGTAACTGTGTGAATGCTGGATAAAACATTGAGATAAGAATAGCAAAACTGGTACACATAAGAAGTAATGGTTTTTAAAAGTCCCAGTCAAGATTCTTTCACTTATATCAAGGTCATTTCAGGAATAGAGGAGGAAACCAGAGTGCCTGGAGAAAATCACTGACCTTCAACATAAGATGTGCCCTGATTGGGTTTCAAACCTAGGAGGTGAAAACCACTGTGGTCCCTAAGTATGTGCTTTAGACCACTCTACCACCAAGGCCTTCTCTTCTGATATACAGAACAAAAGTCACAAACAATTTTGTTCTTAAGGTCTATAAACCCAAAATACATATATCATCTTTACACTGACCATGTTATCAAAACACTATAGTCTGGTTGAAAAGACTTGGCTTATTTTAATGAAATTTGCTTGAATGACTTGTAACAGGAAAGGGAAAAAATGCAGCTGCCAAATAGGGACTCAAACCGGGGACCTTCCCAATACTAGTGGGACGCTCTACCACTGAGTTACCCGGCCACCTATCAAGCCAGGTCTGCCACAGATGTAATTTTGTATACAGACTAATAATAATTATAATGTTAGCTGGATGAGTTGTACTTTTGTGGATTTTTATTTTTAATTTTTTCATATAAGGCTATAAACATCCTATGTCTGTTGTAACAGAGGGTTGGGTGTAGTTATCATTAAAATAAAATGATTATTATACCACTCAAGTGTCCACATAATATCGTTTATCCACCATCATCATTTATTTTGAAGTATTTTGTACTTTGTATAATGAGACCATAATGAGTCATATTTACAATACAGCTAGCAATCATAAAATATTACAAGTACAGTCAAACCTTGATTCATCATCACCATTTGTTTTACCAAATCCCGTCACTATAAAGGGGTTTGGCAATAAATTGATGGAGGCTTATATTAAATTTTGAATAAATACACAAATTAGAATTTCGAGTCTTACATTCCAAATTTTAATTTTGTATAGTTTTCCTTAAATATTCCAGATTATGACAGAAACTCCTAATTAATCACACACAATAATTAACAGATCAGTACTTTGACGCCCACACTTTACACCTATGTGACACAAGGTTGATTAGACAAGTAATAAACATATCAATACTTGATAACTAATTTCACTATTACTGACTTAGGAATGTGATTTCAAATTTATTTTTCCCTGAAAGGTCTATGTAATTACCAGTATGTAAACATTTGTAATTTTCAGTTTTTTTCAAGTACACAGTAGCAGAAGAATTTCAGTTTTTCAAAATTTCTGTAGCATTTGAATATAATGATTGAATCCATTCATGATTTTACCAGGAAATATGTGAAATGAATCCCTTCAAAACAAAAGTAATCTACAGTACATTCGTACTCCAGTTTTGCACCTGAAACCTTGCTGATATGCTATACCAAACAAAACCATTATCAAGGTTTTGAAATACAGAACTGATATCTTTGAAATGCATCCCAGTCAAACTGACTCAGCTTCCAAACAAGAATGACCAAACACTGGTCAAGCAAGGAAGTTTAGAGGTTTTGAAATACAGAACTGAATCTTTAAAATGTATCCCAGCTTCGAACCAAAAGCTGGTCAAGCAACGAAAAATAAATAAGTGAGGTACGAGGTTTTGATATCCCTAAAATGTATCCCAGACAAACTGACCCAGCTTCCAAGCAAGAATGAGCAAAACCTGGTCAAGCAATGGAAAATAAACAAGCCTTGGTGAAAGTGACATCTTTGAAAATTTCCTCAGTCAATCTGACCTAGCTTTGAAGCAAGAATGAGCAATAGCTGGTCAAGCAAGTGAGATAAAAGGTTTTGAAGTTCAGAAATGTATTCAAGCTTTGAAGCAAAAGCTGGTCAAGCAACAGAAAATAAATAAGTGAGGTACGAGGTTTTGAAGTACAGAACTGACATCTTTGATAACTGACCCAACTTCCAAGCAAGAATGAACAAAAGCTGGTCAAGCAATGGAAAATAAACAAGTACTGGTTTGAGTGACATTTCTGTATTTGTACCAGTTTGTATTAGTAGTACTATGTGTTATTAGTATTGTGTCAGGTGACAGGTAAATGTCCTTATGATGTTACATCTTGTCATATACTGTGTAAGTACTATGTCTGGCTCGGGACTATCTTAACCTATATCTACTGTTACAACACCATAACGACACAAAACTTCCAGACAAAAATCTGATTCATCTAGAACAACTCGGTCATTAAATTTATATTATTATGTAAGTTTTTTTGTTAAACCCCTTTATGGATGGATTAACTCAAATACACATGATTACATTTTGTTTAAAAAAAGGAGAAAATGAACAAATATATAGAATTAAAAATTAAGAAATGTATATTTTTACCTACATGGTAGTTTTATTTTAGTTTTAAAAAAAACATCATTCATCTTGTTACAGATTCAACATAACTAATAATGAGTTAAGTAATGGTGTTTTAAGTCCCAGTCAAGATTCTTTCACTTATATTGAGGCACAACTGGAATTCAAACCTAGGTCGTGAGAGAATAATAGAATCTCCCCCTGCTTTGTAGTGAAGTCAAAGAAATCTTAACCTGAGGGATGGGATTCTTCATTTTCAATTGCAAGCCCCGGTCTGGAAAAAAAGAATCTCATCCCGAAAGTTGAGATTTTTATGTCTTCATTACAAAGCAGGGGTTGATTATTTTTCTCCCGTACCCAATATTGTTTCTGTTTTGTAAAAGTTTTATGGCAAAAACAAATTCCTTTAAATATGCAAAAAGATGCAAGCAATGCTTTTGAAAGAAATGACGTCACAATCTAAATTGCTGACATCACAATCAAAGTGGTATTGTGCTGTCATAGCACATGTAGCTTGTCTTACCCTAGGGTATCTTAATATCCCAAATATCCCAATTTTACTGGTAACAGGAAATGCAAATATCGTCAACAAAAGGTCTCTTGTCAGCAAATATCGAATGAAAAAAAGTTAATCTTATTGATCTTGTCATAACTAGACATAAACCTTTAAACCTTTTTTTGCAGATTTTTTTCGGTTGACAAGTATTTCTGTGCAGGGCTCTAGGATATTACAGTCGTTATTTTGGTTGACAAGTATTTCAGTAGGGAACTTGGATACCACAATCATTAAGTTTTACATTGGTAAATAAAGCATTATGTAGATGACTCAACTCGTTGATTGACTGACGTATATATAAATGACCACTCATATTGACAAGTAAAGCAAGGCGGCGGCGAGCGATGTTGTAATGACAAAACATAACCAACAGCTCCGCTATTACTTTTTACCTTGATGATTTACAATACTGAGATAAAGACTACCACACCCTAAAACAAATATTGTCAATTAAAATTATTTATTTCTTCATAAATTACTTTTTATTTGGTGTGTTTTATCTTACTATTGATAAAGCACACACACTGTGTACTACCTACATAATATCAATCTTGAATACAGAATGTATATTGCAGCTGAGATTCAAAATTATGTTTTGTAATGGAAGGTCAAGGACCTGTTGCCTTTATTTCTGGCATGTCTAAAAAAAAATTTCTGAAACCCTTATATCAACACTGAAAGATCCGGTCCATGTGCAATTATGTTATCATATAGAAAAGGCAGTTTTTACTGGTAAAAAAACTACAGGTCTGTCAGACTTATACAGTTTACAGTTTAAATATCAAGTGTCCCAATATAAATCAATGGGTCATGGACCCAGGGAATTTAAAACCTCTTTTGAAGGTATATTTCACTAATCCAATAAGAATATAGAAAGGTTATTCTTTTATCAAATACCATTTACCTAGGAAAAACTGTGACCCCAAAACAGACATTTCTGTGCAATAGGTTAAAGGTCAAGGTCATCAAGTCACAAAATTTGAACTTTGAGAGCAATGTAAACATAAAATAGAAATTTCAAAGGACATAAAAACCAACATAGAAACCAAAACATCAAACAGACATTTTAATGGATATAGTGAAAAGCAAAAGTTACACAATTACCACTATCACTTGATCAGGGTAATTTATGGCTTGTCACCTCTTTAACACACTGAATAAGAACACCTTACCATGGCAATGGACACTATATCTAAAATTAAAACTACCGGTATAGTGCTGAAGTGAAGTGAAGCTGCTGTATACAGACAAACTTCAGTTCTAAAATTACCAGCTTCAATGCAATAACTTGGCTTTTCTGACATTTTTATTTCAATTACATGTACACTGCTTTTGAAAATAACATCTTAGTTACTATTTTACTTATATCAATTAAAGCTCTTCAGAGAAATACATAAAGATTTATCTAGTTTTCTGTGATTACAGTTACTTCCAAACCAGCACATCTTATCCTATCATTATATCAAAATATTGAAGGTGAGTAAGATGACCTTTAGTTCTCTCTAAACAACAATACAAAACAACCCAGAAAGTAACAAATAATTTATCTGTAGACAGCACCTGTTTTCTGGGTTATAATTAACATGTTAACAACACATTTAGATTGTACCAGTATGTGTTTTATTTATCAAATGTCAGATAAACACCATCCTAACTGCCCCTGTAAACAAGTAAATAATTAGCCTGATTATACACAAACATATATTTATTGTAATATCCACTGTTATAAGTATCAGTTAGTGACTGTCCACTCTGCCCCCAATTTTCTTACTTATTTTCCAAAACAAAGATTCTTTTGTACCTAAGCATTAAGAGGTCAGTTTTAAGTTTTACTAAAGGTGATATTTAGCCAGATATACTATACAGCCTTGGGTCATTACAGAATGATTTATTAAAGACTGGACAGTGTGATGATACATATTAAATACAGTTAAATGACCTCTGTCCATAACTTACTGTTAAATATGATATATACCGGTAGATCAACTGGCCTGTCTAAGAACCAAGAAAAGCCAGTTATTTTGCTCTCATTGTATTTTGATCCAAGTCAAAATTAAATGACCTTGACCTTTCACAAATCTGCTTATTGTGTACATTAAGTTTCCAAATTTGGTGAAGAATAGCCCAAAGCCCAATTTTTTTACCTATGCAAAGACAGTCACCATGGCCTTTGTCTCTAGATTTTTTATTTTCAGAATTATATAACTGAGTTTTGACCTTGGCATTCAAAATGTCTTAAGAAAATTTGATGTATGATGTGATCTTTATTTTTTCTGCAGCCAATGACCTTGGACTGGTTACTACATCATAACCCTATCCAAAGGAGAATCATTAGTGTAAGCCTACTGTTAGTTGGTTGAATTTAAACCTCAATTAACTGATTGATTGATTGATTGATTGGGATTTTACCTCTCAGTTAACTCATATTGGGACATTATCAACTATAGGTGAAGTGACAGAAATTTTGACCTTTGTAGTGCTCTCAGGGCAATGTTCAGGGAGGGTTCTTTAGTGTGCCACAACATTAGTTTTAAGGTCTCTTCTAAAAGACTCGGAAATTAAACCTCAAAACTTCTATATTGTCTAAACAATCTTCACATGTACAATTATATGAATATAAGAAAGCGGAAATGATAGATCACCAACAAACTACCTTTATCAAGTCAAAAATTAAATATAATTCCCCAGGATTTATAAAGGTGTTAGGTAATTTATCATGTATATCTGTCATAAATTTTGTACATAAAAGTCATCAGTAACATATTACTCACTGGTAGATTTGACCTACACAAGGTTGCTGACTTTTATAAGGCTAAAACATAATATCTGTGGTTCCCCTTACCTTACCGGTCATAAACACTTTCAGATACCTAGCCTAAACTTTGTAACAATGATTTAATATAAGTAATGTTAGTTAGAATCTCTGCTTGCTTTATATTATTTATATGTAACAGGAAGGAGAAAAAATAAGTTGGACTGGGGATTGAACCTGGGACCCCTGTACTATAGGCAAGAGCTCTACCAACTGATCAACCCAGACTGCTACATCCCTCCTATTATTTGTGAGTTTCCAATGGTTCCATGTCAGAAATCTCATCAAATTTCCCTCAGATGGACTCTATGTGGTTCACAATGCCAGTTAACCATTTTTGAGGGTTGCAATGACAACATGTTACAGAAAAAAATGAAGTTTCAGGCCAAGGACCTCCAGCACTGCAGGCAAGTGAGCTAGACAGTTACACATGTAAAGATGGTACTTTCAGACCATGAACACCATTTGTGTTACTTATGTAAATTCCTCAATGTTAAAGGTCAGGTAACATCCTCTGTGACCTTCAAGATATGACCTTTAGCCAAGGCCATGCATCATTGAACTATGGAAATCATTTGCACTTTTGATGGAATTTCTGGAAAGCAGTCATTATTATGGCCTATACACAATTGTCAAACCTTTATCATGCATCATTGTATAATCATATGGGACCAATGGGTCCAGTTTCACTATGATTTTTAAGTATGATTTCCCTGAATTTAAATCTTAAGTCTTAATAATTTTGTTGTTTTTTTAAGATAATCAGGAATTTAAAGTAATCTCAAGTTTTTAACATTTATGTTATAGTTTTGTCAAATATTTAAAACAAGAATTCCAAAATTTGCCAAATTTATGGTAAGGAAAATCATAATTAAGAAATTGTTGTGAAACCGGGGTCAATGCCTGTAAGCAAATTGTAACCAGAACCAAAGATTTGTTTTATTTGGCCTGATATACAAACTGGGTTTTTATGTAGAAATATTTCACATGTATGTTAAATGTATGTGCAGCTTTACCTAACCAATTAGAGATAAATCATCCATAACAAATAAATAAATAAGTGTACTTTTTACACTACCATTAACCCGCTATTAATCAAACTCCTGACATTTCAACCATGATAATTTAATCTATAAGTATGAGCCTTTATCTGTGTATGCAATTACATTTCTTATACTGGTATTGATAACAACAGTGGCTGCTGACATCAATAACATGATTGTGTAACAGAGTATTTGCTCTGTGAGTGAAATTGTTCCAAAAGATGGCTTTCCAGTGATGGTTCGTTATGGTACAAAGAGAATAGAGCTACAAGTGATTTTTAATTAGATTTCATGAACTTTTCCCCATCAGATCAAAATTACATTTACAATTGCTCTACCAACTCTTCCACCAAAATTCAGTCTTCTAGTCAAAATTTTGAGTGCTCTTGCTCTGGAAACTTTCCTCAGATTTACATAATAATACCTGCAGACATAAGTATCATCTTGGTGCTAATAATGTTCCAATCTTTTTAGTTTTTTTAGTGTCCAAGTTTATTTTACATGCTGAACTTTTTCCAAAGTCATTCAAAGGCCTCAGTGGTCACATGCTCTAAAAGATGAGCCTACAGATCACAGTGCCTCTCACAGCCTTGGTACAAATCCAACTCAGAACTGTGTTTAGAATTACGGTAATTTGTCAGATCGCTGGCTGAAGATCGGTGGTTTTTCTCTGGGCACTTCAGTTTCTTCCAATGTTCATGAACTGACTGTCTTAATATATGTGAAAGAACACTACAACTATGACATAAAGCCCCATTACTCAACTCCATTCATCTTTCAAATTTATCATCAGACGGGGAGAAACAGTAGTCACAAATGTACGTCATCCATTTACAGAAGACACACTGGTCATTCAGTAACAGGAATGATGAAAAACCTGTGTTCATATAACAGATCAAAATAACCTATAACCAAATACAGAAACTTTGAACACTGGGCAACAAAAACATCATCGAACATTATAAGAACCATCATCTGTGTGGGTGACCACTGCAGTAGCTCAATTGGTACAGTGCTTGCTCCATAAGTAGGAGGTCGTGGGTTCAAACCCGACTGGGTCTGACAAAAGACTTGAAAGTGGGTAGTGACAGTAATTTTGCCAAACACTCGGCATTATGAAATCAAAATCAAAATCCCAAATCTTTGGGTGGGAATTTAAAACAAACGAGGCCCTGTGTCACAGTAAGTATGACACGAAAAAGAACCTTGCTGTATAATGCTATCAGTGCAGGCAAAATTTCTGCATCTTTTCTTATAGCTGGTTAAATCTCAAAATAAGTGAAATATTCTTGACTTGGTATCCAAATGATGATTTTCATGAACAAACAATGATAACTCTAGAGCAGCTCTACCAAAATACTAAAATTTGATCATGACCTGTGTTTAATCAACAGACTTTAAATTGATTGGTATTATATCAATATATTTATAACTAGACTTATCAATAAATGTTAGTGTTTCATGTCTCAATCATGTTAAATTACCAGTTGTTGAAAATAACACACCTTTCACTTAGAATTCAAATTAAACAGACTGACAGGGAATGGCTCATGTGGAAAAAACAAAACAAAAATAACAAAACATAGTGCCCCCAGTATAATAATATAAACAATGCATAAGGATTGGAACAAGGAAGTACAAGGTTTAAACACAGTCACTCAACCAAAACTAGGATAGATTACTGATAAGTCTCACAAAATCAATGACACAATTTTGATTATAACAAAATAAATTTCAGAGAGGAGTATGAACTAGTGTCTACTACACTTTAGAACACTTCTCAATCCTAGTACCGGTAAACATGCAGTATTAAATTCCTGTGGAGTAGGTTTTATAAGTTGTTGTTGTTGTTGTTTTTTTTTTTTTTTTTTTTTTTTTTTTTAAATCTTGTTAAATTGCAATACTATAGCCCGGTTTAAAATTACCATTAAATAAAATATTAACATTTTAAAGAATTCATGACCCAAATTATCACTTTTGAGTTTTTAAACAGAAATTGTAATAGTAGTACCTAGTAAAGAAATATGAAAAGTTTAACGATTTTAATATTTAAATAGGTGTAAATTTAAATATAATATACACCTAGTCTTTATCATTCATATCTAATTTGTTCATGGTTCTGTGAATTTTGCCTCATCCATCATACTTCCTGAATTAAAAATAAAACCACTCTGTCTGTCCGTCTGTCTGTCTGTCTAGCTGTCTGTCTGTCTGTCAAACAGAACAGAGAGATCAAAGACGAGTTTTCTTTTTTCTTCCAAAAATATAAGGAGGTTGATCATAAACTGCACAAGATAAAATATATGCTTTTTTTATCCGTTGTCTCTAAAGCAACAATTACACAATTGTTAATGAATTTCATATCTATATGTGGGAAAACAAAATGAGGTCAAAAGGCCTTTTTGTAGATCTGGGAAGGACCAAGTTTGATTCTATCTGGGACATACAGCGAGGAAATGTTTTATTTCTCATATTTACTCCCTTCTGTTAAACTTGACTTTATTTCATCATTAAAATTAAATCCCCTCCTTCCCTACATTAGGGAAAGGAGAGGACAACTCATGATGCTGAATTTATTTTGCAGCTGTAAAAATATCTTGGTATGCAATATGTTATAATGGTAGTCATATTTATTTACAAGTTCTATATCATGGTAGCTTATATAAGTGCCAGTTGATACAGTCCATAGAAACTTCCAATTCTTATGAATATTATGTAACAAAGTACATGCGGGCCAGCACTCCGTGGCTAGGTGAGATGACTAATTTTGACACATAAATTATATTGTTTAGAATGCACATGAAATATTGGATTATGTGACTTAGTACGAAGCAGTAAATATTTGTGGTTTTAAATTTCAATTTTGAAGCATTTGTCCACAGGTACTTCAAAATTACAAGAAGAATGGAAACAATTATCTATACATCAAAGAGCAGTTTGATTAGATTTCAGGGACTATAATGACATTGCCTTTCTATTACACACATTACAAGTAGAGACTTTCCACATGTAAATAAGTGTAAAGTCCTTGATATTACATGCATTGCAAGTAGAAAATTTCTCAAGTACATGTGATTAGATTGCAGGGACCAGAATGAATGTCATACTTTTATAATTCATACATTGCAAGTAGATACTTTCACATGTAAATATGCAGTTGATAAAAAGTGTAAATTCCTGATTAAATACACGATACACCTGTACACTGATATCCACCTGTATACCGACTTATGCATACTTGACATTTCATCAAAATACCATAATCATTTTTAGGTTCCGATACACTATTTTACAAAACTGCAAACATTTCATGAAATCTATGCATTTAAAAAACCAACACCAACTGTCCCTAATATGAAGGTAACCATTATTGTATAGTGAAATAGTGGAGTGGAGTGGAGTGGTTTGGTGGCTGTTTTAAACACCAGTCAAGGTTTTTTTCACTGATTGATACAATCAAACCTGTCTATAAAGGCCACATAAGGGAGCCAGTAAAAGTGACCTTTATGAACAGGTGGTCTTTATATAGAAATTCAAATAACATAAATAATGAGCAACCAGGATATAATTTACTGGTCTTAAAAGACAAAGGGTCCTTATATAGAGGTGACCTTTAAGGCAGGTTTAACTGTAAATCTAGATGGCCAGTTCTCAAATGGTAAGGGAAGCAAAAAGCACATAATGAAAAACTGTCAAACTTCAGCAAGTGAATTGACAATGCTGGGAGTCAAACCTAGGTTGTATATAAAGCAAGTGCTCTACCATATATCGCCTAAAAGGACAATGCTGGGATTCAAACCTAGGTTGTCTATAAAGCAAGTGCTCTACCATATATCGCCTAAAGGACAATGCCGGGAGTCAAACCTAGGTTGTCTATAAAGCAAGTGCTCTACCATATATCGCCTAAAAGGACAATGCTGGGAGTCAAACCTAGGTTGTCTATAAAGCAAGTGCTCTACCATATATCGCCTAAAAGGACAATGCTGGGATTCAAACCTAGGTTGTCTATAAAGCAAGTGCTCTACCATATATCGCCTAAAAGGACAATGCTGGGAGTCAAACCTAGGTTGTCTATAAAGCAAGTGCTCTACCATATATCGCCTAAAGGGACAATGCCGAAAGTCAAACCTAGGTTGTCTATAAAGCAAGTGCTCTACCATATATCGCCTAAAAGGACAATGCCGGGAGTCAAACCTAGGTTGTCTATAAAGCAAGTGCTCTACCATATATCGCCTAAAAGGACCATGCTGGGAGTCAAACCTAGGTTGTCTATAAAGCAAGTGCTCTACCATATATCGCCTAAAAGGACAATGCTGGGATTCAAACCTAGGTTGTCTATAAAGCAAGTGCTCTACCATATATCGCCTAAAAGGACAATGCTGGGATTCAAACCTAGGTTGTCTATAAAGCAAGTGCTCTACCATATATCGCCTAAAAGGACAATGCTGGGAGTCAAACCTAGATTGTCTATAAAGCAAGTGCTCTACCATATATCGCCTAAAAGGACAATGCCGGGAGTCAAACCTAGATTGTCTATAAAGCAAGTGCTCTACTATATATCGCCTAAAAGGACAATGCTGGGAGTCAAACCTAGGTTGTCTATAAAGCAAGTGCTCTACCATATATCGCCTAAAAGGACAATGCTGGGAGTCAAACCTAGGTTGTCTATAAAGCAAGTGCTCTACCATATATCGCCTAAAAGGACAATGCCGGGAGTCAAACCTAGGTTGTCTATAAAGCAAGTGCTCTACCATATATCGCCTAAAAGGACAATGCTGGGAGTCAAACCTAGGTTGTCTATAAAGCAAGTGCTCTACCATATATCACCTAAAAGGACAATGCTGGGATTCAAACCTAGATTGTCTATAAAGCAAGTGCTCTACCATATATCGCCTAAAAGGACAATGCTGGGAGTCAAACCTAGATTGTCTATAAAGCAAGTGCTCTACCATATATCGCCTAAAGGGACAATGCCGGGAGTCAAACCTAGGTTGTCTATAAAGCAAGTGCTCTACCATAAATCGCCTAAAAGGACAATGCTGGGAGTCAAACCTAGATTGTCTATAAAGCAAGTGCTCTACCATATATCGCCTAAAAGGACAATGCTGGGAATCAAACCTAGATTGTCTATAAAGCAAGTGCTCTACCATATATCGCCTAAAAGGACAATGCTGGGAGTCAAACCTAGGTTGTCTATAAAGCAAGTGCTCTACCATATATCGCCTAAAAGGACAATGCTGGGAGTCAAACCTAGATTGTCTATAAAGCAAGTGCTCTACCATATATCGCCTAAAAGGACAATGCCGGGAGTCAAACCTAGGTTGTCTATAAAGCAAGTGCTCTACCATATATCGCCTAAAGGGACAATGCCGGGAGTCAAACCTAGGTTGTCTATAAAGCAAATGCTCTACCATATATCGCCTAAAGGGACAATGCCGGGAGTCAAACCTAGGTTGTATATAAAGCAAGTGCTCTACCATATATCGCCTAAAAGGACAATGCTGGGAGTCAAACCTAGGTTGTCTATAAAGCAAGTGCTCTACCATATATCGCCTAAAAGGACAATGCTGGGAGTCAAACCTAGATTGTCTATAAAGCAAGTGCTCTACCATAAATCGCCTAAAAGGACAATGCTGGGAGTCAAACCTAGGTTGTCTATAAAGCAAGTGCTCTACCATATATCGCCTAAAAGGACAATGCCGGGAGTCAAACCTAGGTTGTCTATAAAGCCAGTGCTCTACTATATATAGCCTAAAAGGACAATGCTGGGAGTCAAACCTAGGTTGTCTATAAAGCAAGTGCTCTACCATATATCGCCTAAAAGGACAATGCCGGGAGTCAAACCTAGGTTGTCTATAAAGCAAGTGCTCTACCATATATCGCCTAAAAGGACAATGCTGGGAGTCAAACCTAGATTGTCTATAAAGCAAGTGCTCTACCATATATCGCCTAAAAGGACAATGCCGGGAGTCAAACCTAGGTTGTCTATAAAGCAAGTGCTCTACCATATATCGCCTAAAAGGACAATGCTGGGAGTCAAACCTAGGTTGTCTATAAAGCAAGTGCTCTACCATATATCGCCTAAAAGGACAATGCTGGGAGTCAAACCTAGATTGTCTATAAAGCAAGTGCTCTACCATATATCGCCTAAAAGGACAATGCCGGGAGTCAAACCTAGGTTGTCTATAAAGCAAGTGCTCTACCATATATCGCCTAAAAGGACAATGCTGGGAGTCAAACCTAGGTTGTCTATAAAGCAAGTGCTCTACCAAATATCGCCTAAAAGGACAATGCTGGGAGTCAAACCTAGATTGTCTATAAAGCAAGTGCTCTACCATATATCGCCTAAAGGGACAATGCCGGGAGTCAAACCTAGGTTGTCTATAAAGCAAGTGCTCTACCATATATCGCCTAAAAGGACAATGCCGGGAGTCAAACCTAGGTTGTCTATAAAGCAAGTGCTCTACCAAATATCGCCTAAAAGGTATGCAATAAGTGAGACAGTAGTAACATCTCTAAACTACATTGTACATACTATACTGTATAGCTATATCGCCACAATAATGCTATTCATTTTCATCCTTTTATTCATCTTTCTGATATAAATAAAAAAACATAAAATTAATAATGAAAGTCCTAATGATATTCAGTTATATAAGATTTTATGTAAGGAGTATGTCATCTATATCTACATGTCTGACTGACAGTCTACATGTTCTGTATATAATTAACATCAAATTTTTAAATATTTCTTCATCATACATATCCTATATCTACATATATATGCATAAATTAATCTACAATTTCACCTCGTGTTGTATACACCTCAAAATCAAATATTCATAAAAGGTTTCTGCACAGTCAAGATGTTTCAACTTTGAAAATACCTTGGAGATGGTGCATATACTTATATAATTACTTTTACTTTTTTCACTTTACATTTAGTAATATTTTATGGCTAGGGGTGTCTAGTTTCTTACTTTGAAATACAATTTATATTAATCAATTCCATCCAAGGACCTTTCAAAACATTGATCCAAAATGGCCCAGTAGTTTCATAAGAAATTGAAGTGATGAACAATTATATACATTGTACAGCTGCATGCATGCACACTCCTTGATTGATTAGTTGAATGTAATGTTGTTTAATGTCCAATCAGCAATCTTTTTTAGCTATTCCCATCAAGAGCAAGTTTATTTATCTCTAAGGATAATCTAAGAACAAGTTCATGACACTCCTTGGTACACTAAGTCGTTTGGTTATAGCCTTCTGAGGTAAAAATTTAATTATAAAATTATGTTGCAGATTTCAAAAAGTGACAGAAAAAAAGTTGTATAAAGTTTTAGGTTGAGTCAGACACAATAAGACATGGTTGATGAATTAAAGTTTTTGTCAGATCTACCTGTACAACAAACATCTTATAAAATTGTCTGTGACCTTCTGAACTAAAATTTATACCCTTTAATTTAAACTTTTAATCACATATTTATTACAATTTTTAATGTTCAGGTAAGTTTTCTGAGCTATAAAAGTCAAACTTGTACAAGGTAGTAAATTTTCAACATTTATAACTTGCTATATAAGTAAAAATTGTAAAATTTTGTGACACCAGTTAAACACAAGGTCACTCACTCACTGTCAGCATGAACTGCTTTGTCTGAAGTATTTTTGGGGATAGAAATGTTGAATCAATGTTTTTATTAAATTAGGAATTCTATATATAGATATTTTTATCTAGGGACCATTTGTTAACAGGGGCTATTATTTTAAGACCAATCCAAAACAATTCTAAAGATTTATGAAGATAATTCTTCTAAAAATTCCATCATCAGTGTTCTAGAATAGATAACTTCCTTTAATTATTTATTTCAGTCACCTTAAATATAAACAAAACTGGACTATCAGCCAGACTCCAGGCCCAAAACCCAACATTTTGGCTGCTCAGGCAAATCCTAATGTCCGATTCACTTGCCGAAGGTCATTAGTTTTCTTCAGGCACTCTAAATTCCTTCCATCATCACAAATGATAGCCTAGATATACTGTAAACATATTTATTGTCGCAGTGTACTACTTTTGCTTATTTTGCAGTCATTTGTTTTGTGCCAAAAAAAAAAAAAAAAAATCAATGGAAATTATATTATGCTTCTAGTACTAGTGTTAAAGTACATTTTTCAGAAACATGAAAATTTAAGTATGTGGATATGCTTGAATATTATTATACCAGGAAAATAAATACACACAGACATTAAATATGTTTACTGTAAGTGAAAGAATCTTGACTGGGACTTTTTATACACACCATTAATCCACTCCACTGTCTAAGATGCATAAAATAGAGAAGTTAAATTTTCTTGTTACATTGCCACTACCCGAGACATGACAAATGTAACATGCAAGGATTTCCATACAGAATTAGATCAAGTGTTACGACTTTATCATAGATATGTAAGAGTTACAGATTTTATCAACCTTACCTCAGGCTACCTGGGTAAATAGTAACTTAGTAAGTAGCTGAGACAGACAGGTATTAATTACAACAACATATAATATATAAAATCTGCTATAAATGGTGATCTAATTCAGACAATGTAAAACATGCATAAATTTGTCATATTAACACAAATATATACCATACATATATATAGTATATACCTATATATGATGTATATAAGAGTAGTGGTATAAACCTGTCAATAACATCCATCAGACATTATGTCATTTTATTAATCCTCAAGACATTAACATGTCCAATAACTCATATAAGGAATTCATATATCAAATACTAGTTATTTATACAGGCTATTTGTAAACTAACCACCAAAACTAGGTCACAACATCCCAGAAAAATGAAATATAATGGTAACTCATTAAAAGACAACCTTTAATTTGAAAAGGGAATTCATATATCAAATACTAGTTATCTATATGGGCTATTTGTAAACTAACCACCAAAACTAGGTCACAACACCCCAGAGAAATGAAATTTAATGGTAAATCATTAAAAGACAACCTTTAGCTTGAAATCTCTAACCTTACATTTTTCAGAGCATGCTTGCTTACCTACTTATACACTTATACTTAATTGTAAAAGAACAAACTTGGTCTAAGTACTATTCATATATATGTTACAAGATACAAGAGGCATCATTTATGGACAAGTAAATTTACATCAGCTCTGTATAGCTTATAATTTGGCATTATAATTCCCCATAAAATTTTTGTCTTTTCTCACAAGTAGAAAACAAGAAAACAAATTTTGTAACTATGTAAAAAGAAACAAGGAAATAAATACAAACTGATTTAAACACCAAAATTAAAATTGACTCATATGGTGGTTTTTTTTTTTTTTACACATGTTCATATAAAACACACAAAAAGACTTACATTTCACTTATTTTTAAGTTCATATATGTACAATGTTAATATGTTATTTTTTGATCTACACATTACTTCTCAATGACAACAAGTGACACTTTCTTCACTGCATAAGGACATTCTACAGTCTTACAAGTATACCTATCAAAGGATCTTAATTTATTTCAAGGTCACCTCTCATGCAAAAAATACCACATTGAAATTTAAATAACTTTTACAAACTTAGTAAACCTTAACATGACTTTAAATGCGTTGTTATACATGTTTACAAATAAAATGTGTAACCTGATCAGATACCAGGAAATGTTTTAAACTTTTTGTCATACTTTTAAAATTTGTAAAATATACATCATAAATTACTTACAAACAATGCAAATTAATACAGTGTATATAAAATTAAAATATATACCTTCACACACACACACACTCTCTCTCTCTCTCCCCCCCCCTTCTCTCTCTCTCTCTCTCTTCAGGGCCTTGGTGGCCGAGTTCTCTAAAGTACACTAGTGGATTGTGCCTAGGTTAAAATCCATTAAATTTTGACAATTATTAGGGTTCACAAGTTTGTAAGTTTGCTTGCCAAAGGCCAGTAATTTTCTCTAGGTACTCCAGATTCCTCCACTATTCAAGAACTGACTGGAAAGTATTTTGACTGTGGCATAAAACTCCATTTCTCTCTCTCTCTCTCTCTCTCAATCTCATCTTGATACGCATGTTAAATACACCCACTAAGCATGCAAGAGTTATCTCCCATTCAAAGCAAAATTGAAAATGAAATATTTTTAACATTTTCCACATCACTGACGTAACATATTTCAATAATCATGAAATAAAAACTGACTTATATAACATAAAAAATATATATATTTTTGTAATCTTATTTGCTATCTTCAGCACATTTTGTGGTCTTTTGGCTAAAGAACTGTCAATAACCATTTATATTACTTAAAATCAGGAAAATGAGCCCACTTCCATCTGAGCCATCATAGTCCTAATATACTGAGATATACAGCATAGTTCGTTTGCACATCAGCAAATAATTTTGTAGCAGGAAAGTTAATATAAATGCAGTCGCAAAAACCTCAACTTCAACATGGGGCCTTCCCTAATAAAATATTAGCAGGCTGCTCTACTGACTGACTATCAAGCCCAGTCCACCACACTTTAAACTGAAAACTTGTAACACTGGATACTGATGCTGACACTGACTATCAAACAGGGGATACATAAGGTTTTCTGTACAGACATGATTTTAACATGTGTCTCAAGGTTTGATTGGAGGATATCCCTTACCTTAGAGTGTTTTGTTTTTGCTTCAATACATTTGCCAGCTGAAAACTATCAGATTTAGTTTCTATGTCTCTCGCAGAACACCAACCAATCACAGCATCTCTATGATGATCACATGACCATAATACATTAGTATGGTTAAATAAGGTAGTCAAAGAATCTGAAACATAAAAAATATAATATGTCATTTGATATTGAATTAGCTAATAGATTACATTCAAATAAAACATCGGTACAGCATTTCACTCTGGCAGATCTTAGTGTGAGAAATTTTGTCAGTTCCCCTGCCAAAGATCTGCTTTGTTTCTCCTGGTTTTCTCCACAGCCTCAAATAAGTGAAATAATCTTGACTGGTAAGTAAAACACCATTTCCCTACTCACTGCTAAAATTGATCCATACAAAATAATGTCCCAGCATAAGGACAAAATGGTAAAATTAGTAACAGTATCAGATGACCTCACCAAGCAATAACTGATCGTGATATTTTTTTCACAACTTGAAACTGATATCTGTTCCCTGTAACAGGTTTTATTAGTCTTGTCAGCTGATCAACAGTTGCTTGAAATTTTTGGGCAAAATTGTACAGAAACAATTAAAATGATAAGAAAATAAGTTGTAAACTATTATCACAGTACATGATGGTAACTTTTGTTTCTGAGGTAAAATTGTGTGAAACATTTATATCCAGGTACAAAATCAAAACTTAAAAATAAATGTCACATACAAAATGATGGCGACCTCATAATATCCTAAAATAAAATCATCTGTCATACAATAATGAAAGTTTTAAGACAAAGATTTATAAGTTATAAGTCCCCATGTACAACCAGTAACAACTTGATTGTATGGAGCTGTGGTAATAATTACTTAACATAAATATTGATGTTGACAGAGCACCATTTCGAGGAGTAATGGAGTTGTCCCAGTCAAGATTATTTCGCTTATATCTGGAAAGTCAGTTCGGGGATGATAGAGGAAACTGGAGTGCCTTGAGAAAACAATTGTCCTTCAACAAGTGAACTGACAAACTTTCTCATATTACTGTATCTGTCCTGTGTGGAATACCAGCCTAGGTGGTGAGAGGCACTTTGATCCGTAAGCACATGCTTTAGGCCATGCCATTCAGCTACCGAGGCCCCCATGATGCAGACTCGGCACCAATGTCAACACTAACTACAAGACTTGACAAGCTACACATCTGTCTTCTAGCCAATCTTCAAATACAATGCTGAGATAAATCTTTTAGAATCATTATATGTAACATTATTTTCAGGAAATTAAACAAAACAATCTAAATTGAAGTTATACCGTTATTGAGCTGCAGGCTTATTCTTAAAAAGTGCACTGCATCATGGTAGTTCTTTTTAATTGCAAGTGCTGCCCCCATGTGGCCATAAACTTGTGAAGCTAATGTTTGGATATCTTTGATTTCATCATTATCATTCTGTACAGTGTCTGTTTCCATAGATACAGATAATCCATCAGAACTTATCCTCTGTCGTTTTAATTTTGGTTCGCCATTTTCACTTTTCTTCTGGATGAGTGGGCTGCATTGAAGGATATCTGTAACACTGGAAGGAAGAAAATAAATATGGTTTATCATAAAAATTTACCAAAAAATAACAAATATTTTGTCTTTTATTACACAGGTTTTAACCTACTTTGAAGTCCCGATATCTCCTACAACAAACTGATAATTACTACAGTAGAACTTCGATAACTCGAACTTCGATATCTCGAATACCACGGATAACTCGAAGTAATAATTTTGTCCCGACCGATTTTCTGTATAAACTATATAAATACAACTTCGATAACTCAAAGTCCTGTAACCCCAATACCCCCGATAACTCGAAGTAATTTTAAGGTGCAAAATTAAAAATTATAGGAAAAACAACCTAGCAATTAGCTATAATACTTCCGATTAATGACTGGAGAAGTGGTACAGATCAAAGGTTTTGCTACTGTATTAATGAGTATCAATTAAAGGATTAGTACTCTGTGCCGTAATGGGCGATGAAGTGTAACCGTGTACCCCCTCAGTAGACGCCGAGTTTTGTGCCGCTGGCGACAACAATAAATTTTCAGGTGATGTAAGTTGGGTTTAAATGACTAACACGTGGTAGGCACACTAGTTTTATAATTTCTATAAAATGTGCGTCTTGTTTTGTTTATTATCACATACAGTGTACATGGATATGTTTATCTGATTCAGTTCTTTGAATGCATTACGGTCATGTATTGGTAATACACATTTTGTGTATTTCATGTATGCGTTTGTTGTCGCAATCAGTCCTTATAAAAACATAATAATTTGATTTTAATTCATTTATTATTTTATGTAATACCGGTACATATTACACCAGTGTATAAGTAAACAGTTTTACACCATCCAACATTTCTCCCAAAGAAATGAAAGTTACATTGTGAGGTCATTCTTCAACTTCGAAAACTCGAACACCCCGATAACTCGAAGTCATCATCGAAGTCCCGTGCACTTCGAGTTATCGAAGTTCTACTGTATAGTGTTGACACTAGTCTGGTAAAGTTTTTGAAAGAATTTCTCTAAATGTTGAGACCATTATTGGAAGTTGCTTATTGAGATAGAAGAGAATGAAAGATTAATAGAATCTATCATGAGTATCCATGTAGGATAGGGAAATCTCACCTGAGGGGATGAATATTTCAGTCGGAGACGAGGCTTGCCGAGTCTCTGACAGAAATATTCAACCATGAGGGTGAGATTTCCCTATCCTACATGGATAAACTCATGATTGATTCTTTTTCTTCCATTTTGATGACAATTTTTTGCTTGAAGTATCAGTCACATCGACACCATCTTTGTAAATCTAACTTTGTTATTTAACGTTTAACATAAAAATAAATATGACCATCAAACAGTATGTACCTGATTTTGGTTTATACAAAATGTATAAACTAGAAGACAAAGTCATTTATTCTAATCTCCCAAAATAAACATTTGAAACGCAGTGAAAATATCTAAATTTTGGAGACTCAGGTGTCATTTTCCCGCAAGATGACGTCATGTCGCTATGATATGACGTCATTCAATTGTTCTTTAATTGTGATGTAGCTGAGAGCCGCACATGGAGGTGAAGATAGGCATGTGGAGGTGAAGAAAGAAATTTCTTCCATCGTTTCTGCAAGCGGAAATCTCTATCTCAAACATGGGAAGATGGAAGAAAGTTATATACAAAATTGGTATATGTACCTGTCTTCTTAGTCTATAAATTACAAAATATTTAATGAAATTTGAATCTTAACAAAGCTTGATATGCATGCCCGAGATCCTGCATATTGTATTAATAAAGTTTAGAACAGGTAATCACAAACTAGCTTGTTAGAGAAACCAGAAGATGGGGAAAACATTGATAGAAATAATATATTTTGTAATTTATGTAAAAGTCATTTTGTTGGTTATAATGATCATATATTGGTCCCCTAATAGTGATATAAAAATGTTTATATGATCTGATTTGATCTGCAAGGTGTTGGCTTCTCACCAAGGTCCTGAGATCAAATCACAGAGAAACTATTTTGTGTGACATTGATTACACATTTTCTGGAGTTGTTTTCAAATTTTAAATGAAAACAAATAATGCCATTCAATTATCAATAGTTTACCAGAAAATGAAATTTTAATCATAAAATTTATACTGTATTAGGTTTTTTTTCCACTTTTTCCATGATGATAAAAATGCATTGACAGGTAACATTAAAATTTACACCTATCATTTTAAAAGGATAATCTCTTCATTTTATTTTGTCTCATAATGTATTGCATGATTTACAATTCAGGGCTCTCAAGTACTGAAACTTCAAATGCAGGTCATGACCTGCATTGGATTTCACAAATGCAGGTCACTGCGCGGACGGACTTTTCCAAGCTTAACAAAATCAATAATTAGACTTTATACATTTAATTTTCAAAAAACAATAGATATGTTTGTGCATACAATCACATGATAATGCCAATACTTCTTTTTCTTGCCTTCTCTATTTTCAATGTTATATTCATGGCAAACTTTTTTTGCCCTTCTCAGTACCTTATCACTTGGTTCATAATTGAAACATAATTCATCAGAATTGTATTTACAACTTAACAGTGAATTTATTGTGTCCTGACTTAGACTAGCTCTAAATTCTGTAAAAATATGTTTTACATGAGAGAATAGTCTTTCACAGTCTGAATTACTGTTTGGTAAAATCAAAAATTAACACTTTTAAATAATATTTACAAAATGGTCATAAGATTGAAAAACTATACCCACTGACTGCATGTTTACTAAAACTATTTTTTTCATTTTATTTCACTCTGTTTATTGTTAAAAGTGCATAAGTACTTTATAATAAGTTTCTGATATTTTTCATGTCATAGTTGAGCAGGACATTTTTTAAATAAATGAATAATTAAAAAAAATGTTTGAAAATAAACTAAAAGATAAATAAAATTATGTTGTTTAATACCATAATGATGAATGAATCAAATACAACATATTCTAGAATAGTGCCAGTCTTTTCTAAATATAGACTGATAGATTGCTGTTTGAGTTATCTCCCTTTTGTAAACACACATGGCAGAACTGACAGATGCACCACTGTGACACTGTCACTTTCCAGCAATGATTTTCACTATTTAACATCATGCAATCGGATAATGCTTTTATTTATGGA
The DNA here is from genome assembly GCA_021292105.1 of Anadara kagoshimensis. Classification (NCBI taxonomy): domain Eukaryota; kingdom Metazoa; phylum Mollusca; class Bivalvia; order Arcoida; family Arcidae; genus Anadara; species Anadara kagoshimensis. The sequence goes on along the minus strand of CM037865.1, from coordinate 69,656,637 downwards.
TTATTTCATGAAAAAGGAACATTCTAAGTGAGTCTGTTATATTATTAAAGTTCTATTTAAAAAATCGAAGTGCAGTTTATGTTTGTTCCTGTTACCTATGTATACACCATATACCCGATATACACAGGTGTTAATCCAGTACCCGTGCTGTTTATTTAACCATGACTGATCAATCACAGGTGGATAGATTAATTAGTGTCTATACACAAACAATCATTGCCCAGGGACATGAAAATTGGAGTAATTTATAAGGATTACTTTACGCTAGACTTCGAACTTAGGATTCCCGGGTCATGTGAAAATTTGCGGGTGATTAAATGGGTGCGGGTGTTATGCGGGTCATGGTCTTAATTTCCGGGTGTGACCCGCACGATCCGGGTGACTTGAGAGCCCTGAAATTTACATTAGCAACGTTTTAATAAAAATGTTTCAAATTAATTAACACAATTTCCATTAAAGTGTAAGTCTTATTACTTATTGCATTATTTGTACTTAAAAAAAATTATAACAATTCTAAACAGTAAAGCGAAATACAACCCACCTTTCTAGACATTTCACAGCATTTGATAACTTCTCAAGGTGGATGAGTGCTTGTGATTTGTATAACAAGGTAACAATATGGTCATTCAAACAATTTCCACCATCCAATCCAAGCCCTCTATCTTCATTTCTAATATCACTTGACAATCTTCGTCTTTTTCTACCACTAGATGACACTATATCATCCTGATCACCACTGATATCGACGGAGCTCTGACTGTGAATTTCATTTTGGCTATCAGGATTTTGGTTACTATTTGTGGAGTTGCGATGATGTATTATTTTTTGGGTGTCAATAGTTGTGTTACAGGTTGTAAATCTATCACAAATTACAATACAATCTTCAAACTTTTTAGCTTTAACTAATGACTGTATGGTCTGTATGTATATTCTGTGTACTGGTGGTACCCTGACATCAAGGTTTTCTTGCTCCTACAACACAGTAAAACATAAATTAATATTGTGTACACATTTCAAAAGTATCACAAATTTTAAGAAAAGGCAATTATTTGAGGAAGAAAGGTTACTGCTTTCCAATAGTCCATCAACTTCATTTTATTTAGTTAAGGTCTAAAGACAACTACCAGGGAAGATATACACATTTCAGTACAACAGAATAACTAGACTTTTTAAAATTACCACTGGGTAAATGTGAATTAAAAATAGACATTTGTTTTACAGTATTTTAAGGCAGTTCTGGGTGCCTAATCAAGAAGAGGCATTCTTTTGTTGGGAGAGGGGAACTACTTTTAATTTGATTATTTCTCCCCAAATGGGGAGTGGGCCAATCCTGGAGGTACTGCAATACCAGGCCAACCCGTGACGAGAGCGGAGCAAGCCCCTGACATCTCATCTAGTTCCAAAAATCAGTTTAATATCGAAGTCCCCCAATGGGGGACGTATCAGATATTAAGCTGATAAGAACAGATACTACACTTTGATCTTAGCCAAAAGGCCGAGAAGCGATACCTTGTACACCTTTGAAATAGTTTAAGTACTGCTTGCTCATAGCAATGTCTAAGGGGAAGAGAAATTAAAATATTTTCATTTTATTTTCTTTAAATTTACAAACAACATGTGTATATCTAGTTATTTCTCTTAAAAATCATTTTTATATAATAAATAATTTATTTAACCTACCCTTATTTCTCCAAAAACATAGATTTAGAGAAAAATCAATAATATTTGATGAATAAAATAAATAATTTAAGACTTACACAGTTGTCTTCCTTGAATGACATACATAGTACGTATATATAACTGGTTCTTTGTTGTTTTTTTTTTTTTTGTCATTATAATCACAATTGTTTATATTGGGGATTTATCTTATATTCATTTAATAAAGAAAAACTAAAACTTTGGATATTATTCTGTTGTATAAATTAAGAATAGATAAATATGTACACAGAATAATATACATACAATGTCCATGTTGCAAAATAAATAACAGTACCGGTAAATGGTTTTAAAAATCAATAAAATAAATAAATAAATAAATAAATCAATAAATAAATAAATAAATAAATACTAAATAAATATCTAAGTACAAAAAAACATTTGGTAAACAGATACAATGTATTCTGGTTATATCTTTACATATATATCATATACTATACAATTATGGACTTTTTAGTGGTTGTATATGGTGTGATATTCACCGGAAAAATAAATATTGATCGAGGCGACAGCCGAGGTCAATATTTATTTTTCCGGTGAATATCACACCATATACAACCACTAAAAAGTCCATAACTGTTTTTATATAATTTAGCCACTGTGGCACTTCGGTTGACAATGTTTTATCAAACCTTGACCAGGCAATCTAACTATTTTACCGATGTTAGATTTCCGTCCACCCTGGTTGATCACACTAAAATTATCCCGCATTAGTTAGCTCAATCTGACTTTTTAAGTCTGAGTCTATGAAAAAATAAATGACATTACGGATGAGACACAATCAATTACACATTACATTGTAAATTGATAATGCCATAACGTCAACGTTCTATGAAAAAAATAACAAGACACAATCACTTGCGTACACTTAATTGATGACGTTCTAATCATTTTACCGAGAACGTCAACAAAAATCGATGACGTACACCGAATTTAATATTCACTGGAAAATCCGTGGTATATGATGTGAGATCCAATGGTCACGTGTTACCGTTTTAGCCAATCATAAAGATGCAATTTATTAATTATATAATAAATGTATTTATGTCATAAAATATAAATATTTTCTAAATTATAATACTTTGTCGCATCAGACTATCCATATTGAAAAATTTTGAAAACAAAAGGAAACAGTTATTTAAGACACTTTCATTTCAATTTTGTTTTTGTTAACCATATTTTGTGGAGGGAAGGTACAGAGTATTTTAAACAACCAAAGCAGAGTTTAGAATTCACATATAAATAGGCAACAGACCATTTTGTGGCATTTGGAATTGGCAATGTTTACTGTTCCAATGTAGCATTTGGAATTGGTAATGGTTACTTGAACAACTTTCTTGTTTTTCTACTCAAAAAAAACTGAAATGCAGCAAAAATATCAGGAAAAAAATTGTACATTGGAATTTGATATTAAATTTGAAATAAAGAGATCATAACTAAAATACCTGTTTTGAACAAGCTTTCTACACTGTGACCTAAAATATTATTTTATTCTCCATTTACAGTATATTGAGGCAGTTTAAGCTTAATACCTTGTCGGGTTAGGGCATTCTTTAGTGAGGATTTGTATTGAATTGAATAGTAGTGTTTAACGTCCCACTCAAGAATGGTTCACTTATATCGAGACATTGCCAGCTATAGGTAAAGGTGCAGAAATTTTGTCTGTGTTTTGCGCTGATGGCATTATACAGCAGGGTTCTTTATCATGCCACACCTGCCGTGACATGGGACATAGTTTAAGTTCCCATCCGAAAAAAACCCCGACTTTCATTTCATAATGCCAAGTACTTGGCGAAAGAACAGTCACTACCCACTTTCAAGTCTTGGATCAGACCCAGTTGGGGGTTTGAATCCACGACCTCCCACTTACAGAGCAAGCACTCTACAAACTGACAGTGGCCTTTTTAATGAGGAGAGGGTAACTAATATTTAATTTGATTATTTCTCCCCATATGGGGAGTGGGCCAATCCTGGAGGTACTGCAATACCAGGCCAACCCGTGACGAGAGCGGAGCAAGCCCCTGACATCTCATCTAGTTCCAAAAATCAGTTTAATATCGAAGTCCCCCAATGGGGGACGTATCAGATATTAAGCTGATAAGAACAGATACTACACTTTGATCTTAGCCAAAAGGCCGAGAAGCGATACCTTGTACACCTTTGAAATAGTTTAAGTACTGCTTACTCATAGCAATGTCTATGGGGAAGAGAAATTTAAATATTTTCAATTTATTTTCTTCTAATTAACAAACAGCATGTGTATAATTAGTTATTTCTCTCAAAAATCATTTTTTTATCATTAAATAAAATTTTGAATATACCCTTATTTCTCCAAAAACTTAAATTAAGAGATAAATTTATAATAACTGATGAATAAATTAAAACATTTAGGACTTACACAGTTGTCTTCCTTGAATGACATACATACAACATATCATGATATCACACATCAGTTCACTGGGTCTATTACAAAAATATCACATGGTTCGCACTGGAGATTTATCTTATATTCATTTAATAAAGAAATTCATTTAATAAAGAAAACCTAGATTTTGTCATCTAAATGGAAGTTAATTCTAATATTTGTATAAATAATAAGAATTAATGGAAAAATCCGTAAACACCCGTAAACACAAGTTGTATAAGTACAGGAGCTAAGACAATATCCAAGTTGCTTAATAAATTAATAAATGAAGGTTTTCAAAAATTAATAAAACAAATAAATCTTATTACATTGAAACACCAACACTTGTAAATAATCAAGTGAATTTACTAATAACATCATAACACTACAGGGTCTGATAAAGTTTTACTAATAATGGTGATTTACATTTTTACAAATTTCAAAGCTGGTTATAATTTAGCAAATTATCATTATTATCCTAAACAACATTTTTGTACTTTTAATCAATAAAATTTAACAATAAGTATTTCCGTGAATAATGTCCCTTGATAGTATGTGGTGTCACACCTGAAGGCTATTCTCATGGCCCACTGATAATCTAGCTCTGTCAATGAAAAATTATGCCGGGGAAATCAATCAATATAATTGCCAAAAGGCAGTACTTTTACAAAATTGATCTTTTTTTAAATGTATGGTTTTTTGTGGAACAAGGAAAACAACAAAAGTCTTCCTTATGATAAATTAATGTCAAAAACATTGAAAAAAATTATGTTTATATGTTTTAAACCAATATAAAATCTGAACTTCTTATAGTAAAAAAAACTTTTTATCCCTGATTTTTATGTTGAATTTGGAAAAAAACTTAGGCCACTTAAAACATAGAGGCTTGCATTATTTACATATGTTGCCTTCCCAAATGTACTGGTGATGTTAAAAAATTCTGTATCACAAAACAAACAAGAGGCCCATGGGCCTGAAACGCTCACCTGATAACTAATGGCTAGCTGATAGATTTCAAGAAAACATAAATACTGAAACCCCTATGATTTTTTTCTTTACATCATAATGACCATTGTATCAATACCTACAACATTCTAATATACATGCCTATACAAAAAGTTTATAGTTTTCGAGATAATTAACCATTTGGGTATTGGTTTTGCATCTGTGACCTTGACCTTTGAACCCATGACCTTTTTCTATACATCAAAATGAGTGTTGTATCAATACCTACAACATTCTTATATACATGCCTATACAAAAAGTTGATAGTTTTAGAGATAATTAACCATTTTGGTATTGTTTCGCATCTGTGACTTTGACCTTTGAACCCATGACCTTTTTCTATACATAAAAATGATCTTTGTATCAATACCTACAACATTCTAATATACATGCCTATACAAAAAGTTTATAGTTTTAGAGATAATTAACCATTTTGGTATTGTTTCGCATCTGTGACCTTGACCTTTGAACTCATGACCTTTATCTATACATCAAAATGATCTTTGTATATTCTAATATACATGCCTATACAAAAAGTTTATAGTTTTCAAGACAATTAACTATTTCGGTATTGTTTAGCATCTGTGACCTTGACCTTTGAACCCATAACCTTTTTCTATACATCAAAATGATCGTTGTATCAATACCTACAACATTCTAATATACATGCCTATACAAAAAATTTATAGTTTTAGAGATAATTAACCATTTTGGTATTGTTTCGCATCTGTGACCTTGACCTTTGAACCCATGACCTTTTTCTATACATCAAAATGATCGTTGTATCAATACCTACAACATTCTAATATACATGCCTATACAAAAAGTTTATGGTTTTCCAAATAATAATTATAATCAGAGGAAAAAAAAAAATTAGGTCACGACCTTCACAATTGACCTTGTCCTCATTTTGAAGACACTAACAAGAAGATGTCAAAACTGAAAACCCCATGTCATTATCTGGTCCAATAGTCATAAAGTTATAACAATTAGAAACTATTTTACGATTTTTTCAAAATTAAACGCAAAAACGCGTAACCCATTTTTCGACCGAATTTCGCGAAATGAACAAACTACAGGCTTAAGACCCTAGAGAAGCCAAATATCACATCAGATTTTTTCTCCCATCATCGGTTTCAGAGAAGAAGATTTTTCAAGAGTTTTGCACCCCTAGGTCACTGTGACCTAGTTTTGGTAGCCATGGCAACGCCATGAACAAATCTAAATTGCACCGACCCAGACATGCTTCTGACCAAGTCTCGTTGAAATCTGCCAAGTACTTTCAGAGGAGAAGTCGAAAATGTGTGTTAACGACGCACGCACACATGCACGCACGCACACACGCACAAACACACTGCACCATACCATAAGCTCACATGACCTTTGGTCAGGTGAGCTAAAAATGAACCATACTTGCCATTTACGGCATTTTGGACAAGCGGAAAATGATTTTAAAATATTCACAGTCTATATATCACTTTCTAAATGAGCAGACCAGGTCTGACCTAAGACTTGAAAGTGGGTAGTGACTGTTCTTTCGCCAAGCACCTCGCATTACAAAATGAAAGTCACGGCTCTTTCTGATGGGAACTTAAAATAACGAGGTCCCATGTCAGGGTTCCAGTTCACTCAGCTGAAAAATAAATGAGTACCAGCAAAATGCTGGGGGTTAACCTGCGATGGACCGGCGTCCCATTCAGGGGAGAGTCTTGTACTCTCAGTCGCTTAACGCCACGGAAACCGGGATAAGCTCCGGCCTGATGGGCCTAATGGCTCGGGACAGACTTTAACTTTTTATGTCAGGGTGGGCATGGCACGATGAAGAACCCTGCTGTATGGTGCCATCGATATAAGTGAAATTTTCTTGACTGGGACTTTAAACACCATTACTCAACTCTTTTCAATGACTGATATTATTTTTTTATGAACTGTGTACACTACATGATGTGTAAACTTTTAGGAGAGTTTGTTTTTATAAAGCCATATATATTTGAACCTGATTCTTACCTTAATATGATATGAATTATTTAACAACTTTAATAAATCCATGTATTTCTGGCTGGCAACATCATACCTAAAAAGAAAAATATGTATATACATGTATACAATCAAAGTTGTCTGTAAAGACTACCTTAAGAAAATGCTAAAAAAGTCTTTAAATGCAGCTTCAATTACAATCAAACAATTAAGGTATTACCGGTAATAGATCATTTGTCAATCCTAAGAAGATGTGTATTTACAAATTACGAATTACCAATTATCTAATTCAACAAAATCCAATGGACAAGCATCCTTGACAAATTGCCAATTATCTATTACATCACAAGAAGCAGTTTTGGAAGTAGTTTTTGTTTGGTCTAAGACTTATAAAAAGATAATTTGTCTGTAAATCAAACTGCTTACAAAATCATGGATACCATAATTGGCATTTTCAATATTTACTGGACAAGATAACCCTTCACAAACACAAGAAGAGGAATTGTGTTTTACATTTTAATTAAATTTTTTCCTATGTTGGTACAACTTGATGCCAGTGAAAGAGACTGATCAGTGACATATTTTTTGTCTATCCATGTTTTTAACATTTTTACTACCAGTAAGTTTATGACACTTGTAAAAACTAGTACTGTCTCTTGAGAGACAAATCCCCCCCCCTGGGTCTGGGTGACCTTGACCTTTGCAATATGACTTTGGTTCAAGGTTACAGACCTCAGTTGTGACTTGACACTCAAAATTAGCCAATTTTGGCCTTAACACATTTAGTGTTATGCACCCATATTTCAATAATTTTGCTAAAACAACATGAATGTTGATACTTTTTCAATTCAGGAGAATTAAAACAATATTTCTATTCTGCATTTATGACCCAAGTGCAAATTTTAGTTTCCATGGCAACACACAGAAAATTGCAAAATGTTACCCCTAAATAGGCCATGTTCATAGAATCAGATGGTAAACAAACCTCGAACTACATACAATGGCACACATTTTTCCTGAATCCTTAAATATTCTACTTTTTCTTTGTGAAGGAAAACCAGGGTCTTGTTGGATTCATTTTTTCAGAAATTTGGGAAATGTGCCAACCATGCTAAAAGCACATGGCAATGTTTACACCCAAAATGTGGTCTTGCCATAGGAAGTGTATGGTGCGGCGGAAGTCCTTACGCCGGAAATATAGTGCTATAGTCAATCAATTCAGGTTTAAATTTTTGCAAACCTAAGAACCTCTCACCTTGGCAATATTGCAAAGTACTACCTATTAACAAATTTAAATGAGCATGGTCCAAGGAAGGGCATCTGGGTTTGTTTTATGCACTACTTTTGACCATCCCACATCTGGCCTTATCACGACTGAGGTCTACTACCCAAGCTCATGACACACCTTTGGACCATGAAGATTATTCATGTAAAGTTTTATGACAGACGTCCATAGCAATTATGAGATATGGCCTGGACACAATTTTACACAGACAGATGGACAGACAGACAGACATGGTGATTCTTATTGACCCGGTACCCCCTCAAACTAGTTTGGGGGTATAAATATAATTATTCATTCATAAAATATTTTGATTTCCTAAAAATCATTGAAAATGAACAAGAGTTGCCAGAAGACAATATAGGTCACTAAACATAGTAGCAGCTCACAAGAATATGTGCAACTATGTATGTACAGAACCATGCAATTGGGTATCAGCAATAAAGCAAAATATGTCTGCTGAACTAAATAAAGTACTAAAATTTTACTAGGCAAAAATGCAAAAATGCAAGGTTACACTCAAGAGATGTCTTCATAGGTCAAAAACAGTTCCCTAGCATTTTCCATGACTGAGCTTTATACTGCAGTACACCTAATGCATTTCTTTTAAACAGTCTTATTTTTGTGTTTTAATTTAAACTGGCAGATTTTCATATTGTTTTTACACTGCTACAAAAATCAGCTTGCCTTTAAAAATCTATGTATGTTTTACATATTCAGCTAAGTTTCCATTTGACCATATTTTACAACCCAGGTATACAAATTCTTTAACTCCTTCTATGTTGATATTACTGATGGTAATTGGAACCCTACTTGTCAAATTGGCTTTCATTATTTTTGCTTTCTTTGTATCTAATCTGTCCAATCTGATATCCTAGTGATTGGAGATCTGTTCTTGGTCTTGTTATCTCTAACTTATTCTAAAAGCATAGTTATATTACCTGAAATGCAAGGACTTATTGGTTTTCATTAAACATGTACCTGATGCCACTGTTAGGACACACCATATATAACTCTTGCCCTTTACATTACTTTGATAATCATGATGATTTTTCAAGGTACATTGTACATTATACAGTAAAACAAGAATATAATGAATATACTTAAACTGAATACATGGATAGTTAAATGTCAAATATTGGACCTGACCACTTATTGCTTGACAATGAGAGCTTCATGTGTACATGTATAAAAATCCATTCATTGCTTTGCTCAATTATTAAAATATAAATATTAAGTCCCAACAAAATTTTTTTGTACTGGATCCTCTTGTTTTCAGGTTCATCTTTTTTAACAAGATTTTCCTTTTTACAAGATCTCCTTTTCCTGAACACTACTTATAGTTTTCAGAGGTTTGTATCAACTACAGATGTTATTTATTGCAGATTACACTTCAGGATTTTGTTGATTGCTAAGCATGTTTCCTCTCCTCTCCAGTTATTACTATCAGAGAGGGCATGCTTTGGTAGCTTAACTATTAGGTCTGTTTTCCAATTATTTGGTGATACATTGTATTTCAGTGTCCAATACATTTTTATGATACTTGTTATATCTGTCTGCTTTTATTTGTTTTACTGATATAAGATCGCTACTTGGGTCGTTTCCATTTTAAGCATGTATATGAACATTTTCATTTCATATTGCAGGACTACCAGAACAGATGAAAAGACACAAAGTGACAATAAAAGCTCTCAAGACTTATGGCACAAAAACAAATACTTACTTTTTAAGCTGTAGACATCTATTGGCAAACACATAAACAGACTGTATGTAGGTAAAACTATCCTCTGTATCTCTCAACACCATGGCAACTAGTGAATTTTCTCCCTTTACCATACTTTCTTCCTTTTGATTTTCTAATGCCTTAAATATATTAAATTAAATTCCTCAGACGAATTTTGAAAAGTTATTTGAAAATACTGTGATTTAAATATGTTCTGAATGAACAGCATAGTGTGGATTTTTTTATAGGATTCGCAATATACAATATGAAACCAGTAAATATTTGAACAGAACTAATAAAGAAAAATTACCTCAAATATTCTTGTAACAACACTAAAATTGAATATGACAAACTTTTTCTTTCTTGCATAGAGCTAAAAGAATCTACAGTAACTGTTCAAGGATTGCTATCATCTTATTCCTCACAATCAACAAACATACTAAACCATGTCCGAATCACAATCCAGAAAGTAAAAGTTTTTAAACTGACAAGGTAGATTAAACATGTGAACTTCCATTAGGGAAGTGAGGCCAGGTGCTCCGGAAGGGTAAAGCACCTACTGTTTAGTAACTAGGTAAAGTTGGGATTTCAAAAAATTAAGAGTGAATAAATGGGGTTTAAAAAGATGTTTAGGACTTTTCGGAACAGATGTATTTAAGTTACAATCTTAGAAGGTGGCCAAAGATATATACTGTAACTTGATTTAACATGTACTTTGTAAATAACTAACATATACTTACTATAGTCATAAGATTGAGTGATTCAAGTTCTGCATCATATAGACACATCTTTCTATATTCTAATGATATATTATACAATGGCTGTAGAAATGTGAAGTCTATCTGTAATGCTTCTTTATATTTCTGGATAGCACAATAAGATTTATTCTGGAAAACAAAAACATGTATAAACATGGATATTCTATGTACCAGTATTGCATATGAGTGTATACTGTATAACATCCTATACTGGTACATCAAAATTTTAAGAATTTGAAATTGTAGCTCACCTGATCTAATCCATAAAATCTGTATTTCATATGGAGAAGTTACAGGGGTTAAAAACTGTGTTTTGTAATGTCTAGGACCTTTTGCTTTTGTTTTTGGCATGTGCGATAATGTTATCATATATAAAATAAGACATATTATCCTGGTAAAAAACTACAGGTCCATTGGAATTTTACAGTTTAAATACCAAGGGTACCTATGTAAAATCAATAGGTCCCAGACCTCGGACCTGAGGATTTTTCTGGACTCAGTGATTATATAGTTTCTTTCATATCTTAAATCTCAATATCAAAAGAATTAAAACTTTAAAGTCCTTCCCAGTTTCAATTACATGAAGCATTTAAAAACTAAGAAATACAATAATCCATTTATCTGGCTGGGAAGGAGTAAAATGAAATTAAATATATTTCTAAAGAATGAATCATTCAACCTGACCATGAATCAAACCCACAACCCTTGAATCATGAATCTGCATCCTTAATTAACCACCTTGTCAAGTGACACCACATATTAAATCAATACAAGATATTTAACGCGATATCTGGCTTCATGTCTTTTAATAAAGTCTAATGACATACATTGAAGGAAGTTCAAATCACATCTACACAATGACAGCTGTAGACACGGACATGATGAAAACAGTATCAGTTCTCTTAAGCAACTATGGTAAAACCTCAGTAACTCAAGATACACTGGAACCCAACTTTGTTTTCAAGTTTTGAATTTTAAAAGTTCGTGATCAATAAGTGTTTGGATCAAATAATAACTCAAAGATATGTACAGTGCTCAAAACAATGATTTTCCTTATTCAAAAACAATGGTTCAAGTTGTCCAGTCATCGAAACATTTATTTGTTATTGACACTTTAGCTTAATTAAAATTTTACTAACCATTTTAGATAAACATAAAGCAGACAGGTTGTTACTTAGAGCTTGTATTCTGGCAGCATCATGGCTTAGTGTGTATTCCTCATCCATATTCTCGAAGTCATAATCAGTATCATTGATAGTCCCATCAGAGTTGTCTTTCCTTGGTTTTAACATAAGAATACAATCACTGTATTTTTCTTCTTTATAATGGATATAACCTGTTGAAGTAAATGTAGACAAAATTAAAGATATAGTCACAGTTAAAACAGTATGAGTAAAGGGAAATAATTACAAACTAACAGAACAAAGGCATAGCTTGCCTGCACATGTGGTTTGATGATGAATATCAGATTAAAAATGTACCAAAATAGTGATTTTTCACATATGAAAATTTACCAACCAACCAACCCCACCCTCTCAAAAAAATTAATAAAACTGATTGGTCAGGAACAAGACTAAGGGTTTAACAATCACTACACTAATGAATTAGGATGTTATAATGTTTATGAAATGCTGCTGCCAGTCCTGCCATTAATGTAAGCATCCCTGCAACTTTCACCAAAATAGGTAAGTGATCTTCCTACTCATGTAGACTCGGATAATAATAAATACAACTTTCACTATTCAAAACACATAATAGTTATTAAAAATTCGATCTATGCATAGTCTGACGAATGTTTTTTGGAAAAAGAAACTGTGTACCAAACCATGTATTGCTAAATTAAATGGTAGAAAATAATAATTTCATAAATATTTGAAAAAGACAATCAGTAATTAAAATTTAATAAAGTCGACCCGATCGTTTGGTCATTTCGGATAGAGAGAAAGAGTTTTGCAGACCATACCGTCGCTATGAGGGGGTACATTCTAGCGGTTGTATGTAACTGGATCATTTGCTGTTAAATCTGGGTTTTAATAAACTGCTGATTATCACTCACAATATTCCTGTTTCATGTTAATGGTGAGGTATTTAAAATCCACATGTGGTCATTTGCACACAACACTGTACATGTACGAATTATCTCCCTTTCACGAAAGTGAAATCTAATTGATAAACAGTTTTTAAATATGACACAATTGTCTCAACATCAAAATACATTATCATAGCCTTCAAAATAAATTTAAATTACCGTAGATTTCATGAAGAATTAATAAAATCAACCTGCCATTGCAGTTTATTTCATAAAAAGTTATGATTTTACATCGTAGGACGCAAACTTCTCGGACTACTTTTTATTGTAAACACGAGATCAGTTCGCCAAATTGCAGAAATTATTGGATGCATCCCGTCGCAATATTTTACTAGATTCCGAATGTATTCCGAAAATTTATTCCAAATGTGCATATGTAACCAAATGCATTACCCGTCTCAGAATACATATCTCACGATAAAACAGATATATTTCTTTCACGCTCATTTACCAGGCGCACTATTTCCATGTGTACTCATATCTTATAATTTCATAGCAAAGAAGCCAGCTATCTTGGAAGAAAGCGATAGCAAAGTACGCGTTCACTATCGTGAAACGCTGTACAAAAATCAGTTCATTATCTAAAAGATTTTAGAAAATAAGTGTGGAAAACTGAGGCCTGACCGACGGACAGACAGACGGAGGGACGGACGGACAGAGCGCAAACCTAAAGTCCCCTTCGGCTTTCACTGGTAGGGGACTAATAAAACAATAAAGAAACAAATATATAATTGTCTTACCTTTCAGATATTTAGTAAATGGAAGCCATGGTCTGTGTTGTACACAATTCAAACACTCCACACACTTCATATTATCATTAGACTTGTAATACATTAAACCTAACAACAGATTAACTTGATCTCCTAAACCAATATCTGAATTTACTTCAATCCCACCATTCAATAATAAACTTATAGGAAATATTATTGGCAGTGCTTCCGTGTTTATCTAAAAATAAATAACGGTTAGAAATACATTAATTATTATTTTTGTATGAATTTCAATTTCCTGCTCTGGTCATTTGCAAAACAATTTCCTCACAGACAATAGGGTTGGCAAAGTCTAGTTTGAAATCTTTGATTTTGTACCTGGATATAAAAGAGTTCCTCTCAATTTGTTGTCAGAGAACAGGAATTGCTGTTGTTAAGTTAAAAAGATTCACTGTTTGGAGACATCATTTGATACAGAATCCATTCATGCTGGTCTTTCCTGTACCCAGAATTTACAATTCTTGCTGGTCACAGGAGATTTGGAGGCCATACTGGATGTTTCACCAACAAAATAAAAATTTAAATAACTGCTACTAACAACCAGGGAAACAACATTATATTTAGGTCTCTGCTATTGGTGGTTTCTTACACAAGTTTAATCTAAACCAGGTAAATAATTGTCATCCAGAGATACAATTTCTAAATTTCAAAAACTTTTAAAACTGTTACCTTCCATCAATACCAAATACAGAAAGTTATATTATTTTTGCCTTTCCATTTGCAACATCAGATTTTTTTAGCTGACAATGATTATTCTAACTCGCCTCTGTAATTATGTCTTTAGTCCTGCATAGTGTCAAACATGAAATGGCTTCTTCAATTCTTCCTGCCCAAAACAACCAAATACTCCGTACACAACACAGATTGACCAAACAATTAAAAATTCTGTCTGTATCTGAAATATAGGTAATGGTTTAAAATTGATAGCAGTGCAAAAAAAAAACATAGCACTGTCGTGCTGTTGTACAGCGTACAGTAGTTGGGAAAATTGTGTTGTGGCAAGACAGAATATAACCGAAAATTCGGGGGGGGGGGGGTCGATCAATGCATAGTCCGACGGATTTTGTTTTTTTTTTTTTTTTTTTTTGAAAAAGAAACAATGTACCAAACCATGTATTGCTGAATTAAATGGTAGAAAATAATAATTTCATAAATATATGAAAAAGACAATCGGTAATTAAAATTTAAAAAAGTTGTACCCGATCGTTTTGTCATTTCGGATAGAGAGAAAGAGTTTTGCAGATCCTACCGTCGCTATGAGGGGGTACATTCTAGCGGTTGTATGCAACTGGATCATTTGCTGTTAATCTGGGTTTTAATTAACTGCTGATTATCACTCACAATATTCCCGTTTCATGTTAATGGTGAAGTACAGTTTTTTTACCAGTTCCGAATTTTTACTACCGAATAATCTAAAATTTCAATCCCGTTCAATTAAAGGAATCGCAAAATAACTCTACTTGAATGTATGGGCATTAATTGTTTAAATAATATAAACTTCAACCGCTTCCTAAAAGGTCGACAGATTGTTGGTGACCTAGTTTAACGATGTAAACAAATCGTGATCACGGAAATGCTTTTTTCAAGAAAACATACTACCACGTTTTTTGAGGACATGTGTCGATATTTTGGAATCAGTTAACATTTGTATTATTACACAACATAAATTTTATTTCCTCTGCTTGTGGACGACGTCTGCAGCAGCGCTCATATGAAACCCTGTTCGGAACTGGTAAAACGACTGTACACAACACTGTACGAATTATCTCCCTTTCACGAAAGTAAAATCTAACCGATAAACATTTTAAAATATGACACAATTGCCTCAACATCAAAATACGTAATCATAACCTTCAAAATAAATTTAAATTTCCGTAGATTTCGCGAAGAATTAATTAAACAACCTGCCGTTGCTGTTCATTTCATAAAAAGTTATGATTTTACATCGTAGGACGCAAACTTCTCGAACTACTTTTTATTGTAAACATGAGATCAGTTCGCCAAATTGCAGAAATTATTAGGTGCATCCCGTCGCAATATTTTACTAGATTCCGAAATGTATTCCGAAAATTTATTCCAAATGTGCATATGTAACCAAATGCATTACCCGTCTCAGAATACACATCTCACGATAAAACAGATATACTTCTTTCACGCTCATTTACCAGGCGCACTATTTCCAGGTGTACTCATATCTTATAATTTCATAGCAAAGAAGCTCGATATCTTGGAAGAAAGTGACAACAATGTACGCGTTTTCACGCTGTACAAAAAACCCAATTATCTGGTCACAAAGACTGTTTTAATTAATTAATCAAATGCAATACTGTATGATTAAAAGATTTGTGAATTATTAAAATCTGCAAAGGTATGAAACATTCAGATGCATCATTTACAACCCAGGCACTACTGGCAGTTTCATAGCTTTGAATTCATTTTACTTCAAGAAAACATGTACAATGTATTGTAATATACCATATAGGACAGGCAAAATGTTTAAACTCTAAAGGTTTTGACTTGATACACTCGAGTGCAATCCATGATGGTACCATACATGGATTTAACTCAAAAATGGTGAAATTCAAAGCCTTTTCAGACATTTAAATCTTATAAAATAAGGTCCAATGTCAATACAGATGATTGCAAAATTTAAAAGTTTTCTATTATCACATCGTGTAGGCTGACTTTAAGTTTGTAATAACTAAATGTGTATTACAGGTACTATTATTCATCATTCTATAAGGAAAAATGAAGCTCTCATTATCAAGCAATAACTGAATGTGAAAGGTAAAATTAGGCTCTCATCATAACTGCTTCATTCTGTATCAAATACAAACTTTATCACAAATTTACTTACCAAATAACTTTATTCTTGTAAGCATGTTGAAGATATCAGTAAGCAAAGTGAGAACATCACTTGTCCGATTTATCTTGGATCTTTTACATATACTTTGTGACACTGAAAATAAAATACAAGCATATTACAACTTTGAATATAAAACTTACAGAACAAATCTGTCCTTTATAAAGAAACATTTTGTTCAAGGTTTATATTTATCTGCATTTTATGTATTAATATTCCTTAAGTTTACTAACCACTATGGTAGCTCAGTGTAGTTGTGAGTTCGAACCCGCCCGGTCTGACCAAGACTTAAAAATAGGTAGTGACTTCTTTTGCTAAGCACTTGGCATTTAGAAATGAAAGTCACATTTCCTTCAGAAGAAACCTTAAAAACGGAAGCAGCATGTCATGGCAGGCGTGGCCAATTAAAGAACCCTTCCTGCACTGCACTGCAAAGGTTAAAATTTCTGACACTTCACCTATAGCTGATGATGTCTCGATATAAGTGAAAACCCCAATCAATCAGTCAACCTTAATGTAACTATTTTTTTCAAAGGTATTTCTAAAACTGAACTAAGTTATTTACCTCGTTTCAATGTTTTCAAAATCAGATCATCAATATGACGGTCATCTGTTGGAATATCGATACGAGTAAGGACTTTAATGAAGACATAATTAAACAGCACCAGTATTTCTGTACAGATTAAATTTTGAGAAACAGGAACACCTAAAATTTAAACAAATGTGACAATCACTTAAACATAATTCAGAATAAGCGGCATCATTTTCAGTTTTCTACTGATAAAACAAACTTAATAATTCAACTTAAAACATTTTTTTTAATCATCGACCATTTTTTAAATTTTAGTAAAATGTGTTTTCTATAAATTGTCATGAAAAGAACTAATTCAGCTTAAACATTCAGTAAACAATTTCAATTTTTTTTTTACATAGTAGAAATTAGAATGACAAAAAATTCTTACTTACTCAATTTCAATATTAACTTTTCAATTGAATGCAATAATAATAATAATAATAATAATAATAATAATAATAATAATAATAATAATAACATTATGATGATGATGATGATGATGAGCAAGATGTAATTGGGTATGTTATTCAGTCAGTAAATGCAATGTTTGCAATGTTAAAATCATAGTTATGTTACAGTCTTTTACATTAATTCAACATACTTTTTACTTTATTAAGAGTTATTTTCAACTGATCTTCATAACATTTCTTCTGTGTTGATAAATTTTTCTCATTGTTATTTGACAATAGCTGAAAATAAAATAAAATAAACTTAATTTACGCATAAAATAATTTCATGTTACATATTTTTACAACTAAAAATCAAATTCTAATAATGCAAAAATGATAAAATCAAAACTTTTCACTTAATTTCTTCAAAAAACAATTTTCTTGAGACTCTTATTGCATTTGACGGACAGTGTTATTTGCACTTTTGATGAGAATATGAAAAATTTCAGCATTTTAATTCCAATGAGTTTGCAATTACATGTGTAACAGGAGGGAGGAAACACCAGAAAAAAAAACCACTTCCTCACCGAGTGCCCTGGCTGAGAATCGAACCCGGCCCTCCCGGGTGAAAAGTGAGCGTTTTACCACAAGACTAAAAGATCCGGACCAGAAAGTCTGGCAGTAAATCACTCTTTTATATCTACTACATGTATATACAACACAACAATACCACGACTAGCTCAGTGCCGCTACACATGTATATATTTTTTTTTTCATTTTATGTGATTTTACTAAGATACTACTATCAGACCTGGTCTGTTTGTAATGGTGAATTACGCTTTTTTCCATAGAAAATCAAATAAATCTGAAAAAATTTATATTGTTCACTTACTTGTGCCTAGTCATAACTGAAAATCTGTATGCGTATCCGTGGTTGTCATAAAGTGCTTCTGTAGAAAGGAAAATGTTGGCGCTATGGGGATTTTTCATGGCGAAACTGACAATGTTTACATAGGAAGTGATGTCCTTGGTGACCTTTTATGTCATAGACGCAACAGGGTCTACCATTTGCCTGGGTTTTTTTAACATGTTAAATCCCCATAGTGCCAATGTATTGCTCTGTGCAGAAATATTCTATGCTAATCATGGATGTGCATACAAATTTTCTGTTATGACTAGGTACAAGTGAATATCAATTTTTATTTAGATTTATTTGGTTTTCTACAGAAATAAAGGGTTATTCACTGTCACAAACATATCAGCTCCGACAGTTGTTTATCTGTTTTTGAGTAATCAAGTAATTCCCCCGAGTCTGTTTTGCTAATTATTAAGAGATTAATCTTACCTTCATGTAACCACAGATACTTCTATTATTTGACATTAATAAAGTCTCTTTCAAATTTTTATCATTATCTGTATATAATGTATTTAATTTGTGATAAGCCTCGTGGAAATGTCCTGCTTGGAACAGCCTCCTGCTGTCAGTCAAACAGACGGCTGCTTCACTCTGTATGGACTCAGCATCCGTTGTCATCATGTGATTGATTTAATCACAGTACTTTCACTCCTGCTAGTATCGTTATTATTATGATAATCGTTCAAAAATAGCTGAAAAACATAGAAGATAAAGTTATGTATTAGCTATTTTCGTTAAATTTGGCGCCGTACTTCATCCTAATGTTTTTGTAGCTTACATCAATAAGAAATGTTGTAAAATTTCGTAAAAATTACCTCTCATTTTAGCATTTGAAAGCTCTAAAAAGATGAATACGAGTTTCTTAATTTGAATATGTAAATATTTAGTATTAACTAATAAATGTGCAATATTTCTATTTTTCTTAAGTGCATAAGCGGTAAATCCTACTTTCGTTTTCGATTCTAACCCGAGTAACACAGACGTCCTCATAGAACATTGAACAGAACATGTGCATTAGTTGAGCATATACTAAAATTGAATATTTAAATGGCTGCAGCTGCAAGAGAAAGCTATTACATCAAGAATACATTAATTTGTCTACTTAAAGCAGTAGAGGGAAAAGTTACCACAGTTGAACTGAGAACGAAAATTCAGTGACGGGAAAAATTGATCATGTTGATGGATATATGAATATATCAATGTCTAATGTGTGTTATAAATCATACAGAGGCATTATGACAAACTTTGACAGTTTCTTTGTACAAGGTGTTAATGTGAGGTTTGTACATATTCCAGATGAGATCGATATGAGAAAGTCAATGGAAAGGTATTTAAAGTCGGAATCAGATGCTCAAAATAAAATACATAAGCGAATCAGAGATGCTGCAATGAAGAAAATAAAGAAACGACAGGAAGCAGTATTGAAAGCTGAGAAAAGACAAGATGAGGAAAAACAAGCTGTTCAACAATCAACAGAGAAAGTGACAGATCAGACTTAGTACACATAACATATTAGTTCAAATAGTAATACTGATAATGATAAAACTTATCATAGCTACAGATTGGAAAAAAACATATTGACATGACTCAAGAGAGAAAGTGGCTGATCATACTTAGTAGATGAAATCGTTCTGTTCAAATAGTGGTAATAAAGTTTAGTATAATGACAAATTGAAGAAAGGGCTAACATTGGTTGAAGTAGAGGGAAATAACAATGTACAAGGTCATATGTGATGAAAAACAATGTATATAGCAAATACAAGGCATTGTGTGAAGTAATTATTTTTTATGAAGTTTACTTATTTTTCAGTTGTCTACACAATCAGAAGTCAGAAATGTGGTTGTCTTGCCGATACAGTGCAATGTTTAATCTTGAGATATTGTGTCAGTATATATGCAATATTGCTGGTCGAATAAAATATTTGATTATTAAACAAAATATCGTTTTCTGTTATTCATAAATGTGGTGCATCAAGAAAGAAACATATATATCTTTTTTGAAACATTTTCAGGATGTTATGTCAGAAAATTTTGGAAGTTTTCTCCATGTTGTCATAATTTAAAATGTCTCATCTTTTATTTTTCAATATGATGGCTTCATGTAGCAAAATATTGTGCATGACTTTAAATAACAACAATCTTTGGGGCACAGAGCATTATAATCACATAATTTGGTGCAGTTTTGAGTAATGGTGTTTAACATCCCAGTCAAAATATTTCACTTATATTGAGAATGTTGCTAGCTATAGGCAAAGATGCAGAAATTGTTCCTGAGCATGTTGTGTTGATGGCATTATACAGCAGGGTTCTTTATTGTGCCAAGCCTACAGTGACACGGGACCTTGTTTATTCTTAGTTCCTATCTGAAAGAACTGTGACTTTCATTTCTAATGCTGAATGCTTGGTGAAAGAACCATCATTACGCACTTTAAGTTTTGGGTCAGACCCAGTTGGGGAATGAACCCATGACCTCCCACTTACGGAGCGAGCACTCTACCAACTGAGCTACCATAGTGGTTATTTGTGCAGTTTTAATATTTCATGTTATCTTAATTGAAAATTTATATAGTTTTTCCCAGTAGCAGTCTAGGTATCAAAATCATAAACTCATAATAATATGTATGTATTTTTCTTTCTGGTACATCACAAATTATAGGGTTCACCACTGCATCACATAATCAATACCTCTTAATGTTTGCACGGAACATTTTGGAAAACGTCAACGTCACAGATTTCCAAAATGAAGTTGTTTTCGCAGGAAACAACATGTTATGTTATTCCATATCCACTGAAAATAAGTGATTAGCACAAACGTAAGAGGGAATGGTGTGGTACAGTGGCACCCCATTGAAAAAATTACATGTATTTATAAGAAGTAGAAACTGTCAAAAATGTTCTAGTAAAGTACATATATTTAAAATATACAGATTGGATGTTGTTTGCTAGAGAAATAAATAGTTTTGAGGTTAAAAATAGATGATGACTTTAAGAAAGAATATATTGAAGTTGTTTAACATCACAAACAGTGCTGTGTAGTGTGTATCTAGAGAAAGAAATCCTAGGAACCAATAAATGAAAATGTTTGTGCTGAACTATGTCATAAAGAAGACCTAAATATACATCTTGCCCATGAAAATATAACTAATGATGTCACATGTCTATATTTAATAATAAATAAGAATTAATACATATAAATAACTGTTCTACAGACATGTTGATTGATTTTGCATACATAATGGAGCATATCTGTGATTTGCCAGTGATTACCTTAATGCTACTAAAATATCAGTAAAACCCGATTTCTTCTGTGTGGATTTAAACAAATAGAGACAAAAAACTTGGTTGTTTGCTAAAATCTAGAGGTTGTTTTTATTTCATATAACTTTTCAGTGAATGATAGTGGTTATAAACCCCAAGTAAGATTATGTTTACATGAAATAGCCACTCTACTATTCCCAGAACTGCAGTAGATATCTATCAATGGGTGGTGTTGTCTGGATGGTTGGTTTGATGGTGTTGTCTGGATGGTTGGTTTGATGGTGTTGTCTAGATGGTTGGTTTGATGGTGTTGTCTGGATGGTTGGTTTGATGGTGTTGTCTGGATGGTTGGTTTGATGGTGTTGTCTGGATGGTTAGTTTGATGTCTGGACTGTTGGTTTGATGTTGTCTTAAAAGTTGGTTTGATGATGATGTCTGGATGGTTTGTTTGACGGTACTGTTTAGATGGTTTGTTTGATAATGATATCTGAATGGTCGGTTATATGGTGGCATATGGATAGTTGGTTTGATGGTGTTGTCTGTATGGTTGGTTTGATGGTGTCTTTATTGTTTGTTTGATGGTGTCTTCATGGTTGGTTTGATGATGTCTGGATGGTTGGCTTGATGGTAATGTCTGGATGGTTGGTTTAATTGTGTTTTTATGGTTAATTTGATGGTGTCTTGATGGTCGGTTTGATGGTGTCTTGATTGTTGGTTTGATGGTGTCTTGATAGTCGGTTTGATGGTGTCTTGATAGTCGGTTGATGGTGTCTTTGTTGGTTTGATGGTGTCTTGATGGTTGGTTTGATGGTGTCTCGATGGTTGGTTTGATAGTGTATGAATGCTAGTTTGATGGTGTCTGGATGGTTGGTTTGATGATGTTGTGTGGATGGTTGGTTTGATGATGTCTGGTTGGTTGGTTTGATAGTGATGTCTAGATGGTTGGTTTGATGGTGATGTTTGGTTTGATGGTGTTGTTTGGATGGTTGATTTGATGGTGATGTTTGGATGGTTGGTTTAAAGAGGATGTCTGGATGGTTGGTTTGATGGTGTCTTGATCGTTGGTTTGATGGTGTTTGGATGGTTGGTTTGTCTGGATGGTTGGTTTGATGGTGTTGTGTGGAATGTTGGTTTGATGGTGTTGTGTGGATTGTTGGTTTGATAGTGTTGTGTGGATTTTTGGTTTGATGATTTCTGGATGGTTGGTTTGATGGTGTATGAATGTTAGTTTGATGGTGTTTGGATGGTTGGTTTGATGATGTTGTATGGATGGTTGGTTTGATGATGTCTGGTTGGTTGGTTTGATAGTGATGTCTGGATGATTGGTTTGATGGTGATGTTTGGTTTGATGGTGTTGTTTGGATAGTTGATTTGATGGTGATGTTTGGGTGGTTGGTTTAATGGTGTTGTTTGGATTGTTGGTTTGATGGTGTTGTGTGGATTGTTGGTTTGATGGTGTTGTGTGGATTGTTGGTTTGATGGTGTTGTGTGGATGGTTGGTTTAATGTTGATGTCTGGATGGTTGGTTTGATAGTGTTTTGTGGATTTTTGGTTTAATGTTGATGTCTGGATGGTTGGTTTGATAGTGTTGTGTGGATTTTTGGTTTGATGATTTCTGGATGGTTGGTTTGATGGTGATGATTAATGGTTTGTCGTGAGTGACTGATTTGTCAGTTTTATTCTAAAACTGCATGCATTTATTTTTAGGTGTTTGGTCAGTCAGGTTATGTTGGTTAGTTGTATAAATAGTATTTACTATTGGCGGATGTATTAGGCTAATGGTTGATTGACTTATCGTGTTTGTGTTTTTCACTAGATCCTATTTCCATCAGTAATTTTGGCATATTGATATGTTTTCTAGTATATGAAGTAATGGATATTTACAGACAAGATTCTGCCCTTATATTGAGGCTGTTAGTTCATTGATGATTGAGGAAACCAGAGTGCCCAGAGAAAACAACTGACCATCGGCAAGCAAACTAAAAACACTTTCTCGTAATATGATCTTTCTGAGTGGGATTGAAACCAAGGTAATGAGACAGAAAGGGACTGTACAGATCAGTTAAGTGCATTCTTTACACAGGGGCCAGTTTCATAATAAAATTTTAAAAATTACCCATACTAAATTTAAGAGTATGTAATGGGTGGTTTTTTTTTTTAAATAATAATGAAACTGGCCCCTGTGATCCCTTAGACCACTTGTCCACCAAAGTCCCTTAAAACAATTAATAAAATGTACAGAATAATAATATAGAAGTTTTATAGTCAACACTTATATTTAATTAACAACGTTTCTGTAATCTTGGAATGAAGTTCATTGCTATAACATTTTTAAATTTCGCGGGTATATCAACTTTTATTATCTCCCTTTAACAACCGGTATCATGGGGGCGTGGTTGTTTTTATTTACTTCCGGATTCTCCACGTGAATGATTACACTAAAAAACAAAAGTTTTTTATGGAACGATCATGTATCATCCACGGCATAATAACATTGACAATCCATATAAACAATACTGACTTTTCTGTGTTCGATATTTAAGGTCACGCGTCGGTATATCGGATTTATTTTTCATTCAAAGATATCGATTTCAAACGGAGCACAAATTATAGTTCAGTTGATCTCGCGTGCCCTTAAATATAAAGGAAGTTTATTACAACATGTCACTGACAACTATTTAGTCAGAGTATGAAGCAGACGACAGTCCTGTAAAACAATCTACCTGTTGGAAAAATGGCGATCATCCTTAATGACATCCCTAGATGGATAACAGTGGTACGTTAAATATATATATATGATAAAAAGGGTTTTCAAACCCAAACTTTTTGCATGATATAGGATTGTAAAAGCCCATCTTTTTATTCTGTGAAAGACTTTGGAAATCATCCATTAGTTTTAACCAAAGATTTCATTTTAAATTGTGATAAATTTGTAACTACGCTAAAATATAAAATATTATTTTTTCAAGTTAATGGATTATTATTTTTTTAGTGCATGTATTGATCTATATTGCTGTTTAATGTCGCACAATTAGCTGATAAAAGTTCATATATAACTATCTTGCTCATATAGAAATTGTAGCTTGTGTTCTTGACTATATATGCACTAAAGTAACCAAGAACAAGATGAACTGACTGGATCAAGTAAGAAAGACGCATATCAAAAACACAGAGACCATGTGATATAAAATCCTGACTTTAGACAAACGCCTGGCCATTTAAACATCTGGTAAAATCCTGACTTTGGAAGGTACCTAACCACAGACTATAAAAACCCTAACTTTGGACAGGCACTGGACAAAATAGTTTCCAATAGTGTAATTCAAGTTTGTATGTATTGATGAATGTTTCCTTAAATCACTGAATGCTTAGAGGGAGCTAAAAATGTAAATTTTAGATTACCACAAAATTAGTTGCTAATATTGTGGAAACAGCTGTGTTTTTATACAAAATCCCTGTAACCTACTGGCTATGATAGTTCAGTTAGTTTTTGCTTGATCTATTCCTAGGCAACCATATGTACATTTGTACCATATTTATTGTGTTGCTTATTACAAGAGGAAACCTTTGCCTGTATGGTACGATCAAAATATGATTCAGATATCTTAAAATAGATAGTACATTTAATTTGAACTAAAGGACAAAGATAAAATAAATAAAATGATTGTAAATATTTTAATCTATTTTCATATTGTCTCATTGAAAACAGAACATTTTGGACAGAGAATAAATCTTACATTCATAATGATGTATATTTTACTGCCATTTGTACTGCCAGACTTTAATTTAAAAATAATTTTGATTTTGGAGAAGGTTTTGTTATAAACCCAGAATGAAATTCTATGAATATACATCTATATATATATATCCAGATTTCTTATAATGTTGTTTATATTTTAAAGTGTTTAACATCCTAATATGCATGTACCAGTAAATTTTGTAGATGTACTTAGTCATCTTGTAGATTTCAAGAAGTACCTATTTCAAATTCTTAGATTTAGGAAATCAACACTTTGTACCCAGTAATCTTATTTAATTTAAGTATATAGATATACATGTCCTTGATAATCTCATGGAGTTTTACTGTTGTGTGTGTATAAGTGGCTAAACTTCCTGTAAGTATGCTTGGATTTCCTGAATGATCGATCATAATTGAAATAATCGTCAAGGAAACAATATGTCGAGAGTCATCTGGTAGGGGGTAACATCATCTTAATCTACTTACAGTACAACTGTAATAATGACAAAGCTTGCTCGTATCTGTTTGGATTGACTTTATAAAAGTACTTTGTATGTTAAATACCCTGAGGGAAGCTGTCTGGCTGCACGTAGGGGAAAATACTTGTAGTGTATAAGCACTTGGTTTTACTTTGCAGACATTAAAAGTTTTACAATTTTGCATAAGACAGAAAAAATTATCCTTCCTTAGTTAAGTAAAAGAAAGAAATTTTCTTTGTACCCTCCACTGAAATTATAATTTTCACCAAAAAGGTCAAATAAAAAAAAAAAAGATGCCATTGATGGTATCAAGCGATTTTTAACATTACCATGGAAACTATTTTTAAAAATATTTTACACAGACTTTAATGGATGGGGTACATAATAAGTACCGATAGAAACACAGAATATTTTCGAAACAAAAAAGACAAACTTCCCCTGTTGGTCTGAATGATTGCAGTCTGGCAGAGAGTGATGAATCTAATGATTTCTTTTTAAAATATTTTTTATTATAATGACTCAAGGGTCCATCGCTGCTTGACAACAGACAACTTGCCAACGCAACATTTTACAGACACTACAATTAACCAAATGGACAGTTTACCAACACAAAATATCATTTTGATGACAATTCTTTCGCACAACTACTCAAAAATAAACTGTTGGTAGTTAAGTTGGTAAGCTGCCATAAACATTTAAGAATTGAAAACAAAATTTAAACTATTAATGATGAATTGTTTTTGTTATTTATTCCTATTTAAAGCAATGGTCTGCACTTTGGTTTACACGCCACATGTACCGGTAAACATCCACACTCCTGGTTATTCATTCCTTTTAATGACTACAAGGGGAAGATCATAGACATACTACATTTCACCAAAGGATAAAATTTACTGGTTGATTATTCGATTCCACAACAGATAATGATGTCATTGTTTTCACAGATTTGTTTTTATTGTATTAGGTATTTGACATATGTTAGCCTTGAATATGTAGAACTGCTTTTGACAACCAACTTTTTTCACAACTAATGCATTCATGCTCATGTATTGACAAATTGAATCTATAGGTGCAAATATTCACTTTTACTTTTCACATTTTTCTAGTTATTGGCCGTAATAATGTAAATCTTTCTATTTATACAGAGCTGCAATTAGACTTTAAGACTATGTTTTATTACTCTTGGGAAATGAATTTATCATCTAACTTTGAGGAACAATCAGTTGTGTTTATAAGGTTTGGCTCTTGCGGTTTTAAAGAAGTTCATGCAGTTTGACATCTGAAGGAGACCAAGTTCAAATTGAGGCCCTGTTTAAGGGATGTTTTCATTTCTTTTTTAGGGAGTTTGGCTTATTGTCAACATTATATATTTTGTTGTTACCTACCTAAATTTTGATACATCTCCAGAATATTACTATACCAGAGCTATACTTGGAGTAAGTAGAATTTATTAGACATCCATCTTGTATTTATAACTGAAGTAAATCAGTTTCTATGCAAATTAAACCTTTAGATGAATGAAACTGTCTTTCATTGTAAAAATTGAAAGCGTGCAGATGAGTATGAAACAATATGTTTATCCAGGCTAGCTATCAACCATGTCAATATACAGGTGCACTAAACACAGAATTACATGTGCTTGCACTTATCTGTAAAACTTAGAATTGAGATGGGGTTTTGTTGTTTTCTACACCACAGTTAAGTTGCTTTCACTTATATTTAGACTGTTAGTACTGGGATGATGGAGAAAACCATAGTGCTTTGGGAGAAAAACCCTGACCTTAAGCAGCATGGAAGATCACACTAGGATGTTATAAGACACAATTTCAAAAACAAGAATTTAATATCACTGACCATATCTCTGCTGAAAGGCGGAGACTGGAATTGGCTCTATGGCATATGTTATATTGTTGAATGGAGTGGATTAAGGGTATTTTATGCAGTCAAGTCAATTTTCTTTCATTTATGTTGAGGGTGAAGTTCTTGGATTGCAGACAAAACCAGAGTACCTCACGAATATCAGACTATCCCCCCCCCCCCCCCCCATTTAAAATGTTTAAATTGGGTCTATTAAATTATAATACTTCAACTTTAATATTGTTCAGTATTGGAGTTATGATCCATGAATATCACTTGCTATTTTTTGTTATTTATGTGCACAGACTTCTAAT
The DNA here is from genome assembly GCA_021292105.1 of Anadara kagoshimensis. Classification (NCBI taxonomy): domain Eukaryota; kingdom Metazoa; phylum Mollusca; class Bivalvia; order Arcoida; family Arcidae; genus Anadara; species Anadara kagoshimensis. The sequence goes on along the minus strand of CM037865.1, from coordinate 69,628,524 downwards.
AGATTTATATTTTATATTTTCAGCCAGCATTAGCATGGGCTAGAGCGAGTGCAGCTGTACTTAACTTAAACTGTATGCTGATTTTATTTCCTGTGTGTAGAAATCTTATCACATTTATCAGGGGATCATTTAAGGTACAGAATAAATAAACGTTGATTTGAAAGTTTCTTGAATATGGTGGGTGCACTAAGGTAAATAACCTCTATGTAAAGACCACATGTCCAATAGTTGAAAGTCCCATTTCTTCATATTTCAACCGAAAGAACCTCTATACATCTATTTAGGCCACCTGTCCATAAAGACCTTATTTTTTAGATCCCATGGGTGGTCTTGATATACAGGTTTTACAGAAAGATAATACCTTTTCTAAAAACTCTATATTAACAACTAGAGGCTAGACGGAAACAGTACTAGACATCATTAAATTGACATTTATGATATCATAGATCTTAATAACTACCGGTAGGTTGATTTGTGAGTAATTACTAGCTGGAATACCTAGGTTTATCCTTGCAGTAGACAGGCACCCCATCCAAGGACTATGTTGTGTTCTATAAACTAGGAAACACAGTCCTGCCTGGTGAGCCTAACTGTTCCTGACAAACTAGTGTATTTTATAGTTTATTTTGTGTTGAGTGAATAATTAAATTTTGTTTGTTATTTACAGAGATGTTGCAGTAGAAATATCAGAAGACAGCTAGATAAACATATAACATTCCATAAATACATAGCATATATGATAGTTATACAGACAGGTATGTTTTTTCCCACACATACAAAAACGCACCTTATTTTTGACAAACTTATTATGTTTATACTATACATATATACTTTTGAATCACAGATATGCAAATAAAGTAAAAGTGAATAAAGTGCTCAGTAGTTACTGCTTCTTTGATTCAGAAGGTTTTGATATAAATTCATGTTTGGAATGTTTTAAAGACAAACTACCAAAAGTTGAATGTTTTTGTGTCGCTATGACAACAAGGAAGCTAACTTGAAAGATAGGTATCATTTACGTGGTGTTGTAAAATAGCAAGAGGCAGGAAGCAGTTTGTAGCTGAATGACTTGTACATATACTTAGTAATAGCTAATGCAACCAAAACCACAGGTCAACAAAGTAAAGACATGAGTAAACATGACAAGGAAAAACCAACACATAATGGAACAACTGACTATGAAACTCCCGACTTTAAACAGCCACTGACTTAATGGGAGAATGGTGCAGTAACATGGTTAATGGTTATAGTACTATAGAATGCAGACTACCACCATTGTTTTAAGACTACCACCATTGTGGCGATGGAGACAAATAACCATTTGTCATCTTTCTATAACTGAAATGTCTAAAATTAAAACTTTTTGATACATGTACAAAATATTTATCCCTTTATTACAGCGATTCATACTGGTGCTCATATATTTAACGTTGAGAGATATGTTGAAGCTTACAACAGTAGAGATTTAGAAAATCGACAGTTACTACGTACTCTGAGCAGTTTACCAAGCCAACCTAATGGTACATTTTTAAATCCATTCCGATCAGGAGACACGGTATGTTGATACTGAATATTATTCAGCAATAGAAGGGTTTTTTTCTATCACTCTATCATTCCTCTGAGATTTTATTTTATCATTTGCTTATATTTTTTCTGCAGTTCATCATGAATTTATAATAAGCATATACAGTCAAACCTGTCTATAAAGGCCACCCAAGAGAACCTGTAAAAGTGGTCTTTATGGGCAGGTAACCCTTATCTATACAGGTTAAAATAACCTGAATAAAGAGTGAATGGAATAAAATAAAAGCAGCTGGTCCTTATATATAGAAATGGCCTTTAAGGCAGGTTTGACTGTATTTCTTTTAAATTTTGATGATTTTTTCAAAAAAAATTTTTTGAAAAAAACGTGTAAAATGATGTGCAAAAATAAATTTGATAATTTCATTATAGTTTATGCTGTTTTATATTTATGTTGATGATATTTTCAATCAAAGTACTATTTTTGATTTGTATATTTGATGTATGTCATTTGTGTTTTGTATGTTTTATATGGTTTTGAAAAAGCACATATATAGTTTGGTTATAAAGTAATAATTTATGCTCCTAATATATTAGGGTAGTCCTTGGGTATGTATCAGGATGCACTTTAATTAATGCATGCTTTATACACAGGCACTTTTTGAATTTGTTCTTTATATGCAAGTTGAACTTTCTATGTTTGCAATGAACTTATTATCAGATAATTATTGTATAATGCTAATAATAATAGTATTTATTGGCATAAAACAAAAACGAGCTTATAGCCCAACATATATACATAATAAATACGATAACGGCAGAATGCAGTGTTAACATTGAAGGTGGTCTTAGCATAAAACAAAACCAAAAAATTCAAAAACATAATTACAAATAAACATTATAATTTGTCAACAACTCTATTCTATAATATTAAATTGAAGTATTAGCTTTCTGGATCTCTACAAATCAGGGGACCATGGCAAATCAAAGTCTATCAACTTATTTGAAACAGGATTGTCACTTAAAACATCTTTATGACGAAAATATTTTGTAAATGGAGGCAAGATAAAGCTACCCATAGTTTAAGAAAATAAGTCAAATGAGCTGTGACCTCTTTAAAAACCAGTGGGTTGCATGCCAACTGTGGTATCCATTTTGAGTTAAAGTGTTACTCAAGTAAAACACAATATATACATTGTCTTAGTTTGTTAGTTTTGAGTTACACTTCTTAAGGAATTCATAAAAAAAATGAAAATAATATTTGATTTTTAGTACATGTACCTTGTATTAAATGAGGAATTAGCAGATGTATAAAATTTATAGTTAGCCCCCTGACTTCTATTATACAAAGCTGTACAAACCCTGTCTTAATCTGTGATTTTGATAACATTTTATTATTCTTAAATTCCATAATATGTCAAAGTAAAAATTAATGCAATATGAGATACTGATGATTTTAAACATTCGTTTTCACATCGGCTTTGCACACTAAAGACAACAGAGACACCTTTACATTGCCATACTGTCTAACATAGAAACAGAATTAGTTACAACAGTAATATGATAAAGATTAAATTGTTAACGGCTTTTTAAATGCTACAACACAAAATAAAAATGTTTAATCATAACGCTTAATTAACTGAATTATCAAAGTGGTGCCCTGGAAAAGGGCAGGTAAGGTTTTACACACAATTTAATAAATGCTTTTATGGTAATTTAAATATCTAAAAATGTTAATATCTAATTATAAGCGTTGTTTAAAAGCACAAAAATAGTTATTAATTTTTTGACAACATGATGCACCTATAACTACTTTTAGAAATTAATAGAATTTAGAATCATTTTTAGGCTATAAGTACTGGTATACGTCAACAATCATCATGATGCTAATTGCTGGTGTATATTTACCGTAATATGTTTTATCTCTGATGTGTTCAGTGCCAGCATCCATATGTTATCACACACACACACAAAACATTTCTCATTTCAGTTCCTTTGTCTGCCTTTCTCTGTATAGTCATTATACTCACATCTTGTTATCTTTTCATGGCATCTTGGATTCATAATGCAGTAGTTTTCTGGGCTCACATGCTCTGTTTACCAGTGTACCACATGATACCTGCTAAATTTTGTGCAGAACTATTGTTTCCACATATTCTGGAAAATGTTCTTTTATGAATTCCTAGAATAACACGAAAACGTCCAATAATGATATTCCTTATTGTTCTGCACAATTATGAAGCGGTGGATGTACATATCATGTTTAAACCCTTTTACTGATTTGTTTCATTATTTTCTCATGTTTTGGTGTTATGTTATATAAATCTACATATTTGAAAATTGAATGTTAATTTTGTTCCAGCATCAAGATTGGATCAGAATATTCAGAATATTCCTCTTCTTATAGATCATTTATCTTTTATACTCCTGTTGCTTATCTCTCATTCTGGTCATTATTTTCATGTTACTCTCTTTCTCATGATTAATTCCTTTTCATTTCTGTTTGTTCATGTTACTATTTTCTTCAATATTTTAACATTTCATCCCATTTTATTGTTTTCATATGATTCATCATGTTATTTACTGTAAATTTTGTACATTAAGTTTTCCAAGTGAAACAGACACAGATTGGGAAAATGGATGTGTTTTTCACTTTTTACCCATGCTGTTTATTATGGCATAACAAGGCATATAAGTTATCAATGAATAATTAATCTGTAACATCTATGTTGTAATTCAATTTAGATTTTTGTAAGAATAATAATAAAAAAAAACCAAAACAACACCACAACATTTTTGGCTGTTTCAAGATACATGTGAAAAATAACAGTATTTGATATAAGTAGAAGGCACCAAAGAACTTAACCATTGTTTAAAAATGTTTTGTTTTGTTTTTTGATTATTAAAAAAATTCTCATTGTCTGAAATTTAGCATCAAAATGTTGAGATATGATAATTTTGGTTGTATTACTGTCATAGCTATTCCAGGCAAACTGGCGTGTTACAGAATTAACCTGATACCAAGTTTTTCAAATTGTACAGTAATTCAGATATAGAGTGTAATTGTAATTATGTTTAATGGACTGTCAGCACAAACTGTTTTATTTTTTTGTTTTTATTTTGTTTTTGTTTTTGTTTATACATTATATTGACTTACTTACATACAGGATCCCATCAAGGAAGGTTTACAGACCATAGCTGGAGTATCAGGGGTCGTTATTACACTGGCGCTTATCGTCATGGTTTCATCATCAACAGAATTGATCAGGTTAAGTAGTTTTACATGTACTCATTTTGTCTTTCTTTGATGGAAAATGCGGGGCTTCAGTGGCTGATTGGTCTAAAGTATTGGCTGACAGATCACAGCACCTCTCAAAGCATAGGTTTGAAGCCCACTCTGGCAAATCTTGATGTGAAAATATCAGTTATCTTGCTGAAGGTTGGTGGTTTTCTAGGGTTACTGAAGTTTCCCCCACAATTCTGGAACTAAAGTGAAAGAATCTTGACTGGGGTAGACACCATTGCTCCACTCCATTTATATGAAAGTATTCAATGCCATATTTTAATAATATGCAATAATATTGCAATAATTGAAAACATACATTCATATGAAAAATGCATGAAAATCAAAGTTGAATAAATGATCTTCTGAGATTCAAAAGCAGAGTTATATCTTAATGTTTAGTTTTGATTTCAAGTTCAACAAGATTATGCTTTTATTGAGATATTACCAGTTACGATATGTGAGTTTGTATACTCACTTTTTTTATGGCAAATGGAAATGTAACAAAGACATGGCTAGTACCTATCAAAAGCTCATCAGCGATTGTAATGTCTTCTCTTGTCTGTTGTCCACCCCAGATATGGTCACTGTAGAGGGACACTTATAAATTATTCTATAATCAATTCTGACCAATGTTCAACAAGAGCTATACCTTAGGTATTTTAAATATAACATTCCTGTGACAAGTATCTACATTCTTTTTCAATGTATCATTATTTTTTTATTTCAGACGTTGTTACTTTGAGATATTCTGGTTCACACATCATCTTTTTGTCATATTTTTTATTGGATTAGTTGTTCATGGTATACAGTAAGTAATCTATTGTGCCTTATATTGGCCTTTTCTCCACCATCAGTAAATCAGTAATTGATGAACAATGGAAATTAATATAGTGATTTTGTTGTCCTAACCTTTCAATATTACTAAATCAAAATGGTTGACCTTGAACTTATATAATTACAAGAAATGTTTAACCTCCACAGGAATTCAAGACCACAGTTGCATCCAGTTAAATCTTTTCATATCTTCTTGTCATGAAGCAAAAGAGCTGGTATCAGAGTCACAGTATTTGTGACGGGGAATTATGCTAAATTTAGAAGAGCATACTATAAATTAACTTGTTTGAACAAAAGGCTATAAAGTTTTCTTTTTTTCATTGACCTTGACCTTGAACTCTAACCTTTGATCAAAGCTATGTGATCATAAATGTTTAACAGCCATAGAAGCTGTCAAGATAACTTAACTTTTAGATTGGTTTTTGTTCACCATTGAACTGGACTTGCTAACAATTATAATGCCAGTACATAATTATTTTTTTTCCAGGGGAATTGTAAGATCACAATCAAACATTGATGTTCATGATCCATTAGTATGTCACAGAAATTATACACAGTGGGGACGAATTAGACAGTGTCCTACACCACAGTTTGTGGGGATATCACCAAAGGTAAGTTGTTAGTATGTCACAGAAATTATACACAGTGGGGACGAATCAGACAGTGTCCTACTCAACACTTTGTGGGGATATCACCAAAAGTAAGTTGTTAGTATGTCACAGAAATTATACACAGTGGGGACGAATTAGACACTGCCCTACACCGCAGTTTGTGGGGATATCACCAAAGATAAGCTGTTAGTATGTCACAGAAATTATACACAGTGGGGATGAATTAGACAGTGTCCTACACCTCAGTTTGTGGGGATAGGTAAGCTGGTATTTAATGTTTATTAGCATTCTAGATCCAATGATCAAGATGTACATGTGCTATTTTATTAATATTTTATTATGAAATTTTTATGTCATTTAAACTTAAAAAAAACAGCTTTGAATTAAAAAATCATGTACAGTTATGTAAACAAAATGGTGCAGAAAAGTATCAACAGTTTTAAATTAAGAAAATCGAATTTCATGTACATTTGATTAACAAAAAGCAAACAAATTGTCTATAGAGTACCGGTAATATATTATATTTTGATGTTACATGTAATTACGTTTGTGTTTTCTTTATGACTATAGGCCTGGCAGTGGACTTTACTACCAATAGTTATATATATTATAGAGAGATTTATAAGGTTTTATAGAAGTCAACAACAGCTCATTATTACAAAGGTAAAGAAATACATAATGAATTTTTAAAGATAGTCTTAGTGGGTCTAAGACAAACTAAAACTTTATAATTTCCATAAAATTTCAATAAGTTGAATATAATTTTCTCAAAAAAATTTGGAAAAAAATATTTTGTAATTTTTATTGCAGCAAGCTAGCTGGAGGACATTTTTACCAACATCAATATTGCATCCACCATCATTTATTTCAATCCTCCAAAATAAAAGAATTTCAAAAGTGATAATAACATGTACTAAAGAAGTCACAAATCATGTTTTTGAATGCGACTCCTGTTTTATGATGTTATGACATAGATCTTAACTTCTATAAATGGTACAATGAAGTTGCCATGGAGTGGATTGCAGTGTTTTAGAGTAGTGCAGTTTTCCAACCCAGTCAACATTCTGAAGGTGGAAGAAATCGGAGTGCCTGGAGAAAACCAACATCTTCAGGATGCCAAATTTTCTCACACTAGGTACTGTCTCAAATGTGATTTTTCTACTAAGTGGTGAAAGGTGCTGTGATCTGTTAATGTGCACTTAGGACAACTTGGCAACAGAGTCCACTCCTTGAAAAAAGAATCATATGTAATTTTATCTTGCTATAATATTTACAAAGATGTTTTGTCTAACAGTAACTTGGTTTTATTTTCAGGTTGTCAAACATCCATCAAAAGTATACCAGTTACAGATGAAGAAAAGAGGATTCCAGATGGGGCCAGGGCAGTACATATTTATACAATGTCCCAGTATATCAAGACTGGAATGGCATCCATTTACACTGACTTCTGTAAGTATTATACACTGTATCAGGGTTCCAGATGGGACCAGGACAGTATATATTTATACAATGTCACAGTATATCAAGACTGGAATGGCATCCATTTACACTGACCTCTGTAAGTATTATACACTGTATCAGGGTTCCAGATGGGGCCAGGACAGTACATATTTATACAGTGTCCCAGTATATCAAGATTGGAATGGCATCCATTAACACTGACTTCTGTAAGTGTGGGAAGTGTAAGATAGAATGAATCCCTGCTATATTTGTTAACCAGGTTTTCATAGACAGGGCAGGCTAATTGGAAGTAAAATGCCTCTTGAAGAGTGGTTTCTTGATGTTAACTCCTGTAATATTGTTCAGATTTCAGCTATTTGCCCAATATGTGTTTGTTACGGGAATACCTTGGTTAAGTTCAAAGTAAATAAACATACTGTAAACTAATTATCCATGATTTCCATCTATATTTTTATCCATTTGTATATGTGTTTTATAGGCACCAGAAGATGACTTTTTCTCGGTACACATCAGAAGGGCTGGAGATTGGACAGAAGCTCTGGGGAAAGCTCTACATGTAGATGATGATAATGCTGAAGAAAACAAAAACTTACCTGTGTGAGTACTTGATAGCTCAGTTAATAGAGTGTTTGTCCTGTAATTGGGAGGTCTAGGGTTTGATCCCAAGTCTTTGATTGCACAGAAGCTCTGGGTAAAGGTCAAAATATAGATGATGATAAAACAAAAAGTTACATGTGCAAGTTCTTTATAGCTCAGTTAAAACATCATTCCAGAACAGATTGTCTTGACAGGAGTGAAAAAAATCTTGACTGAGATGTGAAACACCATTCTAGAACAGACTGCATGAATATGAGTAAAATATAATCTTAACTACGGTGTAAAATGCCATTCTAGAACGGATGGCCTTAACATGAGTGAAATAATCTTGAGAAGCATGTGCTAGGATAATTTAGTTTACTGGTTATGAAATTCATTATTCACTGCTGTTAATGGATGATTGTTTTGTAGGTTTAATGTCAATTCTCTCTATAATAAACACAATCAGTTTTCATGTCCTAGATTTATTTGGGATCTTTTTGTTTTGAATTAAAACACTAATGAATATGACATGTTACAGATTTATTCTATTTCTCTTGATATTTTTCCTTATATTTCAGGTTGGCAGTTGATGGACCATTTGGAACAGCAACAGAGGTAACTGATACTAACACTACATGTATATAATGATTTTATACTATACCGGTACATTGCAGGCTGACCAATTTGATGGATTTGTACCATAAAAATGGATAAACGGATGGATAACATGAAAAGGTCAAATTAGACAAATTTTTTCCATTTTGACAGTTTTTTTTAATGAAAAGTGCTAAAAATTCGGACTTTTTGTATGGAAATTGTACCAGAATCAAACACTTAAAAAGTGCCTAAATGTCATCCTTGCATACTAATAATATAATCATTTAGACAAATAAATAAATGTGATTGGTCAGCCTGACATTGTTCCTTGAAGTTAGTATTGACATGCAAGGTTAAACATTCAAGCAATATCTTAAAACTTCATTGACATAAAGGAAAATGATAAAGTTGTAGAGTGATTAAACAGCAAAGGTTCAGGTTATTTATATCAAAGCACTTTCTACACTTATAATGAACTAATTTTAAATGTGGATGATGCCCTCTCCTGACAGTATTCTAATGACATAATATTCAGAATCTGTTATAATTGTAAATTGATTTCTTCTTTAATATGTTTTGTTTATACGAAAGCCTATTAAGCTCATGAATAAAAAAAAATTAAAAGGCGTAATAACGCGAAATAAAGGCGTAGAATTGAAAGGCGTTATAACGCAAAATAAAGGCGTAATACGCGAATTGAAAGGCGTTATAACGCGAAATAAAGGCGTTATAACGCCTTTAGAAAGACATAACAATGCGAAATAAAGGCGTTATAATGCCTTTAAATAGGCGTTATAACGCGAATTGAAAGGCATTATAACGCGAATTAAAAGGCGTAATAACGCGAAGTGAAAGGCGTTATAATGCCTTTTTGTCTGTATATAGAGCAGTCACTTCCCTGGAGAATGTTTACAACCCTCACCACAAACAGATTGATTTTAGTTTAAATAGCTTACAGGGTTCTTTATCATGCATCGCCTACTGTGACATGGAACCTCATTTATTTTTAGTTCCCATCTGAGAGTTTATGAAGCAACCTGTATAAAATAATGCATCCATACAGATGAGCTATCTGATGGAATTACTTTCTACTGGCTTATACCTGGCACAATACCTAAAGATATCTTTAAACTGTTCAATTCAATGAACACCATGCAATTGTATTGAAAGTGAAAGTCAGTGTCTTGGTATATTGTCATTGACCATGCTGGATTTGTGCAACTTCACCTAAAAGTGGTGACATCTTGATATAAGTAAAATAATTTGATTTTATTGATAAACTTATTACAATATTACAGGTATAGACAGATGGATGTTAAGACAGAGATGAATGTAGCAAAATTACAAATATGACGATCTCCTGTATCCTATATATACAAAACTTAGTACATGGTACATTACCTGTAATAATAATAATAATAATACAGTGTAATAATAATCTTGGATTATTTTCAGGACATATTTTGGTATGAGGTAGATGTGTTCGTTGCAGCGGGGATAGGAGTCACGCCATTTGCATCTGTATTGAGACATATATGGTAAATATAGTATTTATTTATTTCCTGTTTGTTAAATTATAAACTAGTATAAAGATTTAGTTTCTAAAAGAAAAGTAGTTGAATTTTAGCTGGCCTAAACAATGATCAAAAGAGTATTGTCATACCCAGCTTGTCCAGTATCCAGTGTTAACTTTATGGGTTGTTGTTTAACGTCCTAGTCAAGAATATATCACTTATATTGAGACCTTGCCAGGTAAAAGGAAAGGTGAGAAATTTTGCCTGTGTGTTGAGCTTATGGCATTATACAACAGGGTTCTTTATCATGCATCGCCTACTGTGACATGGAACCTCATTTATTTTTAGTTCCCATCTGAGAGTTTATGAAGCAACCTGTATAAAATAATGCATCCATACAGATGAGCTATCTGATGGAATTACTTTCTACTGGCTTATACCTGGCACAATACCTAAAGATATCTTTAAACTGTTCAATTCAATGAACACCATGCAATTGTATTGAAAGTGAAAGTCAGTGTCTTGGTATATTGTCATTGACCATGCTGGATTTGTGCAACTTCACCTAAAAGTGGTGACATCTTGATATAAGTAAAATAATTTGATTTTATTGATAAACTTATTACAATATTACAGGTATAGACAGATGGATGTTAAGACGGAGATGAAATTAAAAAAGGTTTATTTTTACTGGGTTTGTCCGGATACTAACTCATTTGAATGGATGCAGGAATTATTGGAGAAATTTGACTTAGAACAGTCAGAATATGGCAGCAGTGACTTTCTGAATTATTATATCTACCTGACAAGGGGCTGGGATAAAAATCAGGTGAGCGCTAAATTGATGAAACTTCTGTTCCTTGAAAATTATAGATTTAAATATAACATGGGTTACTCAAACCTGAAGAATTTTTTCTATGTAATCTGTTTTACCCCATAAAGTATTTTCTGGAAATTGGTATGCCGTTTGTTCACTCTAAACAGTTTTCTGTGTTTTTACCATTTTCCTGAAATTCTGGCTAGTGTTCATATAAAAGCTATAATGCACTGCAGTTTTCATGATGATGTGTCAGTAGTTATTGGATTTTCTGTATTTTTCATATAATTTGTAAAATAAAGGTGAAGATTTTTGGTGATATTATTTTAATTTGGAATGTGTTTTTATAAATTATACAGTAACATTTACTGAATATAATTCATTCTTCCTATTTTTTATTTTTAAAGGCTCAAAATATAATATTGCATGAAGGTGGTGACAGGGACCCAGTTACAGGTCTGCAGCAAAAAACTCATTATGGCCGACCTCAATGGGATAAAATATTTGCAGATATAGCTGAAAAACATCAAGGGTAATAATTATATGATGCCTTAAAGTAAAATTTTTACGATTGAAATTACTTTGTTCGATTTAACTTTGTTTGAGACAAATGATGTTCATATAAGCTATAAATGCCATTGATATTGCTTGTATTTACAAATACATTTTGGCTGTACCAGTGACTAGATATTTTGGCATTTTTTTCAGAATTAAAAACCATATAAGAATTAGAAAATTATGGAGCATAAATATAACCATTGAACTCTTTGGAAATAGTAATCATACTCACCTTTTCTACTTCAGAGGAAAGCACACTAATCATAAAGTGCACAAAAAAGTCAGTGGTTTAATAGCTTTGCCATAACTATTGACTTTCATTTTGCTATTGGAGTATGACATGTTTGGTGATAGGCTACAAGTTGTAACAAAAAATAACAACAAACAAACAAAAACAAAAAGCTTATGAACCATAGTGACAGCAGTGGTTTTATCCACATTAAAGTTCAGTTTGATAATGCGAATAAATTTAAACAAGTACCAGTATGCATTTTAATATTCAATTAAATGTCTGACTGTACCCTACCATCAAGATGAGGACAGCTAGACATATAATTATGGCTAATGTTTGTTATCTTTCCTCTACAGGACCAGTGTTGGTGTATTTTTCTGTGGACCCAGTGTCCTGTCTAACACATTACATAAGATGTGTAATCAACATTCCAATGTCGACGGCAAAGGAACCAAATTCTTCTACAACAAGGAAAATTTCTGATTGGACATTTATGTTTGTTTTATTTAACTTAAGTTTTGTCTCTGTAGAGTTTATAATTTGGTTGCCATAGATACAGTTGATCAAGAGCTTGTCAGTTTAATTAAATACTGTGTGAGAAAAAGAGATATGCCAAATTAATATCTCAAAACATATTTTTTATTTGTTCAAAATATGTATTTATGCATTTTAAAAGGTCATTAGAATTTTTTTCGAATCTAAAAGTTTGATGTCTTAAGGGGCATAACCCCTCACTTACAATTAAGAGGTATGTTTAGAACTAATCTCCAGTCACAATCAAAAGATACTTATACATGTAATGAAGTGTTTACATGTTTGTAACAAAGTAAGACAAGAATTTTGATCTTGTTTTCATATTTTAAAGACTTCATAATTGTCATTTTGCAGAATTCATGCATTTTCAACTTTATAAGACATAAATAAATATTTAATTGAAATTAACACAAAACATCATATAGTTACATATATTTCATTTTATGTTTGATCTTATTATTTGTAAATTTCTGTTACAAAAAGACCTTTAAATCACATGACATTTTTCTTTGTAATACAGTTTATGTTATAAAATGAAAAAGCTCAACTGAATATAAATTTATGTACCATATGAAGCATTCATTAACATATTGACAAGATGTACTTTAATATACCAAATTTTTATCAGCTTTATTTGTATCACCAAAGATCAGTTTGATTGATATTGTATACATGTCTTCCAGAGTTTTAATTTCCATTTTATTTTTATACCGTAAGTCCCTAACCTATACAGGGTTTTCTTAGTTTAATTGTAATACCATATTTAATTTTTGCTTTAAACTTGACAACATTATTTACATTGTAATACATACCGTATGTCTCTGTTGGTATCCTGGTGTAGATTTCATGTGGTTTATTTTAGCAGTTTTTATACACATGTACAGTAAATTTGTTATTGGAGTCTATATATAAAATGGTGCCATATAGGGACTTCTCTCAAAATTTAAATTCTTGACTATTAAATTACACATTCATATAATACTCGGCTATAATTGTCTCTTTAAGAAAATGCCTTAAAGTCGGTGTAACTTCATATATGATGTCATTACATATAAGTATATCATTAATATGATGCTATGATCTTACATCTTTTTATAGTCTAGAAGATTTTACGAATTATGCCATTTTTATACAGATTTTTTCTCACAGAAAGTTTGTGCAATCTTACAAAGACTCTTTTGTATTCAGTTTAACTGATTATGTCTCATGATGTAGTTTGTGCTATTACAAGCAAGCATACAGTCAGTATCACCTTATTTTTCTTAATGCAGTGTATAATTCAGAAGGTCATTATGATTCATTAGGAATTGAATGGTTATCATGAAACCAGTTCCATCTAGAAAATAATGATTATATTGTAAAATTTATACATTTTATGTATATTATAGAAGTAAAAGTGTCCTTCTGAACATTTTTAGCTCACCTGACCGAAGGTCATGTGAGCTTATGGCATAGCGCAGCGTGTGTATGTGCGTGCGTGTGTGCGTGCGTGCGTGTGTGCGTCGTTAACACCTATTTTCAACTTCTCCTCTGAAACTACCAGACAGTTTTTAATGAAACTTTGTCAGAAGTATATATGGGCCGGTGCAATTCAGATTTGTTCATGGCGTTGCTATGGCTACCATAACTAGGTCAAGGTGACCTAGGGGTGCAAAAATCTTAAAAAATCTTCTTCTCCGAAAGTACTGATTGGAGAAAAAATCTGATGTGATATTTGGCTTCTCTAGGGTCTTAAGCCTATAGTTTGTTCATTTTGTGAAATTCGGATAAAAAATAGATTACGCGTTTTTGCGTTTAATTTTGAAAAAATCGTAAAATAGCTACAAATTGTTATAACTTGACTATTTGACCAGATAATGACATGGGGTTTGCAGTTTTTACATCTTCAAAATGAGGTCAAGGTCAATTGTGAAGGTCGTGACCTATTTTTTTTACCTCTGATTATAATTATTATCTCGAAAACTATAAACTTTTTCTATAGGCATGTATATTAGAATGTTGTAGGTATCGATACAACCATCATTTTGATGTATAGAAAAAGGTCATGGGTTCAAAGGTCAAGGTCACAGATGCGAAACAATACCAAAATGGTTAATTATCTCGAAAACTATAAACATTTTGTATAGGCATGTATATTAGAATGTTGTAGGTATTGATACAACGATCATTTTGATGTATAGAAAAAGGTCATAGGTTCAAAGGTCAAGGTCACAGATGCGAAACAATACCAAAATGGTTAATTATCTTGAAAACTATAAACTTTTTGTATAGGCATGTATATAAGAATGTTGTAGGTATTGATACAATGATTATTTTGATGTATAGAAAAAGGTTATGGGTTCAAAGGTCAAGGTCACAGATGCAAAACAATACCAAAATGGTTAATTATCTCGAAAACTATAAACTTTTTGTATAGGCATATATATAAGAATGAGGTAGGTATTGATACAACGATCATTTTGATGTATAGAGAAAGGTCATGGGTTCAAAGGTCAAGGTCACAGATGTGAAACAATACTGAAATGGTTAATTATCTCGAAAACTATAAACTTTTTGTATAGGCATGTATATTAGAATGTTGTAGGTATTGATACTCTGATCATTTTGATGTATAGAGAAAGGTCATGGGTTCAAAGGTCAAGGTCAGAGATGCGAAACAATACCGAAATGGTTAATTATCTCGAAATCTATAAACTTTTTCTATAGGCATGTATATTAGAATGTTGTAGGTATCGATACAACCATCATTTTGATGTATAGAAAAAGGTCATGGGTTCAAAGGTCAAGGTCACAGATGCGAAACAATACCAAAATGGTTAATTATCTCGAAAACTATAAACATTTTGTATAGGCATGTATATTAGAATGTTGTAGGTATTGATACAACGATCATTTTGATGTATAGAAAAAGGTCATAGGTTCAAAGGTCAAGGTCACAGATGCGAAACAATACCAAAATGGTTAATTATCTTGAAAACTATAAACTTTTTGTATAGGCATGTATATAAGAATGTTGTAGGTATTGATACAATGATTATTTTGATGTATAGAAAAAGGTTATGGGTTCAAAGGTCAAGGTCACAGATGCAAAACAATACCAAAATGGTTAATTATCTCGAAAACTATAAACTTTTTGTATAGGCATATATATAAGAATGAGGTAGGTATTGATACAACGATCATTTTGATGTATAGAGAAAGGTCATGGGTTCAAAGGTCAAGGTCACAGATGTGAAACAATACTGAAATGGTTAATTATCTCGAAAACTATAAACTTTTTGTATAGGCATGTATATTAGAATGTTGTAGGTATTGATACTCTGATCATTTTGATGTATAGAGAAAGGTCATGGGTTCAAAGGTCAAGGTCAGAGATGCGAAACAATACCGAAATGGTTAATTATCTCGAAATCTATAAACTTTTTGTATAGGCATGTATATTAGAATGTTGTAGGTATTGATACAACGATCATTTTGATGTATAAAAAAGGTCATGGGTTCAAAGGTCAAGGTCACAGATGCAAAACAATACCAAAATAGTTAATTATCTCGAAAACTATAAACTTTTTGTATAGGCATATATATTAGAATGTTGTAGGTATTGATACAACAATCATTTTGATGTATAGAAAAAGGTCATGGGTTCAAAGGTCAAGGTTACAGATGTGAAACAATATCGAAATGGTTAATTATCTCGAAATCTATAAACTTTTTGTATAGGCATGTATATTAGAATGTGGTAGATATTGATACAACGATCATTTTGATGTATAGAAAAAGGTTATTGGTTTAAAGGTCAAGGTCACATATACGAAACAATACCGAAATGTTTTATTATCTCGAAAACTATAAACTTTTTGTATAGGCATATATATTAGAATGTTGTAGGTATTGATACAACAATCATTTTGATGTATAGAAAAAGGTCATGGGTTCAAAGGTCAAGGTCACAGATGTGAAACAATACTGAAATGGTTAATTATCTTGAAAAGTATAAACTTTTTGTATAGGCATGTATATAAGAATGTTGTAGGTATTGATACAATGATTATTTTGATGTATAGAAAAAGGTTATGGGTTCAAAGGTCAAGGTCACAGATGCAAAACAATACCAAAATGGTTAATTATCTCGAAAACTATAAACTTTTTGTATAGGCATATATATAAGAATGAGGTAGGTATTGATACAACGATCATTTTGATGTATAGAGAAAGGTCATGGGTTCAAAGGTCAAGGTCACAGATGTGAAACAATACTGAAATGGTTAATTATCTCGAAAACTATAAACTTTTTGTATAGGCATGTATATTAGAATGTTGTAGGTATTGATACTCTGATCATTTTGATGTATAGAGAAAGGTCATGGGTTCAAAGGTCAAGGTCAGAGATGCGAAACAATACCGAAATGGTTAATTATCTCGAAATCTATAAACTTTTTGTATAGGCATGTATATTAGAATGTTGTAGGTATTGATACAACGATCATTTTGATGTATAAAAAAAGGTCATGGGTTCAAAGGTCAAGGTCACAGATGCAAAACAATACCAAAATAGTTAATTATCTCGAAAACTATAAACTTTTTGTATAGGCATATATATTAGAATGTTGTAGGTATTGATACAACAATCATTTTGATGTATAGAAAAAGGTCATGGGTTCAAAGGTCAAGGTTACAGATGTGAAACAATATCGAAATGGTTAATTATCTCGAAATCTATAAACTTTTTGTATAGGCATGTATATTAGAATGTGGTAGATATTGATACAACGATCATTTTGATGTATAGAAAAAGGTTATTGGTTTAAAGGTCAAGGTCACATATACGAAACAATACCGAAATGTTTTATTATCTCGAAAACTATAAACTTTTTGTATAGGCATATATATTAGAATGTTGTAGGTATTGATACAACAATCATTTTGATGTATAGAAAAAGGTCATGGGTTCAAAGGTCAAGGTCACAGATGTGAAACAATACTGAAATGGTTAATTATCTTGAAAACTATTATCTTTTTGTATAGGCATGTATATTATAACGTTGTAGGTATTGATACAATGGTTATCATGATGTAAAGAAAAAAGTCATTGGGGTTTAGTATTTATGTTTTCTTTAAATCTATCAGCTAGCCATTAGTTATCAGGTGAGCGTATCAGGCCCATGGGCCTCTTGTTTATTATTTGAACCAAAGATATATGAACTACATGATGAGTGCAATTTAAATGTCTCAAATGGTATTCAAATGCTATACATGTATCATATACCATACTTAAATACAGTCTCTGGCAGAGCAGATGGCAATTCCAATTTTCTATATCACTGTGCACACTCACAAAGTTGATTGTCATGTACTTTTTGTATCCTATTTGCCTGATGCTCATACAGTCTGTTCCACTCTGCCATAACATTTATGGAGTCTGTGTATACCATATATATATGCAATGTTTGTGATTACGTTTTAACAGAAGTTTATTTTTATCATGGATAAGAATCATGTAAATAAGTTTTGTCTACTTAATAATAATCACATGATTAAATGTATAGTACAGGTGAATAACATGACATAAAAATGACAGAGACATTCTTTGCTTATTTATGTATCAAGTTAACTGTGATATATACATATAGAAAATCTTAATTTGGAAGATAATAACTAGATATTCCTTAACTTATTGTTATACATTTTCTGAGGCATTTCAAAATGCCAAACATTTACAATGTGACCACTGTTTTTATAGGCAAACAACATTGAATACAGTACAGCCCTGCCAAAAGTTTAACATTGAGCTTACAAAAAGAAGTTGAAGCTTGACTG
Organism: Anadara kagoshimensis; assembly: GCA_021292105.1. Lineage (NCBI taxonomy): Eukaryota > Metazoa > Mollusca > Bivalvia > Arcoida > Arcidae > Anadara > Anadara kagoshimensis. The sequence continues at coordinate 69,610,163 of CM037865.1, read as the reverse complement.
TCAAGTGTTTCAGATGTGGATAGGTTTTTGCTAAAAAACTGCATAGAGAAAAGTAGCAGCTGCCAAGATTTAGCTAACAAGGGGCTGAGATGACCTGTCAACTGAGCACCAATTCATTAGCTTGTTGTTAAACTTTCGACAGGCCTGTACTGTACATGTATTCCCAGTGATAGATCTATATAGACCTGATGATTGGTTTGATGTGTGGAATGTTTCATGAGTAGGTCATCCATTTCATAAAACATTTTATGAAAAATAACATTATTTTTCAAGTTGTCAAAAATTGATATCAACCATTTATCTAGAACACTGACCAGCTTTTTGGATGGATGACCATCAGTTGTAGGAAGGTAACCTTATCTGTACAGAGATACCTTGATTGGGTTGGTTACTAATGACCACTAACAATTTATATATGTGATGAAGTTTTAATTGTTACAATATAAAACTAATGAGATTATATTTACATTTGTATATGTATGTGTATATATGTTTGTGTGTATATTACACATTGACACTTATTAACAACTACAGCATAACCTGTTAAAACTTATACCCTATAATGATAATTTTGATATTTTGTTGAAAAATATTGTTATGGTATGCATATTTAGGAAACAGACTATATTCAGGTGTGAAGTTTCGGGTAAAATCTTTTGATTGTGAAATGAGAAGACTACAGTTTATTTCAAAAGCTAAGAAGTCTTAACTGAACTTATTTACCAGGCTACACCACTAATATTGTATGTTTAATTTACTTGTGTAAATGGATTACCTGTGTAATCTGGACAGAATCTTCAGTTTGTAATGCGTCCTGTTGGGTATGTTTAAACAGGTTCCAGTATACTATGTCATGCTAGTCTGAATTTATTTCTCTTTATGATCTGTATTATTTTTAAAATATATATATTTATATCTATTTACTTGTACAAAGAGTATTTATTGTTAATATTAATTAAGAAATCAAACACAAACATATAGATCCTTGTCCAAACCACAACCCCAAAAGCGAAGCAAAAACTTTGAAAACTGGCATGTTAGGTTAATCATGTTAACTCCCACCAGGGAAGCAAGTTCGAGTGCTCTGGGAAGGGTAAGCTCCTCCTGTCTAGCTAGCTACGCCCATCAAAGTGTGTAATCAAAGTCGAGAATGAAAAGAACATGGAACTATGTGACGTCATATATATATATATCCAGGATAATGTTGGATACAGAGGCATCATACTTATCAACAATATTGTGATGCTGACCAAACAAATTAACACTTAACTGAGATTTATTGTTAAATAATGTGTACTGTTGAGTTGATGTTGGAACAAATGTACAGCCAGAAATTATCATCTAAGATTTTAGATGAGACATAAATCGTATTTAAAAACAAATGTTTATGAATCACTGCTCTTCTATTCTATGCCTAGATTCAAAATAGGTACTGTAGTGTCTGTTCTTTCGCCAAGCACTTGGCATTCAAAAATGAAAGTCACATGGTCCTTTGGAAGAGATCTTAAAAACCAATGCCCGGCCGTGTCACAGCAGGTATGACACATAGAAAAACCCTCCCTATACATAGCCCTGAGAGCACTGCATTGGTAAAAACTTCTTCTATTTCACCTATACCTGGTGACATCGCAATATAAGTGAAAATTTCTTGACTGGGATGTAAAACTCAATCAATCCACTTTATGACACAGGTAATCTTATTTAGTGGTGCTGTAAAGTTGAAAACAGTATCAGATTGGATGAAGTTATATGGTTTAACCTGTAGCTATCTTGGTTGCTCAGTCAGTGGATCACTGGCCTAAAGTATAGGAGATCCTGGATTTGGGCCTTGGTCCTACCTTGCATTTTCCTTTGTTATCCATTTTTTCCATCACACATAATAATGACAAACTTATATTTTTAAGTATTTTATTTTGACATCTATTACAACTGAATCAATGTCTATATCACACAAATAATACCAAGCATGAAGACATCTAAATACCGGTAATGAAAATATCACATGAAACTAATGACAATAATACTATGATTGTGTTATAAACCATGGACATATAAACATAATTAACACAAGGATACTAACACAAAATACTGATGAAATACTGATGAAATAAGCATTCTGGGAGTATTTATAAAACAGTTCAATGGCAAGGATCAATCAAGGATTTAACTTAATGATCTTGAAAACTGTCAGATCAGGCAGTAGATTGACAGACACAGACACCTAGGTAGATGGAAGTGTATACCTATAGCCCCCTTTGGGACTAATAATCCAAGCTACTCCCAGGTTCCAATAAATGATAATTGTTTGAGTATGAAATACACTGAGTAGGATCCTCCATTTACATATAACTAAATTGGGTCCAAAAAGTGATTAAACCCAAAGAGAAGGAGAATTCTTTGTCCCAAACATACATAATACCTTTGTAACAAAATAACAGAAATCAAATAAACAGGATATAAACAACAACATATAAATGTAAAAATGTGTTTATGAAATATGAAAATAATGATTAACAATAAAAAAAAATCTACTGATGCATTTCTAAATTTAGAGCAAGATTAATTTATGTATACATATCAAAATTTTAAAAAATCCCATTTTTTGTTTTTCAGTTATTTGAATGCTTAAAATCTTTATCCTTTCTATTCAGAAAAGATGTATCATTCTTTGAATTTTCACAAAAAATAACATTGTAAAGATCAAAATTAATTGCTGCAGTTTGGTACATTTTGTATAGAAATAATGTTATCCAATACCGAGATAAAAATGATACACAATTTGTTTATTTTCCAATGTATAAGTAAGTTGACATTGCTGGCACGATGTTCAAATCAAAAACAAACATACCAGTCCATTTTCAAACCACTATCCAAAAAATAAAGTTAAAACATATGAACTTCCACCTGGGAAGTCAGACTGGTGTTCTGGAAGGGTAAGCACCTTCAGCTTTAAGCTAGCTACACCTGGAACTATGACAGACAACTTCATTAGAAATGACCATCAGTGAAGTTGTGATTTTAATTGGAACCCTGTGCATTAACCATGAGACCAAACCCTGTAACAGAAAGATACACATACCGTAATGAAACATATACAACAACAACAGATACTAACACAAACTACTACTTCTTTTATAATAACAATATAATACTAACACAATTCTACCCGTCTAGTTAACAATGTAAACATTTGTAATTTATCACAAACTTCACATGATATATTCATGTAGTATACAATGTATATATACACCCGTTATTATGATTTGTAGAAATGACACAATGCTTTAAAATTATTATATCATCATCCTGGTGCATTTTTCATGAAATTATTATATTGAAAGACAACATCATTTTCAGTAAGCTCATTCTTAATTGCTTATTATCATAATTTCTACTAAAAATAATAATACTGGCGAACAATAAATTCTTTATTTTATTACAAGATTTTAGGAAGATTTTGAAATTCAAATTTTCCAATTTTGAAAAAAAAATTGAATAATCACTGATAGTGCTGAAGAAAATTTAATTAACATACATGTTTCTGTTCTAGTAATTTTTCTCAGAAATATCCAAAAGTGTCATTAGAATGCCAAAATGTTTCTAGAATTTTGATTGTGATATTTATTATGTCAGGGATGATACAATAAGGATATAAAACATACTATGTATTAACCACCACTGATGTTTTGATACAATACACAAAATACATGCACATACAATACCTAGTGGATACATATGGCAGGATTTCTAACATCATATAAAGTACCATAAGTACAATGTAACATGTTCCCAACGTCTGACAAAAAACATAAAAATATCTGAAACCATTCAGGCAGTATTAAATCCTTCAATACCACCTTATATATAGCAGTTGACCAATTTTTTGTCACATTCTTTACTATACAATGTTAAAACCTTAAGTCAATTTTACATACAACAACAACAAATGGGGGAATCTGTCTACTTTATGTACAATTTATCTATGTTAAAAATCATTTATTATACTTTCCCTTTTTGTGATCAATATTTCATATATTTTTTAAAGCATTATCTTAAAATTCATAAAATGGAATCAAAAAGAAATATTAAGTTAGTAAATTGTATATATTTGGTTTTGATTCAATTTAAAAATAAACCCAAAAACTTGTAAATTTGTAAACCTTATAAACATGTAATGATGATTTGTAACAATACAAAATTACCCGTCTGAAGTAACTTCATGTCTATATACAAATAACAGTCTAAACACTAATACTAAAAATATTTATTGTAAAAAACATTTATTAAAATTATCTAATACTGACTGGAACTGGGATTTATTATGACCCAAAATAAAATTCAATGAGTTATCTTTCCTTGATGGTGAAAATTGAACAATAAGTTCCCAAGTTTTACTGTTAAAATACAATAATATCTAAACAAAACAACTATGTTTTTTAAATAATAAAAATAGTTTAAAATAAAATTAGTTGACTAGAATGATTTTTACATGGTGACTAGAATTTTTGTAAAGTATTTTAAAAAATTTGTTAAAATTTGTTGACTAGAATGCTTCTATATTGAAAAACTTATGACTTTTTGTGAATGATTTGGTTGAAGATATTTAGGAAGCCAAAATGTAGCTCAGTAAGAGAGTAACTTTGTCATCCACAAAAGTTACCAAAGTTTTAGCAATTTACTATAAAATTGCAAACAATTTTAATACCCAGAAACATGAATATGGTAAAACAGTTAAATCTATTATAAATATTTTGAAATCACATGGGTACAATGTTTAATATAATTTCATTAAAAATTTCCAAAACGAATTCTTTCTTTCAGTCTTCAAAGACAGAACATTCTATAAATCATAGCAGTTCCTATTTACAAAAGTGACGGCCAAGTCAGATAGGCCATTTATATAGAAGTTTCAAATGTGAAACTAAATGGAGAGTTACCTCCCTTGAGAGGGTCTACAAAACATAATGCTATAACTCTGAAATGAGTCAACAAATGCTTCTTTTGTAATGAGGCCTCAATTTAACCAGAGACCTTGACCTTTGACCTTCCTACAAGTTTAGACTGTAGTTTTGAGTTACTTGCTTTTTTCAAGTTTATTTTTGAGGCAATGGTATTAAATAAAAAACTGTCTTTTCACTTCTCTAATGAATTGGTAAATATACAAGACTGTCTTGATGAACACATTATCAGCATCCTTTTGTTTTCACCGCCCTTCGCTGGCAGTCATCTCCGCCATCTTGAACTATACGTTTCTTTGTTCTTACACCATTCATACAATCTCCCCATTCCATCCACTCTCCAAATAAACACTTTCCTGAAATAAATAAATAAATAAATAAATAAAAAAATAAATAAATTATAAGTGTTATGAACAAGTGAAATGGTGCTACACAGCCATTATTGTTTTACCCATCCCTTGATGGACATTTTGTAATACAACACTAGACAAGTTACAACAACCTTTCCTTCTTAAAAATCCTCTATTAGGTAAAACAATTTATTTCCCTCTTCACCACCATTATTTTCTACCCCAGGATATTCAAATAACAGTAAAAAGTGAATTGTTAAAGACATATTAGGGTTTCCTTCCACCATCAATGTGATCAGTAGTTAGATTCCTGACACCATATTTATATTTTATATGAAGACACATGTTTTAATTCATACTTTGACATATACCAGGATCTCACATGTGCTAAAATTTATACCAATTAGCATGTTTAATTAAGTTGAATAACTTGTTTCTAAATCACTGTCAAATGAATAAATAGGATCTACAGTAAGAACACCCACTAATCTCTCCTCTCTCTTTGCCCCTACAACAAGTATATGCTCCTACTCTAACCTCTTTGCCCATACAGTAAGAACATCACTGTGCCCTACCTTCCATTCCACCCCCAACAGTAAGAATGTCCCATACCTTACCCTACCCTACCCCCCTTTTTGCCCCTACAGAAAAAAACATCCTCTAATCTAACGTTTTTACTTAACAGTAAGAGCATCCCAGACCCTACCCTACCCTCCCTTTTTAGCCCCTACAGTTAGAATGTCCCCTACACTACCCTCCCTTTTTACCCCTACAGTAAGAACACCCTTTTTTCACTCTAAAGTAAGAACATCCCATAGCCTACCCTACCCTACCTTTTGCCCCTACAGTAAGAACACCCTATAGCCTAACTTTTTTTACTCTAGAGTAAGGACATCCCCCTACCCTACCTTTTTTGTCCCTACAGTAAGAACATTCCTTTCCCTTCCTTTTTTACCCCTACAGTAAAAACATCAGCTACCCCTCTTTTTGGCACCTACAGTAAGAACATCTCCTACCCAACCCTCCCTTTTTGTCCATACAGTAAGAACTTGTCCAAAGCTTCACCTTCCTTTTTCCCCTACAATGAGAATACCTCCTTCTCTACCCTCCCCTCCCCTCCACTATCAGTGATTCAGGTATCCATATATGTAAGAATACCTCCTACCCTACCCTACCCTACCCTCCCCTCCTCTTCACTATTAGTAATTTAGGTATCTGTATTATGTAAGAATACCCCCTACCCAACCCCCCTCCCCTCCCCTCCACTATCAGTGATTCAGGTATATGTTACAGAGATTTAACACATTCATTTTATCTATTTAATTAAGACAAATCACATTAATCAATACCACATTTCTCAATTCACTCACTTCTGATATAAACTTTAATTTATTTTATATATTTTGGGAGCCTGTTTAATTTTTGGCAGGTGTTACGTGTATGTTATTTCAGTTGAATCCTATAACAGTCCATCACTTACTATCCTTGTTGACTTTTTATCCCTGATAATCAGTCATTTTACACCCTTACTCTGGCAATGCACCAAAGACAGTAACATATATGTACAGCTAGACACAGATTTTTTGTTCGTCTAAAATGTTCCTGTTTATCTAAGAATTAACCATGTTTTTTGTTTTGTTTTGTTTGTAGTGATAGTATTAATCATTACACATGAGATTAGTCTTACTTTTTTCTTTACATACTGTTTTAGAAGGTTTTTGTGGTACAGCATCTATTCATTTCCTGCCTCCAGTTCCACAATCATTCCTTTATTAAGATTTCTTAACTTTAAGATTTCTTAACTTAAATATGACAAATTTGAAATCTGAATAAATTTGTTGGTAATTTTCAAGATATTCATGAATTTGGTGTTTTATGTCCCAGGTCCCAGTTTCACAATCATTCCTTAGCTAAGATTTTCCTTAGCTTAAATCTAGCCAATTTTGGTAACCTATTTTTAAAACTACTGATCAATATTTCTGACAAAACTAAATGCATATATTTTAATCTAGAAATTATCTTAAAATTGATACCTTAAATTTATAAATATCTTCAAAATTAACAAAACTATGAAGAATTGAAATTTTGCAAAATTTACGATAAGGAAAATCTTAGCCAAGGATTGATTGTGAAACCGGGGCCAGTCAAGATATTTTTCACTTATAGTGAGGCTGTCAGTTCTGGAGCTGGAGTGAACTTGAGTGCCCAGACAAAAGCACCAAACTCCAACAAGTGAACTGACACATTTTCTTACATTGGGATCTGTCCCAATTGAGATTGAAACTCAGATGGCGAGAGGCACTTATATTCCTTAGTGTGCACTTTAGACAAATCTCTCTAAGACTACTCTGCCTATAAGACAGGGTTGGATTTTCAGCCCTGGTTGTAAGACTACTCTGACTAAAAGACACGGTGGGATTTTCAGCCCTGGTTGTAAGACTACTCTGACTAAAAGACACGGTGGGATTTTCAGCCCTGGTTGTAAGACTACTCTGCCTGTAAGACAGAGTGGGATTTTCAGCCCTGGTTGTAAGACTACTCTGACTAAAAGACAGGGTTGGATTTTCAGCCCTGGTTGTAAGACTACTCTGCCTATAAGACAGGGTTGGATTTTCAGCCCTGGTTGTAAGACTACTCTGCCTGTAATTTGGGTGGGATATACAGCTCTGCCTGTAAGACTACTCTGCCTATAAGACGGGGCGGGATTTTCAAGCCCGACTTTAAGACTACTCTGCCTATAAGACAGGGTGGGATTTTCAGCCCTGGTTGTAAGACTACTCTGCCTATAAGACGGGGCGGGATTTTCAAGCCCGACTTTAAGACTACTCTGCCTATAAGACAGGGTGGAATTTTCAGCCCTGGTTGTAAGACTACTCTGCCTATAAGACAGGGTTGGATTTTCAGCTCTGCCTGTAAGACTACTCTGCCTATAAGACAGGGTGGGATTTTCAGCCCTGGTTGTAAGACTACTCTGCCTATAAGACAGGGTGGGATTTTCAGCCCTGGCTGTAAGACTACTCTGCCTATAAGACAGGGTGGGATTTTCAAGCCCGACTTTAAGACTACTCTGCCTATAAGACAGGGTGGAATTTTCAGCCCTGGTTGTAAGACTACTCTGCCTATAAGACGGGGCGGGATTTTCAAGCCCGACTTTAAGACTACTCTGCCTATAAGACAGGGTGGAATTTTCAGCCCTGGTTGTAAGACTACTCTGCCTATAAGACAGGGTTGGATTTTCAGCTCTGCCTGTAAGACTACTCTGCCTATAAGACGGGATGGGATTTTATAAAAATAAATTTATTTCAGGCTATACTGCGCATATTAGACAGTCATGGTTTTCAGTCAAGAGCATACTTGTACCAATATTTAGAAGCCAAATATTGGAATACATTAAAAAAGTTTGCATGTGCCATCACTTATTTACTTTTTGTTAAATATGAACATACATTCCTTATCAGAACATGACTCTCCATAACCAATTGATCTGAATCACTAGTTCATTGATCATGGTGTCACTAACCATCAAAATTAGAGTAAGTGGTTAATTTTCAACAGTACTCCTGTTTCCTAAACCATTTCAGAACTGGCATCCTCAATGCAAGCGAAAAAATCCTGACTGGAGTATAAGATGAATCATTCCAAACAACCAACTATGAATCCCTATCAGACCTATGATTTATCCTACCCCTGATCATAGCTAGACTGATAAATGTGGGTATAATGGAAAGTTTTTACTCCAATATGTTATGATAAATTAACCATTTTAAACATGATTTATTAGCGTTTCAAACATTAAAGAGGCCTTTAAATGATTTACTGAGTTCCTGATAGCAAATACAAATCAGTTACAAAGATAATATTTTACTGTTAAAAGTACAAAGCTAAAATTATAATGTTGATTATGATTGATTTCTTATAGCTGTTTTATGGCAACCAGAGTTATCTCCCTTTAACTTTAGTAACCAGTATTTATTTGCTAACTAAATTCTTTTAAATCATAAAAAAGATGAATATGTTCCCATAAATAAATGTGTACAATCTGTCTGTTTTGGTTTGATAGTTTTCCTTTATTATACATAAATTTTCTATAATTTACTGCACTGTTACTTATGATCCTGTAATCACTGGGGTAGCTCAGTTGGTAAGGTTGTGGGTTCTAACCCAGACGGAGTCTGATCCAAGACTTGAAAGTTGGTAGTGACTGTTCTTTCGCCAAGCACTGGGCATTATGAAATGAAAGTCATGGTACTTTAAGACGGGAACTTAAAATAAACGAGGTCCCATGTCACAGTAGGCATGACACTATGAAGAATCCTGCTGTATAATGCCATCAGCACAAAGCACGGGAAAATTCCTACACCTTTACCTAACGTTTCGATATAAGTGAAATATTCTTGACTGGGACATTAAACACCATTACTCAACTCAATCAACTTATGTCGATGAAAACATAAGCAAATTAAATGAATAGCAAACTATTATTTGTTCGTTTACAATCATAAAAATATTTTTTTAAAATTATCTGCTACAATACTGTACTAAATTTTATCAAACACATGGGATTGATGGAACAGCCTTGTGAAATAAGGCTCAGGTTAGAATGTTGACCAATCAAACAATGGCATGATAGGATGATATTCTGTGAGTCACAGGATAATTAAATGTTACATAATCAGAGGTCATGACCCACACTGTATTCATAAGGGATTGAATGCCTGGGAAAACAAATAACTTCATCTAGAAAAGGTCAATTTCAATTGAAAATATAGACATTTGTGGATTTAAATGTCAATTTGAATGGAGTTTATATACAAAACATATTTAAGAGTGATTCAATCTTCTCTAAATTCTCAAGCCAGTTTACTATGTTAGATTTACAATTTCTCTGATTCTCAAGCGCTGTGATTCTCAAGCAAGTTTAGTGTATTAAATTAAATTTTATAGTTACACTTAATGTGGCACTGTTTACTGTGTGTTGATAAGTTTTATCTATTGAGGTTATCGTCATGGTTAATTGACACAGAATTGGCAAAACACTCATTCTAGTTAAACACACCATCTTTATGTGTCAAACAATTATGTAACTAAAGGAAAACTGACTGTGTTTCTTAAATATTTTTTTTTCTAAAGTTAAATGCATGAAAACAACCAAATTAAAACCAAAAGTAAATAAAAAAAAAGGAAACCTTATTTTTAAAATGGGTGAAAAAACAGTTAGAAGAAACTGATATCAAAATTGTTTACTACTAAAATGATTCAGTTTGGAAGGATAAAAGCCTTAGAGTACATAGTACACATGTACATGTGGTCGTTCAGTTAGCTAGTTGGCAAACAGTTCACTTCTAAATAGGAGGTTTTAAGTTCAATTCTGTGCAAAGCCTGGTCAAATAAAATAGAAAAGGGAGTGATTTAAATTCCTTTTCATGCAACCCTTGATGATAAACAAAGTTCAATCAAATTCAAAAGATATGGTACGGAAAATCCTTCCTGCATTATCCATGGGCAAGGGTCAAAGTTTCTAAAGTTTCACCTAAAGCTGGTTACATCTCAATATAAATTTGAAAATCTTGTAACAACAAGAGCTGCCAGAAAAATGAGGAACTCATCTAAACATCTAGTCTATCAAACATTTAAACATAGGTCACTGAACTGATAATCAATCTTTACTACCATTATGACTGTAGTTTCAGGAAAAGGGAGACAACTTATGCTTACTCATTAGAATAAGTCAAACACATGATCCTGTTTCACAGATATTTTAACCAATACTTACCCAGTACTTTATTCCTGAGTCTTGCACATGATTTTGACTTGTGACTACTTTTTGGACAAGGCTACTTCATACTTACTATGCCCACAGGGTCTAACATCTGATTTTGTAACCACTTTTTGAAAAAGGATCCTTAAATATTTAACTCAATTAAGGGAGGTAAATCATACTTACTTTCCCCATTAGGTCTAACACATGATTTTGTAACTATTTTCTGTGGTTGACAAACTTCTGGGTTTCCCGTTTTTAATGATTTTGTTTTTGTTCTTTTGTTTGTTGTTGGATCACATTCGCTCCAGTCTCCATTTTTCTCATAAATACATTCTAAAATCAAAGATGTTTATACATGACAAATTATATATACAACAGATTTAAATTGCAGAGCTGCCAACCCTATATTGTGTAATTGTTGGTCCCACCGAAATCCAACTGTCTGGGTGCATCCCTACCAAAAGAATTAACAGTTGATAAAAAAATATGGTGCATTGTCATGTGGTGTCTTAGAGAAATGGATATAGTATTATGCATGTAATGATTTTTCACCTGCTCCGGTCACAAATTAATCCACTACACCCTTAGTCCAACTGTGTAAATCACTCTAATTCACAGCAATTACAGATGGATTTGAGTGGTAATGAATGAACATTGCAAATCCTCAAACTCTATGGTCGTTTGCGGGTCAGTCCCCTTCTTGTCGGGTCTGCGGGAATTAATGTCCAAATGAGGGTCAGACCCGCGTTTTGCGGGTCAGTTGGCAGTTCTGAAATTGTCAGACATCAGACATCTGCAGAACATCTTATTGCAAGTAAAATTAATCAGTTACCCGGTAAAAGTAATTGTTAAGTATGAAGGGGTGAGGTAGAAACACAGTAGATTTATGTTACAGTTGGTACATTTAGAAAAAATGGTTGATATCAGCTGTCAAGTTTTATTCCTTGTGAAAGAGAAGTGCATTTTGTCATTGTCAAATTTCTGTTGTCAGTTTTCATAATTCCCCAAAATTATTCTTGCTATTTTAGAAAGATGACATCATAAGTGACACTTTCCTTATTGCCACATTCCTTTGTAAGATTATATTTTGTCATTGTTAAGTTTCTAGTGTCAGTTTTAAAGGTTCTATTTTACATAATTGATAAAATACAAGTAAAACTATGTGTGGCAGACCGTACTTGATAGGTAGCCAAGTAGTCCAGTAATCCACTCATATTGAGGAGGTCCAGTGTTTGAGCCTTGTTATATTTGATGAGATTGCCAACTTTTAAAATCTAATAGGTAATAGGTCTGAAGATTGCAGCACTTGGTAGTTTTGATTTAATGTATTGGAAAACTGGAATAAGGAGGGCCAGACTAGGTTACTCAGTTGTTAGAGCATCCAATTAACATATGCAGTTAGAGCATCCAATTAACATATGCAAGGTCCTGTGTTCTCATCATGGTTTGGAAGCTACATTCTGTCACATTCCTGGGCTGGGTTACTACAAGCTATCTTAGAGGTTACAAATACTTGATCTTTATATATTATTTGGTAACTGATAGCTTTGAGTAACTTGGCCCAGAGACTGTACACTGTATGATTTTTTTTGTGGTAAGAATAACTCCACTGGGTGAGGTTAACTTCAAGTCACTAATACTGTATGTAACCTTTTACTGGTAGAATGTGTATGGTAATTAATTATCCTGTGTACTGGTGTTAATGAGATAAAACTAATTAAATGGATTTTTTGTTAAAGTTAAACTACATCATTTAAATCCAAACACAGAGTTCTATTTACACATATTCACATTCCAATCTGGTTCAAAACTTAAATAAAATATAATTTCTATTAAAGTGATACAAAATAAAATACTATAATGAACATTATGAACACAATTAATGTGACAAAATATTTTGTTTTTATGGAATCTATAACTGGATTCATCCTTTACATTGGATGGAGTGTTATTTAGTGTCAAAATCAATTTTAATTAAGTCCGTAACAAGTTAGATGGATAATTGATTTCCAGAATCAGGCCTTCAAGAAAGCTATAAATAGGGAATAAAAAGTTGCTTTGTTAGAGGAATGATAACACAAGCATTAGAATCCATAACTGTGTACAGATGATTATCTGAGCGACTGATTTTATATTCCAGTCAAGATTAATTCACTTATATCGGGTCTTCATCAGCTATTGGTAAAACTGCAAAAATTCAATACTTTGATACTTATGCAATATGCTTGTGTGTTAAAGAGACAGTTATACATGTTTATGTTAAAAAAAATAGTAGTTCAAATGTAATTTATCATTTCGGTAACCCAATAAAATGTTTTAAACAAGCAGTAACTGTCTTTCCTACTGCAGTTAATTGGCATTAAATCTGTTTTATTTTTATCTGATAATGAGTTTAATCTTGATGAAGTAACTAATGATAGCATTTGACAGCGAATGATAGCGTTTGACAGCAGGTACTTTCTGTTTTCGGGATAAAACAGCAAAAATAATGACATGACCTGCCAGCATGCTACAACATGTTCACAAACAACAAGCAAATTGGTAATTTTACTATTATTTGGTAACAATGCTGGCTATGGGGATCTCAGACCAGTTGTAGAAATGGGTTAATGTACAGTAGTATTAGTAGATATAAAACTTGTTAAAGGCAAACAACATTGACCTGTCAACTTGACCTTCAATTTAAATATTCGTTATGGACAGGTAAATTTAAGTAATAGGTATCCCGCGTGTATATTTCGTCTTTATAATGTGACCACTAATTATGGGCAATGTGTATATGTATTGACTGCGAATCTTAACACTACCTATGTATTGGGTGGAACCTCTTATATGAATATTCCTAATGAAAAGTCAAACAGACAGGTCAATGTTTTTTGCTTATATATCCTATATCAAAACTATCTGTAAGATACCAAATCAATAAAAACCTTATACATATATATATCTACAATGTTTCATTCTAAGACTGATAGCTCCATCGACTCTCCCGTCTGTTTGTCTGTCTGGAACTTCTCCAAATATTGGCATGTCAATACTGCCAATTTTACTTTTTATTATTTTTTTCCAAGTTTAGCTTTATTTTCTTTTTTAATCCTTTTTTATCCTTTCTTTTTTCTTTCTTTAAAGTTTGACATAAATTTGAATGATTATATAATGGTAAAATGAATGAGATACTATATTGATATTTTTTATCCAAATGTAGTAGACCAAGGGTGGTAAGCTTTAGTTTTGACATCTGTAATATCTATAATTGATCAGACATGATAATGACAGACAATAATTGGTTGGTTGAATGTTGTTTTACATCACATTAGCAATTTTCTTTAGCATATTCATGATAAAAAGACTTTTCTATTAATCTCAAGGATGAATCTAAACACAAGTTCATGTGGTGCGTATGTTTTGTGCGAGTATCCCTGATCTGCTTAAAATAAATAAGGTCTCGTGTCACTGTGGTCTTGGCACGATAAAAAACCCTGCTGTATAATGCCAACAGCATAATGCACAGGCAAAATTTCTGCACCTTTGCCTATAGCTGGTGATGTCTCTATATAAGTGAAATATTCTTGAATGGGACGTCAAACATCATTACTCAACTCAACTCACTCACTGATCTGCTTTGTACTATTGTAAACATATTTATTTTAGTGCTGTACTAATTTTCGCTTATTTCGCGGTCGTTTGTTTTGCGCGAAAATTATTGTATGCTTCTTGTGCTAAAGTGCATGTTTTAAAAAACGCGAAAAATTAACTACGCGGATATGTCTAAATTTCCTATACAGCGAAAATAAATACACGCCAAATTAAATACGTTTACAGTATTGTGCACTTAAAACAACATCTAGAGTGTTAGTTCACTTGGTCATAATGTCACAGACCACTCAGTCCATTTTATTATACCTCATTAGAACAAGAGGGCCATGAGGCCCTGGCGCTCACCTGAGAATAAGTTGAATTATACACATTTTTCCAATAATGTCATGAATAGAGGATTAACAGAATTCATTATAAGTAAATATGAACTTGACCTAGCTTTTGTCCTGAACATTGTTCTTGACAAATTATACAAAGACTGGACAGAAAACATGGACTCTTAACGTGTTAGCAAGGTTTTCTATGATTTGACCTAGTGACCTATTTATTGATCCAACATGACCCGTATACAAACTTGACTTAGCTTTTGTCATGAACATCGTTCTGGGCAAATTATATGAAGATTAAACAAAAAGTATGGACTCTATAGTGTTAACAAGGTTTTTCTTAGATTTGACCTTGTGACCTAATTATTGACCCAACATGACCCATATACAAACTTGACCTTGCTTTGGTCATGAACATCATTCTGGACAAACTATATGAAGATTGGACAAAAAATATGGACTCTAGAGTGTTAACAAGGTTTTTCTTTGATTTGACCTAGTGACCTACTTATTGACCCAACATTAACGATATATGAACATGGCCTTGCTTTGTCATGAACATTGTTCTGGACAAATTATATGAAGATTGGACAAAAAATATGGACTTTAGAGTGTTAACAAGATTTTTTATGATTTGGACTAGTGACCTACTTATTGATCCAACATGACCCATATAACAAATTGACTTTGCTTTGGTCATGAACATCATTCTGGACAAATTATGTGAAGATTGGACAAAAAATATGGACTCTAGAGTGTTAACAAGGTTTATCTATTATTTGACCTAGTGACCTACTTATTGACCCAACATGATCGGTATATGTACTTGACTTTGCTATGGTCATGATCATCGTTCTAGACAAATTATATAAAGATTGGACAAAAAATATGGACTCTAGAGTGTTAACAAGGTTTTTCTTTGATTTGACCTAGTGACCTACTTATTGACCCAACATTAACGATATACGAACTTGACCTTGCTTTGGTCATGAACATCATTCTGGACAAATTATATGAAGATTGGACAAAAACTATGGACTCTATAGTGTTAACAAGGCTTTTCTATGATTTGGTCTAGTGACCTACTTATTGACCCAACATGACCCATATACGAACTTGACCTTGCTTTGGTCATGAACATCTTTCTGGACAAATTATATGAAGATTGGACAAAAACTATGGACTCTATAGTGTTAACAAGGTTTTTCTATGATTTGGCCTAGTGACCTACTTATTGACCCAACATGATCCATATACAAACTTGACCTTGCTTTGGTCATGAACATTGTTCTTGCAAAATTATATGAAGATTGGACAAAAAATATGGACTCTAGAGTGTTAACAAGGTTTTTCTTTGATTTGACCTAGTGACCTACTTATTGACCCAAAATTAACGATATATGAACTTGACCTTGCTTTAGTCATGAACATTGTTCTGGACAAATTATATGAAGATTGGACAAAAAATATGGACTCTAGAGTGTTAACAAGGTTTATCTATTATTTGACCTAGTGACCTACTTATTGACCCAACATGATCGGTATATGTTCTTGACTTTGCTATGGTCATGATCATCGTTCTAGACAAATTATATAAAGATTGGACAAAAAATATGGACTCTAGAGTGTTAACAAGGGTTTTCTTTGATTTGACCTAGTGACCTACTTATTGACCCAACATTAACGATATACGAACTTGACCTTGCTTTGGTCATGAACATCGTTCTGGACAAATTATATGAAGATTGGACAAAAAATATGGACTCTAGAGTGTTAACAAGGTTTATCGATTATTTGGCCTAGTGACCTACTTATTGACCCAACATGATCGGTATAAGTCCTTGACTTTGCTATGGTCATGATCATCGTTCTAGACAAATTATATGAAGATTGGACAAATAATATGAACTCTATAGCGTTAACAAGGTTTTTCTATGATTTGACCTAGTGACCTACTTCTTGACCCAACATAACCCATATACGAACTTGACCTTGCTTTGGTCATGAACATCGTTCTGGACAAATTATATGAAGATTGGACAAAAACTATGGACTCTATAGTGTTAACAAGGTTTTTCTGATTTGGCCTAGTGACCTACTTATTGACCCAACATGACCCATATACGAACTTGACCTTGCTTTGGTCATGAACATTGTTCTGGACAAATTATATGAAGATTAAACGAAAAATATGGACTCTAGAGTGTTAACAATGTTTATCTATTATTTGACCTAGTGACCTACTTATTGACCCAACATGGTCGGTATATGTCCTTGACTTTGCTATGGTCATGATCATCGTTCTAGACAAATTATATAAAGATTGGACAAAAAATATGGACTCTAGAGTGTTAACAAGGTTTTTCTTTGATTTGACCTAGTGACCTACTTATTGATCCAACATTAACGATATATGAACTTGACATTGCTTTGGTCATGAACGTTGTTCTGGACAAATTATATGAAGATTGGACAAAAACTATGGACTCTAGAGTGTTAACAAGGTTTTTCTATGATTTGGCCTAGTGACCTACTTATTGACCCAACATGACCCATATACGAACTTGACCTTGCTTTGGTCATGAACATTGTTCTGGACAAATTATATGAAGATTGGACAAAAAATGGACTCTAGAGTGTTAACAAGGTTTTTCTTTGATTTGACCTAGTGACCTACTTATTGACCCAAAATTAACGATATATGAACTTGACCTTGCTTTGGTCATGAACGTTGTTCTGGACAAATTATATGAAGATTGGACAAAAAATATGGACTCTAGAATGTTAACAAGGTTTATCTATTATTTGACCTAGTGACCTACTTATTGACCCAACATGATCGGTATATGTCCTTGACTTTGCTATGGTCATGATCATCGTTCTAGACAAATTATATAAAGATTAGACAAAAAATATGTACTCTAGAGTGTTAACAAGGTTTTTCTTTGATTTGACCTAGTGACCTACTTATTGATCCAACATTAACGATATACGAACTTGACCTTGCTTTGGTCATGAACATCGTTCTGGACAAATTATATGAAGATTGGACAAAAAATATGGACTCTATAGCGTTAACAAGGTTTTTCTATGATTTGACCTAGTGACCTACTTATTGACCCAACATAACCCATATATGAACTTGACCTTGCTTTGGTCATGAACATCGTTCTGGACAAATTATATGAAGATTGGACAAAAAATATGGACTCTATAGCGTTAACAAGGTTTTTCTATGATTTGACCTAGTGACCTACTTATTGACCCAACATAACCCATATACGAACTTGACCTTGCTTTGGTCATGAACATCGTTATGGACAAATTATATGAAGATTGGACAAAAAATATGGACTCTAGAGTGTTAACAAGGTTTTTCTATGATTTGGCCTAGTGACCTACTTATTGATCCAACGTGACCCATATACGAACTTGACCTTGCTTTAGTCATGAACGTTGTTCTGGACAAATTATATGAAGATTGGACAAAAAATATGGACTCTAGAGTGTTAACAAGGTTTTTCTTTGATTTGACCTAGTGACCTACTTATTGATCCAACACATTCCATATATGAACTTGACTTAGCTTTTGACCTGAACAATGTTCTGGACAAGTTTGATGAAGATATAACAAAAACTGTGGCCTCTAGAGTGTTAACAATGAAAAGTTGACGCACGACGCACGACGCACGACGCACGACGCACGACGGACAAAGACTGATCACAATAGCTCACTTGAGCACTTTGTGCTCAGGTGAGCTAAAAATATGATACTTTCTCTAACTTTATTGGATCATTGTATCATGTGATCAGGGTGGGGAAAACATCATGTATCCCTCTGAAAACATTATATCCCACCTCTTTAGAACACACCATGACGTAACAATGATATGATGTCATCGATGGAGAATCGTTCGCGATGTTCTAGCATTTGCTTCCGATGAGTTCCGATAGGAGAAAAAACAGTGAATCAGAGAAGGACTGATGTTTTCAGACTGTATTTTTTGAAATATTTTCTTTCTTTCTGTCTTTCTTATCACCATGGTTATCTTTCGGTATAATAAACAATTTATTGCCTTTGTTTGAGGGAGATATTATACATTTATTCCCTTTGAGTGAGGGAAATATGAACATTTGTCTTCGCCCTCGAGGAATATGACTTGTTAAGGGTGAACAAATGTTGATATTTCCCTCAAACAAAGGCAATAAATTGTTTATTATACCGAAAGATAACCATTGTAATAAGAAAGACAGAAAGAAAGAAAAATATTTTTAAAAAGACATCCTGAAAACATCATTCCTTCTCCGATTCACTGCTTTTTCTCCTATCGGAACTCATCGGAGGCAAACGCTAGAAACTGGTGACTGATTCTCCATCAATGACATCATATCATTGTGAGGTCATGGTGTGTTCCAAAGAGGTGGGATATGATGTTTTCAGAGGGATACACGATGTTTTCTCAACCCTGATCACATGATCCAATGATCCAATCAAATTACAGATAGTATCATATTTTTCTAATGAGGTATAATAAGAACATTCGCCCTCGGGAAATATGACTTGTTGCGGGTGAACAAATGTTCATATCTTCCTCACAAAAAGGCAATTAATGTATAATACAGGTAACAATCCAAACAATAAATGCCTATGACAAAGACAATCCCTTTTCTCTCTTGTAGGGTTTGAAACCTACAGCAATGAGACACTATGGATTAGATGGATATGCCTTAACCACTTGACCAACCTAAGTAGACAATAAATTCAGAGGTAATATGATGAAGGTTTCTTTTAAAAGATCATAAAATGCAATAAATGTAAAATGAAGCATAAGAAACCAAAACTCTGTTCTTTGCAGGACTAGTTGTTTTTTCTCTCAAATTTTGATAAAAATCTTGTTTTATCTCTCAAGTAAAGTTTGTGATACATGTATGTTTATCATGATATAGTGAATTAAGTGCATCAATCTTGTAATTATTACATGCTGAGTTGATGCATCCTGCACACAGTCAATTACCCCGGATTTACCTAAAGTGTTACTTAATATACAAACAGTTCAATTGCCAATGAATAGAAATTGACAACATAATTGCTTCTTCCATAGGCAGTGTTGTTATAAGTTAATCCTCTTATTTATGAATTTAATAGACAGATGAATTGTTAGTCAGAGAGTCAATTAATCAGTTGAATTATCAGTTAAATTATAAACTTGTTTGCTAAATTATTTTTGAAACTACATCTCGGACTGTGATTTTGATTTTCCACTGATGCTGCATACTGGTCTGCAAATACACATGCACTGAATTAATAAGAGGGGGGAGAATGGGTATGTGTGTTTTTTCTTATTGGGAATGATTAGTAGAATCATTTGAATATTCAGGTCCTGCAATCACCCCAACCCCTGGGCCTATTAAAACTAAAAATTTTGATGTTCATATATTTGGAACATGGAAATATTATCATAAAGCAACAGAAAGTACTTTAACCACACTATAAGCTGTTGGACACAATTTTTTACTTTATTTAAAGTGGTGGATCTGGTTGTTTTCAGATACATTTAATTTCAGATACAACTTTATTTTGAGTTTTAATCTGGGGTCAGTTCTTTGAAGCCTGATTAATTTTGGTCACATTATTTAGTGGTTCAATTTATGAATACATATACATGTATAGCAAATCACTAACGACAAATCAATGTCATTATTTATTTGATGACAATACCACCTGAATAAATATATGCGATGAAATTATTTGTGCATTAAAGTGTAATACAAACAGTGAAAAATCTCTATCGTGTTTATAAAAAAAGCTCTCCATAAAATGAACTTTGCTGATTTTTCAAAAATAAAAGAACTACCTGTAATAACTAATAATAATAAGTAACTAATAAGTACATATTGTACTGTGCACCGAAATAGAATTCTTAAATTTTTCCCCCATCAATCTTGACCGACAATTTTAGTTTGCTTTATGTTCTCTTTACTTACTACATTTTGTACATCACAATGTTTATTTGTGATACTAAAAAATTGGAAGTTGCCTAACGTGAATAATTTGTAAATTTTAATAATAAAAATATAATACAACAATAATAAAGAAAAAACAATGAACACCAGGGTGCACAAGTTGAGTTGCAAGTTCATATTCTACGTGATGTGCAATTCACATACCAAATATCAATTTAATATCTGTGAGCGTTTTGAAAAAAAAAAACCTCTGGAAAACTGCTATTTTTAAGCAGCCGGCATTATGAAAAACTTTTGTAAAACTAAACTAGTACTGAAGGTGTACTATATGCAAGTTAGTATTTTTCTGTGAAATAAAACATCTTATTAATTCAGTGCATGTGTATTTGCAGACCAGTATGCAGCATCAGTGGAAAATCAAAATCACAGTCCGAGATGTAGTTTCAAAAATAATTTAGCAAACAAGTTTATAATTTAACTGATAATTCAACTGGTCAATTAACTCTCTGACTAACAATTCATCAATCCATTGAATTCATAAATAAGAGGATTAACTTATAACAAAACTACCTAAGGAAGAAGCAATTATGTTGTCAATTTCTATTCATTGGCAATTCAATTGCTTGTATATTAAGTAACCCTTTGGGTAAATCTGGGGTAACTGTGTCAGTTAATGATATACTAATTATTATGTGATAATATTCTGTAATTTCACATTCAAATCCTGTTCACAAAGATAGAAATGTATTTGAAGAAAGGTATTATGAATGTATATTTCAAAACTACAATAAATATACAATTTTTTCAAAAAGAAATTTGTCTGCAATGAAAAGATAGACAAAATCAAATAGCTACAAATAAAACTGCACAGAAACAGAAATTTTGATTTTTTTTTAAATTTGCAAAATGTGCTCAACATAATGTTCTTAATTCATAAATTGCCTCTGACTCAGTGGTAAGAACATCCGACTTGACAGCAGGAGGCTGTGGGTTAGTTAACTCTGGCTGGGTCATGTATAAAACTTTAAAATTTGTGATACTGTTTCCTCGCCTGGTGCTTGGTATAAGAGGACAGAGTATTGTATAGTTCACCCAGGGCCAGTACAATAAGAATTAAGGAATAATATGCTTGTTTGAGGCATATAATCTTTGTGAGCTGTGAGATTTTTATAAATAAAACAAAAATCTAATTTAACTTTAAGATTCAACAAAGAAAGTGGAATAAAAAAGCTATAAGAACACACAGACAGCTTCTATTAAGTTTCCAAGACTAGGTTCACCCAGAGTGTAAGACCAGTGTATTAGTACAGTCTCCTTGCTCATATTGGAACCAAAAACAACATCTATATAAAGACCACCTGTCTTATAAAGTCTATATTTTCTTAGGTCACATAAGTGGTCTTTATATACAGGTATTGCTATATATTAATATCTCTTATAAATACATAAGATTTAACTCAATTCAACAAAGGAAAAGGAATAAAAAACTATGAGTTTACATAGATAGCTTCAGGTTCAGATAAGACTAGTGTATTAGTACAGTCTCTTACTTCAACCTAAAAACAACACCTATATAAAGACCACCTGTGTTATGATTTCCATATTTTCTTAGGTCACATTTTAGATCTTTATACAGATGTTTAACTATATACTAATGCATCTATTACTGATGCATTTATATAGACCACCTGTCTTGTAAAGTCTATATGTTCTTAGGTCACACTAGCAGTCTTTATACACAGGTTGTTACTATATATCTTTATAGTCATGCAACTTACTCTTATTCTTATTCTTCTTTTGTTTTCTTTGTTTCTTCTTTGCTTTTTTAGCTTTTTTATCCTTTTTACTTGGACATTTTTTGGATATAATTCTGGTACTTTTACAGTAACTTTCACTGTTTTCCTTCAGTGTATCAATCCTTTGTCTTATATTTGTAAGTCTATCACATTTACCCCACTTTCCTGCTTTATACTTACAAGCTGGAAACAAATAAAAAATAAACATTCAAACATGGTCCAACTTGTTGGGACTCAAAATGCATTGATGACCCAACTTGTAGGGATTCCAAATCCAAATATAGCATAACTTGTAGGGACTACAAATTCAAACATGCCTTAACTTGAAGGAACTCAAAACGCATTCATGGCCTAACTTGCAGGGACTCACAATGCATTGATGGCCCAACTCGAAGGGACTTAAAATTCATTGATGACCCAACTTGTAGGGACTCCAAATTCAAACATAGCTTAACTTGTAGGGACTACAAATTCAAACATGCCTTAACTTGAAGGAACTCAAAACGCATTCATGGCCTAACTTGCATGGACTCAAAATTCATTAATGGCCCAACTTGTAAGGAGTCAAAATGCATTCATGGCCCACTTGTAGGGAGTTAAAATGCATTGATGGCTCAACTTGCAGGGACTCACAATGCATTGATGGCCCAACTTGAAGGGACTTAAAATTCATTGATGACCCAACTTGTAGGGACTCCAAATCCAAATATAGCATAACCTGTAGGGACTACAAATTCAAACATGCCTCAACTTGAAGGAACTCAAAACGCATTCATGGCCTAACTTGCATGGACTCAAAATTCATTAATGGCCCAACTTGTAAGGAGTCAAAATGCATTGATGACCCAACTTGTAGGGACTCAAAATGCATTGATGACCCAACTTGTAGGGACTCCAAATCCAAATATAGCATAACTTGTAGGGACTACAAATTCAAACATGCCTTAACTTGAAGGAACTCAAAACGCATTCATGGCCTAACTTGCATGGACTCAAAATTCATTAATGGCCCAACTTGTAAGGAGTCAAAATGCATTCATGGCCCACTTGTAGGGAGTTAAAATGCATTGATGGCTCAACTTGCAGGGACTCACAATGCATTGATGGCCCAACTTGAAGGGACTTAAAATTCATTGATGACCCAACTTGTAGGGACTCCAAATTCAAACATAGCTTAACTTGAAGGGACTACAAATTCAAACATGCCTTAACTTGAAGGAACTCAAAACGCATTCATGGCCTAACTTGCATGGACTCAAAATTCATTAATGGCCCAACTTGTAAGGAGTCAAAATGCATTCATGGCCCACTTGTAGGGAGTTAAAATGCATTGATGGCTCAACTTGTAGGGACTCCAAATCCAAATATAGCATAACTTGTAGGGACTACAAATTCAAACATGCCTCAACTTGAAGGAACTCAAAACGCATTCATGGCCTAACTTGCAGGGACTCACAATGCATTGATGGCCCAACTCGAAGGGACTTAAAATTCATTGATGACCCAACTTGTAGGGACTCCAAATTCAAACATAGCTTAACTTGTAGGGACTACAAATTCAAACATGCCTTAACTTGAAGGAACTCAAAACGCATTCATGGCCTAACTTGCATGGACTCAAAATTCATTAATGGCCCAACTTGTAAGGAGTCAAAATGCATTCATGGCCCACTTATAGGGAGTTAAAATGCATTGATGGCTCAACTTGTAGGGACTCAAAATTCATTAATGGCCCAACTTGTAGGGACTCAAAATGCATTGATGACCCAACTTGTAGGGACTCAAAATGCATTGATGACCCAACTTGTAGGGACTCCAAATCCAAATATAGCATAACCTGTAGGGACTACAAATTCAAACATGCCTCAACTTGAAGGAACTCAAAACGCATTCATGGCCTAACTTGCAGGGACTCACAATGCATTGATGGCCCAACTTGTAGGGACTCAAAATGCATTGATGACCCAACTTGTAGGGACTCAAAATGCATTGATTACCCACCTTGTAGGGACTCAACTTGATGGCCAACTTTGTAGAGATTAAAAAGTGTTGTAGAGATACAACACTAATGGGAATTTTCACATCAGTTAATTTTTGCAATAAATGTTATTTCAAGATTTTCACATAATTTATTGTCTGATAATGGTCAGTGCCGATACAAATGAATTATAACAACATAAAATACTCATGAAAGTTTTAATTTAGCTTCTTGTTTGTCTTGCTAATTTACTATGAAAATAAAATGGTCAATTTTTTTTTCTGATTTACAGTATGCATTACATGTACTTGCATAATAGAATTTGTCCACATTGAACGATACCAATATGCATAACTTTATGGGGTACACATACAAAGTCAGACATTTCAGACTTAGTAAAAATAACTTACATTTTCTACATTTTCTGTACAACACTTTAACCTGGCCACAGATTTGGGGGTCACCACGGCTCAGTGTTAAGGTCCGTGACATGGTATCCCGTGTCTGGTCACATTGACTCCATGGTCCCGCAGAATATTTACAAGCTGTAAAAGTAGAAAGAAGCATTAAAACAACATAACTGGCAAGATTTCAGGGTCAACACGGCTCAGTGTTAAAACCCATGTCTAGTCAAAATTTTATGGTCTTACAGAAAATTTACAAGCTATAAAATAGAGAGAAACTTTAAACTTGAAAATATCCATTGATTTAAGGGTCACCATAGCTCATGTTAAGGTCTATGGCATCCCTTGTCTCCACAGTCCCACAGAATATTGTAAGAAAAACATTCACAAAAGTTAGGATATGCTGTTAATGCTCATGAAAAAATATATCTAGTCTGATTACAATGAGCCTGTGGCCCCACAGAATATTTACATACTTCAAAGGTATCAAAAGATATTTTATTTAAAACTGAATTACCAACTTGTATAAAATACAGAGGAGCTTGTATCATATTCCTTGCAATTGTTGGGCATCAAATAATAAAGGATTTAGTGGTGTTTTTTATTTCATAGATTTGGTGTTCAAGTCAGCTAGAATGTTTTAACATGCCTTTTTTGTAGTACATGTACTTATTTTAGCACAGTGAAACAACCTATGTTCAATTATTACAGCAATGTCACACTGTGGTGTTAGTACCAGTCAGGCCACACTATACTACCCTAATGTGCTCAAGACCAGCAGCTAGTAATGCATTTGCCAACTTTGTTCTAGTATGCAGGCAGGGTTATTTTTAGATCCTAGCTCACCAACCCAGTATTGGCAGTGGTTGCCACCTCACTACCGGTGGTCTATTATCCTGTCACAGTGTAAGTCACAATCAGTGTGAAACAGTGACATGTATCACATCATCATATCTGTTTCAGACAGGATTCAAACCCCCAAGACCCTGACACTTGGATATAAACTCTGTCCACCATGCTACCTATTGTACCACTTGTCTTTGTTTGTGTCCTGATTTTTACATGTCTTCTTGTAACTTCAATTCAGACCATCTTTTCTGGGCGTCTGGATTTTTATTCAATACTTCTGATTCTTATTATTGTTGGTCAGTTGTTGTTATTGTCGATTCTAATGTTACTAGTATATGTTTACTTGTTATACCATCACACCCTGATGTTTCCATATACTGGTATTGTAGCATTTTAGTGTACAAGTAATCATGACATAGTCTCTTGTCATTATTATTGCATTATTTTGTTGGTTCTTGAAGAAGAATTTTTTGTGATTTTATACTGATCATGCCCAAACCCAACTTGTCAAACTTATGGAGCAAACTCAATTGTTTTTACATATTTGGAAACTCTCTGATTTTGTATGATTTTGAAAACAGAACTATTCATAAGGGATGTAAAAGGTGATGCGAGACAGTTGCTTCAGACAAAGAAATGTGCAGTTTAGACACACATTAATCATTCTAGTACAGCTGAAGCTAGAATGAGTTGGTAGTTCCAAGGTATGCCAAATATGTAAATATTGAACACCAATTTTTCATTATGTCCCCCAACACCAATTTGTCATTATGTCCCCCATTGTTATTGGTTTCTCTGGTTGTTGCCAAGGACTATTATTTAACTTTTCTTTTTCAATCAGAAAAAGCAAATATAAATGATATTTTTTCTGCTTTATTCACCACAACAACCATCATTACTAGAATGTCACACTTGTACAACTTTGTTGTAGTTCTAAAACATGTGTGACAATTTTAAATCCCAAATGATCTGTAAATAATCTTACACAGTTGTGCTTTCTGACATTTAAACTGTAACCTCACAGCTTTACAATGAGAATTTACAACTAAAGTCAAGGCTACGCTAGGTTAGATACTATGTTATGGTACACTTGGGGGTATATTTTATTGTATTACGACTTGAAAAAGGCTTTTAACATTAGCAATCTATTTCAAAAGTGTGCTTTGGTGTGTAATATCAATCAGTCATTCTGGCACCAATTGGTAAATTTTAAAACCCAGATCAAACTGTGTTGTAAATCAATTTCAACAATTCATAAAATAAAACCAAAACATGACATAATTTAAACTGGTGACACTCTGATCATTGACTTTTTTTTACACATTCATGTGTCAATATGTCAAGTGTAACTGCTAGCAAACGGTCTTTGGTTTAACTGTTCTACCTAACAAGATTAAAAAAGGAGAGGTGTGTTCACTCTTTTAAAGTCATTATGTAGAACATTAGATCTTAAGGTTATGTTCTGTATCAGTAAAGTTCAGAACCAGATAGAAGACTGGCTTACACATTGTTGAACATTTTCAATAAAAATGGTCATTATGACCTTGAATGTAGGTCAAGGTTAACCAACTTGGATGAGTTGGTAGCATATATCTTGCATTAATAGATCCTCAGTAGCTGCTGACTACAGTGCCTCTCCCCATCTAGGTTTGAATCCCACTAAGGAGTCAGGGCACATCCTAGTGAAAGAAAATTTATCAGTTGGTGAGGTGAAGGTCAATTGTTTTCTCCAAGCACTCCAGTTTCCTCCCCAACCATCTCTGAACTGACAGCCTCAATATGAGCAAAAGATTGTTGCCTAGGACTAAAAACCATTGCTCAACTCCTCAACTCAGTCCACTTACCATTAATGCCATACAGGGAGTATTAGCAACATTACCAAGAAAGAAAGAGCTATATTAAGAAAGCAAATTTACAACTCGACTCATTACCATATGGAATTTCTTTAAAAGATAGACAACTATATATATGAGTTGTCTTTGTGGATCATTAATGATTCTTATACTGCTGGGTATGTAAAATGGTCTCCATGGAGAATTGGTTTTATTTTGTATTGTTCACCTGAATATCTCTGATAACAGAACTCATGCTGTGGAGAAAATGTCATTAATTAAAGGTCTAAATCAGAAAATAAGTCTCTATGTGTCTTCAGAGCACTATAAATTTCTGTCAGTCCATTACAAGTAATGAACTAGTAAAAACATCTTATACATATAAGGTTCAGATAAGACCTTAATACTCAGTTAGTCAATCCCAAACCTAGAGTCTCTTGTGATCCTTTCCTTCTCAATTTTGATTTCATGTGTGGTTGGTGAAGTAAGCTAGTCAGATGGTACTAATACCATTCTGGAACACCCAGTCTCACTTCTATGGTGAAAGTCAATGTGTTCAGCTTAATTTTAACATTTTCAAAATTATGATTTGCTCTTGGGATTGTGGTTTAGACATGGACTGGTATGTTTGTGTTCGATACAATACAATGAAAAAGAATAAAATATAGTTGGAATGCTCATTGAGGCATCAAAAACTGATCCAGTCATAACACAATGATAATAATCTCCATTATCATGTGTAATTCTATAACAAACTAAGATAGAAATTATTACAAACCTTAAACATGTTAAATGCTCATATAAGACAATAATGCCCAGTTGGTCAGTGCTAAGAAAATCATTATACATGCACTACCATGATGTTCTGAAAAATGTTTAATAGACCAGAAGCATAGGAAATATTGTAAAACCAAACATGTCTGGTTTGCTTGGAGATGTGCATCTAGTCTGTCACTATGAAATCTTCCACAAGCATAAGTGTATTCCATAAAATAATATTTATAAGGAGAGGTAACATTAGTATTTCAGTACCTCTATAAACAATAGAATGTGTAGCATTTAATTAAATTAAGCAATGTTTTTTGCATGAAAATGGCTAAGCACCATCTAAAACAGATACTAGAAATGATCTTTGAACTTTGACAGAAATATTCCACATTCTCATTATTGGTAACTTAAAGAAATATTTTGATGCTTTATTACAAAAATATCAATCATTTATGTTGGAAAAATAAAATTTATGAGTAAGTCTGACATGAAATGTAATTTAAACCATACTATTTTAGTACAGTAACTACAGGTGTGAATATCCTTATTCACTTAATACATTTTTTTTCATATTTCATAAAAAAAGTCAAGAAAATATTGCTTCTTCTATCTGAGCTATCAGTGAAGTGTGAGTTTTGAGATAATACTCTCCGCCAATAATGACTTTTTATATCCTAATCTTATAACCCTGATATGTTTCTTGATAGAATCCAGTGTTCAATTACACCATTATTTTCCCAACTGACAAAATTATGAAGGCTTGTCTTGGCTGATAACGGAATATCTCTGCTATTTTCAAATTCAAAATTTGAGGAAAGACTGTTGCTGGCCTTGATTGATACAGACAATTTACAGATTCCGACAATGTATTGGAAATTAGTGCATCATGGGAATTGGATATATAACATCGCCTGTTGTCGTCGGAATGATAAAGATATTTATTTATAAATGGATTACTTATGAATCAATACGGTAGCAGCCAGAGGTATTATACCAGGACGGACTGATAATGATTATAGTATATTTGTAACAAATAAAACTCATATCATCACTTTCTAAGTTATTGTTTCATTATAAATCTGTCACTATTTCTGTAAGGGGGTCATGACAAAGTCACACAGCCCGTTGGCAGAATGGTGTTTTATGCCACAGTCAAGATTATTATCATTCATATTTAGGTGGTCTGTTCTAGAATGATGTTATTCTTCTCAGTCAAGATTATTACCGGTACATTTAATTTCAGTTCTTGAATGGAAAAAATGCAGTACCCGAAAATACCATCAACCTTCAACAAGTGAATTGACCAATTTTTTTCACACTAGAATCTGCTCCGACTGGAATTCTAATTGAGGCACTTCTAAATCATGGGATCTCCAAATGTTGCACATGTATACATGTAGCATGTATGTTTATTTAGGAAGCACAACATTGTGGTATTTTACTGAAAAGACACAAGACAAAATGGTATCCAGTAGTGGTGCGAGGCAAGCTATTGACTGTAAACATTTAATGCTTATATGATTTATTTTGCCAGAAAAAAAAGCTTCAAAATTTAATTTTACATATTCTGTTAATTTATGAATTATGAAAGAAAATGACAATTATTCATAAATTTCAACTTCAAAGGTCAGGCCTTTGTGGTTGAGTGGTCTACAGCTTATGCCAATTGATCACTGGACATCTCACCTGTGACCTGAGTTCAAATCTCAGATCCTAGTGTAAGAAAGTTGGTCAGTTAACTAACCAAGGGTCTCCGGGTACTCCGGTTTCATACATCATCCAAGAGCTGTTTTAATAAAGAAATGAAGTTTGCTAGCCAAAGATGTTTTTCTTCAGGCACTCTGGTTTCCTCCATCATTCAAGAACTGCTTTAATCAAGTAATGAAGTTTACTAGCCAAAGATCTGTTTTTCTCTGGTTACTCCAGTTTCCCCTACCACCAAAGAACTACTCTAATCATGAAAATAAGTTTGCTAGACAAAGATCTGATTTTCTCCAGGTACTCCAGTTTCCTCCATTATCTAATACCTATTCTAATCAATTAAATTTGCTAGCCAAAGATCTAGTTTTCATCAGGTACACCAGTTTCCTCAACCATCCATAAATAAGAACTATTCTTATCAAGAAATGAAGTTTGCTAGCCAAAGATCTAGTTTTCTTCAGGTACACAAGTTGTCTCCACCATCCAATTATGTACTAGTATATGCTATACACATTTCTTCAGTAGCTCAAGTTCTAAACCGTAAACATTCTATTTTTGTTGTATCTACACACTGATCTCATGTTCCTTCCTTTGTCATTGTAATATTCATTTAATTATTGCTAGTATTTCATAGTTATATTATAACTACATGATATCCTTTTCTACAATAGCTCAAAGAGACTTAATAACATTATTTCCGTTACCAAATCACAGGAACTGAATTGTGTTACCTATATCATAACATTAAGTTTATGTAATATAAAACATAGTGTGTGAATATAAAATTACCCCATTAGTTCTAAACTAAATCTATGTTTTTTTTATTGCAAATTAAACACCATGCACATTACATGCTTCAAACGTACTTAATCATCACATGTATCTATCACTACTTGTCATACTAGATAGAGAAATCTCAACCCGTGTCCAACTATACTTGGTCCAAACGAAGCTAGAAATCTCAACCCGAGTCCAACTATACTTGGTCCAAACGAAGCTAGAAATCTCAACCCGTGTCCAACTATACTTGGTCCAAACGAAGCTTGCCAAGTTCTGGACCAAATATATTAGAACAAGAATTGAGATTTTTCTATCTGGCACCACATGTAGTGATTGATTCGATTTCTTGCACCGCAAAATACATCAATTTAAAATCCATTTTAACATGTTCTCAGCCATCAAAATACTCATGATTTCATTCATAAAACTTAGCGGGAAGACGAGTATGTAGGCTATCTAGCACAGGGTGGTGCAAGATGTAGATATATCTTCATTGCTCTTCTTATGGATTTTTCAATCTGAGGTGCAAGAATAACAGAAACAACCCCTGTTTTGTAGTGGAGACATAGCAATCTCAATCTGAGGTATGAGATTCTTTATTTTCCAAACCAAGTCTTGTCGAGGTCTGGAAAAAAAGAATCTCATCCCAAAGGTTAAGATTTCTATGTTTTCACTACAAGGCAGGGGTTGATTCTTTTTCTCCCATGTACAATATTTTCTTGTTGTATGAAGGTTTTTTTGTAAAAAGTATCCTAAAATTAAGCAAAAAAAGTTCTTTGCTTTTGCAACCAGCGATGTCACAATTAAAATTGCTGACGTCGCAATCAAAATGATATTGTGACACCATAATGCCTGATGTTGTCTTTACCATGGGGTAAGACAGACAAATTTTACACTGTTAAAAATCTGGATTTTCTTGTCTTATATGGGAGAATATCACAAGATATATGTAAAATAATAAGTGGAGTTACTTATGCAACAAAATGATTTGATACCAGCATTAAAGAGCACTGGACATTGATTTTGACTTGATATTTTGGAAATTTTTAGGAGGTTGTAGAATTAAAATTTACAGGACAAGAAAAAAAAAGAGAATCACATAATGACTTGGAATAATACAATGTATTTGAATAAGTGACACTAAAATTATCAGATTCTACTGTTAGCGCTAAAGAGTAGGGTGCTTGCTTATACTCAATGTCATTGACTTTTGAGAATATCTTCCGGATTTCCTAAAAGTCTCAGATTATTTGATTTGTATTGAGATGTCACCAGCTACAAGTGAAGCTAAAATGAATACCTTTAAATCTCCTATGGCAATAAAACGCAAAGATTTTCTACACAGAAAGACCCATGACTTTTGTGTCTCAGTGATCGCAATACACATTTGTCTTTTCTTGTCTTGTTTGGCCTTTTCTGTCATTGATTTTTTATGTCTTGTCACCTTTCAAAGAAATATCTTGCACAGAGATTAGTTAGCTTGCTTGGGTATACAAAACTGCCAGGGTACATAAACAAATGTGACGTTCAACTGTATAAGGGAAGTAACTCCTACATCAATGCTTTCCATGCTCTAAATGGCACAGTGACAACGTACCCAATTCACATAGAATTATGAAATCAAAGTTAAATCAGTGCCGCTTTAAATGGTGACAAAATGTTATACTGGTTTGTGGCAGGTTACACAGCCCCATGTACCCTGTCAAAAATTAATGTACTTTGTCTACAACTGAGGGTACATAAATCTTTGACAAGGTATATGGGCCATGTAACCTAAAAAAAACCTGTATATACTTTATAATATTCTTGGTTGCGTTGACTGTTGACAAGTACAAATTTTTCAGTTACAAATTTCAGTCTTTTATATTAGCAAAGTACATTTGTAATAGTCAATGCTAGTTTCAAGTTTTTGCCAGTCCTGAAGATTGAAATAAGTGGACTTTTTACACTCTGCCTACTACACACTGTGTTTACTTCCTTATCATGAGTCCCCTTATGTTTGTTTCCTATCCATATTAAATGAGTTATTTCCCTTCTGAGAGTTCTGAACATTACAATGGCAGGAAACAGGAAATATTTCAATTGTTTGATTCTTTTCTACAATGAGTCATAATTAACACCCTTCATTGCACTTATAATCCCTGTGTGTTTTAAGTGCTGACTGTAAAGCTAGCCAAGTATCTACACATTTTATGAGAAACAATACCGTAGTTATTTCCCTGCTTCTGGAGATTCTTTTTTTTTTTAATTCAAGGAAATATATTTTCCAAGGATTTTGAAACAATTGTTTATACTGTATCTGTGACAAAAGGGATAAACTTTCAAAAGGGAAATAGCTCTGTCATACGGCTTTAAACAGTATAAGTGGGTCTGTGGTTCCCTTCATATGAATGTAGCACAACTTCTAGGCCAGTATTACACAAAACAGTGCTAACGTAGTTTTTAATTTTTGAGTATCAATTTACCATTTTAAATTTCAGTTTGCATTATAATGGCATTATTTATATGACTTTTTTTCAAATTTAACTTAAATCATAACAATGTGCTGGTTTATATGCAATTTTTGTTTGCAAAAGCAGTGCACAATCTCTGACTAAACTAGACGGGAGAGGAAACATACTGGTATGGGTACAAGTACAATTACAATTCTGTAGCACTATCTAATTGGATTCAGCTAGAGGTTGTACAGTCTTTTTTTTCAGACAAAGACTTTATAGAAAAAATACTTCATATTTCATGAGCTTCAATCAAAACACCAGCAAAGGTCATAATAATGATGCCATTAATGATACATACTGAAAGTAGAGTCACTTTTTCTAACCAGGAAATAGCAACATCTCAACATATCTTGCCAATGGTCAAGAAACAATCAGAAACTTCTATTTTTTGT
The DNA here is from genome assembly GCA_021292105.1 of Anadara kagoshimensis. NCBI lineage: Eukaryota > Metazoa > Mollusca > Bivalvia > Arcoida > Arcidae > Anadara > Anadara kagoshimensis. The sequence continues at coordinate 69,576,209 of CM037865.1, read as the reverse complement.
GATTTCGTCTGAGGGATACACTGGTACCCCTACCTTCTCCTTTTTAGATTGAAATGTTGATAAATTATATTTTCTGCGATGAAACACTTTCCAATGCTGAAATCTATGACTGTGGTTGACTTACCAGTAATTGATTAAATCTATGACCAATTAAAACTGACAGATAATTACCAAAACCTTGCAACAACAACAAAACACAATAAAATGCAAAACTACAATTTTTTTTAGCTTTTTAATAAGAATATGAATTAATACATGAAATAACTGACTACATTCAGAAAAAGCTGATTTTATATGTAAGCAATACAACATAGAATTATTACAATAATACTGTATAAATTGTCAAAAATAACAGTAGTTTATTATAAAATATAATAATGAAAACTGATTGACTTAGGGACTGTTAAAATATTACAAAATAGCAAAAATCAAACATTTAATTTTGTATTAATGGACCAAATAACTAAAACAGTGATTAATTAATAATTTTACACCTACAATTACAATGTGTTGACAAATTTTTGTGATTATTGATAGTATAACCCTTTGTTGGGAGATAACAGGGTTTGATATTTACTCCTTATAATTTTTGGACCATTTGAAAAATTATTAACTTGATCTTGTCCTGGGAATTATGAAAAATAATCCAGAACAAGGTAAAATATATTTTAATTTAAAAACATTTTTTTTAAAAATTACTTGAAAATTTCCTGAGAAATGAAAGTCATAATTGATACAATATACTCCCATGAGCTTAAATCTAAAATTATCACGTGATTTAGGTCAATTAATTATGAAACCAATATCCATGTTCTGACAATTTCAAGCTCATAAAATTTTAATTTTCTGATTGCGTAATTATCAGTGTAGCGTTATGAAGACAGTGAAAACAGATCTCACCTGCAATAAAATATTCTTGTTTTAAAATCTCTTTCTATTTTCATAGATGTAAAATGCATATTTGCACATAACATTTGTTTTCTTATTAAAATACAATTCAAATCGCCCATTATTTTAATTGATTCTGCTTTTCTGATATTTTAGAAAATTAAACTCTCTTGGTTTTGCAGATAGAAAAAATTCTTTGTCATTGTGATCAGGAAAACCAGGAATATTAATGATTTCCTAATACTTGTTTGTGTTAACAATGTTTTGACATTATATCACTATTTACACAAAAAACTAAACAACATGCATGCTTGATACCTGTTAGTACAAAATTCATTCATAACAAACTTGATAATTGTAATAAAATTAAGAGGTGCTCAACTAATTAGTAAGGACAACACGATGATAACATGCATGGTCTTATAACAAGGTAAAAATCCTAGATAGATAGATAGATAGATCGCCGCTAAAACATTTCTGTTTGCAATCAATAATTAATCTCTATAAATATATTCTGTTTAAGATTGATCAAATTTGGTTGGTATTAAAATTCTTTATTATTTTACTGATGTTGATGTCCAATTGTGTTCTCTTCACAATTTTGTTCAAAATTTGTTCGTTTGTAAAACAAAATATTGTTGCTAGGTAACACACTTCTGGAGCACCTGATCTTTATTAACATTTTATAGTACAAGATGCTGACCATCACTCACAGAGGTGTTTAAAAATTCTATAAATTCAATGATAAATGTTGTTAAGTCTTTGCTGAAACACATTTTTGAAGCACCTGATCACACCTCCATTATAACTACTACAGGTACATTTACAAATGGGTGAAAACATTTGTGTTGGTCATTTACATAAAAGCTAATTGCTTATGGTGTTTAATGTGTATTTACATTTTTGTCACATTATAATTATTCATATTACAATTACAGCTGTCCAAGCACATGATTTTTATATATTTAGTTAAGTGCATATAATTGTGACCTTTTCTTTGTCTAATGTTCAAGACAAACCAACTAGATGTACTAGTACTCAAAATCATAATAACGGTACTAACATTGCCATGGTAACTTAGTTTCAAATTCTAAAAATTATTTAAAAATATTAAATCTCATAAAAAAATGAAAATTATTCAGGGACATTTACATTTTATATGATACATGTACAAATATATATATATATAATATTTGTATACAAAATCGATTTTTGTTGAACAAAATGTTTAGGAATAACGAACCGAAGCAGATACAAATTTATAAAGTAAATATAGTTTGAACAATGACTAAAATTCTTAGTCCAATTGCCGGCAGTGTTCATGACAATACCTACAGAGAGTCTCTGATATCTCTCTCTGTTTGTAAAAATCAGAAAATAAAGAAAACTTCAGTTTAAAAAATTCTTTCTTGTTTTTGATACCTATTTACCTTTTAACAACTGAAAATGAAATTAAAAACATTGGTTATTGTAAGTTTGTAACGATCTGTTACAGGTTAAAGCAACAAGGATTTCATACAAAAATGACAGATATTATGTTAATGGATGTCTATTACACTCTATTATGTATCTATCATCCTCTCTGAATGAGATTAAAATTTTCCTCCAAATCTCCTACCTTGTCTTCTGTTTGCCTTTCTCTCCTTCTTTTGGGCTTTTCTTGCCTTCTTGGCTTCCTTCCTTTTTTGTTTCTTTTCATTTCTTTTTTGTTGTTTCTTTTCCCTCCATTCTGCCATCTTTTGCATCCTTTCTGCTGCTACATCACATGGCAGTTTGACCATTTTCTGTGGCTCGCATTCATCAGTACCAGTTTGTTTTTTAAGTTTTAATGATCCTGTGGCTTGGCCAGTGCTGTTGTCACACCTAGTGTAGTTGTACATGTCCTTGTAGATACAATCTTAAAAAGAAAAAATAATTTATGTATAGAATAGAACTAAATAAGAAGAAATAATAAACAAATTCCCAATATAACAAGATGCACATGGGCCTTGACGCTCACCTGAGGGTGTGTACATATCCTTGTAGATACAGTCTTAAAAGACAAAATAATTTATGTATAGAATAGAACTAAGTAAGAAGAAATAATAAACAGATTCCCAATATAAATAAAGTGAATAAATAAAGTGATGAGAAAATGACAGAGTAGAATTTCCACAAGTTTTTAAAAGTCAAAGGTTTTAGGTTCAAACCTTGATTAGTAAATATTCTAAAGTAAGACCTACCAACACTAGATAGAAACTGTTAAAAATTGTGTTTTTATATCAAACATTGTGATTTGCAATTGTAAACCAGCTGTATTAAGCATATTGGTATCAAACATTTGAAATTTTTTTCAATTTATAAGATGTTCAAAGTTTCAACATTTAGTGAAGGTCAAGGTCAAGCATTTCTGAAACTTCAGACCTTGACCTTGTATGATATTATAAACAATTTTAATCTAAGTAATTTCAATGATTCCTATACAAATATGTTTTTTTTACAACTTTGTCCCAGTGCATATGGACATATAAGGAATTATAATTTGATAGGGCCCTTGAGCAGGTGAGCTAAAACAGGTACTACTTTCAATTTCATGACTTTGTATAGGTTTTATAAGGGCAGAATGTCAAGTCAACTAACATGTATGTTTATAGTCAATCAGCGTGTCTAGGAAAACATCATATCCTGTGGTAAATCTTATGCTGATTCAGTATTACCACGACTGGTTATGGCGATATTGGAATGTCTATAAAGCATGGCTATAAGGCAATAAACATGCCAACAAAAATATTCAAAGGATATAGAAAAGTTGATTTAAATCTTACTTGCTGTGTAAAATCAATCATAGTAACCGTGATAGAGATTTATATAAGTGCAAGCATAAATTTTCTGAAATCAATGTTGTCGTGTTAATGCAAATATGTCTGACCAAAAGGTCTAACCAGTAATTACTAGTGGAACTGTCCAAAGCATGACCAATAACTCTAACCAATAATAAAATAATTTTTTGATCTACTGCGGTTCAGTTTAGACAATGTTTTTATTTACTTGGGGTTTGCTTTACAAGATACTGTTAAACTGGTAAAAGTAGGGTAAAAAACATTTTATGAATGTAAGGTTCACATTCTTTGAATAAATTACAGAAATATGCATGTATTTTGATTATTAAGCACCAAGATTTTGTCAATAGATTTGCTGTGGCTGGCACATGTCATTTTTATGAGTTAGTGTTACATAATATACATATCAGCTTAGCGATATTGCTGAAAGTGTTATGACCAAAGTCCCTATCAGCTAAGCAATATTGTGATGGAGTCCCTATTTTATCATTATTGTTAAAAGTGTTACTACCAAGTCATTAGTGGGTAAGTGATATTGCTTAATGTGCTACGACCAAGTCCCTATCAGCTTATCAATATCGCTAAATGTGTTACAAACAAGTCCCTATCAGCTTAGCGATATCTCTGAATGTGTTATGACTAAGTCTCTATCAGCTTCGCAATATTGCTAAATGTGAAACAATTGAGTTCCTATCAGCTTCGCAATATTCTTGAATGTGAAACAATTGAGTCCCTATCAGGTTAGCAATATTGCTGAATGTGAAATAACTGAGTCCCTATCAGCTAAGTAATATCAATGAAAGTGTTATGACCAAGTCCCTATAAGCTTAGCAATATCACTAAATGTGTAACAATTGAGTTACTATCAGGTTAGCAATATCGCTGAATGTGTTACGACCAAGTCCTTATCAGCTTGTTGGTCTCTCCGAGTGTGTTACAACCAAGTCCCTAGCAATATTGCTGTATGCATTATGCTGTATGTGTTATGATCAGCTTATCGATACTGCAGAAATTATTATTAGAAATATGCATGACCAAGAATTACTAAGTATTTACAATTACTGAGTATTTAGTTGTGTCTATCAATATTAATATAATAAGTCTGATATATCATACATAAGTCATACATCATCAGAGAAAACTAAAGGTCGTCTAATCAACTGTGGGAATAAGTTTGTATCTATAATCAACTCTGGGAATAAGTAGCTATCAATGATCAATTTTATTTATCACACAGTAGCAGAATAACAAAGTATACACATAATTGTGTGCCTAATTCAGAAATCATTTAGAATTTCATTATTTCTATCTATAATTCACCATGTAAGACCTTCTGAAAATTCAATTTTATAATAGAGGGAAGAAGAGAAGCTAGGTCTTAATATTCTGCTTGGCCTGTTTATATATATCATTTGTAGTAGAGTGTTTTCTTTAGCAGCCATTGTTGGCCCTACACATTTTGTATCTGTAGAAGCCACTGGTGGACATAATCTTTTTTTAGCAGGGGGCATCCTTTGATGGCGGCTGTAATCATTTTGTATATGTAGCAGCTACTGGGGTGCTACTCATTTTGTAGTACATTCTCTAAAGCAGCCACTGTTGGCGCTAATCATTTTCCACTGGTGGCTCTACTGTTTCTGTAGCAGAGTACATCCTCTGTGGCAGCCACTGTTGGCCGTAATCATTTAGTAGTAAGTAGAGTACATCCTCTGAAGCAGCCACTGTTGGCTCTAATCATTTTCTCTGTAGTAGCCACAGGTGGCCCTACTGTTTTAGTAGCAGAGTACATCCTCTGTGACAGCCACTAATGGCTGTGATCATTTTGTATATATATAGCAGCTACTGTGGTGCTACTCATTTTGTATTAAAGTGTCCTCTGTGGCAGCCACTGTTGGCTCTTCTTATTTTCAAATTAAAAAGACATAAAAACCTTCAAAGAACTTTAACTGAAAAATTTAACATTGAGTACAGACACTGACATGAACACACACACCAATGGTATGACATAAAGTGCTTCCTTTTTACCCGATGTAAGTAAGGGTAGCAGTCACTGTTGGTCATATTCATATACTTATTATTAAGACATGAAATCCATCCATTAAAATTAGACACAGATATTGTCACAGAACTGTCACACCAGAGGTATGAAATAAACTGCATCCTTATTACCCCATGTGAGTAAAGTTAAAATAAATTCTTTATAATTACCTCCAATCAGTTTACAAGGCCTGACATATGAGCGTGTAGGATCACACTCGATTCTGCCGACAGCTTTCTTCAAGCTTTCTGACACAGTTTCAGTATTGGTATCAGGATCACAAGCCCCAACATTTCTAGTTCTTTTGTTATACTTGCAAAATGCTACAAAGATCAAAGAAAAATTTACTGGTTCATGTTAAAGAACATTACAAATCATACTGGTCCATGTCTAAACCACAATATGAAACATACTGGTCCATATCTAAAACACAATTCCAAAGGTAAAGTAAAAACATTGAAAACCAGGAAATTAAGTTAAACTTGTGAACTTCCACTACAACAAACTAAATATCGCATATTTCTTAAATATATGTACCATTAACTTTCAGCATATGTAAGTAATATTGTCAAATTTAATAGCAAAATTTAGTCATTTATTGGAAATTCTAAACACATTCTACCAGAGCTGATAACATCCTCATCTAATTAGTTTATAGATTACATTTGTGATTTCATTCATCTAATTTTGACATTAATTAAAAGTTATACAAAAATAAAAAACAAATTTAAAATCTGAAAACTTTAAGTAAAATTTAAAGAATTGTTTTAAAAAAAAATCATTTAAATATCAATATTTCATGCTTCTAAAACTGTCAAGAGCTCTCCCTCCACCATTTAAGCAATAGATAAATATGATGATACATAAAATGGTAACTAAAATGGAGTCATGCTTCACATGCTTTGTACTTCAAGAATGGGCAAACTCATAAAAATAACCCCTTTTTAGACCACCTGGCCACAGATACCCCAGTAACTGAAATCAATTACGTAAGTGAATGTAACAGTAAACTGACTTACGTGGTCTGCATGGTTTAGAGTATGTTTTAAACTCAGGGCATGTAGTTGGAGATTTTGGATGTCTGGCTACTGTCACATTCATGGAACCATCAATACATTCTGTCATGGCAACTGGTTTTCTAACAAATCTACTACATTCTGAAAATAGAAAACAAACCAATATAGCTACATAAAGATTATGGTGAATATATATCAAGAACATATCAACCAGTTTTGTCATACAGCCACCTAATTTTACTGGCCACCCAGAAAACATACCGGTAATGGATTTTGCCAGTGTACCATGAGATCAATACCTCTTAACATTTGTGTGGAACGTTTTGGAAAACATTTATGTTACAAAGCCCAACAATAGCATCAATTCAACGAGAAAATGCAGCTGGTGTGATTCCATATCCAATGGACTAATTGTTCCCACAAACGTTAGGTGGTATCATGTGGTACACTGGCAGACCCCATTAACTAATTTCATAATAACTGGGTAATGTAGTTTACTTGATTAATTGCTAGACTTTTGATTGTGTCTTTTATTGGATGTCTATATCATCAGAATTTTTACCATCAGAACAAGTTGATATCCTGCTTCTACAGACTATTACAGTAACTCAGTTGGTAGAGTGTTTGATTCATATGTGGGAGGTCAGGGTTTTGAACCCTGGCTTGGGTCTGATTATTCCTTCCCCAGGCACTCAGCATTTGGAAATGAAAGTCATGGAGCCCTTCTGATAAAACTTTAACAACCAATGCCCTGTGTCATGGCAGGCATGTTAAAGAACCCTATCTGCACATTGTCCCATGTAACTGCAAAGGTAAAATTTCTATATCTTCACCCATAGCTGGTGACATCTTGATATCAATATATTCTTGACCCCATTTCATCAATCACAATATGCTTCTTCGTGCTATTGTTTTTTGTATAGATTTAAAACTTTTTTTATCCAAGTTCCAACATGGTAATCTTATCATGAATGGATGATGGTGTCAAGGGGATTGCAATGAAATCCACTTAAGTAATAGTTGTGTGTGCTTACTGCAAAAACTGAACCATTTGATTAAATTGATAAAAGTCAGTTGACAATAAACTGCTTGTTTATTAAGTGATAGTATTTTTTATTATTTATAAACATTTCTTCTCATATATTTTCACTGATTTCCCAAATACTAACTACTATGTGCTAATTGGAGAAGCAACACAGAGGATGATAATATGTTCTTAAAATAGACAGTTCTACATCAAAAGATATATTACAAAACAATGGTCATTATATATATATTTGATTTCACATCAGTTTTGTAACAATCAATTTCACTGGGTAATGAGTGATCACGTTGGACAAACTAACAATCAATTTCACTGGGTAATGAGTGATCACGCAGTACAAACTAACAATCAATTTCACTGGGTAATGAGTGATCACGTTGGACAAACTACTAGTGTGTATGGACCCTGTGGGCAAAACAGGACCTGACGTTGGACAGAGTGGGCAATACACACAGTTACCTCCCTTTAACAAAACACCATTGTGGTAATGATTGGGTTTAAATCAATGAAATAAAAGCTTTAGTTTCTTAAGTACATGGTACAATGCAGATTTATCGACAGTCCTTGGGCCAGAATATGGACTGTTATTTTGATATGGCACTTAACTGCAATATATCAAAGCGACCGTCCATATCCTGGTCCTTGACCAGTCCATAAATTTGCATAGTACCCTGTACATAAGAAACTATTGCTTAAATAATTAAAAAATATAACAGATATTATGTAAGAAGAGGCCATGGTCTGTTTCTTTAAAATTTCCCTATTACTGTCAGATTTTTTATAAATTAACCGATTTTTACAAGCAAATAACAGTTGTCAAGTTACAAAATGAACCGAGAATAACTGCAATAAAATTCATGTTGGATAGCTTTTAAAATCATCACATTTCAAAGAAAACAGAAAAAACTTTAAAAACTTTTGACTCTATTGCATCTTCACTTAGATCTAAAAACATGTAATACGAGATATCAGAGGGCACATCATGAAATATGAATATGTTACATATTACATATTACTGGGAATAAATGTAACTTTAATATACTCTACATATACAACAAATATATATCATATATAGCCATTAAATCAGTAGCTATACATCATCAGATATCAATGACAGAAATAAGTCACTTTATCAGATTAAGTAACAAAATTCAAATCATCTATCGGGATTAGAGTCTGTAAGAGTGTGAGTTCTGTTTGTAAAGGAAATATTTCAAATGTACAGGATAAAAAGAAATTCAATAATAGCTGTAAAGCTGACTTCAAAGCATAACAAGAATATGAGCAAAACTGATGCTCCCTAAATAAAAGCTACTTCCAAAAGGCTTTTTTCAACATGAATTTTTTTCAAATGTGTCTATTTATATATATAGAAATCATATTACAGTATTATAATTGAAAAAATATCTTTGGGGAGCATAAAAGTATTACAGCAACATCTTATGTATAAAAGGCGCTAATATCAGTTACTGTGAATTCAAAGGCATGAAGTAGATGGGTAAATGCACCCACAGACATACAAAGCCCACAAACCAAATATAAATTCTAGTTGAAGGAGCTGACTGTTAGACACACATCCAGAAGAAGAAATGGAATGACAGGGGTAGATTAATATCCCTGTGGACTATTTGTTGCATGGGACATAAAATATTACAGTAACATTCCATGTAAACAAGAATTGTGCTGATACAGCTGTAACAGCCATATCAAAAGAATAATATTCACACAAAAAACAGCAGTAATACATGTAGTACAATATTCAGTTGAATAAAGAGGAAATGGCTAATGGCAGAAAAAGTAAATTCAATAGCATACAAATAAACCACATCAAACTCTAGCTGTATTGAGTATTTTTCTTTTATTTTCTCCCAAGATAATATATAGCTGGAGGATTATCATAATCTTGTTATCTCTACCACGGAAGCGCAAAGCAATTAACTGATTAACTCCGGAGTTACCTCAATATAGCATTTATATCTTGTGGCTACAATTTCTAAAGAGTTCTCCTAAATTCTGGAGAAAAACAAGTAAAACGGAAAAAATATTTAAATAGTAACTATGCTTATGCTTTTGAGATACAATTTCTTAAGAATTCTCCAGAATCTAGATTGTAAATAGAATGTTAAACGGAAAAAAATATCTTAATAGTAAACAGTAATCTTGTTTATATGAGAACAGCTTCTAAAGAATTCTCAAGAATCTGGAGGAAATAGAATGACGTAAATCAGCAAATCATCTAAATAGTAACCACAAAAAATTGAATTTTCATTTCACTTACATAAGAGTGAATTAAGAACATTGGTATTCTAATTGAATAATAATTTTAATCTGAAACGAAAACACATCATTCATTTGGTAAAACCCTCAAGAACATTTTATTTAACTTGTCAAGTTATTCGGTATAAAGATGTTATATTGAAGATCACTTTAAACTTTTACCATTTGCATTCGGTTTTAGTCATAAATGTTAATTTGGTATCTTTAAGTTAAGGAAAATTTTAGATTAGGAATGATTGTAAAACTGGAGTTAGTTCTTCCCACCATCCCTTAACTGACTACCTGAATATAAGGGAAATAATCTTGACTAAGGCAGAATTACTGTTAACCAACTTTTATTTGTGTGTGATCAACTTCGTGTATTCCATGTGGACAAAATCATAAAAGTAAATCGTAAAAGCATGCTCATGCATGTTCTATGTTCTACCTCACAGTTTCTTGTTGGCCAGATGAGCTAAAATAAGAACAGGCCCAATTCTTAATTAAAATTTTTGAATAATTACAGAAAGTGGGATTTCACTAATAATTTTATTGCATTATACAGACACTGAGTTTGGGATGACATTAAGTTATGTTGAATACTGTCAGGCAATGTCACCCAAGGGGCACCTGTTAACCTATTAATGCATGTAAATTGGTTAATAACTGGAAGTAATTGTAAAATACCTTGCTTTTTTTCACATACATGCTTTGCCAAGTATTACAATGCGTAGTTGTTTGACATTATACGGGAGACGTGATGATATAACATATTTCTCTAGGGATAAAATTTCTATTTTAATTTCCATTCATCCATACTGAATTCACCTCTAATTTTCCCTGAGCAATAAGTAAAGTGTTCAAGCACTAGTTGGTACATGCATACAGGCTATGTTCTGGTTTTCACTATAATAAACGTGTTTCTTTGTGGGCCCACTGTTACTTTGCTTGTATCTCTGGTTCTTTTACCACTGTGGTAGCTCAGTTGGTAGAGTGCTTGCTCCATATGTGAGAGGTTGTGGGTTGAACCCAACCGGGTCTGACCCAAGACTTGAAAGTGGTAGTGAACGTTCTTTCACAAAGCACACTGCATTACAAAATAAAAGTCATGGTTCAAGTTCCTGTGTCACAGTGGGCGTGGCAAATAAAGAACCCTACTGCATAATGCCATAAGTGCAACTCACAGGCAAAATTTCTGCACCTCTGCCTCTAACTGCACAAACTTGGTAGGTTTTCACAGATAAGTCTAAAAGTTATATAATTATGAAGCTGCAAGCCTCTTGTAGCTAGTTTTGGTAGTCTAAATATAACGGAGACAAAATGTTTTTACCAGTTAGAAATTCAGCTGATTTGGTTTTATTTAATGGTTAATCGAATAGGATCTATGTTCAGTCAAGAGTATTTCACTTATATCAAGACATCACCAAGTCGCAGAAATGTTTACCTTTGCTGTGTTTATTTGACAACAAATGAACTAAAATTACAAGTATATCCAACAGAGTACAGATTTCCTTGCATTATTAACTCATTAGTTTTTATTTGCACCGTATTTACATTTTATGATTTAACAGGATAAATAAATGTTGGATTTTATTTCTTGTCTATATATTTTTAAGTTCCATAATTACAATAATTATGGTACACAAAAGACCAATAAAAACGTTGACAAAAGATTTAAAGCATTTATCAATGAAAATACAATATACATGTACCGAAAACTAAAATGTCTGGCTTAAACATTAAACCATCTGTCAATAAATTGTATAAGTAAATAAGAGTACAAAGACATAAAACATGTATATATTCTGGTTCAGGATGACTTTTAGTGGCAGTATTATATAAGTATATGTTATGTTGTAATATGTTGGCATGTTATCTAAAGTTTTATTTTTTACTTTTTATTGGACCCTAAAACTGCATTTAATTTCATTTTATGCAACTTATTTACATTATATAAATAATAGTTTTTTCTTCAAAGGTATGCAGGTAGGGTTCAATTTTGGTGTCTTGCAATTCTCTAGTGCAGTACACAATGACGGTGATAGATAGTCCCTTCCATTTACCAGCCTTTCAATGACCGACAAGTCTAAACATGCTAGCTTACAGATCACAGTGCTTCTCATTGCCTAGGTTAAAATCCAACCAGGGCAGTTTGATTGCAGAAAACTTCAGTTTTTCCATATACCGGTACTCTTTTTTCTTCTTGATCTCAGAACTTAACACCATGATATTAAATAAAATATAAAAATCGTGACTGTGGTGTTATAACACTACCTGTAAGTAGCTTGGGGTGCCAGTGACAACACATACCTAGTTAGATTCAGTTTTCATCAGTTTAATATTTCTGGTGGTTGACCTTTAAACACTTTGTGTTTTGACATTTATAAATTCAAATACTACACTTTAATTCTATATTGGCGCTTTATGTTTTAATTGACTTATAATTGAGTTTTCTTATTAAAGTTTAAATCTACATTCTTCATGCTTAAGCAGTAAAACATCTATTCAATGCCACCATATATTCAATCAGAGTTTGGCCTTATAAAGGTATTTAGCAATAAATTGAGTGAGGTTTTGGCCTTATAAAGGTATTTAGCAATAAATTGAGTGAGGTATGAAAGAAATAGACCTTGGGACTCCATAATACTGTAGCGATTAGCTAGGTGGCAAAGTTTTTGAGGGCCATTAAAACAAGGTTTTACTGCTTATGTAGACAAAACAAGAAAGATAAATGAAATTTCAAAAAGAAACTATAAGTGTAATAGAGTGTAATATAGAAGCTACAAGTGTAATAAAAAAGTTACATTGTAATAAAAAAAGTTACAAGTGTAATAAGAAAATACAAATGAAATAAAAAAAGTTACAAGTGAAATAAAGAAGTTACAAGTGTAATAAAGAAGCTACAAATGTAATAAAGAAACTAAATTGGAAAAGTAGAAGTTACAAGTGTAAGCATAAAGAGATAATGGACACAAGTGTAAATGGAAAGAGATAAGAACAAAAGCCGACAGACAAAGCAGAATTACTGTCATTACTTTGTGATTCTGTAACCCTTAAAGCCTGTATCTCAGCACTATGACCTGTCTCTGGATAGTCAATATGATGTAATTTATTCATATCAGTGTATCTTAAACTCTTCGTAAATGTCTTCCCATCAGGCCACTGGACAATTAGCTTAACAACATAATCAGAACCAAGTCCAAAATGAGCGACAGGTTCCATCTGACATAAATATCCTGATCCTCCATCAATTACTTGCTGCTGAAAGTCTCTGTTAGCTGTCATGATTTTAACTACTGCCCCTCGGGCAGGTGCTCCATACTTAGTGGTAGGATATATTCTTAACCAGCGATATGAATTCTTCATCACTCTACTTTTGTATACTTGTAAAGGCTGAGCAAAACTTTCACCATGTGACAATATGAGTTCTAAGTAACCATCTCCGTCAATATCACATATAGCACCACCAGTACCACTTCCGTTTGACTCCAAAGCATCCCCAATATCTATACTTGTAATATTTATATCTTTTCTGTTTCTTTGTGGAGTTACTTTAAACAATCTGTTTGGCTGTGGTCCACTGCGACTTGAGCGGATATTGTTAAACAAAATCTCTGAAGTACCATCATTATTAAAATCTGCTGTAATTACAGTCCGAATCGGAGAAGGATTGGACAAATCCGAGGTTGCCACATTTCTAAACACTGGATTATTATCATTACCTGTGTCTTGTAAGTAAAGTCTATGTGGACCTTGCCAATTGCCATATGCAATGTCCAATAACCCATCACGATTAAAGTCACCAAGAGTTACCCCCCTTCCATTTTCTCCCGCATCAAGAATATTTGCATCTCTTGCAACATCTATAAAAGTCCCATTACCAAGATTCTTAAACAGGAAGTTATTACCCAGATTCCTCATCCATGGATTTCCCTCATTAACAAAGAATATATCAGATCTACCATTTTTATTTAATATAGGACCAACAGTAACACCACGCCCACCTGTCGATCTTTCAATTCCAGCTTCAGCGGCAACGTTTTGTAACACAATTATCCCCCTTTTTACATCATTATCCTGATGGTTTTCATTCATTTCAATGAGAGCAAATTTTCCGTTACCTCCGCTAGAATAAGTTGCAATAATAATGGAATGTTTTCCTGTCCCTTTCCTGTCTATACAAGCTACAGAGCGCCCTGCAAATCCTTTGGCTAATATATTTCTATTTACATGATCTGCATACAAATCAACATATCTCCCTTCTCTCCATTTAAATAATTTATCTCCATAAGATGCCCTCCCAGCATAAGCATTGTTTGTATTCAAAAAGTAAATTTCTTCCTTTCCATCACCATCAATGTCACAAGCACAGACACCAATAGCATTACCATCAGGGTCCATTAAGGACTCATAGGGGGTTCCACGTTTTGCAATATTTTCTAAACGCCTGTATTGCATATTATAAGTTAAAACAAAATTTCTGTCACTGTAACCTGCCACAATCCAATCAAATTTTCCATCATGATTAACATCTGAGACAGCTACCCCATAGTTCCTTTCGTTTGTATTTAAATGGTCCAACCAAGCCAGTTTTACAAAAAGTCCATGAACCGACGAGATCAACAAACAAGAAAGTAAATAAAACACTGGTATTTCTGATGTCCACAACATAGTCATTTTTTTAAATATTAATGATTTACAAACAGTTTCCAAATTATTGGAATTTTGGTACTTTCTATTAAAATTTAGATGTTAACATACAGTAATTAAAATACCTGCACATGCTTTAACTATTCCTATCTATTAGTTAAATAAAACTTCCCTGTACATGTTTAATAAGAAACATGCTTATATAAAATAAAGCACATGGACAAGACATGTAAACAACTTGGTTATGAAACAAAATTTGACCTTTGACCCTATACATTTGGTAGCCTCTGGCTCACTGGTGTGTAAAGACTGTCATACAAATTTATGCAGAAGGCTGTTTTTAATATTTCAAATAAATAAATAAATAAATAAATAATTTTAAAAAAAAAAAAAAAATAAATAAATAAATAAATAATTATTTAATTAACTAATATTGATCAAAGTGAACTTGCATGGTAATGCCATCATTATTTTTTTATGTAATTATAGACTTTTTCTGGAAAAAAGTAATCAAGTATGAAGCAATAAGTGTTAGACTTAAGTCACATGGAAATATTAACTTAAATTAATTTTGACAGATTTGACTAAGATCTTGGATAGATGGTGAGAATTGGTACAATGCTAGTACAAATACAATAAAATAATAATATATTATTAATATAATAGATTTTATACTCATACATATATGTAATAGTTTTTATTGATAGCTCTATCTTGAATAAAACATTTGTCAGCATTTATTCTAAGAATAAATGTAGAAAAGATGCAAAATCATTGGAAATACAGATTTTATATGGTAACAAGCCAAAATGATAAAGATGTGTTCAGAAGCTGGACCAGTGAAGTGAACTAGAATTATTCATTCTTAATTTGACATGGTAAATCAAACAGAGGCATTTTATTAAATCAGTTGGAAAACAACACTGACAAAAAAACGTGACCGCAATCAATAACCATTGGTAAAACAACATACAGTCTATTGAATTATCTGACATGGTGAAGTAATAAGTTGTTTAAAATTACCCTCGCCAACTTAACCCAAGTAATACCATAACAAATCATCCCAAAACCGCAGCAACTCAACCTACGTAATATCCTGACAAATGATGCTGAAATCTCAAACAGCCATTGTTTTAATCAGCAACAGGCATCAACAAAAATAAACAACAATTAATATTATAAACTCACTGATTATATCATCGATAATTTACACTTTTTAAAAACTTCTTGACAACCTAAAACAGATTCTATATTTCTTGTAAACTTGTAAAAGATTAGAGGGAATAATTGATCAATTGCCGTATCTCGGTTCTTTGGAAAATTAAATCACGTAAGTTATTTACTGTCGGTACTGGACAATCTAATTTTAGATGTTTTTCTGCATAACAATTTGATTTTGATAACAAATAGAATATGGAATCTTATCAAGTTAGTCAAACAAAGAATGTAGATTTAGTTTGATTGCTTCAGTCTGGTGATTATAATGACAGAACTATAACACAATGGATGTTATTATTGAGTCAACTGCTCTCTCAATCAACAGGATTTCAGAAAGACAAGTTTGCTCTCAGCCAAAAGACATCAATTCTGGTTATAAACTTATTTTAGCAGCTCAATGTAAGTATTTGATGAGATGTGGGACAAACTGGAACAGAGGAAAAGAACTAATATTGAAAAAAAGAAAGAATTTCTGGTAGCAGTTCAGATCACAATAGTTAGCAATGTTTGAAACCCATAAATGTACATACTGGTATGTGTACATATGAAGGTTTAGGTTTTACTGTTTAACTTTACATATAGTGAATTCAAAATTCTCAATATGCTTAATGCTCATAAATACAGCTGCATAACATCAGAATAAAAATATATTAACTTGTGTGTATGTATTAAAAAGTTTAAAAGTGTGCATTTTTGGTTTTCAATCTGACTTTCAAGGCTGGTTTCATTAAAACTTCAAATTTGTTTTTTAAATTCCAAAGATCAATATCGTATGCAAGTTAGCTGCTTAAAATGACTAGACAACAAGAAAACTGGAATAAAATTCTCATTGAGTGTTTGTTCAGAAAACATTGGCTATAGAAGTAATGCATTAATATAAATGTGTTTGTTTTTGTATTACACTACTCTCATCAGATTAAACATATGTTACATAAGATACCAGAATCTATAATTTACTTTGTTTATCTAATTTTTTGTTTTTTACTGTTTTTAATAATGCACTTAAGATAAGGTCCTAAATTATAAAATCACACATATGTAAATCAGTTTCATGTCTTATTTCAGTATACATGTAATTGAAATGGGCCTCGGTGGCTGACTGGTCTAAAGTATTTGCTTTTGGATCACAGTTGTCGCCAACAAGCTTCAAATGCCACTCTGACAGATCCTATTGTAAGGAAGTTTGTCAGTTAGCTGGCCAAAGCTTAGTGATATTCTGTCATCACTCTAGTTGCCGCCACTATTCTTTATTAAAGCAATACAATAGCCAGTGTAACAAAGAACAACTACTTGCCAATATCCAGCACAACTAAGTAAATGTTAACTTGGCAATAACCAAAATAACTACGGTACAAACAGGTACTTGGCAGTAGCCAATGCAACCAAAAAACATGTATTCAGCCATATCAAGCAAAACATATTAAATAAGACACAAGCCAAGCACATGTTGGGACCACTGGTTATAAAACTCCAACCTTCTCAACTGAAACACATGTTGAATAATAATTACCACCCTACTATTGCACCTCAAGACTCTAAAATTGACATTTACTCCCCTGAATAAATGTAAACTAAAAGTACAGTCACTGTCTGCACCAGCATATAAACTATTTTGAAAATGAAAATAAAGTACAACTAACATTATATATACAGCATGACAAAACCAACAAGTTTTCTCATTAAGTAATGTAGTCTGGTGGTAATTGACTGGAAAATATACCATAATACTGGTATTCCTAAAATACACTGCCAATTCTAAAACTGTTTCATGCTATATGAATGAATGAATGAGTTTTCTCTTCAAAATGGATTTTTCTGTCATTTCATATTAGAAAGCTATTTGATCATAAAAATTTTCCTTTTTAGAAGTCAATTTTTCTTCTTCAATATCAGGAAGACATGATAGATATATAATGGTAATTTACACGGTTCGAAATTCTATTTTCGCACTTCAAAAACAATCTTATCAGAATTTCCATGGTTTAAATTTTCGTGATTGACAATATTCTAGCAAAAACCTATTTGCTAACAATAATTTTTTCAGTCTTGGAATTATCATACACATCAGAACAACAACAATTTAGGTGGAAATAAAGTTATGGTCTGGGGTGGCTTGAGATAAAAATATCAATTTTAGGGAGGTTGTTCGTAGTGCAGTGCAATAATGGAGATTTGTATGCCCCAGTCAATATTTTTTTTATTTACAGTAAAACCTCGATTCATCCCCACCATTTGTTCAGTCAAATTTTGGCATTATACAGGGGTTTGGCGATAAATCGGGGGAGGCGGATAATGAAAAACATAAACAAAATGGATTTTGGGAATTCAAAATAGTGTGGCGATAAGTGAGGTGGCGAAGTTATCGAGGGGCATTATAACGAGGTTTTACTGTATATTGAGGCAGTCAGTTAATGATTGATGGAGAAAACCCAGAGTGCCTGAAGAAAACCACAAAATTGACACACTTTCTTACACTAGGATCTGTTCAGAGTGTCATTCGAACCTAGACAGTGAGAGGCAATGTGATTCCTAAGTGTATCAGTAAGGCCACTCTGGGGTTGTTAGGATGAGACCCAGTCTCTGTCAGCATACTGCCAAATAAGACTGAATACCTACTGGTTAGCAAAAATTAAACAACAGCATATTACCAGTTTTATTTATTTATACATATATATAAATAGTCCAACCTGTCTTAAAGGCCACTTCTACATAAGGGCCACCTGCTTATAAAGGCCAGTAGAATTGTCTTCCAATTGTTCTTTATTCATATTATTTGAAACTATATATAAAGGCCACCTGCCCATAAAGTTCACTTTTATTGGTTCTCTTGGGTGGCCTTTATAGACAAATATATATATACAAAAGTACCCGTTACAATGCTACAATGACTGAAAATACCATTATTTGATCATTTGATTGTGTTCTGGTAAACATGCAGCAGTAACATTTTTATACAATAGATAGATAAATTGATAGATATGCTACTTTTGATAAGGAAAATGTTAGATCTATAATTCACAATGGTTTGAATAAAACATAAATTTAATCATACAGACCATCAATCAATATATCGCATGTTTCTAAACATTGAAAATTACGCCTTACAATGAGTTGTCCTAGACTTTGAATCTAACACAGACCATCAATATTATACTTGTAACAGCACATAGACATGGAATTGAATATACACAGACATGGAATTGAATATACGGAAGACATGGAATGCAGACTACTGTTAACTTTATGTCTTGAATAATTCAATAAAAGACAATTCTGATATAGATTAATAAGGTCCTTGAATGTCTGTGTAGTAAAGCTTGATTATATTATATAGGCAAACAACATTAAACTGTCTGCTTGACCTTTGATTTAAATATTTGTTATGGACCAGAACATTTATACGAGTATAGAGATTACAGGTGTTTATTTCATCTTCTCTATGGGGAAACTTGCATTGTTTATGTACACAAACCATGTACTGGGTGGATCATTGCATATGAATATTCCTAATGAAAGGTCAACCAGACAGGTCAATGTTGTTTGACTATTTTTATATACAGTTGACCAAACATTTACTGCAGCGAAATGAAAGATTACCAAATTGCATGTAAAATATCTTTAATCCTTGGAACTATTGACAGAAACTGTGTTTGTAATTTTACATGTACAATATTGTTTTAAATAAGATTAATCACCTGTAATTAATGCTAGTAATGGTCTCTATTTACAGGTGTTCTATATGTGGTAATGTCTTAAAAACAGGTCTGTTATATCTATCATGATAAAGGAGTCTAACCATGTGAAATAATTATTATAATTGACAGGGACCTAGCCAAATTCACAAGATAACTATGAGATAAAGTGTTGTTATGTCAGCCTAGGGCACTGCTAAGTTTGGCTGGTTAGTCAATCTCCCCGCCTTGTTTGACCAGATATTGTGATGTAGTGATCTGGTGAGACGTGATGGTTAGACAGTTTTTATGCCCAATTTAACTAGATATTGTGATGATATATATGATATTGCCTTACCTCCAGCCCATCTCTGTTTTTGTGTTTATTTCTCCTGCCTGCTAAGGCACTACCAAGCACCACACCACGCCAATACAGAAATAATGTGTACTTCATTCTGTAATAGAAATTTATGATATGATAACCTAAGTAAGAAGAATTTTTAACACATTTTTATGCATCTTTTAAGACATTTTGCTTTCTGTAAACATATTTAATTTTGTGTGTATTTATTTTCGTGGTATATGAAATTTAAACATATCCCCGTAGTTTCAATTTCACTTAAAATGCACTACAACACATAAAGCGTAATATAATTTATGCTTGGTAATAATTTTGCACAAAACAAAAGACTGTGCGAAATAAGCGAAAATTAGTACATTGCAAATATAAATACGTTTACAGTACTTCATATTAGTTGGAGCCAGGGCTTAATTCCTCACTAGATCAGAGGAGAGACTAGAAGATGGGTTATGTCTATTATTTCACCAAATTATGGAGTTCACACTATCACAACACATTGTCTATATATCATAATGTTTATACTGAATGTTTTACAAATATTTCATTGCACATTCCCACAATAACATCATTATTGCAGGAAACATGTGAATTTAAGCAATTCTACAGCCAACAGAAGACTAGTTCGACAAAAAACCTTATGGGGGTATCAATTGGTATGCAGGTCATTGCAAATGGCTTTAAAAAATGAAACTCACAGAGTCCTTTTGGAAGAAACATTAAAACCTTTGATCTAAACTGCTCATTGCCAAAAATATGATACCTTGCATAGGTTTAAAATTCAACAACTTGGTGGCATCTTAATATAACTGATAGGACACAAACTTCTATTTACTTGTGCTTATACTGTAGAGATAGCTGTTGTATTAGAAATGGGTGTGGCACTTGGAGCTCATTCCATAAAAGAGTGGAGTGGAGTGGAATGGAATAATGGTGTTTTACTTCCAAGCCAGAACTTTTCTTTACTTTTATGAGGTGATCAGATCTGGGATGGCGAAGGTTACCAGAGTGCATGAAAAAACCACTGGCCCTAGGAAAGGGAACTAACTCACTCTAGGATCTGTCCCTAAATTGGATTTGAACGTAGAGGGTGAGAGGCACAGTGATCTGTAAGCCAGCTCTTTAGACCACTATGCCACTTAGGTCACATGTCATAGGATATTTTGAAGTATTCAGCAGTCATTAGGAGTCAGGATAGGGTTACAACAAAAGTACATTACATACAGGAATCAAACAAAAGCCTCAGATCAATGAATTCTGGTAAGTATTCTTCATTTAGTTAATACACAGACCAGGATGTTTTATTTTTCAGTTAATTCAGATTTACAATCAAGTTATTGGACAAGAAAACCAACACAGTTCTAGTAAATGGTCATTTAGCTGGTCTAGAAATTTATGACCAAATTTCTTTTCTTCGTGTCCAGAGATTTAGACCAAGTTGATCTTTTTATATATATGTCTGAGATTTATGACCAAATTCCTGGACAGAAAAGGTAGCTGATAAATGATCATGTATTACCGGTACATGGATATTGTGTTTGTGTATAAAAGTAATTATCAGTATTGACAGTTTTATTGTTTTTTCTTAGCATCAAAGATTTATTGACTAATTCTGGGTCAGTTGTAAGAATGAAAATCGGGTAACTTGTAACTTGAGCGTAAATATCGTTAATTAACAAGACTTGGTGATAATAAACTAAAACTAATTTATTTGTTTAATAAATCAGTATGGCCACAGTAGAAGTCCATCAGATAATTACCACAATAATTAGGATCATGTTTATGTGATTTTTGTACTAAATCTGTCTAATCTAGACCCGGGGATGGTAATATTGAACTCTGTTAGGATTTCCATCATCACAAACACAGCATATAGACAGCTTCGTTATCTTAACATTAACCCTGGGAAGCTTCTAAGAAGGGATGCTGGGAGACGGCAGTAAATGGCATCTTAATTCAACTCTACTATACACCCTAAATTAAATTCTCATTTACAATAGATACAAAACATAACCAAAACAACTAATCCATCACTTGGTATAAAGTGTAAACTGTTGACTGAATGTATTACTGTTGGAGTGAATTTGTTTAAATTGTTCACCAACAGTACAGCATGATACTCCCTTAATATTCATATTCTTGTAAAACACTGTTTCTGGAATTGTAACATAAAAGATTTTTATAATGTTCCACACAGACATTTATCTATATTAGAAGTGGAAGGGAGATTTATGCACTATTTAAGTCTATCTCACTTATATCAAGGTGGTTAGTGTGTGGAATATATATTAGAAATGAAAGGGAGTTTTACGCACTAGTCAAAACTATTTCACTTATATCAATGTGGTTAGTTTTGGGATGGTAGATGAAACTGGAGTACCTGGAGAAAACCAACAACCTTTAGCAAGCAAACTGACAAACTTACTTGCACTGGGAACTGACTTGAGTGGGATTCAATTAACCCAGGCAGTAAGAGCACTGTGATCAGCAAATGCTCAAATTAGACCAGACAGCTACACAGGAATTTTGATTATGTTCCATGCCGACACTATTCTATATTGGGTATTGATCATGTGATAGAATATAGTGAACCATCTTAGAATCTAATCCAGTCACTATTTTACATAGGTACTTTGTCAACAATGTGGGATTAGTTTAATTTTCACATATTTCATATTTATCATAAAAGCCATAAAAATGATGATAAAGATGAGATAAGAACTTGCAGTAATACATGATTTACATAACTGGGTTTGGCAATGGGTCCATGGAGGCTTACATAGAAAAACACACATGTTATAGAAATGGATTTTTGTGCTATAAAGCATAGTGTGCAGTTTATAAAGCCAATCCCTGTTTACTAGGGAGATGATAAAATAACAACTGTATGATATAAATCTAATATGGTTTTTCAATATAATAAATCAATTATTTGAAACCATTAATAATAATGGAATTAAATAAAAAACATGATTTTGTTGGGTTTTCCAATTTACTAGATTTAAAATACATGTATCTAAATACATATACATAAAGAATACACTATAAATCAGTAATATGAAACTATTAAGCTGCCAAGTGCTTGAATTTAAAAGCTGAAAAAAGTAATAAAAGTCAGTCAAAATGATTTTTAAAGCAGGGTTTAAATTCAGTCCGATTACTGTTATGTTCTTACAGAAAATGCTGAAATTTAAGATTTGGGCAAGTAAAAATTTCAGGGCAAGAATTTCAGCCTTACTACAGACTTGTAACTATTACAATATATAAGCATTTGTTTTCATCATAAAACATTTAAATTCCTTGTGCACTTATTTTTCTTTGGAAGTTTAAATAAGGCTTTCTTTCTCTCTCTCTCAATGAAGGTATTTAAAATACATCAAAATGCTTCAATTCCTGCAGTCCTAGAGTTCAAAATTTAGGCCATTAGTCTGGTGTTTAAATGTCCTGGAATGGTGGTGGATTTTTTGGTTGGTTAGCTGTGCATATTGATTTATGTTGCATATGTCAGTTACATGTCTGTCAAAAGATAATTATCCATTAATCCCAAGGATTAGTGGTAATCTTATCACAAGTTCATGAAATGTGGTTAACGATAGACCCTGACTGCAACTCTCAGAGCAGTGACACACTGGGGTAAAATTACTTGGTTTCAGCATTTATTAATAAAAGTCTTTCTAATATTTGGACACAGGCACTTGTTTCTGATATTTTAAAAAAAAAGCACTTTATACTTAAACATAACAGTTATTTTTTTAAATATCAGAAACAAGTGCCTGTGTATTTGGACTATCCAAGGGCGTAGCTGAGCATACGCACATATGACTGTGCGTAAGTTAATTTTGTCAAATATCATATTTAAAAATGTTAAAAATAATTATATGACAGCTATATTTTAAAACTTGAAAACAATACAAAATTTAACCCTCGAAACTGAAACTATCATAATGAACAAGACAATTTATGCATATGAATCAATGTACAATTCAGTGGCCGTTTGCATTTCGTTTTGAAGTTTAATCGAAAAAATTTGCAGATAAGGGTCGAAATTCATGGAAAACACACCATTTTTATTGTATTTTTTCATTTCCTGGGGGATCATGCCCCCAATACCCGTAGAAAAACGGCGCATTTTTCATGTTTACAGTGCGTAATTTACCAACATGGTCAGCTACGCCCCTGCTATCTATTGCATATCATAAAAACTTTAAACATGAAACATAGAAATGTCAAAGAATTTTATCTGTATTTTAATGATTTCATACAAAATATTTTGTAATTTTATTACTTAACATTAAAATCACAACCATATTATAATTATCTAAAGTATTATTTTACACAAAAAGTTTACTAAGTTTCTATTTGGTTACTAGGTGTTTTATACATTTAAAGCACATGTTAATATAAATGTGCAGTTTTTGATAAGGGTAAATGATAACAGTCTTAACTTGTTGTCACATGGTATATAGTATAATATGACTTTTAAATACTATAGTATCTTAAATGCGGAATTTTCTGGTTTTGGCCAACTTAAACTAGTTACAGGACAAAGGTTATATATAAGTTAAATTTGGCTGACTTCATAGTGGTGTAAGTGACATGGTCTTCAAAACAGGATATGGTTAAAAACGGTTAAGAAATGGATATTTTGAGTTTGTTTGAAATTGTAATTATTTAATATAAACAGGAAAGATTTTAAATGAATGTTAAGTGGTATTAAGTGTAATGTCTGCAGTGTTTATTTATTTATTTGTTTGTTTTTGTTTTTGTTTTTTTGTGAATTTTTAAATTTTTTTTTTTTTTGAAAAGATGATTCATATCAGGAAAGTTTACCAAATATCTTGTCTTTATACTAGAATTCACAAGAGTCTTATAAAATGATTAGGACATTTAAATTCATTATTTATTTATTTGGCAAAATTTTATCTGTATGTCCAAAAATAAGTACACATATGTACATATTCATGAAATGTTTGGTGAGACAACCATTTCGATTCTCCTTTTAACCCCTGGGTAATACATTTGGGACCCTCTGGATCAGTATAATATGTTAATAATTATGACTACTGTAGGTTTTAATAAAGATAATTTGAAATTTTCCATATATTGGTACACAGATCTTGCTACTTCATGTACAAATAGTAATGCCTCGATATTAGTGAAGTAATCTTGACTGAACTATCAAATATAATAAAATCCCACCGATCTGAAATTTTGTATATTAAAACAGTAAAGCCAGTTGTGATATTCTTCTCCTCCTTTTTGGCATATGCACAACCAAATGTATTTACTTTGGGGATGAGAAATTGATTTAATTGTTAAGAAAACATGATATAAAACAGTTTGGAGATTATGATGGATTTGGTCTTGACGTTAAGACACGTTATCGGAAGAGAATATTCCGTGATATACACCAGGAGATATCCAACGAGATCAGAGGAGAATTTTCCATGATACACATCAGAAGCAAGCCATCATGACTAAAATTCTATGAATAATACATAACACTATGTCAGAAGTGTTTAAATGAATGCCGGACACGAGAGCCATCCCAGTCGCTAAACTGTTTACCATGCAATAATTGTCTTATATTACAAAATTTGATCAATATTATGTCCCCTGATAAAACAACTAATTGATTGATTTTTGTTGGTCAGAGTACTAATGTAGTCTTTTGTAAATATCAGAATATTATGATGTTTTATCTGGATTGGTCAATATATTGAATGGACATTTAAAGGACAAATCTTAAATATTGTATTTAATAATTCCTGCTTTGTTTTGGCAAAAATGTTTGGTATATACATGTATATATTCTGATGCATGTAGTGAACCTATTTAAAGGGTGTGTAACACCACCCTTGTGGCACAGTGGTAGTGTGCCTGCCTCAAAAGTGGAGGTTGTGGGTTCGAACACCACCCAGGTCATACATGAGACTTAAATCCTCACCTGGCATCTAGTATAAAGTGTGAAAGTAATAATGACCCGTTTATCCAGTGTCAGTATAATTGGATAGTGATATGTTTGACTGTGGCATACTGACTTAGTGAGCTAGCTCTATAACTTGCTCTTAGAGATTAATAAAGTTTTACACCCAGCCCAACTATCCCATACTCCTGACAGTAAAGCAGAATAAAGTTCTTACTAGATACATAGTTTGGTTAAAACTGGACTGACTTTTTAACCATCCCTACTAGTCCCCATTTGTTTACTAAACATATTAACTGAGATCATTGACACATTATACAAAACAAACCAGTAAAATAAATGAAAGCAGGAATTTTACTGAGAGATTTTACTGGGGATCTTAATGATATATTTTTGTAAAATACTGGGAGAGGATTCAATCACAAATTCAAATGTAATGCAAACATTTCCATTATAAAATACAACTATTCCTCTGCTACAGGATACTGTAAACTTTGCTTTTTTGGCAGTCAGATCTTTCCGTCAAAATAAAACGGTGCTAAAATTATCTATAATAAGGGCTGTGAGTACAAAAAAATAGTTAGTGGGCTAAAATAAAGATGTGCCAATCACTTATATTGAGGAAAATCGCTAAAGCCTTTTACAGTATACATTTAAAACCTCTTAAAGTACAATGTTATAAGAGAATAATGCATAATAAAATAAACTGAATAAATAAATAGATTACAAAGGAAGAGTTCCCATGCTGACTGAATCACTACAAGAGAGAGGGATATGTTAGGTCTTTATCCAGAGAAAGAGACAGATGTGACCTGTGATGTGAGTGAGTAATTGATGTCATAGATCATGAATGGTACATCAGATGGTCTTTGTGTCATTGTTTAACTGTTAAATCATTATGTTTGTCAATAAAGGCATTGATACTGATAATTAAAGCTAGAAAAGAAATGTGACAGTCTATAAAAAGAAAATATAAAAAACTCAATAAACTGATAATTGAGGATCATATAATCAATTTACTTTATAATAGGTGAGACCTGGTACAGAGTATGTTTGGTTTTTTATTGTAGAATAATGATTAATTATACTTTGGTTGTAACAAAATTATTGTTTTGTATTTAAGCAGAATAAAACCAGTAAGTGTCATATAACCCCAAATGGTTGGTTGGTTGGTTTGGTTGAATGTTGCTTAACGTTGCATCAGCAATTTTTCAGCTATTCACGACGAGAATTATTTAATTAATCTCTATGGATTAATCTATGAACAATTTTGTGGATGCATGTGAAGTGCGAGTGTGTTGTATGGTCTGCCTTATACTAGCGCGCACTCAGGGCGACTTTACCGTGCTAGCTCACAGAGTCAGTACGCCGCAGACGAGGGTACCACTCCCCCAGTCCATTATACTGATACCAGGTGAATCAGTAAAGGTCAACGGCAAGGAAAATTCACTTTCCCACATGTGGCCTGAGCGGGACTCGAACTCACAGCGGTGAGAGACCCTGGATTTGAAGACTGACGTCTTATCCATTAGGCCACCGCGTGATTTGGGCTTTATTTTGACTGCCAAGTAGCAGTACACACAGCTCAAATGAGACCTTATTCTAGTGAGTTATTGCTTTAATGCTCTTGAGTCCAAAATGCTAATTTTTTTGGGCAAAGAAAGTTTGGCAGTAAATTACTCTATTGTATAAATTATATGCACTACAACATCACAACTACCTCGATCCTGCTACAGGGCACAGAGACCTTAAATAATGGAATATCAGCCTGTTAGAGCTGTATATACCATAACTAGGTGGTCAAAATTATGCTTAAATTGCCAAAAGGGTTCAAATTACTCTTGAACTCAAAAGTGTTTAGTATTTTCTTTGCTAAAGTAGTTATTATTTCAAGAATTTTGATGAAAATATTCCCTACTAGACACTGATACATTGTACATCGTGAATTGCTTCGCCCTCATACTACATTGCTGCCAAAAATTTTAAGTTTTACATGTTCAGTAAAAAATTACAACATGTTTTCAGTATAATGAGAATGTGCATTATTATCATAGTTGTATTCTGGATCAGTAAGAACTTAACATGTTAACTACATTTCCTTGATTTGTACTTTGATTTTTACAGTCTGATGACAATAAGTGTTCCAAATCTATCATAACTATCTCATCTCAACGCACAACATGGGTAAATCTGTCCACACCATATCTGCTAGAAACAGACTTCATCTCCATTTAACTCTAGTTATGCAATCTAGTCAGTCATTTTCATGATAGTCAAATCTTTTTTTTTCTTTCAGATGAAACTGCTAAATAATTAATTTCTGGCTTCTATGTGATTGCGTGGTTATAGTGAGATTGACATGAGATTACACCACAACTTGTCTAAACTTAAAATCAAGCATAGGCCTAAAATGAACAAGACAATAAACCCAAAACCCATCTAATATGAGCACTAAATTGAACCCAGAGTAAACCCAAAACCCATCTAATATGAGCATTAAATTGAACCCAGAGTAAACCCAAAACCCATCTAATATGAGCACTAAATTGAACCCAGAGTAAACCCAAAACCCATCTAATATGAGCACTAAACTGAACCCAGAGTAAACCCAAAATCCATCTTATATGAGCACTAAATTAAACCCAGAGTAAACCCAAAACCCATCTAATATGAGCACTAAATTGAACCCAGAGTAAACCCAAAACCCATCTAATATGAGCACTAAATTGAACCCAGAGTAAACCCAAAACCCATCTAATATGAGCACTAAATTGAACCCAGAGTAAACCCAAAACCCATCTAATATGAGCACTAAATTGAACCAGAGTAAACCCCAAATCCATCTTATATGAGCACTAAATTGAACCCAGAGTAAACCCAAAACCCATCTAATATGAGCACTAAATTGAACCCAGAGTAAACCCAAAACCCATCTAATATGAGCACTAAATTGAACCCAGAGTAAACCCAAAACCCATCTAATATGAGCACTAAATTGAAACCAGAGTAAACCTAAAACCCATCTAATATGAGGACTAAATTGAACCCAGAGTAAACCCAAAACCCATCTAATATGAGCACTAAATTGAAACCAGAGTAAAACTAAAACCAGTCTTCACTAAACCAAGATTATTAAAACAAAATCTGTCTAATATGAACAATACATCAAGCCCAAACTTGGCTTAACAAAAACATGATACATCTAATTTGAACTGCTAAGAAACCTCTCTAAAATGAACCCTGAGTATGTCCAAAACCTGTTTTAACTGAAGCCTCAGAGTACACCCGAAACCTGACTAAACAAAACTTTGGGTGATCAAAAAACATCTAAATTGAGAAACTGAGAGAATTGAAAGCATCTCTAAAATAAACCCTGAGTAAGCCCAAAACCTGTCTAAACTGAACTCTTGCATAAAACATTTATTAACTAAACTCTGAGTAAACCCTAGTCCGACTAATCAGACCACTAAACCCCCATTTTAATTTTTGACTTGTTGGAGGTTTTTGTCCAACAAGTCAAAAATTAAAATAGGGGATTAGTGGTCTGATTAGTCGGACTAAGTAAACCCATGACCTGTCTAAACTGAACCACAAATTAACCAAAGACCTAAAATATGTCCAAGGTGAAGCCAAATCTGTCTATGTTGGATATTGAGAAAATCGCAAAACTGTCTGAAGTGAATCGTGTGTAATTAAACTGAACTCTGAGCAAAACCCAAATCTGTCTGAAACTAAAATATCTTATTAGGAAATACCATTATATTATTTGTTAACTCAACTTATGAACACCAAATACCTGTCTAAATTAAACAAAATCAATGGCTCCAGAATTAATTGATTGATTAGATGGGGCTTTACATCCTTATCAAGAATATTTTGCTTATATTGAGATGTCACCAGCTAAAGGTGGAGTTGCAGAAATTTTTACCTTTGCGGTGTGCACAGGGCAATGTGCAGGCAGGGTTCTTTTATGTGCCAAGGCCTTCTGTGACACTGGGTATCGGTTTTTCATGTCTCTTCCGAAGGACCTCATGACTTTCATTTCTAAATGCCAAGTGCTTGGCGAAAGAACATTCACTATCTATTTTCTAAGTCTTGGTTATTCCTGATAGGGGTTTGAACAAATGATCTCCCACATATGGAGTGAGCACTCTACCAACTGAGTTCCTTAGTGGTACACAGATCCAGAAGGTGTTCAGTTTAAATAGATTCTACAGTATATAAAATATGCCAAAACTTGTTACAACAATAAACAAATTTTGCCAAAAAGTTTAAAAAAAATTACAAAAACCCCAATCATTAAGATTCTGATAATCAACATCATAGCATACAATGTCAAAAATTCCACTTGAACACCTCATTTTCTAACAAAAGCTACTGAAATCGTCCAATTAATATTTTTTCAAGAAAAATGCAAAATCTAAATCTGTGAATGTAAGAATCTTGTTTTTACATAACTTTCTTATAATGAGAGATAAAAACATGTACACTTAGAGGTACATGCTACATATAATTTCCACAAAAACAAAAAATTAAAAATCCTGATTATGTAACTGGCAGTATAGTGGATGAATATCTTCCAAAAAACTGTAAAGTGCCTTAAAATTGGCTAAATCTGTAAGATTACCTATTAATCTATTATCTTGTTTACTTATACAAGATATAACTATGTAGACAGGTATATGAGGGGCAGGTGTAGAGAAGTGATATCCAGAGTCTATATAGATTCATAATAGTATTACCTCCTATGACTTTGTTGCATTGAGTAAAGTGTCGTAAGAGACGGACTGATTGATTTAATGTGTTTTTACATCCCAGTCAAGAACATTTCACTTATATCAAAACATCACCAGGTATAGGTGAAGTGGCAGAAATTTTTACCTTTGCCGTACTCAGGGCAATATGCAGGGAGAGTGCTTGGCAAAAGAACAGTCACTGCTCGACTGGGGTCCTAACTCAAGACCTCCCAAATACAAAAGGAGCTCTCTACCAACTGAAGTACCGTAGTGGTAGTAATGAGAAGGACTAACAACTAAAGTTATCTACCCTGTACAAGAAGTAAGTCAGACTCTGCCTTACAAACATGTACCAGTATTAAAGCGGGTTAAGATAAGCCTGACTAAGTTTAATGAAATGCAAATGAAGCATTGGACTGAAGTCCATCTTTTATACAAGCAACAGCACTGTACATGATATTGTTTTTAAATTGGAGTAATGTCTTTTATGCCTGCTCACTACTACTTTAGTAATATTGAAGCATTTTAGCTCCAAGATCTTTGGCAAGTGAACTGACACACTTTCTACAACTAACGTTTTGAAGAGTGGAGTTCAAACCCAGGTGGGCAATGAAAGACTGCTTGATCCTCAATCCAGTGCTCTAGACAACACAGTCAAACCCAGGTGGGTAATGAAAGACTGCTTGATCCTCAATCCAGTGCTCTAGACAACTCAGTCAAACCCAGGTGGGTAATGAAAGACTGCTTGATCCTCAATCCAGTGCTCTAGACAACTCAGTCAAACCCAGGTGGGTAATGAAAGACTGCTTGATCCTCAATCCAGTGCTCTAGACAACTCAGCCAAACCCAGGTGGGTAATGAAAGACTGCTTGATCCTCAATCCAGTGCTCTAGACAACTCAGCCAAACCCAGGCAGGCAATGAAAGACTGCTTGATTCTCAATCCAGTGCTCTAGACAACTCAGTCAAACCCAGGTGGGTAATGAAAGACTGCTTGATCCTCAATCCAGTGCTCTAGACAACTCAGCCAAACCCAGGTGGGTAATGAAAGACTGCTTGATCCTCAATCCAGTGCTCTAGACAACTCAGCCAAACCCAGGTGGGTAATGAAAGACTGCTTGATCCTCAATCCAGTGCTCTAGACAACTCAGTCAAACCCAGGTGGGTAATGAAAGACTGCTTGATCCTCAGTCCAGTGCTCTAGACAACACAGTCAAACCCAGGTGGGTAATGAAAGACTGCTTGATCCTCAATCCAGTGCTCTAGACAACTCAGCCAAACCCAGGTGGGTAATGAAAGACTGCTTGATCCTCAGTCCAGTGCTCTAGACAACACAGTCAAACCCAGGTGGGTAATGAAAGACTGCTTGATCCTCAATCCAGTGCTCTAGACAACTCAGTCAAACCCAGGTGGGTAATGAAAGACTGCTTGATCCTCAGTCCAGTGCTCTAGACAACACAGTCAAACCCAGGTGGGTAATGAAAGACTGCTTGATCCTCAGTCCAGTGCTCTAGACAACACAGTCAAACCCAGGTGGGTAATGAAAGACTGCTTGATCCTCAGTCCAGTGCTCTAGACAACACAGTCAAACCCAGGTGGGTAATGAAAGACTGCTTGATCCTCAGTCCAGTGCTCTAGACAACACAGTCAAACCCAGGTGGGTAATGAAAGACTGCTTGATCCTCAGTCCAGTGCTCTAGACAACACAGTCAAACCCAGGTGGGTAATGAAAGACTGCTTGATCCTCAATCCAGTGCTCTAGACAACTCAGTCAAACCCAGGTGGGTAATGAAAGACTGCTTGATCCTCAGTCCAGTGCTCTAGACAACACAGTCAAACCCAGGTGGGTAATGAAAGACTGCTTGATCCTCAGTCCAGTGCTCTAGACAACACAGTCAAACCCAGGTGGGTAATGAAAGACTGCTTGATCCTCAGTCCAGTGCTCTAGACAACACAGTCAAACCCAGGTGGGTAATGAAAGACTGCTTGATCCTCAATC
Organism: Anadara kagoshimensis; assembly: GCA_021292105.1. Taxonomy (NCBI): domain Eukaryota; kingdom Metazoa; phylum Mollusca; class Bivalvia; order Arcoida; family Arcidae; genus Anadara; species Anadara kagoshimensis. The sequence goes on along the minus strand of CM037865.1, from coordinate 69,543,590 downwards.
CAGTGCTCTAGACAACTCAGTCAAACCCAGGTGGGTAATGAAAGACTGCTTAATCCTCAGTCCAGTGCTATAGACAACACAGTCAAACCCAGGTGGGTAATGAAAGACTGCTTGATCCTCAATCCAGTGCTCTAGACAACTCAGCCAAACCCAGGTGGGTAATGAAAGACTGCTTGATCCTCAGTCCAGTGCTCTAGACAACACAGTCAAACCCAGGTGGGTAATGAAAGACTGCTTGATCCTCAATCCAGTGCTCTAGACAACACAGTCAAACCCAGGCGAGCAATGAAAGACTGCTTGATCCTCAGTCCAGTGCTCTAGACAACACAGTCAAACCCAGGTGGGTAATGAAAGACTGCTTGATCCTCAATCCAGTGCTCTAGACAACTCAGTCAAACCCAGTTGGGCAATGAAAGACGATTGCAAGATTAACCCCAATGATTTCAGCCAGTACCCACTCATTTCTCAAGAGGATGGAATGAAGTAATGTGGAATGAGGTTTGTCACTGTCACTAACTCACATCTGTGCGGAACAATTATCTCCATTGGATATAGAATCATATCAATACATATTTTCCTGTAAAAACAACGTTATTTCAAGAAATTGTGATGTCAACGTTTTCCAAAATGTTCCTCACAAACATAAAGGTACAGTGTTGGCCAAGTGGTACAGTGGCAAACCCCATTGAATGTGTTAAAGGCCATCTGAGACTCAAATCCAAAACCCCTAAATCACAATTCTGACACCTGAACCACTTTAACACACATCAATATATGGTATATATTACATTGTATATCACATCATTGCAATGCCCTAGAACCTTTGATAGAGTGTCGGCTCTTTGTGCTGGAGGTTTCACCCATGATTATTGAAAAAAGCAGTTATGGTACTGTTCTTTCACAGATACTGGTGGTATTGAAAAAAGCAGTTATGGTACTGTTCTTTCACAGATACTGGTGGTAAGTGATGAAAGCAGGACCCCAGCAATCAATGGAGTTAAAAATAATTCTTGATTTTTTAAGCAAGTTAAATGTTAATGAATTGAAAGGTTAAATACTATTTTAGTGAAGCATGGGTGGATTAATTGATTGAATGTGGTTTTACACCCAAGTCAAGAATATGTAGTGGTCTGGGTAGTTTAGTTGGTATAGCACTCATCTAGAGGTCCCAGGGGTGATCCTTGATCCCATCATGCATTTTTCCTTCATGTTATAGTTTAATGGTCAGTGTAGCCCTCAAAAATGGTGGACTGGCAATTGTAAGCCATATCGAGTGCATCTGAGGGAATTTGGGTGAGATTTCTTATGTGGGACTGTGGGAAACTAAAAAATAACAGGGGGGAATGAAGGGTATCTAAGTTGGTAGGGCAATTGCCTATTTTGGAGGGGTTCTATCCCCAGTCCAACCTTGTATTTTTCTATGTCCTGTCACAAATGAGCGGAATATCAGAGTGTAAACCTGGACACTGAATCCAAGACAACCGTTACAGACTATGACCAATGTAATTGACTTGTTCTAACTGTCATTATCAGGGATTCTGTAAATGTTGTGGGTAAACAATCAAACCACTCTATATTTTGTCATAACTAAACTGATAAACTCATCAATCAATTAGTAACAAGAATTCCTTTTGTAACACCCCCCCCACCACCAATCAATTCCATGTAAATTTAAAAAAAAATTCAAAAAAATGTTTGAATTGATAATATTTGCTCATTTTAAGATATTTTCATTTAAAATTAGAACTTTATTGATGTTTCAAATGAAACTCAATCTTTTCAAATTATTCTAATTATTTCTATTAATTTAATTCTTATTTCAATTTTTCCCTCATGCCTTGTAAAGAACAGTACATATCACTATAACATTACTTGTAATAATTCACTGAAAATTGGAAGTCAATTTTCAGTTTTCAAGGTGTTAGAGTTTAGATGGACAAATACAATCCATTTATAATCCATTATATACACAAATATAATAAATATTCTTTGAACTACTGGTATCCATGGCACTTCATCCCAAAAGTGGGGCATAAGACGCAATTACTTCACTCCACCATCCCAGAACTGATGGCCTCAATATAAGTAAAAGAAACACATTTACTCTACTCTACCATCCCAGAACTGACTGCCTCACTATAAGTGAAAAAATCTTGACTGGGGCATAAAACACCATTACTCCGTTCCTCCACACGTTTGGTGTGTCACCATAATGCATGTAAAACATGAACCTTTCAATAATTCTATGTAAAATTTCATACAATGTACATAATTCTGTATAAAAACTTCTCTAATAGCATGCCAAAACATTAAGTTTACTTTTTAAAGTTAAAATAATAATATTTTATAAGTAAATAAAGTAATGTCTGGTGTTTTTCTTGTTATTTTAACAAAATTATTATATTTTTATAATATATTGTCTCTCTTTATCTCTCTTGTTAATTTTCCTTTATAAAACTAGAAAGAGACCATAGCACTGGGACTGGCTTTAAAGAATGAAAATTCAAATTATTTAAATGTCGTATGTAAATTATTTTCAATAATATTGATAAACAAATATATAATTGATTAACTAATTAAATAAATAAATAAATAAATAAATGGAACATGGAACAATATTTCTTCTACGTCCTGGAAAAAATAGCAGTACTATCACAACAATGAAGCAGCCAAATCTAGTCTTTCTATTGTTTGTTGTAAAATATGTTATGATGTAAATAAAGCATGTGTTAGATAGATACCTGTGATATTAACTTGTCAGCAGGTTTAATCCAGTTAAATCTGCTCTCTCTCCCTTCAACCAGATGTAAAATCCTCACAGTTCTCCACTATAACCAACCAACAATGGTCCTCTCTATTTATACCCTGTTTAAACCACTGATCAGCTGATAGATTCTATACTGACTCCAATGATTGACAGCTCTGCATGTAGGTTTAACCAATCAAATTTCCCCACTTCCTTCCTTTGTAACTGCCTTCTTTAATTTTCACTGAATGAAAATTATTTTGAGGCAACCAACAGGGAAATCTGAAAAAGAATTTTTTTTAGATTTTTTAATAAAATTATAAAATTTTTTATTTGATTTCTGTGACGATGTAAGCAGGGATATGTTACTGATGTAACTAACTTGTATTTGTTTAAAAATATCATCAAAGAAATAATTCATTGAGGTATCTATTTGGTGAGTTTAAAACAATCATTTGATTTAAAAAGTAAAGTTGCCACTTTTTTTAAAAAAAGGAGAATTTTTTTGTTTTGTTTTTGCTTTTGTTATTCCTATACTGGTGTAAATAACTATTAATGGTTACATACAAACTGTTATCACCATCAGATATCCGGGATATTTGTATGGGTCTGTACTAGGTGTTACTATGTAGATAAGGGGGATAATCCTGGATTATATTAATGACAACAACTTGATAAGAAATGAGTAACTTTTGATAAAATACAGATAGTATTACATCAACATCTGTTAATAGATCTATATATCCCTCCTGACTACTGTAAAAATAAGATACAATTCCCTGCTAGATAACCTCTGTAATAACAAGATACATCCTGACTAGACTGATACCCAGTAATGCCGTAAAAATAACAACTACCGGTACTGGTATCATCAATAAAGATTACAACATTATTCCATTTATTACAACAAAAAGTTGCTTTAGGTGATTTCGGAACCGTTTCATTATTTGTATTCATCAAATGTTGCAGTTATCTTTCTTTGAACAAGAGTCTGGCAAATGTTATAAAGTACAATCTGTTTTTGTAAAATTTCTGCATCACAAAAACAATTAATTTGTTAGTAAAACTTTATTATTTGAAGTATTTTGTTAGTGTTATCTTACTAGAGGAAAAACAAATTGTAACCAACAGGTTAAGATGTTTTTGAAATAATAAATTGCAATTATGAATTATGATCTATAAAAAATTCTAAAACTCTTTGACAATTTTTTAACAGAATTGTGCATAAATTTTGTATTTTTAGGTAAAAAAAAATATTATACATTGGAAACTGTGAAAACAAAACCCTGAATACACCAAACATACATCTAAACCCTTAGTAAACTGAAAACCTATTTAAATTAAACTTATTTTAGGACTGTTAGGATTAATATATGAATGCCAAATAAACCTGCTAATTCCAAGCAAAATCTAGAAGTTTGGACAGGTTTCCACTTTATTTTATGTGAGAAAACATAAAACAATTAGTTGAAATAGAAATGACCTAATTAAAATAATGTACCCGTAGCTAGGAGAACAGGCATGTCATGAGGTTTTTTTTTATTTCATATAAAATTGATAAAAAAATATTTTAATACATTTGGTGTACACCACCAGAACTTGGTTTGTTTGATACTGCATTTTCACATCAAAAATAAATCCCAATTTTTTACTCTACATGTACCAGTATATACATAGGAATGTTGATTTTGTTTTTATCAAATTTCCCCTCAGTGTACCACAAAAATGGGGTGACACACACCTTTATTATGGTGTGACATTTAAATTATTTATTGACTTTAAAACTTACTTTACAAAAATATTTTTTGTTGATTTATTGTATTAAGTTGAAATTCTATTGGTCAGTTTGACCGATGACACCATAACTGACCACTGTGGTATAGGTCAGTAAACACCTGACAGGTGAGAAAATAAAACCCTATGTCCAGTACATACAACTATACATGCATGTAAGGTGAATCAGTTTATGTTTTGACCACACACTTCTAGGTTAGTCTGATACCAGTTTTTAACTTTGTGTTAAAGATTTTTAAAGATTTTTAATTTGTAGATTTAATTTAAAAATTAAAATATTAATTAATTACTATCAACACTGAGGTAGATAAATACAAGGTTGAATATGGATCAAACACTAGGTTGGTTCAATTTACTTAATCTGCAGAAAATTTTATGTTCATTTTATTTCCAAGTAAATTCCAAGGTATCATACAACAGTTTCGTATTTTCGTCCACGGTCTAAACTTTAAAATTATCAAGAAAATCGCTGTGGCAACGAATGGTTGCCCGTAACAACCGGAAAATGATGATAAAATCAGAAAAAAATGTTTTAGTAAGGAAGATATGGTGTTATCGTACTTAAATATATAAACTGCGTTAAATTGTGCCGTGTGTGTACGAATCTATGGCCAGCTCAACTTGACCCCCGGTTGGTCTCATTGCAGCGTTTTAATAGTGCTATTTTTTGTACGTCTGACGTTACGTCATTTATCTCGAAAACGAGCTGTTAAAGGTTCGTATTTTTTCCCCATATTTTGTAGTATTTTAAACGAGCTTTCTGAAACACCCAAAAAATTGGACCTAATTTATATTTAGGGTTCCAAAAAATCTATTCAAACTTGAGGAATTTGGAAATTTTTTCAAACTTTTTTTATTTTTTGAATGTTTTTTCCCGAAATGTAGGGGGCGCCACGAGTAATACACATAAGCAAAATAAATCTTAGAGATATAGCTGTAGGTATGAAAAAGAAATGGGTAGTCTAACTTCAATAATGAATCTGTGATAAACTACGGAACTTGAGGTACAGGTTTTTCATGTGAAAGCAAGATGGAAACTGTTGTATGAGTCCCAAAAAGTAAAAAGTTGCAAATAAAAACCATTTTGGTAAATATTTTATTATTTTATCACTTGTATTTGCACTAACTATCACCTGACAATGCTATAAAAATAGAGATTCTTGCAGAAATGAACTGGCACACTTAATTTATTGACTTTAAAACTTAATTTACAAAATATTTTTATGTATTTACTGTCTTAGTTTACAATTCTATGGGTCAATTATTTGTCCAGTATTTTTGACCTGTTTGTACTAGTGCACATGGACTCACACAATCTTTAGTGTACTCCCGTATGAACATTGTAAGCTTATTTTTAGCATATATAAGCTTATTGTTAGCCTATTCATGCAAGTCATAGACATATTAAAACATTCTCTTAGCATTCTTTCATTTAGCATGTAAAATTTCATGTTTAAACATGTTAATAACAGCCTAATTCCTTAACATATTGTAAGAATATCTTAACATCCCACTAACTACCAGCATGCTATAAGCAGTTATAAACATGCTGTAAACTTCAATTCTCCAAAAATTTAAAAAGTTATTCTACACTAGTAGCATTTCTTAACATGCTACAAACTTCTAGTATTCTATAAGAATTTATGATAAACACCTCTCTAAAAGTTTCAAACTGTGTATAATTTAGCTTGAAGCCTTTTCCAACAAGCCACAAACTGCCAAAAATTTTAACAGGAAATAAACTGTTGCAATTGATTTTCTCAGATCTTTCTAAAACTGGAAGTAAAATAAAAATGTGTAAAATGACCTGATCCCCCCCCCCCCAAAAAAAAAAAAAAAAAAAGATTATATACTTCAAACATACTTGTTATTTTTATAGTCCTATAAAATAAAATAAAAGTAATATCATGATTGAAAATTCTGTTAAGTTGAGAATTTAATCCAATAACAGTAAAATTGAAGTTTTGGAAAACAGTAATTTTTCAAAATTCACAAAATTTATAAGGAGTTAACCAGTTGCCCAATTCTGGGCCCTGGTGGACCCATCACAGATCTACTGGAATAGACCTAGAATTAATTAAAAGATATATTTTAACAAACTACAAAGAGTTTAAATGTTTCATATTTAAGGATGATACAATCATACATTTTGAATCATGGATAACACATGTACATTGACTTTTTAATATACTTTTTCTTGTCATTGAAACCAGTTTCAGTCTTTTTCAAGTCTGTTTGGCAGTGAGTAAACATAAGCCTTTTCATCACATTCAACAAGCAAACACAAGTCCAGAAAATGTTCAATCAAGACAGCAGTAATCTCTTCCTGCTGTTCTACTCTTGTAACATGTCCACCTGAATTCAAACATTTTAAAACCCATATTAATGCCAAGTTGTAAGTGCAATTACACTTGCATTTATCAAGACATAATCCATTACAAGGCACTGTATACTGAATATATTTTTTTATCGCTCCAAATTGGTCCTGTTGGTTTTCATCGGTAAACCGCACTGTGTAACTATTTCTAACAGATACACGAGAATATTCATGAGAATGAAAAAGCTGCCCCTTTATATATGCTCTTTCAAATGACACAACTTTATTTGTAACTGGGGCATATCCTAAAAACCTTGCAAGTGCCTGATATTCTGAGTCATCTAACACACAAGTTTTGGTGTAACCTACTGCAAAAACTTGATCTTTCAACTTCTTTACAATTTTCATTCCAGCAGAAGTTTTGAAAATCTCATCATACAATAAAGACTCTGGTGTATCATCTTTTACATGTTTATCCACAAGATACGGCAAATTTTGAATTATCGCCACAGCATGCACAATTTGCTCTTGCACATTTTGTGTACCATGTATTAAACTAAGTAGAGTTTTGTTTTTATCTTCAAAGTAAAAACATGAGTGAGTAAAAAGAGGGCCAAGATTTTTTACATTGTCAGTCAAATGTAGCAACTGGTGAACATTTAGAGTCTCATACCTTGCTGAATATAAAAGAGAAAAATGTTCACAAAATTTTGTCAGATTTTGATGTGCATGCTCTAGGTCTTCAGGTAAAATCCCGTCTTTGGATAGCAGGTAAGTTGCAGAACTTAACAGCATAAAATGTTCAAAATAATGATCAGGCAACAATCCATATAAGCATGGTCCTGCATAATATAAAAGGAAAGCTCTATATTCATTAGCTTTCCAGTGTTTCAGATTTCCTGTAAGTGATCGAGGCATTCGTGATATCTCAAATGATGGCTTAATACTCTCCAACCTCTTGTCTAGAATAGAAACATTTGAATAAGTACTGAAATGCTTTTGAATGCTCCAAAGTAAATAACAAAGTTAGAAGTAATTTAGTTACTCCAAGTAGGACTCCATGCATATAGTCGATAGCAATGCCATTAACAATGTCAAAATCCTTCAGAAAACTGAGCCAGGACGGGCCTTTTACACCATTTGAAACTTTTCCACTCAATGTTGCATTAACTGCATCTCTTAATACCTCTTGAGATGTACGTACATTTTCTTTGTCATAATCCGAAAACTGAAAAGCATGGACTCGTCCCCCTTTCTCTGTTGATACAGTTCCACCAGGCTGTAAACATTTCCAACAGCCAAACTGGCCATTGAACTGGGTGCTGTTGCAAACCAGTGCCCTAGCTGGCAAATCAAATGTTCCACAGATTAGAAATGATTTGCACATAAATTCCCCACAGTCTGGAGAATAGAACTTAACACCAACTTCCTCTAAATCTCGTAAACTTTCATAGAAAGGCTTTAGAAATGACCACATTGACGGTTTTGTTTTACCATACCACAATCCTGCTAATATCATGTTTTCTTTTAAAAATCTTTTTTCATTGGAATTTCATTTATTGCCAGATACAGTGGCCATAAAGAAAATCTTGAACTTTTAAATAGTGGTACTCCATCTGTATTACAAATGAACGATATATTATTAGGATTTGACAGCTGTCCGAGTTAAAAAGACGTTTGTACAAGTTGCCATCGTAAATGTCATGAATAGATTCTTTGTTTGTTTTTTTCCTGCTAAATCTGTGTTGTATGTCACTGTAAAATCCTTTTCTCAAAAACATGCTAGATAACTGCGATATTATAGGAACTTCAAGAAAGTATCCTTTTGATGATGCTTTTGATAAATCTGCCAAACATAGTGGGTTATCACATGTATTCTGTGGTTGCTTTGGAACTGCAGTGTAACACTTAATACAAAAGCCATGATATATTACTGGAGTCTTTAACAACATGAAATATTTTTTGAATTCTTTCAATGTTCTCATTAGTGTGTGACCCTCTGGCAATATAAAACAAATCAGCAATAAAAGATGAGTCAATGCCAGTCCAGTCAAATGATGACGCATAGCATAAGTAATTATCATCAACACCGTAAATCCAAGAGTTGTAGCAGAACTCTTATACAAAGGTGGATCAACTGACTCTTCAAACTCAAACTGTTTATCATTTTCTCCATCAACACTGTCATTGTCTTGTTCTGAATCATTATGTAAATTTTCTTCATGTTCTTCATCAAAGTCTGATGAATTTAACAGATAACTAAACAGGTCTTCATCACCATTTTCTGACTCAATGGGTTCAAAAAAGTTCAACAATGTTTCCTTCTCTTTAACTGACAATGCTGGAAATAATCTGACACCTTTATGATCACTAAAATATGGTTTCTCTCCAAAAACATCATCTTGAAATTCTGAAAAATAAAAAACAAAAAAAATTAAACTGTGATATGACAAAGGACCAGTGCTCACTTAAATGTAATGTAAATCATTTGCATATTCATAAGTTGATAAAACTGAATGTTTTTACCTATAAAGTATTAATTGGTAAACATTGTGAAACTTCTGGGTGTGACGTAAAATCAAGTTTCAAACTTCTAGCCCTCCATTCAGCAATCAATGTTATGTTATTTAAATAATCACAAAGTCAGTGATTGTGTGTGGCCACTCTCAGTCATACAAAACAAATTAAAAGCACCCAATGACACAACAGATCTTGGACATTACTTAGGTTGTTTTAGTTGAATTGCAATAAATAAATTATATGGACTTTCTGAGCATTTAAAACCAATCTATAATCAACAGAATGCATAAACAGGTGGACATGATACTGTTTACATATTGAGATAATTACAGGTAAATCTGGGCATTTTCAATATATGTTCTGAATGAACCCAAAGGGTTTTTGGTTTTATTACACACTGTTTTGGTCAACTTCAAAAGACCAGTTACAAATTCAGATAAAAACGAAATAAGTGAAAACATATAATACCTTCTTCAATAACACTTGCATCTTCGCAAAGAGTTTCAACACATGCTTCAGAATAGATAAACAAATCAGTTTTATCTTCAGGTGTGTCCTCCAAAGAAAAGTCACTACATCCAGCCTCAAAAGACTCTTCTGGTAATTCTGCACCTAAACAAAAATAAATGATCTCATTACTTGCATACCAAGTATATGCAGCAGATTAATTGGAATCATTTTTATGTATGCTGTTATACTATAAAAAAGTTAAAGAAATAAAACATTTGAAAAACAACAATGACTCATAGTCATTTCAGCTCTGGTAATCGGCTATTTCAGCACCGATATTTTCCATGATAAAAGTCAATTTTTCAACAATTTCATATTGAGAAAAATTTATTTATTGTCACAGGCCAAAATCTATTTGGATAGTCTTCCTTATATCATTTAGCATGCCAGTCAAGAATGTGTGTAAAAATAAAAAATATATAAGCAGAATAATACTGTTTCGATCGTCAATACTACTTCTATCACAATATTCGGGTGCCGAAATTGCGAATTGTCAAGTCACCTGGTACCGATATGACTTGTCACCAGCCCTAAATAAGCAGATTTAAAGCGATACGTATACAGGAGTGCATAATTTGTATACGCTATCTTTTAAATTTTATCAATAAATAAAAATAATACTTGTTTTAGCTTGGTTTCCATTTGCAAAGGCTGCTGGTGCTAGGCTTTCAAAGCTTTCCGAAATTTGTAACGGTCCCACTAATGGCACTGGCAGCATGTCAGTGGTTTTTGATGACGCCATGTCCATGGTTTCTCCGATTTTCGTCACTTTCTTTTCCGAATGTTTCGTTCTATATGGCCCCCTAGGCTTTCCAATACGTGTTACTTTTCTCTTATTTCCAGTTCTTGCACTTATATCGCCTTGTTTAGAATCATCCATTGTGACACCTTGTTGTTATTAATTATCGTTTCCGGTACACGACTGCGCAAACTCAACCACTATTTTTTTTAACCCGAATAATTCAAGTTTACTCCAAGGCGTAGACATCAACGGTTAGTACAACGTGAACAAAAAGGGGCGGTAAGTACGAAGTAGTCGTGTAATATATTAAAAATAAATATTGATAACAATTTATAATTAATATATGTCACTCTGACGCAATCGATTTATCAGTAAAAAATCTATTATTATTATTATTATTTAAAAAAAAAAAAGGAAAAAAAAAAGACCACGATTCGTCCTTGACATATGTCATGATTCGAAAAAGGCGCGATTTACAAAGGCGGTTATTTTCAATATGGAAGCTAGGGAGGATGGTGAACTGTTCTCTGATCCGGTTACTCTTCATCACGGAAGAGAATTGTCGACAACAGAAAAGGTGCTGTATATTTTCCCGCAGACAAAAGTGTGATGTTTTTGAAAGAAAAGGATCTCTCGTTTGGGAAATTGGAAACGAACAGTATCGTGAAAGTCAATTATAAAAAAATAGAAAATGGAAAAAGAGTGACCCAGCAGTGGACGGGAAAGGTTTTGATTACGTCGGGTAATATTGAATTCTATTCTATATTTAATTCCTGTTCGGTCTTGATCTGTGATTACCTTGTATCCTTTCTCCTTTTTCCGGTTTACCCAATCCCCCCACCCCCCCCCCCCCCCCCCCCCCCACAATTTTTATCAGATTTAATTTTTTAATTTAATTATAAAACAAAACATGAGAGACGTACAGTATTCTTGATATTAGTTTACATTTCTATATTTAGTATTTCTGTACATTTTAAAAATTAATTTTTATGAAATAAATCTGTTGCACCAGTTGAAAATTAAAACTTTATACAGTTCCATGAAATGCTTTACAGTTATCCAGTTTTGTTTTATTTTCAACTGCTCGTCATTTAATATAATATTAACAAAAAAATTAAACTGGTTTTGTTATCAATTTCAATTTTTATTTCATCAAAGTATGAAGACTTTCTTGGTGGGGGAACTACTGACAGAGAGGCTGATTATACTTGGGGATATTATCTCAAGCCATAAAACTGACATTCTTGCTTATGCTTCATAAAAGTTTTATGGGTGTTATCCAAATTTGTCAGACATTATAATAATTTTTTAACATTTTCTTTATTGGAAAAACTGAGACTACAGTGTCATCCCTTGTATGAAAAAATATTACAAACATATATTATAAACATTAATAGATTGGTGTTTCAGTGTCTAAACTTGTTTCAGACATCTTTAACACCAACTAAATTGTTTCCTCTCAAACATACAACCATAACATGAATATCATTTTCTACTGGTTTGTCCTAAGTATAGACATCTAAGATTAAAGTATTTTTCTAGTTACTACTGCCATTGGCCAAATATATCTAAGTTGTTTTCTTTAATATCTCCAAATAGTATTAAAAAACAGTATAATATCGCTAAATACATTTATTTTGCTTTAAAAGAGCGCATTTAATTATCTGGTTATCAAAGTTTAGTATGTTCTTCCGCTGCTTGTGTGATTTATTCATGTTTTAAATTTATATATACACATGTTGACTTATTATCATAATTGCCATATTGTCACATGTTTTATGTGCTGTTTTGCAATAAGTATTTTGTACATGTACTTTATGCAATAAAGTTTATGTTCTGTTCTGTTCTGTTCTGTTCATAACAAATATGTGGCAGGTGTCACTTCCAGGTTTATCTGAAGGTCCATACTTCATTTCTTACACATACATGCAAGTTATTTGGTTTTACAAGAAAGAAATTCACATGATACCTTTAAAAGGATTTCTAGTGGATGAAAAACTGCCCATTGTTGCAATTTTTGCAAATTTTAACTATTTAATTAAAAAATATGGACTACATTACTTAAAACTTACATCTACATGTACAGTATCTAAAAAAAATATCCCAACAATATGCTGCACTGCAGCTGTATTTACTTTGAATCATAATAAAAAGTGCTTGGTGAATAATATTTCTGAAGGTCTAATATAATTTTTTTTTTTTATCAGAAGATGAAAATGAACTACAAAAATTCTGTGAAGATAACGAATACTTTAGTAGTACACAAGGTAAAGCAGAAAAAGGGAGAGGGAGGAGACAAAAAGTCAGTACGGAAAACTCAGTCAGTACATCATCCACTTTATCAAGTGAACATGAAAATGGAAATAAGACCATTAAAAGCAAAAACAAATCCGTTACTGTTTCAACAGGAAAGGTAAAAACAACAACTGCTTCAACAGGAAAGGTAAAAACAACAAGGAGGACACCTGCTGAAGTTTCTGAGAAAAAGAAAACTGACCGTGCACAAAAGCATTCTGTGGAAACAGCTGCTAAAAATATGTTAAGGGACAATGCAAATATCTTGAATTCTGTATTTCCACCTCATTCTGAGCAGATTGTGTCTCCAGTAGAAAGTAGAGAAACCAATAACACAACATTGCAGCAAGGTTCTGTAGCTGCAACAAATAAACCTGTAGTGAATTCAGTAAATCCTGCGAGATTGCCACAAACTCAGCATATAGAATCTGAAGGAGTTTCAAGTCCATTACAAGCAATACATTCAGCATGTTTGCCAGTGAGATTGCCACAAACACAGCATGCAGGATTTGAACAAGCAGAAAGTTCATCATCTCCAATGCCAAACATGACAACTAATACCTCAAAGTCGCATCAAATTCCCTTGACACTTGGACAACCAGCAGCAAAGTCTGTGGATCCACCACAAACACAGCAGTTAAGAACCCAAACACTTGAAGCAATTTCAAGTCCATCACCTGCTACCACAACAACTGATAATTCAGTGTTACAACAAAGTCCTTTAGCTGTGACAAATCAGCCAGCAGCAAATTCATTATATCTGCCACCACCACAGCAAACAGGATCTCGAGCAGCAGTACAGCTTCCGCAGTCAACAGAAATGCCTACCACTTCTACGGCCTTAACAATGCTGACACACAATACTTGTCACCTGCAAAATACTCCCCAAGATCAGGTTTCTGTTGATTCTCTTGTGAACCAGAGCTTAAGTTCAGTTTTACAAGAAGCTCATAATGTGCAGTATGACTACCGATATGACTCAAACTTTCATCAATCCAGTTTGCAAACTTCGTCATCATATAATGTTGATAACACCTACAGTTTCAACAGTCAGAATATTCCACGTACTGTTTCTTATGCAAATGCTCCATCTACTGATATGTTGAATAAGGATTCCTTTTCCAATCCAAACTGTGCTGGATGTTCTCGGTGGAAAGAAGCATACATGATGGCCTTTCAAAGTGGAACATGTCCTGGTATGTAAATATATTTTATGCTGTTGTGTATACATTTTCAGTTAGGCCTGGTGTTCCAGATAAGTATTTTAGTAATTTGACTGCAGTGGTTTTTATTTTTAACCCCTAATTTTTTAATCGAGGTTTTTTTCCCATACTCCAAAAGATAAAGCAACCCTAAGAATCATGCATCACAGATTTTTTGTAAAGTCGGAAGGGTTTTTTATCCACACATTTTAAAGCCGCAAAAGAATAAATTTCTGACAGAAGACTCCACCATTTCAAAGGGAAACAACTTTGGGAGTGTGTTAAAACTGAAATTGATTCTTGTGTTGGATATAAATAACAATAAAATAATAATACAGTCCCATGTGTACAAAGAGCCAAAACGAATATAAAAAAAATATCTGAATTACTGTTCTATGATATTTATTTTTTTTTTTTTTGGGGGGGGTACATTTTTAGAATGCTCTATATTTCATGGTTAGGTGTTTTTGGACATATTTTATCTGGAACGCTGGTTAGACTTTCTTTGCTTTACAAGTTTTCTCTTTTTTCAGTATTTAATTGTAGAACCTGAAATCTACAAGCCACTGTGCACGTAATAAAAACTAATATTTTTCACTGTTCAATCAAATTTCACTGGCCCAATTTTTTTTTTTTTTATATGCATTAAATATGTCTCATAAAATACATGTCTCACGGAAGGTATATATATTTCAAAGTATGATTATTTAAACTGTTGTAATAAAAAGTTAGATGGTCTGTGTAACAGAGAACCTGTCATTATACCATTACAGCCCTAAAATTCTGACGTGTGCAGTGAAGTTCGAAAACTGCCAGATCCCACCAAAGGAAAGTTTAAAAATGAGAATGATGGACTGAGTATAAGATAAGTAGTCCCACTACAATGCTCAAGTAAAAAAAAGTTAATTCTTTTCAATTTTTGGAACTAAAAAGTGAGAAAATTATATACAGAAATTGTTATTTTACATGAGAATTATGAATCAGAATGATGATCAGTTACAACTTTTTTCTTTCAGCCCCATCAAGTGAAGTGGTAAAATATCTTGAGCAGTTGCTTGTATACGCCAAAAAAAACATAGTGAGTTACGAGCGACCTGAACTACCTGTCAGCGAAAATGTACCTGTGGTAAGAAATTTTGAAAGCATAAAATTGAAATAATTTTGATTTGCAGATATCAAATTTTGTAATGAAAATTAGCTGATAAGGAACTCAGAATATAATTAAAATGATTTTATTCTGGGAGAAATAATTTTATCTAAAAAATCTGATTGTTTGTAAACATGGGAAATCATAAAATATTTCTTGCACAAGTTTTAGTTGGTTTATGAAAATTAAAAAAATAGTAATGACTAGTTTTAACAGTGAAGAATTTAATGTTAATTATTCTTACAATTTTTATAGTACCAGAAAATATCAATTTTTTATGAAATCTGAAATTTGTGAAGCTTTTTATATGAAATATACATAATTTGAAAGTAAAAACAAAGTAAAGTACAAAGAATCGCCCATTTGTATATATTATATTAATATATATTTCAGGGACATTCAAGATTGCTCTCGGGGAATGATGTGTTCGTCCCGACTGCATCTTTACGTAAAGTGAAAGCGGAAAGTACTAGTGGGAAAAAAATTATGCGGGGACTTATTCCTTTAGTCTTTTCTGAGAGTATATTGAGATCTTCCTGTGGCTTGGGGTTGCGTAAAAGTAAAAAGGGCCAGGAACAGGGGCTTTTGCCACTGGACAAAGAGAAAGTTAATGTTATATGCGAATACACCGATATTGTTTGCAAAAAAAATGGTTTTCCAATGTTGGATCTTACAACTAAAAACAAAATTTTTACTGATATAATTGGAAAAGCAAAACAAAAGAAAACTGATAATGTGTTAAATGTTTCAACTGGAGGTGAGGAAGAATCTACAAACACTACATAAGGTAGCACAACTATACAAGTGATTTTTGTAAACTAATGGATATCTGTTAGACTTGGAGTTAATTCAACCAATATCTGTCTGATGATTAGCACTGAACTTTAGTTAGAACTTAGAAGTAGATTCAAGATTGTAATGTTTTATAAAATGATTTAGTCTCTGACTACAGGACTACAGGTTTGTGATGACCCTTGCTCCGACAGAATAATTTCCATTTACTTGTATAGATTTTTAGCTCCAGTTGTCCATTGTTTGTCTGTAAACTTTTCTCGTCTGAAACCACTGACAAATTGGTTCCAAGCTTCCCTCAGGTCCAGCCCTTTCATATTTGTTTGAATTGAACTTCATTCAAGGTCACAGTGACCTAAACTGTAAAACCTTCGACTTCTCATGAACCAAAAGGCCTAGAAGCATGAAACTTCATATAATTATAACATCTACCAAGTTTGTGCAGAAAATGTCTTGAACTTTGTTTATGTCACGGTGAAAAGCTTAAAACAAAAAACCTGCACATATTATTAAGGCCTTCTGTGCCTCTTGTTAACATTATGCAGGTGCCAGTATTAATTGTCAAGTATTATACATTCTCATCATCATACTTTTTACAAATTGTTGATGGTTTGTTGTTAAAATTGTTGTTTTTATCATTGTTTTGACATGATTTAATTTTACAATATTTTTGAGTTTAATATTTTGATTCATTTTACACTCTTTGTTACTGTGATTACATACAGCATTAATCCCATCTTCCAAGATTTTCAAATAATATATATATATATATATATATATATTAATACAAACAGTATTAATTATGGTGGTACTCAGTGTCAGTAGCCTTTATGAAGACTGCTTGAGCACATAAATGTAATTCAAATTATATGCAGTGCCATTTACAAAACTTTAATGCCTTTAGTTTTAGAGTTGATTTGGTTGGAAAATAAAATACTATTTTTTTCTACTTTTTTTTAATTGGAATTATGCTACTTTTATATATATGACATATTGTAATGTACAACTTCAACAATTTAAAGATGAAATCCTCAGATGTGTTGTATTGCATTTGTAATTGACTCATGTTTTGAAAAATTAGCTTTATAGAAGTTTTTATTTGGTATTTTTCCATTTTTACTTGTATATTAAGAAATTGTGGACTTTTTAGATGATTACAATCTTGATATGATTTGACTGACTTCGTAAGTCAACATCACTGCCAAGGTGCCAGCCATTGAAAAATTGACATTGGTAATTGTCTGGTGGGCATCAACTACTATTTTAAAACTCCACAAATAGTTTTTAATGTGATATTTTTATTAATTTTTAGTGAGTTTATTTCTTTTTTGAAAAAAAAAATATAGTTGTTAGTTTGATTTGATTTTAGTATAGTTGTATTAATTTCTAAACAGTTTTTTACTGTGATATTTTTATTAATTTCTAGTGAGATTATTTCTTTTGAAAAAAAAATAAAATAGTTGTTAGTTTGATTTGATTTTAGTATAGTTGTATTAATTTCTAAACAGTTTTTTAATGTGATATTTTTATTAATTTCTAGTGAGTTTATTTCTTTTGAAAAAAAATAAAATAGTTGTTAGTTTGATTTGATTTTAGTATAGTTGTATTAATTTCTAAACAGTTTTTTAATGTGATATTGTTATTAATTTCTAGTGAGATTATTTCTTTTGAAAAAAAATAAAATAGTTGTTAGTTTGATTTGATTTTAGTATAGTTGTATTAATTTCTAAACAGTTTTTTAATGTGATATTGTTATTAATTTCTAGTGAGTTTATTTCTTTTGAAAAAAAATAAAATAGTTGTTAGTTTGATTTGATTTTAGTATAGTTGTATTAATTTCTAAACAGTTTTTTAATGTGATATTGTTATTAATTTCTAGTGAGTTTATTTCTTTTGAAAAAAAAATAAAATAGTTGTTAGTTTGATTTGATTTTAGTATAGTTGTATTAATTTCTAAACAGTTTTTATTGTATTACATGTCTGCAACAAAAACTAAAAAAATAACACTTAAGATGTCAATTACTAAGATGTTTTGGAGAGAACATTTTACCCACCTATTACTGAGTTTACAAGCATATTAAGGATTCCCTAAACACGCTGCTAACATGATTGTAAACATGTTTTAGAATTCCCTTAACATACTGTAAACATAAATTTAACATATTTTAATATTGCCTTAACAGTCCAGGCAGTTAGTTGCATTCTAAGTTATGCTAATACCTGAAACAACATTAAATGTTTGTAACATGTTTAAGCATGCCACAAACATGTTGTAGAGATGCTAAGAGAATGCTTAGGCATGCTAAAGACATTCAGCTCATTTGCATGTTAAATTATTTAAATTAGGTGTTTATTGGCATTTCTTAGCATTCAACAAACAATTTTCAGCAGTTAAGAATATGTTAAAAATATGTTTAGAGCATGCTAAGAGCTGCATGCTAATCGGATGTTAAAATATGCTAAGAATAAGCTTACAAAGTTCATACGGGCAGTGAGTAATGTACTTGTCCACAATGTTGAAGATTAAATTTAAAGACCACTCAGTATCCAGGCAGTCAGTAGAGGCCCCCAACAAATAAAAAAAATCATTTCTCACTTGTAATAGCTCATGGTCAAATCTACAGCACTGAAACAGCTAATGCCCCTGTGGCTAAATGACTTACAGGCCACAGGTCCTCTTATGTCCTTGGTTTAAATCCCACTTAGAAAAATCCCAGTGTGAGAAAGTGTGTCAGTTTGCTGGCCAAAATTCTGTGGTTTTCTCTGGGCTCTCGATTTCTCTGCATATCTTCTGAACCGACACCCTTAATAGTTATAAGTAAAAAAATCTTGACCAAGGCATATAGAGTAGATCCATTACTCCACTCAACCAATTGGCCAGTGGCATATGGATCAACTTTAGAACCTCTCACTGTAGTCACGTAATCTTCAAATTACATGCTACAAAAACAATTACATTTCTCCCTTTGATGAAAATTGTAACAGAATCACCTTAGTGAGACTTCAGCATGAACAGAGGAAACAACATGGTTTTCTACAGAGTATACCTACCCTACCACACTTATTGTAGTAGATAGGAAAGGGGGAGAGGGTTGAAGTCAAGAAATCATCCACAAGGCATATTATGTAGGCAAGTGCCTTAAAGACTAAGTCACTCAGAATATTACACTATTTTTTTTATTTTATATATGTGTTTAAAACATGCACAATGCTGTTCAGTATAAGACCTCAAAAACTCTACTCTTTGAACCATGAACTTCTTAATGACTACAGTATATCTCTAGATTTCTTAATTCTTATTTAATCTAAAATCATTTGGAATCTAAACAATGCATCCATCAGATTCCTGAGTCTCAAAGTCACATATTTGGTGGATATTTAAAAGGTCAAAAGAGCTCCAAAATGTACCCTACCGAAAGAAGAAAAGTGAAAGGTTTGACCAAGGACTGAACTTACTGGGTAATGAACCTCCAACAGAGCTACCCAGACTGTTGCTAAGTCACATCAGTGTATATTAAAGACACTTATAATTAAGAGTAAGAGTTTTAAACAGAATTGTTTTGTCAGCTGCTGCCAATCCAAAAGGCACAATTAAACAAAGTATACAAAGCAAATTTATCTAATGAAGTGGATATCAGTAAGATTACAAATTGCTAATGTCACCTGTGACAGCAAAATCACCATGAATGAAACAGGCTTGCCAATGTAAACTAAATTAATTTAACAATTATCAATATAGGTATTTTTAATAACCTTAGCTCATATGTGGTCACTACAAGGGTGTGTCTTAAAGAAACTGAGCAAACAAAGACAATGATTGAGCAAACAAAGACAATGATTATCAATAAACCTTTTGAAATCATATGTCACATGTGGGAAAACACAGGACATAATTCTAACTGATTAACGATGGTAGACATAGCTAATTAATCAATGATCAACATGTTGTTTAAGTTTTCATATGAAATCAAGAGCAATGCAGAGCATGCAAGCAGCACAATACCCTGCAAGGTTTCTGTTAAGCTGATCATTGTTATTACTCATGACCCCCTTAACCAAAAATATTCAAAATCGAACTTGACCTGTAATTTATCAGTGTTACATGTATTAGAATAATTAACATTGGTGAAAGATAACAAGATTTTATTGCTAAGAATCCTCAGTATATGAAGCAAGGACAGACTAACAGATAGAAAGTAGACAAATGAACCAAAAATAAGTGTAGTGAAATACTGGAGGAAATAGATAATGTCATCGCCATTCCATCATGATTTTCATACATATACAGACAGAAAAATAAAGCTGTATGTATTGTTTTTTTTCATTTGTACCAATTGTGAAACAAAAATGATATAAACCACACTAATCATTTAATTGTAAGAATTCTGAGTTTGTAACAAATATAAAGCAAACATATACATGTAGACAGAAATATTTACAGATTTATTTAAACACCGAAAACAAATGTTTTCTTCAGTAATTTTGTATTTATTTTTTATTTGTTAAAAAAACATCCAAGAGATGGTCTCAATGTACCAGTATAGGCAACATTACTATTTTATCTGTTGTTTCCAATATCAATATTGCTGATTTTCTCATGGTGGTTGTAATGAAAGTGATATATAATAATATTTTTATGGACATGAGAAAATTCCAGATTACATGAATTATGTTTCAGTTTAGTGCATTTGTTCTTGAAAACTGTGTCCTGTAACTAATGTCAATCTACTACACAATGTATTGTGGTCAAGTGGTTATTATGTTTCCTATCAATGGACGGTACTATAGTTAAATACTAACCCGTGATGTCCAGGAAATAAGACCAGTGGTCACTGATGAATGATCAATAAAAGTACATTTGTATTAAAGATGCTGATAATAATTCCATATATGGAGTTAATTGTCAATGGCAACCACATTTTTGGATCACAAGGATGAGACATAGTTAAAAACTAGGACACACTTGTTGATGCATGTACATTGGTTGATCCAAAGGTTACAGTAGTAAAATTCCAGCCCTGTAGCATCAGAAACATGTGATTAGGTCAAGTGCTTGGACATACTCGGACATGTGTAGTAAAATTCTAGCCCTGTAGCATCAGAACCGGGATTAGGTCAAGTGCTCAGACATACCCGGACATGTGTGGTAAAATTCCAACCCTGTAGCATCAGAAACGTGTGATCAGATCAAGTGCCCTTACCTTACATACATGTGTAGGAGGTTTTTAAATCTGCAGCACATGACTGTTCACAACTGACCACTGATTTTGCCATCAGGTTTAAGTACAGAAAGGTTAGTGAGTCACTCTGAAGAATGGCTTGACCTCCATGACCATCACATATTCTATGGTTAGGATAGGATCTTCAGATTTTAGTTTTTGATTTCATCCATAAAATGACCACCTTTATATATTGTAAATGGGCAGTTTTAAATTAGATACACTGCTGTCAACTCCACATAGGTGAGACACCTTCTGCTTTAAAACCACTAATACGGTAATTGCTAGGATGCTAGGACACATCAGTCTCAGAAATAAGTCATTTAGTCAACAAAAGAAACAAAGAATGAAAATAATGAACAAACAATTAATAATATGATCACATTACACTGCAATATCTCATATGAATCAGCTGATCAATTTCCAAAAACATACCTTTTTGCCACAACTGAGGATGAGGCCGATTTCTGTTGACGTCATTGACTGTTGTAGATATTGATAAATAACCACACTATCTACAAACAGACAAAAACTCACATTACTAAAACATAAAACAATTAGCAAGTTGATCAAAATTTATCAGACAATTTTTATTCTGAGTGGTGGTGCTCCAATGAAGTGTTCAATGAGAATTACTAAAAAATGTATTGTCTATCAACAGCCAAAGCATCTAGAATGACAAAATCCATCTTTAACATTTAAGTCATTGATTTTGAATAGTAAAATATTGTTGATCAAGGTACATTGAAGATAGCCTAGTTGGCTCTATTGGCCTTGTATGGCATAATACTACATGCTGATATAGATTTTTTGAGGTGAGCTTGTGTGTTTTTACCTCTGAATGAATACAACAACTATAATTGATGGCAAAAGTTATGAAAATCATCATAACTTATAAAAACTTTTAACATGTCTGTCATCTTGACTGCAGGAGTAAAGGTATTGTATTGTATTGCAAGGCACATGTACTTCTAACAGATTGCAACACTCATATGCTGAGCACTATATCATCTGAGTTATCTCCCTTGCATGGCCATACTTCATGTATAATTGTGTTGTGCATATGCATAAACTGAAGTAATATGATTATGATTTTTCAAATCTATAAAGAACTTCGACTGAAGTGATAATTAATGATTGCAGATTTCCCTGCATTTGGTCTATATTTTAACCTCATACTATTACAAAGAATCCCATGATTATTATCCATCATTTAACGAGTGTGATTATACACATAGAAGGAAGACAGGCACTTCAAAAATTGTGAAGTGGTCACTTAAATGAACATGGATTGTAATTAGGTTAGTTTATAGACATCACTTGTCCATAAGTGTGTGTAGAGCTGTTTAATCAGGATTGTCACACAAATGCGCAATTAAATCAACAATGTGCCTTTTTAATTAATCAACAAAATCAACAATAAAATATTGTTTATTCTTTATCATAACAAACATAATATATACCTTGTAACTTTTAAATGATACAGTGCCCAGTGTAGTATTTTGAAACAGATTTTCACCAATCTTATCCATATGTTGAGGCCGCAGTGGCCTAATAGATAAGATGTCAATCTACAAATTTAGGGTCTCATACTGCTGTGAGTTCGAATCTGAGAGAGTGAATTTTCCTTGGTTTTGGCCTTTACTGGTTCACCCAGAGTCAGAATAATGTGACTGGGAGAGTGGTTTGCTTGTCAGCGGCATACTGACTCTGTGAGCTAGCACCTTAAAGTCACCCAGAGTCAGTATAATGTGATTGGGGGAGTGGTATGCTTGTCAGCGGCATACTGACTCTGTGAGCTAGCACCTTAAAGTTGCTCCGAGTGTGTGCTAGTACAAGGCAGACCATGAAACACACCCACACAAATTCACATGCTTGCACAAACTTTTCTATAGATTTATCCATAGAGATTAATAAAGTAGTTCTGATCACAAAACTCTGAAAAATTGCTGTTGTGACGTTAAGCAACATTAACAACTATCCATATCATTCATTAATAAATTCTTAATTAAATTAATAAGACATTCTTAATTAATACCTATATCACTGCATTATTTAATTCTTTCAATCCATACAGAAATAACTTATTTTAAAATACAAAATAAATTTGCCAGTTTTCAAATATTAAATTTGGGATTGTGATTTGGGCCATGTATCATTATGTTTGTGTTTGATGACTATTTTATGACATTAATTGGCATTATTTAGAGACAATGCAAGTTATAAAATCTGAAAAGAGAACAGAAATGGATTTGATTAACCACCTTCTGGTAAGCAATCAGCTGATATTTCGTCTGCTAGATAGGATTATCTCCCTTGTTGGCACGGGCACCTGCTAATCACAGTCATTAAAATGTTTGAATTGAAAGTGTTGAAGAAGAAAATAAGCATGTTTGTGACGTTGATTTATTTCCGGGGTCACTCCGCCATTTGTTTACAAAGCAGGTCGTTGCTAACGTGGACTGAATATGTCTGAATAAGTTAAAAACCTTTTCAAAGATTTGTCAGATTAAGATAAAAAGAAGCGAAGATGTATGGCAGCAGAATGAGGGTTAATTCTGGTCTGGGTGAGACGGTAGGATGTGTAAAGCGAGATATTCAGGACATTACTCGAACTGGAAATTACTACTGCACAAATGAGATAGCCAGAGAGTTATCATCAATCAACAATGCATTAGAGCATTTAAAACTCGATCGTACATTCCTTAACACATCACCGGAGTGGCGGACCGGGGCTCACGAAAGAACGGGAATAAATGGTAACAACAGTAAGTAGGCTTTTGTTACAGCTATAACGAATTTCTGATATTGTAAAATTACAGTCTACATTGTATAGAGTGTTATTTTTTTATACCAGAAACAAGTGTCTGTGGAACGAATTACTGGTCTAGGCCTTCAACAAAATTTAAGGTAACACCAGTGAGGTTCTATTTAGGAATACCCTACCCTTAATTTAAGCTGAAGGTACCTAATTAGTAAAAGAAACAATATTGAAATGTGTCAAGTCATTTAATGTAGACCTACAGTACCCATGAAGCTCTGAAATTGAATAATTCTTCATCCTATAAAGCACTTGTCCTGATATGCATTTTATAGTGTAGTGGTCTGGGTAGCTCAGTGGTAGAGCACTTGCCTATAGGGTGGGAGGTCCCGGGTTGGATCCCCAGTCTGACCCTACATTTTCTCCTTCCTGTTAGTTTGGTGGCCAGTGTGGCCCTTAGAAGAGATGGACTCGCAATGTGGTATAGCCATATAAAGTCTATCTGAGGGAATTTGGGTGAGATTCCCACTTGGGACTGTAGGAAACTAAAAAGGGGAGGAATGTAGCGAATAACAGGGGGGGGGGGGGAATGTAGCGATCTTGGAAGCTCAGTGGTAGAGCACTTGCCTATAGTGCGGAAGGTCCCGTGTTTGATCCCAGGTCCAACTCTGCATTTTTTCATTATATCCATATTGAAACAATTGAAGTACATGTATAAACATTTGGTTAGCATTACAACATATTGGTCAGAAATATCAAGATGTTTGGTCAAAATTCATTGTATGTCCCTTTTACAATCAGTGATTCATAGATGGTCATAATCTAAAATTATGATGCTAGAACAATTGGGCATATAAATATCGTCCATTCCAGCCAATATCAGAAAGTGTAATTGATAAAATTTCTGATTGTTGATAAATTAATTTATTTTTTAAGATCAAATGTGTGGTTTGCAGCAAATCTGTGAATTAGGATCATCTGATGTTGATTTGAGGTAATAAGTTTGAGACCTCATCTTCACAATGCAAATCACTTTGTTGTTGTATGCACATTGTTAAAATGTACAAATATTTTAAAACATAAAAATAAAAAAATTCTGAGTTGCACTATCAGTGGTTGCATGAAATAATTAATGTTTGCCAAGTTGTTTTCCACATTTTATGATTTGTTTTGGTTCTTTTAGCAAGAGAATGTTTTATTTTGCACCATAACCAGCAGTTTAATTTCAACAATTTTTTTCAGCATATACATTTCAACACACACACACACAGAAAGAGAGAGTGTGTGTGTATGAATGTTGTTTGCAAGTTTGTGTATACTTGTAAATCTACATGTCATCTGCCGTTTGCATCAAGTATTTTTTTATTATCAAGGGTGTTGTAACAGATAAATTGTGAGAAGGTGTGTTTATATACAAAAAGACAACATGCTATTATTACCCATTAACACCTATGTTTATAACCACTCTGCCATCAGATTGTGTACAACCTATATACTGTGTATACAGGTTGTCGATGTCTGGATTTATATCAGATTTCTGATATTTCAATATACAATGTACAAATATGGAACTACCCAGTATATAAATTGTTAAAACAGTACTTTTGATTTATTATGGGATTGTTTAATTTCTATACAGTCAGTGGAAATTTATACCAAGTAAATCTATGGTAGCTAGCCTTGTTCATGATTTACAAGAACTTAAACTTATGTCTAATGGCAATTCTTAATATACCTTTACTACTAGTATATAGTATTTTAAATGCTTATTTCAAACACATTTATAGGTTTATGTTTAATACTGGTATGCAGTATATGTATTCATTGTACCTTACTAATTTTTGTCTGCATGGGGAATTTTAAAAAAGTTGCAGCAAAATATTATGTTTAATATTACACAAATTGAAATTTCCAACTGCTTGATTTAATGGAGATTTATTTTTGATGAAATTATCAGACAGCAATATGTTTCTTAAACATGATATAATTTGTGATGTACTTTTTTATGTTCTTCATCAATTAATATGAGCTTTAACATAGGAACTTGTGATGGGTAAATTTTCTTATTTAAAGAAACAAGACTTATTTTGTAGTATAAATCTTTAGTACCTGTTGTAAAAATAAGGATGGAGTAATCATATTTTATAACCCAGACAAATGCATTTCATGCATATAAAGGTGGTTAGTTCTGGGGTGGTGGAGGAAACCTGAGAACCCAGAGAAAAACCTCTGATGGGGTTTGAACCAGGGCAGTGAGTAGCACTGTAAGCATGTAAATTTGACCACTTTGCCAACAAGGCATTAAGACACTAGCTTTGAAAGAGACATTTAGACATTTTTTGAAAGAGGTCATGTTGGTACACAACTGTAAGAAAATGAATTGAACACTAAGATTTGATTTTGTTTATGTTTTATTTTTCTAGTCTGCTTTATAGTTTCTCATCGAGTCATTGTACCAAACACTCGCCAACCTTTAACAGCAGCAGTTTTTACTCAGACTAATCTTTTTATTTTATGCTACCCCTTCTCTTTTTACTCCTCCATTCAGCAATCAAATTTTAATGTACATGTATTGACAGATATAGGTTGCCATAAACCAAGTTCCTGTCCCCTTCTCTGATCTGAATCAGGGAGGCAGTAGGGTTTTCATAAGCAAAATGTGGACTTTTCATCTTTAATTATAAATCAATCACCTTATTTTTTTTGTAAATATTTACCGTAGTTAAAACAAACACTCGATGCCAATTGACTGTTATGTGCGATTTTATTTTCACCAACTAGTTTTCTTGAACAGATCAGCTGTCATCAAATTGATATGAACATAATTATACAAGTTAAAATACGAATTCGGGCTGACATAACGTCAGGTAAATCCATGTATAGTCAGTAATGACCTAAGTTTGTGTGAACTTTATAAATTAAGTCTTTATAAAAATTTTGTAGTACATCTAAATGTGTTTCCAGATAATTTATATTGCAATGTTTGATCATATGAAGTTTTATAAAGTTGTGTTAAATTGATGCATTTTATGTAATTATTATATTATTGGTATTGTTGTAGATGCTGCTGAAATCTTACAAAATGTATCCCAGCACTTACATGACTATAAATCAAAGATGGGAGTCAAAAACATGGAGAACAGACAAGAAAATGAAATCCGTGAATATCACCAGTGGACCCTACAAAACCTGAGGGGACTTCAGAAGGTTAGTCAGAATGTCAACAGATATGTAAACCTGTGGCCCAGGGTACAATAATTTTTAACAGGGTAAATAGGGTGTTTAACATGCAAAAAAACCTGTTTATATTATTTATTGTGGATTAACATAAACATCTTTTAGCTTACCTGGCCTGGTATGGTGCAGTGTGCCAATGTGTGCATTGTGAACACATATGTATGACTTCTCTTCAGTTTGATCCTGTTCTGAAAATTGCAATGTAGGTTATGCGCTTTTGTGTACAATTTCAAAAACATTGTAAAGTAGCTTTAAATTGCTATACAATGCATATTGACTACATGTATTTAAAAGAGGATGATATTGGGTTTTCAGTTTTGGTGTTTTCTTGAAATGCACCTCAAATTACTAAGTAGGACTTAAGGTTTGTTCTTGTTTTTACTTTTGTGGTTTGCAACTTTTTTAGCTATTCTTTGAAGATATTACAATTCATTGTTAATTCTGTTTTATACAATCTAAAAGGTTCATGTCAGCACTGGAATCATTCACTGTGGAAAATTGAATAGAGTGATATAGGCATTCCCCAGTGTGTTTTAGAATGTTGTTGTATCATTTGAATGAGCCATCATTTGAAGTTAACATATAAGATTAATTGGGTCTCTTGTTATTTCTTAAAGATTTAGAACTCTGATAAAACTTCTGTGAATAGGAGAAAAAAGTTACTTGGCAACAGCCAATGCGTCAGTAATCACATGACAATGCAAGTTAATGACAAAAGCTTAGAAACCTTTATATAAAGGTGGCATCAGTGGCCAAGAGGTCTTAGGCCTAACTTTATGGATCATAAGGCCTCTTAAAGTCTAGGTTCAAATCCCACTCTCATCCTAGTATGTGAAAGTTTTTTAGTTTTCTTGCTGATTGCCAGTGTTTTTGTCTCAGCACTCCGGTTTCCTCTACCATCCATGAACTGACCACCTCAATATACATTGTAGGTGAAAGAATCTTGACTGGGGTGTATTACTCAACTTCACTTCATATATCATGTTGTATATTACTTACAGTCATTAGAGCCATACACACAGGCAGCGGAGAGTAGAATACAACAATTTGGTGACTTTGTTGGAGTGACAGATAGATATACAGGATATAGACATAACCTGACCAGAGGAAGTAGAGATCCATTCAGAATGGACACACAGTGGATGGACAGAAGTACTCCTAGTGGCTATATGAACAGTCTGGCTTCACGTGTTGGTTCTGCAGGTAAAGAGATTTTTGTTTAACCAATGATGGGCAATTCAGCAAAAACTCTAATTAAGTCCATCTGTTAGTCTGAGCAATACTTTTTTCACTAATAACAGTGATACATTGATGAGGCATGATAATTTGATTTTTATTTCAGATTTTTAGAGAGTTTGAGTGATTGACTTCAAATGAATGTTCAAAAATATCGATAATAAATATTTACTTAGGTAATGTAGTTATCCATGATTTTCAAGAGAGGACATTCAAGTTATTGAAGTTCAATTGTAATACGGTTAAACCATGTAATAATGTCCCTTGATAACTCTGCCGCCTTGTTTATTGACAGCAGCAATGAATCAGGTTTTACTGTATTATATCACATAAAACAGTCAAATTTACAGACAGTAAAAACCTTTTCCATTTTAATCTTTAGGTCAGTACAGACAAATGCAGCCAAGAAGTATATTAAACAGATCAAAATCAGCAGCATTAGGAAACAGAGTTACATTTGGATCACAACTACCTCCAAAAACAACCACTTACGGTGAGTACGAGTATTAAACAGATCAAAATCAGCAGCATTAGGAAACAGAGTTACATTTGGATCACAATTACCTCCAAAAACAACCACTTACGGTGAGTACGAGTATTAAACAGATCAAAATCAGCAGCATTAGGAAACAGAGTTACATTTGGATCACAACTACCTCCAAAAACAACCACTTACGGTGAGTACAAGTATTAAAAAGATCAAAATCAGCAGCATTAGGAAACAGAGTTACATTTGGATCACAACTACCTCCAAAAACAACCACTTACGGTGAGTACGAGTATTAAACAGATCAAAATCAGCAGCATTAGGAAACAGAGTTACATTTGGATCACAACTACCTCCAAAAACAACCACTTACGGTGAGTACAAGTATTAAAAAGATCAAAATCAGCAGCATTAGGTAACAGAGTTACATTTGGATCACAATTACCTCCAAAAACAACCATTTACGGTGAGTACAAGTATTAAAAAGATCAAAATCAGCAGCATTAGGAAACAGAGTTACATTTGGATCACAATTACCTCCAAAAACAACCAATTACGGTGAGTACAAGTATTAAAAAGATCAAAATCAGCAGCATTAGGAAACAGAGTTACATTTGGATCACAACTACCTCCAAAAACAACCACTTACGGTGAGTACAAGTATTAAAAAGATCAAAATCAGCAGCATTAGGAAACAGAGTTACATTTGGATCACAACTTCCTCCAAAAACAACCACTTATGGTGAGTACAAGTATTAAAAAGATCAAAATCAGCAGCATTAGGAAACAGTGTTACATTTGGATCACAACTACCTCCAAAAATAACCACTTACGGTGAGTTAGCAAAACATTTTTATACCTAATGTTGAAATATAGATTAAAAGATATATATTAATTGATTGCTTGATTGAATGGGGTGTTACATACCAGTCAAAATTATTTCAATTATATCGAGACATCACCAGTAATAGGTAAACTGGCAGGAATTTTTACCTTTGCAGTTTGCTCTTGACAATGTGTAGGGAGGGTTCCTTCATGTGCCTTGCCCATAGTGACTTGTGACACAGGACATCAGGTTTTCAGGTCTATTCAAAAGGACGCTGTTACTTTCATTCCTAAATGTCAAGTGTTTGACAAAAGGAAAGTCACTACCTATTTTCAAGTCTTGGTTTGACCCAAGCTGGGTTTGAACCCATGACCTCCCACATACGAAGCAAGCACTCTACCTACTGAGCTACCATAATGTTAGGAAGATATATGTTAGCTTTATGAAAACACTAAAACCCTTTTTACCACATGTTAACGACAGAAGGATCTGCCATATTGCCTGATTATTATAAGGAATCACTATCATAAAGGAACTTATCAATACAAAGTTCTGACCAAATTACCGTAAACTTAGCTGTGTGTTGTAGTATAGCACTGTGTGATTTCTCCTTCTTTGCACCGGTTAAAATAAGAACTTTACATGAGTTTTATATTTGTCATTAACCTCTGTAAAAGTAAAGAGATCCTGTCAATTAATAACAGGTTTGCCAGTTTACCACGTGATAGTAATAACGTTTCTGCGAGACAATTATTTCCATTGGGAATAGAATACCTTTAGTTTATAGTTTCTATAAAAATGATGTTACTCCAGGAAATTTTGATGTAAATGTTTTCCAAAATGTTATTCATTACATCAAATACAAAGAGTTGGTAGAACTTGATTTTAAAAGTGACTAAACTAGAGCTTCAATTACGGTACAATTCTGATTTCTTTAAATGTGTGGATGTCTTCATTTTTGTTTATTTTGTCTTAGTCTATTATTTTGCATATTTGCATTTGAGTTTTTTGTTACTTTCCCTGTTAATTCAAAGTTAATCACTATTCAATGAAAATTTTTAAGTCCAGCGATGAGTTGAACTCATGATCCCTGATTTTCTGTGGAAAAAAACTTACTTAACAACTTATTTTGTGAATCAGTTGTCACAAATTGAGATCTTGATTTTAAAGAAATTTATGACATTAACTTTAATCAGGAACTATATCATAATAAAAAACCTTAAACAGCTTTAAATTCTAGTTAAATAGGATATTTTAAATATACATGTACATGTAAATTGAATTAAACTACAATACACATGTATCTTTTATCTTCTATCATTGTATGACGTGTTCTGATTTTGAGATTGTATTGTAAAGTTATCTCCCTTGATGAACAGATAAATTCCATGTTTCTGAATTATATTTAAAAAAGATTTTTGCTTAAATTTATAGTGTATTTACCAACTGACTGTGTTATTTTTTTTAGTCTATTGACTAAAATCAATATATGACAAAGATATGTGCGCTGGCTGTATAAACCCAAGACTTACTTACTTAATTCAGTCCTCTTTGTCCGTATTTGCACATTACTATGATAAGGCCACCACCAGCTAAACCCAGGAAGTGGAAATTAATTTTTTTGAAAAAAAATTATTGTTATTTATGCTTAAAACATACATGTCAAAAGTTTATATAAAAACTTAATCATTGTTGTTTTAATATAAAATAAAATCATGTACATGGTTATGATAGGAAAATGAGCTAAAATTGAATATTTAAAACTGATGGTAAATAGATAAAATTCAATTAAAAAATATAATTATATATCAAAATTACATACATGTAAAATGAATTATTATCCATATTTTGAAAAAAAATTAAATATAAAATAAGTTATGTACATGATTATGATTTATTCCTTTCATTTACTAGAACCAAATTGTTAAGACTGAACAGTTCAGTACAAAAAAAATCTTGTAGGCTCAAAATTTGTACCAAGAAAATGAAATTGTAGAAAAGTGATTTGTGATTTGAAGGCTCAATTTATTTAAAAATAATTTTGCGTGGCTAATGTTTAACTGTATACTATCTTTCACGTTAAGTTCACAATGTAAATAAAGTTATCTCCCTTGACAGAATGATTAATCTAATAATTAACAGATTAAATTCAAATTTGTCATTTGTATCATTAAACTTGTTATTTATCTCTATCCCATGTGATTATTGATTTAGTGTAGAAGACATTAATCAAACGACATCTCAACTGAAAACTCTGTATGTAAAGTTATCTCCCCTTGACAAACTGATTAATCAAAACATTAACAGATAAGATGTTAAATTTGTCATTGGTATCATTCAAGGGGTATAACTATAAATATCACATGATATATATATATACATACAAGATAATCTTCACCTGGATAAATTTATTAACCAAGGGACATCTTAACTGTTTAAAATTACAATTTAATTAAAAATCTGTTAAAAAGTTGTATGTTTAGCAATATATATGTAAGATCAATCTTTAAACATTTAAAGTTGTGGTGATTAAAAGACAATAAACAAATACACATACAATGGCTTAGAACTTAAAGTAATACTTTAATTCTTTTATGATCATTGATTAAATACAATTGATTTTTTTCACACAACAATAGATTATTGCACTGAATATTTAAACACAGTCCCCCGACACCCCGACTAGTCTTATAAAACTTATATACATAACCCGCCAACTGTTTCCTGTATACCGTCCGTTAGTTACCAGAGTCTCGCCATACACTATCAGTAAGTTATTTATTCTCAATATTTTATTTCAAAGTTGCAAGTTTATTTTATTTTTTATATAGAACTTGATTATAGATTTTGTTGCTTTATACAAAAAATTTAAAGACCTTTGGAGTACTTATTTTTTAAGGGTTTTAAATGTCCACACTAATACATGTTTTATTATTAGAGATTAGATATTCCGGATCAATATAGTTATGTTTGCTTGGTAGCAAAGTCATTTAACAAACACTGAGGTGGAGGGAATCATGAAGAAGCTTTTTAATTTATTTTCCTAACCCTTTTTAATGACTTTCATTAAAATACAAATTTGTTTAATATTTTTTGTGGATTATTTTTAAACTTTTTCAATCCTGGAGACTTTTAATATTTAAATTACACTCTCTTTAGTATTGTTACCAACATTGTATGTACAATGTATTATAGTCGAGACAAGTATTAATTAAAGTTTGTTTTTAATATACTCTCAGAAAATGCAGATAGATGCACTTTGGTCACATTTTTTGCATTTTTGCATGTCTTTCCCAATTTTATATTTTGAAGGATTTGTTTTAGCATTTATTGACTAGATGTGTTTAACTGATTTTGATTTTTAATATGTACAAAAGTTTTTGCCAATTTGTGGATTGAAATTCAGCATTTGATCTTACCGGTAATCATGTTAATGGCTGTACAACTAAATTTTATAAGGACTGACCAATTAAATTCAGAATGGCAATCAAAAGTTAACGACAGTTATAATGTCTGACCATTTATTACTAACGTGGTATTAAACATTTTGAAGGTCTGATTGTTAATCCTTGCAGATTACATCAAACATTTACTATATAGGACAGTATTGCTTTCCTTTAAAACAAATTTGAAAACATATTTACCTAAAGCATATTAACATGCTTTTTAAAATAAATCCCAGTAATTGAAACATCAAAATAAAATTAAATAAATAACCAAAACTATAAACAATACTGGTGTATATAGCTTTTGTCTGGCCGATAAACACAATAAAGTTGAACATCTCCAATAAAACAAACCATTATAGACATGTTCATTAACACTGGGCTAAACACTACATGAACAGCCAAATATGACGTACATGGTAAACTTATTTGCCTGCATTTTATGAAACACACAAAATGTTTTTCCTATTGCTTTGTCAGTCTTAAAACTTATTTTAATATTTGCTATACTTTGCATAGTCATATTCAGTTAAGAAAGAAGTTTTTGAGCATAGTGCTGTAAACATTAATCAATAATCTCTAAATTTCTTGAAATTATGTGCCTATCTGATTCTGTTCAGGACAGGTCCTGGTGTGAAAGAGTTAGTCTTTTCATTTGCCAAAGGTCTGTAATTTTCTTGAGGCACTATGGTTTCCTCCACCATTCCAAAACTGACACTTCAATATAAGTGAAAGAATACTGACTTGGACATAATTAACACACTATTACTCCTTTCTTTAATTTTGGACTCATATTACAACTTTGCAATTAGTGAAGTAAGAAGATAAACACCAACATCTAAACAATAGCAGTTTATTATAAGTAGTGATACTGGTCTAGCTTTCGGTCCTGATGAAGGCTACCCCAAGCCGAAAGCTAGACCAGTATCACTACTTATAATAAACTGCTATTGTTTAGATGTTGGTGTTCATCTTCTTACTTCACCAATTGTATTACCACTGCACCAGTATCCACAAGGATCCATCTACTCAATAGTCAGAGACCAACTAATATACAACCCGCGGGACATTGGAACCACCCACCGCCAAACCTAGCTTAACTTTGCAATTATTGACAAGTGCTGGTGGCATTAGGAAATTGTGTACCCAGTACCGGTACTCAAGAACATCTACAATGTACTATAGAAGTTTATGTAATGCATATATTTTATTTATGATACCGGGGTAATAACAATAGAAATAGGAATATACTGGTATGCCTGTATATATATATATATATGGGTAAAATCAATAAACAGACTAAATCTGTTATTCTGAGCAATCTTTCCCCGTTGTGTTTAATTGATATTATCAATTATCTAAAATAGGCATCCAATAGACCTACCGGGACATTAAATACATTGTATTGCATTTTTTTTTTTTACAAAATTAAAGACTAAAGTAGATTTACCTTGACCCTGTAAACTCCATATACACATATATAACATGTAATTATGCCTTTTGTTATAGTTCAATGTAAGTTAATATAAATTTTTAGGAGATTTTAAGAATTAATAAAATTATTTCTCCTAAATGGATTATAAATCTGATTACAGTATTACAGCAAGGTGTTTTAACAGAAAGGTGTTTGATGTTAATTGAGATTTAATATTTATTGGCTAGATGAATGTCTCCACAAAAACTTGAACCAATTAGACAAATAACTCAAATAGGGTTCACCACATGATACCTCATAAAATTTCTTTAGAACACTTATTTCAGGTCATGTTTTCCTGTACAAATGATGTTACTCCGGGAAATTTCAATGTTAAAACGTTTTCCAAAATGTTCCCCACAAACGTTAAGGGGTATTGCTCAAATGGTATGCCGGCCAACCCCATTAAACAAAGATTGATATTTGGTTTGAGGAGTATATGTATTAGTGATAAAACTAAATAAATAACTTCATAATATGTCAAGATTATTTTTGCTCTTGCGTGAAAACCAAAGACATAGCAGTCATGTGGTTGCATCATCTAACTGGTTAATGTTTTTACTACCAGGTATTCACAAAAAGACTTTTCAGGGACACTAGTTATCCATGTATTCTGTTAGCACATAACTGATTTGTTATTCTTTATTTTCTCTGTTACAGGTTACAGGACTATAGACAGTTTGTACCCTAGGAGTAATTCTATGTACGTAGACCAACCAGCTCTCTACAGTGAAAAATTAAACGAAATTAGAACCCTAAATCAACGCAACGCAACCAGAGACGACCAACCACTCATGGAAGTCACACAGCCCCGAGGAATGAAAAACCTGTCCGTCCAGGAACAAGCTGGAATAAATACCAACTTCCCAGGACATACTGAGTACATGACAAAATTCACGGAACCTCCAATGGATATCCCAACCAGCCATTTCCTTATCAACCCAAAACAAGATTTCACCCTCCATGGACGACCCCTAGCAACAGCACAGTTTGACCCAAGTAATACAGAGTACCAGGCTAGGTATGAATGGCCCGATGGAAATAAAATAGTACAAATGCCATGGTTACGGAAATAATATATTTATAGTAAAATTTTAATGTAAAAATACCAGCCTATTTGTTACAGACTTAGTCTTTCAAATGTTCATGTAAATACTAGATATATATGTAAATGCATCTGTTGTCATGGAAACTTTTCATCATGTAAACTGCCAAGAGGATTAAAATGCACTTGTTTAGGAAATGGCAGTGTAAAGAACTTGGTGCATTGACTTTTATTTAGTTTTTTAACTATGTAGGACATTACTTGTACAAAGAAACCTGAGGACATCATATAGTATTTAGAATAAAGGGAGATAATTCAAATGTTAGTTCTCCTGTCAAGAACTTCTTTATATTGATTTTTTTTCTCTTACAACAATCTGACCCGATATCTTAAAATTTACACTGGTGGCCAATGGTCCCCAAATTGTAAATCTAGAAAAGTGAATTGTTTTCCTGTATCATGGCCAAAAACCCTAAGAAATTTAATTTAAATGGGGTAGAGGTCACCTTAAGTTCAGAAACAGTATTATATAAGCTATAAGCATTAACATAAATAAAATGTAGTTTTACAAAGTTTAGACTAACAAAATTAACTGTAGTTTTATTTTCTAACCAAAATCATGTTTTAATTTACCCACAAAAAATTAACACTTATTTTTACTTTCTAGTAGTTTGAGCTGTTCAAACCTTCAGTTATTTCTTCATTGTGAAGACTTTGAATGTTTAGAAACATCAAAGTTATGTATTGTTTCATTTATTGTGTTATATGGTCTAAATGACTTGTGTCTACCAGAACACAAGCATAAGCATTATTGTTCATTGTAGTGTAGTCAGGGTAGATGTAAATGTACATATATACTAGTATACAAATCTACAGAAAGACTTCCATTTCTAACCTCCGCCAATTAAATATAGCCAAACTGTCTGGTTCTTACAGAGAATGACTCTTAAATTCTATATACAATTTTAGAAAAATGCTTTTTACGTAAGTGATAAAAATCACTTTATTCAGACATTTTAAAGCTTTTTCATAAAAAATTGAAATTTAGTGGAGGGTACAGATGGAAGTCTTTATTCAATGTGCTCCTTTTTTTTGTTAAACGTTACTTGTTACAATGTGTATATAATCTTTCCCCTTTTTTACTCTATATCTCCTGAATGCTTTAGATTACTGTGTACTGTACAGAAATGTGTCTCCAACTTCAGGATTTTTGTAGAATTTTTAGAACTTTTTAAAGTTTAATTTTTTATAATGTCAGAATATTGTAGATTTTCCAGACTATTTTAAGTTTTATATTTCTCTAAAGTCAAAATATTAGGGGGTATATTCCTATCACTAACAAATTACTGAAATAAGAATATAAAGAACATGCCTTATATAATTGCTTTAAACATATATTTATAATTCAAAATAAAATAAAATAAGTTAGGTACAAAAATAATTACCAATACATGTACATATGTAAAGTAGGAAATTGAAACTTTGTCAAGAAATCAATACTTTGAGTACAATGTATTAACAAGTCTTTAAATACTGGTACTTAACAGCATAATAGACAACACTTTGTTAAACGAATTCTTGCATGTTATGAATTCGTTCAATTTTTATTTTAAATCTTTCTCTTTATTTATTTATGTTTTAATTTAACTTGCTTATATTCAAGTGAGATATATAATAAACTAGGCAGATCGATAGACTTTGATTTTTTTTTTTGTATTATTCTGTTAAGTTGATGTTATTTATATATCAGTTAGAAATATAAGCTTTAAGTTTACAATTGAAAGGCTGTGTTAAGTATACACACATGTATTTGATTTTTAATGGGAATGTACTTGTAAAGTGGCTAAAAATAATGTTCAGGTTTTGTTTTGGCATAACTGCTGGCAAAATTCATAACAGTAATTTCAAGAAAGTATGTCACATACATATTTCATGTATTTTAATATTGTTCTATATTTAGGTGCCAACATTGATTTTAATGACCTTGACCTTCATATTTTATATCCTTGACCTTCATCAATACAATTTTGTCTATCTATGCAGGATGTAGAAATCAAGTGTGCATATTAGAGCTATTTTTTATTTTTGTTTGATTTTTTTTCTTCAAAGATATTAAGTTTGTGCAAATATACATGTTATTTAGGTTTGGGGCAATACGGTAGAGAAATTCTGTTTGCAATAAACTTTTCCTTCCTCACATTACTTAATATACTCAGGATATATTTATAAGACAAGAGTAGATAACTCTTGAAAAATAAGATACAGGTATAAACGATAAGTTTGGACTCGGCTTTGAAGTGCCTAATTATTGTCAAGTCAATTTTTCTCTGTTTTATAAGCTAACAGTTGCCTTTGTGTGCTTTATCATATCTCTGTGATATACATTTACATGAAGCTGTAATAAATGTCATTTTATTTCTGTACTTGTTTCATTTTTTAATTTTCAATTTTAAAAAGGCAACTGAGATTGGCCAAAATATTTGTTGTTATTTTTCTTGTCCCATTTTTGGGGCTCATTGCAAAGTGGTCTAAAGCGTACTTACAAATCACACAGTACCTCTCACCAACTAGGTTTAAATCATGCTTGGTCAGACACTAGTGATAAAGTTTGTCAGTTCACTTGCTCAAGGTTGGTGGTTTTCTCTTGCCACTCTAGTTTTCTCCACCATCTCAGAGCTGATCTTGATAAAGTGAAAGAAGGCCACATCCACCATAACACTGAACATCTGCTTGTATGGTCTTGCCAGAATGTCATTCGTTGTCAGTGTAGTGCTTGGTAAAAGAATCGCCACTAGTCACTTTTAACTCTGGTCTAGAAGTCGAACCCTTACAGAGTCACTAACAGCAAGAAAGGAAGCCCCCCACTTACAGATTTCTAACATGAATCAACTGCCCTTTCAGAAATCCCAGTTCAGAATTCAAAATTAATTTAAGGGGTCACAGACTCCCAGTTAAGATTTGGATTAGGGTAATTGAACCTGTCTGAGCTAAATCTAAAACAAAGTGTCACTTGTCAAAATTTTACAATAGAAACACAAGATGTTACTTTATGAGAATGATGAAGAATAAATACTTTCTCAAAAACAACTTAGTTTGAAACACAAAAGCTTGATTAATTACAAGTCTGTTGACATTTGAAATTAAACACTTATGTCACGTTTCTGGTAAATAAAGATAAAGTAAGACAGTGATTTCAGCTCAGACAAGTTGAATGTTTATAGTCATTCTAGAAGCAAGAATGAAATGTTTAAGCTTTCTGATTGGTGGACTTGGTTTTGATTTAACAATATTTTTTAACATCAGATGTCCATACACACTCATTCTGAGTTTTTAACTGAAAAGTGCCGAAAGTATTAATTACACTCAAAAGTAATTTGTCCTTCAAAACACAACATTGCCTTATAAAGACTTGTCATCGTGCTGCTATTATAATGACAATGAACAAAATAGTTTGCAATGTTGATCTACAATACTGTGAACCAGTGTTTTGGCTTTTAAACATGTTGTCATTAAAGGACTCTCGCAGATCAAAAACACTAGCATCTGAAAAATCAATGTTTTGATTAATGCAGCCTGATTTTTTGCTAAGATTTCTTATCGCAAATAGCTGAAACAAGAAACCCAATATGCCTGTATCACTCAATTGGTCACAGAAAAAACAACTAAAAGAGCTACCAATAGTTTGTTGACAACTTTGAAAATACATGGACACTCGTTTAATACAAAGAAATAGCTCAACATTTATATGCTATACCTCTGTGTGATAAACATCTGTTTTGGCTAGCTGAATGATTTACTTCTGTGTGCAAGATGAGCGATAGACATTAGTGGGCAAGCTAAATGATCTGGAAGTTGAATGATGTACTTTGTGGGATACTTACTTCAACAAATTAGCCCACTATTTATATGCTAAACCTCTATGCAGTGAACTTGTGTGGGCAAGCTGAATGATATACAGTCAAACCTGTTGTAAAGGCCACCTTTATACAAGAACCACATTCTTTTAAATGCCAGTAAAATATCTCAATTTGTCTTAATTCATGTTACATGTTATTTGAACCTCTATATAAGGAACACCTGCCCATAAAGACTACTTTTACTGCTTACTTTAGGTGGCCTTTTTAGACAGGTCTGACTGTACTTCAATGTGGGCAAGCTGCACAAAACAACATAAAACACTATAAATAGATGAGTTTTTTATGTTACAAAAGACAATATATAACAAATAAGAGTTTAACAAACTTAAACAAGTTTTACAACGTTACAACTATTGATGCCATAGTAATATCATTTACAGAAAGTTTAAGTTACAAATTCCAGTGACATGCACATCCATAAACCTTATGAAGGTATCAATATTATGTGATTTATACTGTCAAATGCAAACATTTCTGTAAGTAATGACACATAACACATTAACACAAACTCTCTCTCTCTCTCTCTCTCTCTCACACACACACAGATTATGCACATCTAAAAGTTTTATTGAATTTGTATAGGGAAAGCAAAAACAAAGATTGCCAAAGTGGCAAACACTGACATTTTACTGGTTTGAAGACTAAATCTGTCCAACTTAAAAACTGTATGACAGCTGTAGCATACACTAGCTTATTAAAGCTATCACAACAATTTATTATATACCTACATTTAATATGACATCATTTATCTGAAAAATGTTAGTAAAAATTTTCAATTGCAAAGTGTCTGTTTATTTGCTTTTAAACATCCTGATTCTCATAGAGTTAAAAAATATTCATTGTACATGTATATACACATGTATATATGTAAATAAAAAAATTATCCTGAAGAAAGTGGAACATCGCAGAGATAAAAACTTCTTTAGCTTGACCATTACTTTTAGATCTTCTAGATTGTTATATGTATGTTTTGCTCAAAAAAACATCACCAGGCTGTATATATCCAGGGTTCGTACAGACATTTGGACTCCAAATTTAAGGACTTTTTAGGGTCTTTTCAAGGTCTTGTTTGCAAATTTAAGACCTAATCAAAGGGACAATTTTAGCAAAAAAAATATTGGTGCAAAGCCAATTAAATCAATAAAACAATTATTTACGTGTCCATAGCAATAACACTTGAAGTGGATGTTGAAGTTGAGCATCAGGTTGGGCCAGGTACCTTGAAGTTTAAATTGCTTGTTTCAACATAACTTATCAATTAATTATTTATTGATATCAGTCTATTTGCAACCACTTAATATCGAAATAGACACCCAACTGGTCAAATTCAAGGGTTTTTTAGGGTCAGACTTGTTTTTAGGGTCTTTTTAGGGCAAACCTCAAAATTTAAGGACTTTTCAA
Source organism: Anadara kagoshimensis (assembly GCA_021292105.1). Classification (NCBI taxonomy): domain Eukaryota; kingdom Metazoa; phylum Mollusca; class Bivalvia; order Arcoida; family Arcidae; genus Anadara; species Anadara kagoshimensis. Next base: position 69,502,476 of record CM037865.1, on the reverse strand, counting down.
GGCCTGTACGAACCCTGATATCTTTAATTTGATATATCTAACTTCACACATATTGACAGTACAAGTATTCCAATATCCATCCATCCACCCACTATTTCCAGTATCTGTCCTCTCTGCTACATCCACTATTTTGTGTGTAGTGGGGTTTCCATAGTAACCATTATTTATATAATATCACATTGTAGATGTTTGTTCACTAGCTGTTTTATGGTCCTATCATCTACTCACTTCATTTGGACTGTCTATATTGTTTTTTGTTGGGAATTCTAATTTTTCAAATGTTTCTTTTCTAAGAGTTAAATGTTTACCCATTTCATTGGGATCTGTAAAGAAATGTGATGACACCTAAAACAGAAAAATATTTATTGTAAATATAGTGTAATTAATAGAGGTCAATATAAAGTTGCTCTAAACATGGCTTCATGTGGCACTGAGGATTATTCACCTTTTGTGCTTTAGCTGTCCTAGACTTATGTCCAAAAATTAATTTTTCATATGTTTTCTTTACAAGCCTCCCTTAATTTATCACCAAACTCCTTTATAACATTAAAATCTGACTAAAAAAATGGCGGCATTGAATCAAGGTTTTACTGTAATAGGTTACCAGCCTATCATGTATGTCACAATCAGGCGGCATTGAATCAAGGTTTTACTGTAATAGGTTACCAGCCTATCATGTATGTCACAATCAGGCGGCATTGAATCAAGGTTTTACTGTAATAGGTTACCAGCCTATCATGTATGTCCCAATCAGGCGGCATTGAATCAAGGTTTTACTGTAATAGGTTACCAGCCTATCATGTATGTCACAATCAGGCAGCATTGAATCAAGGTTTTACTGTAATAGGTTACCAGCCTATCATGTATGTCGCAATCAGGCAGCATTGAATCAAGGTTTTACTGTAATAGGTTACCAGCCTATCATGTATGTCCCAATCAGGCGGCATTGAATCAAGGTTTTACTGTAATAGGTTATCAGCCTATCATGTATATGTCCCAATCAGGCGGCATTGAATCAAGGTTTTACTGTAATAGGTTATCAGCCTATCATGTATGTCACAATCAGGCGGCATTGAATCAAGGTTTTACTGTAATAGGTTACCAGCCTATCATGTATGTCACAATCAGGACTTGTTTACTTATAACAAGGCAATAAGTTCAGGGGTGTTGGAGAAAACCAAAGTGACTACAGAAAACCACTGACCTTCAATAAGCTATATGAATTTTTTTCTCACACCAGGACCTGTCAAAGTAGGGTTAAAACCTAAGGAGAAACAGGTGATGTGATCTGTAACTTGGCACTATAGACCAGTAGGCAACTGAGGTCCTCTGGTTTATAAGGTAAACAAACATTAGATTTGAGAAAATTTGATGTACAATGTACATGTATATCAGTAGTATATCTCTACCAATACAGCTTTGGTAAAAATAACTTTGTCTGCTGATAACATTAATGTACCATGACTTAATTACAGTGAGACAACAAACATATCACCACCGTACTCAAAGTCTGGCAGTGGATACAACAAACATATCACCACCGTACTCAAAGTCTGGCAGTGGATACAACAAACATATCACCACCGTACTCAAAGTCTGGCAGTGGATACAACAAACATATCACCACCGTACTCAAAGTCTGGCAGTGGATACAACAAACATATCACCACCGTACTCAAAGTCTGGAATTGGAGACAAATGGCATATCACCACCGTACTCAAAGTCTGGAATTGGAGACAAATGGCATATCACCACCGTACTCAAAGTCTGGAATTGGAGACAAATGGCATATCATCACTGTGCTCAAAGTCTGGAATTGGAGACAAATGGCATATCACCACCGTACTCAAAGTCTGGAATTGGAGACAAATGGCATATCACCACCGTACTCAAAGTCTGGAATTGGAGACAAATGGCATATCATCACTGTGCTCAAAGTCTGGAATTGGAGACAAATGGCATATCACCACCGTACTCAAAGTCTGGAATTGGAGACAAATGGCATATCACCACCGTACTCAAAGTCTGGAATTGGAGACAAATGGCATATCATCACTGTGCTCAAAGTCTGGAATTGGAGACAAATGGCATATCACCACCGTACTCAAAGTCTGGAATTGGAGACAAATGGCATATCATCACTGTGCTCAAAGTCTGGAATTGGAGACAAATGGCATATCATCACTGTGCTCAAAGTCTGGAATTGGAGACAAATGGCATATCATCACTGTGCTCAAAGTCTGGAATTGGAGACAAATGGCATATCATCACTGTGCTCAAAGTCTGGAATTGGAGACAAATGGCATATCATCACTGTGCTCAAAGTCTGGAATTGGAGACAAATGGCATATCATCACTGTGCTCAAAGTCTGGAATTGGAGACAAATGGCATATCATCACTGTGCTCAAAGTCTGGCAGGGGAGACAGCAAAAATATCACCATCATACTCAGTCTGGCAGGGGAGACAACAAACATATCACCACCATTCTCAGTCTGGAAGGGGAGTCAACTGACATATCACCACCGTACTCAGTCTGGCAGGGGAGACAACTAAAATATCCCTACCGTACTAAAGTCTGGAACGGGAGACAACTAACATATAACCACAGTGCACAAAGTCTAGAAGGGGAACTACAAAAATATCACCACTGTACTCAAAGTCTGACAGGGGAAACAACAAACATATCACCACCATACTCATTCTGGAAAGGGAGACAACTAAAATATCACCACCAAACTCAGTCTGGCAGGGGAGACAACTAAAATATCACAACATTGCTCAAAGTCTGGCAGGGGAGACAACTAAAATATCCCTAGGTCTCATTAAACACTTCCAGATCACAAAAGGTCAATTGGCCCTGGTTCCAAATAGTACCTCTAAGACATTAAAATACTAATAATAAGGGGTATGGCTGATAAAATGGGGTGCACAAATGTTATTGGGATAAACAATATATCATTGAAAAGTAGAAGATTCACCAAATAACTGTGCTATTAAAAAATTGAGAAATTGCTTAAGATAAACTTGTATCAACCGAAGTAAATAGGTGGACAGCATCCGGCTAAGGTTCCAATAAACACAAGCAGTGAATACATGTTTTTCATGGGGTATGCATAAAATCCCATCTAGCGAAAAAATTCAACGGTAATGGTACCATTTTTACAACTGATTATTGAAGTGTTTTTAATTCCCTTTCAAATGGTGTATAATTTAATGTACCTATTACGTACAAAAACTCACAATGACGTCACAAAGGTGGGTAATTTAACATGGGACCCTATGGGAAAGGGCGAAGTGTTTAATGAAACCCTACCGTACTCAGTCTGGAAGGGGAGACAACTAACATATAACCACAGTGCACAAAGTCTAGAAGGGGGACTACAAAAATATCACCACTGTACTCATAGTCTAGAAAGGGAATCAACAAACATATCACCATCATACTAAATGTCTGGAAGGGATAAACAACTAAACACCAAACACTATACTTATAGTCAGGAACCGAACAACTTAAATATCAAAACCATACTCAAGTCTGGAAGTAGAGATAATTAATACCAATGTACTCGAGTCTAGCAAGGCATTATTAGTATTACATTTTATGTTAATAGCCCCTGTCCAATATGACCTAGTCAAAGCTGTCCTATTCCAAAGACATGAGGACAAAACCAGTGTGACACACTAAAAATAGTATGGGAGATATTATATTACAGATTTACCTTTATATCTTGCACTTTGTCATCTCTACTGGAATATTCTCTTAATAAATAAGGTTTATCTGCCTGTAAATACAACATAGTTCAAGATATTACATTCCTTCATAGCCTTATATCTATTTCTCGCATATGTGACAGATTAATCTCACAGGATAGGTGGTACGATATTTTTTCCAAATTGCACCCCACGTGAGCACATGTAGGGTATCTCAGTACAAGGGGGACTTCTTTTTCAATAAAAGCAAGGGACATAATTCATGATACAAGGGATATCATAACATATCAGAGCTATTACCCTAACAACTGATTTCTGTAATTTTTAATTCTATTTTATGGTTATTATTTGTTATAAAATATTTAATTTTGACCAATAAGTGTATAAAAAAAGAAAATGTATTTCGTTGTTATTTATTATCGCGTAGGTCCACATTTCTGCTCTGAGCGTCACATTATTAATGACATCACAGCATTACGTCATACATGTATCCATTCACTAGCAAAATCTTTGCTTTGTAGTAGGAGGAAATTCTAATGCCTTTAGGCTTCAATCAGAATCTTTATGTGAGAAAAATAATCAATATTACTCGTTCCAGAACGAGATAAGGAAATTCCAATCTCATGGTCAGATATTTTAATCTCAAACTCGGCGTAGCCTTGTTTGAGATGAAACTACCTAACCACTCCACTGAAGTTTCCTTATCTCGGTCTGGAACTTGTTATCATACTAATTACAAGAGGAGTAGCAATGTCTCTCGTTAAAAAATATGAGCCCTCCCCCAACTGTCTCTGTAATAACTATAATAGTTACCCTAAAGTTTGTTGATTTTGTACCCTTGTATTCCTACTTAGCCTTAAATATTTATCATATGATAATCTATGATACCAATTACAAGTGGAAAAGTAAGGTCTACCATTACCATGACTGACCTCCCTATTATTACTATGGTCTTACAGTTGATTGAGCTTGTACCCTTATATGAATATGTTAAATGAAATCTGACATTGCTGCTCCCACCAAATGATTGTTTCTGTTATGTTATTTAATGCTTTTTCTATCACGTGTGTTCTTGACATGAAATAAGAATGACACATGGTGAGATGTAAGGCCCTATAGTTTTATTTAACTAATGCCCCAGTTCAAGTTCCAACCCACCCCATCCCAGTTCAATTAAGTCTAATCTTACCTCATGGTACAACCTTGTATCATTTACTCTAATCATAACATTATCCACTCTCATGAAGAATCTCATCAAAATAAAAAAGCTAGTAGGCATTACTCTCTGAAATGTATAATTATAATGTGTACGGTATTTGTTGTATTATCTTAAGATTTGTCTACCTTTATGCATATATAGTGTAACTTCTTCAATTTTACCTTGCATTTTCTATCAGGAAATAGAACTTGAGTGTTGCTTAGATAGGTGGAAACTACATTCTGTATTAAAAGTAATATGTAAAATGGTCTAATTTTAACGTGGGGAATATTTTCAATTTTTTTTCTCATTTGAGCAAATACCCGGTAGTGAAAATTACCCACAAATAAAAAAAAAAACATGTTTACAGTACAATGATCTATAAAAAGACAACATATTTCTGAAACATTACATCATATAATATATTTCTATATGATGACATGGGAGAAAGTAATATCGATTTCATTGTAGTGAGACAAGAAATATTTTTTGTTTTCATATTTTTATTTAATCTTCATATTAGGGAAGGAAATATTGTAACAGAAGAATCGCACACTTCTCTGGATCTTACATAGAGCATTGTCGGCACTTCTGTATCTTAATGTAGGTGATACAACTACCTGTTAATTTATGTCTGTAAACAACAGGTCCAAATTATCACCAGAAAGGAAAGTAAAACATTTAAATGCACATGTTTTTCATTATTTTAAACTGTATACTAGCATAATTCTTTTTATTTAAAAAAAGTTTTAAGGCCAAAAAATGAAATATGTTTTTGGAGTATAAAAAGAGAAATATGAATGCTGAAGCTAACATGCCTGTTGATGTGTATATCTTAGGCTTAGTATGAAGCCCACTCTAGGAGAACCAGCATGAAGACATAACAGTTCTTACAGTTTTAAGATAGTAGGAGTTACAACATATTTTGTTAATGAAACCTAAGAATTGAGACAGCAGGGCTCAAAATAATGGCCATGTTGGGCAATATCTTCGCCCTGTTTTAAAAAAACTTCACCCTAAACTGTCCCAAAAGTGAAGTTTTATTTGCCCTAAGTTTTGACAAGTTTATTTAAACCCAGACCCTCTGTATATTACACACATACATAGGTAAACCCTAATATCTCCTGATATCTACAGGTGTTTTAATCCAATAAATAGATTAACTTGAGATCATTCATACATGTAATGGATTCATCAACCTGTTGATGTCACAGAAGCTGATACTTACAATTTTAACACTAAGTACAGAACTACCATTATCTGCTAATTCATCTTCAAATAACAATATTTCATCATAAAACATTATTTTTTCTCTAACTTTAAGTTTTTCTATATCAATTCTCTCATCTGTTGGAGATACCTACAATGTTATAAATATTCAACAGATATTTTAACAAATAATTAACAAGAACTTGCTAGAGGCTGTCGGCATGAGTGGAATAAAAGTTTTACACTTCAGTCAAGAATCTTTCACTTGAATTTATATATCAAGGTAGTCAGTTCAGGGATGGTGGTGGAAACGACAATGCCCAGAGAAAACTACGGGTCTTCAGCAAGCGAACTGAAAACCTTTTCACACTAGGGTCTGCCCTGAATGAGATTTGAACCTACCCTAGGTGTTGAGAGTCACTGTAGTCCCTAAGCCTGCATGCTTTAGACAAGTCTGCCACCGAGGCCCCTAGTTGTCAGTCATAAATACCAATGATGATCCCTACATTTGAGAAAACTATGGAGTGTTGTTTAAAGCCCAAGTCAACACTCTTTTTCTTTTATGTATACTGATGTGGTCAGTTTTGAGATGGTGGGGAAAACCTGAGTAATCAAATAAAACAACCAACCTTTGGTAAGTGAATTGATAAACTTTCTAACAGAAGGGTCTGCCTTAGTGGGATTTGAACTTTGGCATTAGGAGTGCCTGTGTTCTGTAAGTTAATTAACAGTAAAGTTCACTTAAGACAGGGTTTTGTTTTATTCTTGGTTCATTTAACCCTTTACTTTCATAAATATTTTACTACTGAGTTAAGAAATAACATATTGAAAGAGAAATAATGACTTGGAGAAATACGACACACTAAGGACTTGGATAAGAAAGCTTCATAATGAGAAAACTATAACAAATGTACCTTTAGTTCTTCGCCTTCTTTACCAAATACAGTTCCTTTATAATCTGTAGAGAATGTCCAATCAAAAGGCTTTACTACTTCTTTTATAATCTCTGAATCTGCTCTTTAGACAGAAAAAAATGTAACTGATTATCTATTCATATATTTATATACATTCTAACAGTTTAATTCCAAAGTTCCATTCTCAAGATCATGAAATTAAAACTTATGATATTGTTAAATGTTCACGTAAATCACTTTTAATTTTGGCAAGAGTTTTTTTTTTTGTGAATTTGAATCAAGGACTTTTTTGCAGCTTTTTAAAAAAATAACTTTCGATTTATAATGTGTAATCACTGGACTGGCTTGACAGTGGAATAGGTTCATAACTCTGTGGCAACGGGATTATTTTCTGCAATATTGAATTTATTTCATGTGCATCTTATGACCTGGCATCCACTTTTGATAATGGGCATTTTCTGATGTGAGAGAATTACATTGTTGTAAGACTAAGAGCTTTGTCTCGGACATTTTATCACCAAGAGTCAGAAAGCCTCTGTCACTGGAGGTGGCAAAGCAATAGCATTGAGATATATGCTGTTGAATTCCAGTAAATACTTCGGTAAATTAAACAAAGTGGTTATTGCCCCATACGTGTCAATAACAAATGTGTTATTACCACATATTTTTTATACCCATATTTTATAGTATACATGCACATGGGCTTTATAACTGATTGGCTATAAATACATCAATTTAGTGATAATTAAAGTATACTTAATAGAAATTTGTTATATTTGGATCAAATAATAGATTATTTTGATAAAAAACGTAAATACGGTTTTAGATCCGCCATTTTGTTTGCGTCATACAGTCGTATAATTTTTTGGCAGTTCATCACGATCAAAGATCGATCATCAATCATTTAGACAGCAACCTTTTTAAAAATATCAATAAAATTTTGTTTTCATTCAAAATTGGACTATTTAATCCTACTCAATTGATGTATGAAGTTACATGCATACAGTTATATGGGTAAAAACAATATGTGGTAATAATATACGCCTAAATTAAAATCATAAATCTACATGAGAAAAAAAACAATGTTTACCTTGCCTCCTGCCATGCTTGTGAGACTGCTACTTTCAGTGGATCATGATGAGCATCCACCAGCTTTAATGCATCTAAAGAATTAAAATTGACACCAAATCCACTCTGATGTTCTACTTTTAAAATATTATCTGCAAATACCATTTCTGGTACCTGAGGTAGTTCTAGCTGACCCTCAAAACTACAAGTGAAAAAAATTTAAATAATTAAAAATCACAAAAACATTCACTCTCAGTCTGTTGTCTGCTTTTCATTTAGAATGTTGGAAAATCACTTATACCTGAAGTTTGCTCTCTGAGTACATGTAGTAAGATTCAGTTTGGACTTATCCAAAAGAAAGAAAACTGTGTGTACAATCATAACCATGCATGCATTTGTGCATTTCATATCACAACTTTGATAAGTTTTCAATAATTCAGTGTCAACTCATCGACAAATATTGCCTCAACATCACAAAAAGACAAACAAAATAACTGGAATACAATAAAAATATACTGGTACTACATGTATGCAAGAACTCAATAATTATTATCTTAATCCTGTTCAAATTAATTTGCAGGAATTTTCCATAATGAGGAGTATAAAGTAACTCACTTTTCCCTGGCAGGTCCCTCTGAAGTTAAAATGTGACTTTTTACTGAAGTAAGGATCCATGGACCAAACTGAAACCTCTGTGTTTCTGGTCTAGCTCTGGCTGCTAGATCTACACCTCTAATCGACATTCTGAAATATCAAAAAGAAATTACATGTATAATATTTCTAAAATTTGACTTTTTGACAAAATATTAGTAAGCTACCTTTTGAACATCTGTCCACATGCCTCATAAACTTCAATGCTACTGAATACCATGGGGTCAAATTATCATTTCAATCCAAAGCACCAAGACCCTTTGTAATGATATTGGTAGAATATGTTCAGAATGGATTGGGTGTACAGTTTTTCTTAACAAGGTACTTTCAAATTCAAAGGATTCCAATATCCTTGGACTTAAAGCTAAGGATTCCAATACCCTTGGATTTAAGGCTAAGGATTCCAATATCCTTGGACTTAAAGCTAAGGATTCCAATACCCTTGGATTTCCTACATGTAGCTGACTTTAATTAATCCAATTATTTGTGCTAACTAAATTAATGTACATACAAACTTTAACTTTCCCAATCAATTGCATTTAAGGTAAACAGTGTCTCTTGTTTTTTAATAGAAGAATAAGGTATTGTAGCTCAGTGGTAGAGCACGCCTCTATAGTGCTGGAGGTCCTGGATTCAATCCCCAGTCCAAACCTGCATTTTTTACTCCTTCCTGTAACAGTTTGGGTGGCCATTGTGGCCCTCAGAAGTGGCAGACTGACAATTACGGGCTAAATAAAGCCTATCTGAGTGAATTTGTGCGAGATTTTCCATGTGGAACCATGGAAAACTTAAAAACAAGAGGCCCATGGGCCTTAACGCTCACCTGAGGCAGAGTACACATCTTTTGCAGAGGTTCAATAGTCAATGAAAAAGAATATCAAAATTTTCAGCAGTAAGGGCCAATAATATGCAAGTATTTTTGCAAATTAATTATAATTATTATATAAGTATGCTATATATAACATATCTAAAGTCTAGCTACAATATGTTATTTATAAACAGCTAAAACATCTGTATATTAAAACGTGCATTAGGCCAATACCTACAATATTCCAATATACATGCCTATACAAAGAGTTTATAGTTTTTTAGATAATTAACCATTTAAGTATTGATTCACATCTATGACCTTGACCTTTGAACCTATGACCTTCATTCATATATCCAAATTATTGTTGTGCAAATGCTTACAATATTCTAATATACATGCCTATACAAAAAGTTTATAGTTTTTGAGATAATTAACCATTTAAGTATTCATTCAATTCTATGACCTTGACCTTTGAACCCATGACCTTCAATCATATATCAAAATGATCATTAGGCCAATACCTACAATATTCCATTATACATGCCTATACAAAAAGTTTATAGTTTTTGAGATAATTAACCATTTAAGTATTCGTTTGCATCTATGACCTTGACCTTTGAACCTATAACCTTCATTCATATATCAAAATGATCGTTAGGCCAATACCTACAATATTCCAATATACCTGCCTATACAAAAAGTGTATAGTTTTTGAGATAATTAACCATTTAAGTATTCGTTTGCATCTATGACCTTGACCTTTGAACCTATGACCTTCATTCATATATCAAAATGATCGTTGTGCAAATGCCTACAATATTCTAATATACATGTCTATACAAAAAGTTTATAGTTTTTGAGATAATTAACCCATTTAATATTCGTTTGCAGCTATGACATTGACCTTTGAACCTATGACCTTCACTCATATATCAAAATGATCGTTAGGCCAATACCTACAATATTCCAATATACATGCCTATACAAAAAGTTTATAGTTTTTGAGATAATTAACCATTTAAGTATTTGTTTGCATCTATGCCCTTGACCTTTGAACCTATGACCTTCAATCATATATCAAAATGATCGTTGTGCAAATGCCTATAATATTCTAATATACATGTCTATACAAAAGGTTTATAGTTTTTGAGATAATAATCATTTCAGAACTTGTTCACATCTGTGACCTTGACCTTTGAACCCATAACCTTCATTCACATATCAAAATGGTTGTTAGGCTAATACCTACAATATTCTAATATACATGCATATACAAAAAGTTAACAGTTTTCAAGATAATTAACCATTCAGGTATTCATTCACATCTGTGACCTTGACCTTTGAACCCATGACCTTCATTCATATATCAAAATGATCGTTAGGATAATACCTAAAATATTCTAATAAACATGCCTATACAAAAAGTCTATAGTTTTTGAGATAAATAATCATTTCAGTACTTGTTTACATCTGTGACCTTGACCTTTGAACTCATGACCTTTATTCATATATCAAAATGACCATTGGGCCATTACCTACAATATTCTAATATACATGCCTATACAAAAAGTTCCTAGTTTTGCAGATAATTAACTATTTTGGTAAACTTGTACATCTGTGACCTTGACCTTTGAACCCATGACCTTAATCGATATATCAAAATGATCGTCATGTCAATACCTACAATTAACCAAAAATCCTACGTCATTATCACCAGAAATGTTTAAAAAATAGCATTTTTTATCAAAGGTCAAAAACTGGGACATGACCTTGACCTTTGACATCAATCCAAAGAAAATTGCAAGACAAGATCAACAGTGAAAACTCCATACAATTATCTTCAGCCATTATGAAGTTATAACAATAAAAGTGTCATTTTAAAAATTACATAATTTTACGCAAAAAACGCATAACCTATTTTTCGTCCAATTTTCATGAAAAACACAATTTTAGTGTATCTAGGTATCCTAAATCCAAAAATCTAATCAAAATTTTCCTGCACCTTTTGGTTTCAGAGAAGAAGATTTTTTTGTCTTTTGGCTATTTATAGTAACGGCAGCCATATTGTTGGGTGTGGTCAAACCCCGAACACAATTTTGAAAACCTGTTACCCAGGCATAATAATCACTAAGTTTCATCAAATTTGGCTCAGTAGTTTTGGAGGAGAAGATTAAAATGTAAAGTTTACGCACGACGCACGACGGACAACGATAGATAGCAATGGCTCATCTGAGCCTTTCGGCTCAGGTGAGCTAATAACAGGGGAGGAATGTAGTGGTCTGGGTAGCTAAGTGGTAGAGCAATCGCCTGTAGTGCAGGCGCCAAGGTCCCGGGTTTGACCCCCAGTCAAACCATGCATTTTTCTCCTTCCTATTTAAAATAACAGTATAACATTTTTGCAAAGATTAAAATAAAAAATAAATTATGAAACTGACTGCTACGAACAAATTGCATTATTTTCTTGGTTGCTAAGGATTTAACCAATTACTCAAATGAAATCACTGAATCAAAATTAAATATATAAGTCACTATGGACTTTCTACAAAAAATCCTGCATTAGAGACCTTTGTTTAACCAATAAATATTGCAGAAGAACATGAACCATGATCTAACCAATATCCTTGTGGCACACTGGTCTCAGTAGTAGTGAGGTCATGATTCCAGGTTTGGGCGCTGCATTGTTTCTCCTTTCCTGTTATAGTCCAATACCTTGATTAACACAGCCAATGCAGGCATATGATAAATATATCCATCTACTTTCAAATCACAATTCCAAAATCAAAGTAAAAAGTTTGAGAGCTACCAAATTAGGTAAACATGGACTTCAAGAGTTGAGTAATGGTGTTTAATGTCCCAGTTAAGAATATTTCACTTATCAAGATGTTGCCAACTATAGGTGAAAGTGCAGAAACTTTGCCTGTGTGTTGTGCTGATGGCATTTTACAGCAAGGTTTGTTATCGTGCAAAGCCCACAGTGCCACAGGACCTTATTTATTTTAAGTTCCCATCCGAAAGAACCATGACTTTCATTTCATTATGCTGAGTGCTTGGGGAAAGAACAGTCACTACTCATTTTCAAGTCTTGGGTCAGACCCGGTAAGGGTTCGAACCCAAGACCTCCCACATGAGCTACTGCAGTGGTTATGAACTTCAAAGAAAAGTGAGGTCGGGTGTTCCATAAGGAATAAGCATTAGCTGTCTAGCTAGCTACATCATCACTACCAAAGGTACATTGGACTATGGGATGTCAACCATACTCAAGAATCACGAAAGGTTCTCCTGAAGATAAAGGAAGATACAACAGGTGTACAGTTCAAAACTCCCGACTTACTTATGACCTGCTGAGGGGTTCAGTGTAAACCAACTGTATACAATCGATTGAGCGATAGAAGTTAAATAAATTTCAATGTTGTACTCAAAACTTTACGTGAAAGGTATGATTTGTGAGAATTCACAAGAAATAATGGATGCGTCCATGCTGACCGGAAATTGAAATGGAACTTCCGGGCTATGTTGTAAAATATTCAAATTAGTTGAAAACGTGTAACAATCAGATTAAAAAGTCAACAAAAGTTTATTTTTCTCAAAATAAAAACGTTTTTTTACATATTTGATTGAAAAAAAATCAACTTTTACGGAACGTATTAAGTTCGCTGATTTATATAAATTCAAAACTTTTATTTGCAAAACGAACAGTTACGACAAACTACGAAGGCCCGATTGGCTTTCAATATACGTTTCACAACTCGAATATATATTGATTAAGCTTAATGGGAAACGTGTTCAATGATAACTATAAAGTCCAACTAACGATCTATTCAATCATTTTGGCTCTCCATATATTTATTTATGCAATCTCGTTTCGGTTATGAATTAATCTGTAATCCATACCAACCAAGAAAATCCCGAAACGAAAATAACAACAAACCTGAGAGAAATGAGTTTTTTAGGAACTGGGTGTGAAAGTTTATATCAGACAGAAAAAATATATTGGACATTGATAAAAACAATAACTGGTTCCGAGCAACTTCAGATAGTCATTTCTGTTGACTAGAATGTGTTGATTTTTGCAAAATTTTCCATGCGCACTTGTTTATGTCATTGACTTTTGTAAAAAAAATTAACATGTTGGCAAATGTCATAAAAATGAAAAATGAATATATCTTCGAATATTTTATTTAATTTTTTATACAAATTTAAGAGAAATTATGGCTTTTGAAACAGGGTTACTTAGGAGGAAACAGCAGAGAGAAATAAATGTAAGAAACTCAAATATAATTAAGCGTTTAAACTTTGGTCCTTATGCAGTGATTTTACAGAATTCAATATCCAGCCAACAAAAATCCACCTTCTTAAACTTCTCATGATATGAACTTAATACATACTTAACCTTTTGACTTATTACATCTCTCAACGAGGAGAATTGGGCCATTTAAAGGCCCTCTCCAATTTTGCCTCTATCGCCACTTTGGTTGCCTCAGTCCATGAATTGTACCCCAGCTCTTTTCCCTCTTTTTGTTCTCTTCTGATGATTCTTCTTCAGTCTCTTTGGGTTGTCCTTGTTTCCTCTTCCCCTCTGGTGTCAGGGTATGTGCTAGTTTTGCGTACCTGTTGTTTTCCCATTCTCAAAACTTGGCCCAGCCATTCCATCTTCTTTTAATTGTGATGCTGATCTTTTCTACTCTTGTTCTTATGTCTTCATTTGAAACCTTCTGTGGCCAGTGATTTTTTAAAATTCTTCTGAGACATTTGTAGAGGAAAGTGTCTACCATGGCGCTTCGGCTTTTGGAATGAAATACATGATGAAATTTTTATTTAAAAGACATTAATTACTGTGGCCATTTAAAGGATAACAAAAAATGCAGCAGCAAAGGTATTCAAACGCATGGACCTTCCCAGAGATAGAAGGGTGCTTCATTGTCTGAGCTCCCCAGCTACCCTCTGAGATTTGTTCTGATATGAAAACTAATTGAAGTTACAGTGAAAAAATTCCTTCCCCTAACACCATGAACAGGACCTGGGTCACCCATTTGTAAACCAAGCGTTCTACCACCCCTCCAGTTCTCATTGTATTAAATTGAAAAAAAAAGTTTCCACTCCTTGACAAAATTGTAAGTATGTAAATCTGTTAATGTCTAATGGGAAGGGAGGGCAATCCAACTGCCAAACTGGGATCCTAAGCCACTTCCTAATAATAATGCTCTCTGAATACTCCTGGAAGCTACCTGGTCACCTATGTACCTTAGTTTTTTCTGCTATCGATTTAGCAGAGAATTTATTTTTGTCTCAGCTTGGATGTAAAATCAAACCTGGTACATCTCGGGCTCTGTCACATCAGTCCAATTTTTGTATGGATTATGTTTTAAATAAATTTCCCCATGCCTAGTGCCATATGTCTAACACTGCTGCATTGCCCCCTTCAATGAAAGTCATCCAAACTCTTGTGTGTGTTTATGTGTGTGCATGTGTGAGAGATAGATCAGACTTTGTCCAATCATTCTGTACTTTTCAGATACAGGTCTAGTTCTATTTTTGATACAATCAAATTTACAGTTTGAATTCCCCTCAAAAAATGGAGAATTATTCTTTAAATATTTAAGAAAATAGTGACTGATTATCATTAGATGAACATCTCCAATCAAACAAGAGATAGTAAGTTAATGATATGCTGTTTGCTATGGTTTTGATTCATGGAACATTTTTCATAACACATTTACCAGATAATTACTCAGTATTTTACTTGTATCAAAATAGCAATAATACTAAAAAGAGATCTTACACTTGCTTTTGCTCTGAAAAATGATTTTTTTTCTGTATAATTAATTATCATTAACTGGTGACATATCAATATGATACATGTGAAGTCATGCAATACATGTACATGTATGTACATTTTTATTTGTTAATTCACAGGAAGTTAGTCTACCAACTTTTGAGAGAAACCTACAAGTAACATCAGACTTTATACAGCGACTAGGGCAGGAGAAAGAATTAGAGGTAATGTCAGATGAGAAATTTTAATATATTCATGAAGTTCAGCTATTATTTCTTTATATAAGAAGCCAAGGATAGCTCCAATAATGTTTATGCCACTTTAAACAATATTTCGGCCACTCAAGAAATCTTTACCATTTAACAATTACCGGGTACAATGTGTAAAGCTTTTGTCTTTATCCAGGACATACTTACACACATGTTGGGAAATGAATGAGAGTGGCGATAACTTCATCATAAGGAGATGATTCTTCATGGTAGGACCTAAATGGGTTCAGTGAACATTTATCATGATAAAATATGAATTGTCTGGAGCATACTGATCACCCTTGGGGATCACTGCACCTCTCATCGCCTGGTTCAAACACCGCTCAGGACAGATCTCGGTGTGGGAAAGTTGGTCAGTTTGCTTGCTGAAAGTCAGTAGTTTTCTCTGGGCACTCTGGTTTCTTTCACCATCTCTGAACTGACCACCTCAATATAAGTGAAAAATCTTGATTGGGGCATAAAACTACATTAACCCACTTCACTTCAAGACTGAAGACTGATGAGTGCCATTACTCCACTTACACTGGATCATACCGAGGTAAATATGTGTGGTTTGATTATTAAGATGTTTACAGTACTATAAATAATTTTGTATGTCGCTTACTTTTTAGGGTCATCAAGGATGTGTGAACTGTTTAGAATGGAATGAAAAAGGAACGTAAGTAAATTTATGTTTTGTAACAAAAATTAAGTAACTACTAAAGCAACGTTTCTTCCTTTCATGTGATCAACTGCTAGTAGGACTAGATTTCCATGAAAATGATTTTAGACAAATTTCCAAAAATGTGAAAACATAGTCCATTTTAAAGTATTTTGTCACAAATTTGCTGAAATAGTTTACTTTTTGAAAGAATTTCGAAGAAGTTAGTAGCTTATGGCCAAGCAATGTCATTAGCATCCACTGTAGAGATGTCTTTAATGGGCTTGGTTTTTAGCTTCATCCAAAAGAATACTGTAGTAATGAGGTTTTTACAGCTCTAGTATGGGCAGCAGATGAAAATCATCTCAGAAATTTTCGAAGTCCCAAGTGAGGTTCTAACCCACAAGCATTGACTTAAAAAGCTTATGACAGGACCACTCGGCCATGTCCGCCTATCCTGTCATTCTATGGGACCTGTTTAGGTATAGGATATATATGAATTTATTTATTTTTAGACTACTGGCTAGTGGTTCAGATGATGTACAAGTCATTCTTTGGGATCCGTTTAGATACAAGAATTTAACTACAGTCAGGACTGGTCACCAGGGTAACATATTCAGTGTAAAGGTTGGTATAAAAGATGACTTCTGTATTCTTCTCCTTATTCAGCACAACACAAATTACCCAATTTAAATACTGTAAATGTACTTAATTTAATGGGGTCGAATTTTCAGGGTTATTAAATTTCCAACATGTTTGCGGGTTGTAAAATTTGCAGATTTATGAAACTCACTATAAGATCGAAAAATCACGAAACAGACTATACAGTGTATGGCAGATGGTTCTGTCTTCAGACAATATTGATGTTGGCTGTGTATTTTAATATATTATTTCACACATGAAAATTTTTTTCGGGTAAATTTGCGACTGAATTCAGCAAAAATTACCGTAATACACCCTGAATAAAACAAGACTTACAGTGTTTATTTTGTAATTCACTTTTGTAATCCAAATCATAGTCAAATCACATTACCAGATCAATATTACATTTACAGTAATAACCTTGCCACCTTGTTTATCACAACAATATTTTGAAATCTCAGTTCTTCATTTTCTGTATTAGTTTACCTAATTATGGTAATCACCAAACCTTATTTTAACACCAACTTTGTTTTACTGTCTCAATCTCTTCATATTTTAAGGTACATTTTGGTGTCTCTCAATAGATGTTTATTAAAGTAAGCCATGAAGTTTGATTCTTATTGTTTAACACTGTTGGGTCATATGCAAAGTAAATTAATCTATTTGGGATTTATAGAAAATTTACATGTGACCCATTAAACTAATTACAATCAAAGTTAGTTGCTTATATTTACTATTCCATATAAACATTTTGTTTTACAGTTTCTTCCTAACTCGAGTGATTCTATACTGGTTACTGGTGCTGCTGATTGTAAGATAAGAGTTCATGATCTTAATATAGGGGAGACCACTCATGTATTTGCCAATCATGCTGGTCGTGTTAAACGCTGTGCTGTGGCACCCAATGTCCCATTTATGTTCTGGAGTGCAGCAGAAGATGGAACCATCATGT
The DNA here is from genome assembly GCA_021292105.1 of Anadara kagoshimensis. Lineage (NCBI taxonomy): Eukaryota > Metazoa > Mollusca > Bivalvia > Arcoida > Arcidae > Anadara > Anadara kagoshimensis. The sequence continues at coordinate 69,484,635 of CM037865.1, read as the reverse complement.
AAGTTTGAGCTAAGACTTTAGAAATAATATACACCATATCTGTTGGATTGGCCTTTTATTTCGAAATTAGGAAAACTATGACATTAAATTTCAAATAAATTCAAATTGATAAAGAGATCACTATGCATCCAATATCTTTGTGCTTCAATCACTTCTAGTCATTTTTATGCTGTTGTAGCCAATATTAAAGGTTGGTGACTTAGTGGTCTGAAGCACATGCTTAGCCTTTCACTGCCTAGGTTCAAATCCCACTTGAAACAGATCTTTATGTGGGAAAGTTTGTCAATTTGCTCGCTTCAGATCAGTGGTTTTCTCGGAGCACTCTGGTTTCCTCCACCATCTCTTAACTTGATATAAGTGGAAAAATCTTGACTGGTTCGTAAAACTCCATACCTAGCACATTACTCCACTCCATTGTATAATGAATATACATAACTATGCTTGAGTAATCCAAGACTGATTTAAGAAGTTATACTGTAACCGATTTAAGGAGATATAAGTCCTGTGATTTAAGTTCTGGGTTTTCAAAGATAGTTTTAATGTCCTCAGTAAAATTTAGTAAAACAGTCTTATATTCAACTTATATACTAGTATTTAATTTGATTTTTAATTTCAGGCAATTTGATCTGCGAACTCCAGAATCAAATCAATCTAATCCAAAGAATGTGTTGATAAATCTGAATGCTCACATGGGAGGGAGTGCCGAGGCTAAGTGTTTAGCTATAAATCCAGTACGGCCCGAGTTAATAGCCGTAGGTGCCAATGATCCATATGTTAGGTTATATGATAGGAGACAGATCTCATGTAAAAGTATGAAGATACCAAATGATACAGGAAACAGGTAAAGTACATGTAGATTAAGTGGAATTAATGATAGTGCCTTTGATGAGAAATGTCATGATTCCTTACGCCATGTGAAAAAAAGTTACATACACTTGTTGCTGTTATATTTGTAATCAGTGTCTTTTATTTAATACATGTATTTGTCTAAAGTTTTATTTTGAACTTAAAATTCATCTATACCATCAGAGAGCAATCATTCTTGTGTATGTTTCTGTTTACTATTGTTCTCCTCATTGGCTGAGTGGTCTGAAGTGCACACTTTCAGGTCACTGTGCCTCTCACCACATAGATTTGAGTCCCACTGGGGCAGATCTTAGTGTGAGAAAGTTGTCAGCTTTCTTGATGAAGGTCATTGGTTTTCTCCAGATACTCTGGTTTTCTCCATCATCCCAGAATTGATCAACTTGATATAAGTGAAAAAATCTTGATTTCTTGATTTGGGTGGTTTTAGAAGACAAGAAACATCACTGAAGTTCAGTGACTGAACATGCTTAAACTAACTAGTTTCTTTAACTGACTACCCATATTCAGATATAGCATGTGTATGTTTATTTACACAGAGTACAAAATGACATATCACCAGCATTAGCTCAAATAATTAAATAAATACCCTGACTGACATGTAATCATTACCGGTAATCATTCCAACTGTTGTAAGTCATGCATTTTTACTGTAGTGGGAAAAAACTTTTTAATTTCAGGTCACCATGGGAAAGGTGTGAGTTAATGTCCAATTGTTCACCAGATGAGTTTGCATTACCACAGGGCTGTGTAAGGTACTTTATTGCAGGTGTGTAAGTTTGAATTTTATTGATAAATGTAACAAAATTATGAAATGTCTACAATATACATCGTTTTAGATTTTATCACAGCTTTATTAAAGTTTGTTTCACATATTTTAAAAGAATTAAGTCTTGTCTCATAAATATATTGTTGTTTATTTACATCTGGTCTCACTTTACTGGTGGAAGTTCACATGTTAAACTTAATTTGCAAGTTTTCAAAGTTTTAACTTTGCTTTTGGGTTTGTGATTTGAACATGAACTGTTATGTTTGTATTTAATTTTATTTATTGAATATTATTTACAAGCTAGGAATGAATGAAGTAGTTTATTTAATTATAAACATATTCACTATTTGGCCTCTGAGGCCTGTTGGTGAGGGATGGATGATGGATAGTTATATGTACCCTATCTTTCCATTTCTGGAATCCAAAATCACCATTGGCTAATATATGTAATTTCTTAGAAAATCTTTCAAAAGTAACATATTTTATTTAATTTGTGAAGAAATACTTAAAAAGGACTACCAGTATATTTTCACAAATTTTTGAAATTTGTTTAGATTTTTGGAAATCAAGTCTACATATGATTATAGCTAGACACACATGTACTGGCGAGTTTATTTTATTTTTCATAAGCTATTTTTATTTTATTTTTGTAATTTTAAATACAGGTCATTTACCACAAAAACAACAAGACTACAAAAAACGGTACAGAACACTAGCCTCAACTTACGTCACCTTTAACCCAGACGGGACAGAATTACTGGTTAATCTTGGTGGAGAACAGATTTATTTATTTGATGTAAATAAAAATAGAAAAGCAGAGAAGTTTGATATATCCATGGTTTTGTCAGCTAATGGGGTTGTTAAAGGTATGTTACACGGGGGTAGTAACCTGATACAATTTCTGATAAAGGTATGTTACAGTAAAAATTCACAAATAATTCACTGATAAAACATCCTTGTAAGAAAGTTGATTTTACAGTACCTGAATTTCTTTGTTTGATGAAAACACTACATTGGACTAGGATTAAAACAATTTACTTACCTTCATGATTTTTTCTTTTAGAATTTTTCTTATATCAAATTGTTTTTTAAGAATTTGTTTACATGTGAAGGTGATAGTTATTAAGGTTTTTCTTCATAATTGTATGTGTAAGTGCATAGCAAACAATGTATTTATTTGAAAATTCTCATATTTTATATATCACATATTTAACACTACTTGTATTTGACATTACACATATTTGATAGACTTAACAAAGAAATTTTAAGATTTAATTTTAGATGATATTGTTTGATATTTTTCATTTTAGAGGCTGCATGTTCCCATAGTAACGGTTTTACACTCCATAGAAATGGTACAACAAATGGTGTAAGTAATGGTATACACACAGCCACTGGGGCTGCTGCTGCTGCCGTTATGAGAGCTGAGATGGAAGTTGAGGAGAAACATTCTACTTTAAAAAGGTAAGAGAAGTGGCAGAGTAAAAAAAACAGAATGTATCTTTAGATTGCTGAAAATCATTATTTTTCTTTAGATACTCTGGTTTCCTTCATCATTGCTAAACTGACCACCTCAATGTAAGTGAATGATCTTGACTGGGGCTCAATTCCAAAAAAAAAATGAAAATATAAAAAAAGAATGTACATGTATCTAAATTCAGTCCAAAGTTAGCTTTGGACCAGCATATATTTCATTACTTTCATTTTCATTAGAACTTTTTACCTACTTTAATATCTTTATAGTGATTTACAGAGTTAAAAACTAATATTGTTCTGTTATATTTGATATAATGGTGATATTAAATTGACATTTAAGTCCCCTCTTCAATTTTAAACAAGGATAGAATCTGAACTCTTATTACTGACTGTGGATACATTAAACAAGACATTACAGTGTTTAATAACAATCATCATAATGATGATGACAATGATTATTATTATTATCATAATCATAATCATATATTCAATGGATTATTATTATTATTATTATTATTTAGTTTCAGACAGAGGATAGAATCCAAACCTTTACCTTTACCCGTAGATACATTAAAGAAGAAAGCCAATAGTTATTTTGAAAAAGAACAGTATTCTAAAGCAATAATCTTGTACAATCAAGCTCTAGCTAGGGCTCCATTCTCATCAGCATTGTTTGGTAACAGAGCAGCTGCATTTATGAAAAGGAAGTGGTAAGTTTTCATCTCATCTGGCAATAGAGATTACTAGGTTTCCAAAAATTGAAAATTATTAGTAGCCAAATTTCTTAGATTTGTAAAAATATGTTTTTTTAAAGTATTGTGAATTTCTCAGAAAAAAGTATCAAATAGCAATTTTGGGTACCAGGAATTGAAACATAGCTATTTGTCTATGCATTTATTTTTAATATTTTCTCTAACCTGCTGAACAATTCGGAAGATGACTTGGTTCATAATGCATATTTGACATTTTTCTTCAAAACTATTATTATGAATATCAAAAACAAAGTAGCCAGCAATGCATACTTTTTTCAATGAATTTGTTTTCAATTTAGAATGTAGATTATATGAAGAAGGTTTTATTATATGCCATTTTCTATTATTCTTTGCTAACTGTGTTTTCATAGAATATGCCAGTAAGGTTCCCCACTTTGCTGATTGTATCAAAATTTCTCCCTGCCTTCAGAAAACCACTAAGCCTGCTTGCATAAAACATAGTGTGGAAAATCTACCATCTACCTGAATTGTTAGATGACTGTTTTAACAAAGAAGTTTTAACACTAGAAACATTTTGTAAATCTTACATGATTAAATTTTAGGGACATGTAAATTTACCACTTGTATTTGATATTTTTCAGGGACGGTGATTTATATGCAGCTTTAAGAGATTGTCATAGTGCTTTAAATATAGATCCAAATCATTTGAAAGCTCATTTCCGATTGGCTAGATGTTTATATGAACTGTCATGGCCACAAGAGGCCTACGATTGTTTACAACAATTTAAACACAAATTTCCAGACTATGCAAAAAGTCATGCTTGTGAGGCTTTAGATAGAGACATCAAGGCAGCAATATTCTCTAGAACTGAACAAGGTAAGACACATTTTGTTTATTATCTCATTGTTCAAATACCATTTAACTTGTAAGAGGTTATAAGTTTATTGTGCATGTGAAACTTATTGTAGCAGGATTGGCCCTCCAATGCAAAGTCTTTGGTATTAGGTATTTATTACTGTATTTATTTATGTAAGAAACATTTGCGAGGAAGAAATATTAGCAATTTTCATGGTGACACTTGTACCGCAAATATATCTTCTTAGGGAAAATTATTTCTTTCCCATGGTTCACTTTTCCTACAGTAGGAACCCTGAAAATTTCTTACCGAGAAATAGTTTAAAAGGTCAAAACCACGAAAGATTCCTTCTGCTAATATTTCTTCTTTTACAGTAGTGAAATAATAAAAACTGATATCCAATTAGCAATAATCTTTCTCTCTTATTGTTAAATTCACAGTTAAAATCATAAAGGATGAGACATTTCTGGTAGTGAGATACTCTTGGCTGAGTTATAAAGGATGAGACATTTCTGGTAGTGAGATACTCTTGGCTGAGTTATAAAGGATGAGACATTTCTGGTAGTGAGATACTCTTGGCTGAGTTATAAAGGATGAGACATTTCTGGTAGTGAGATACTCTTGGCTGAGTTATAAAGGATGAACATTTCTGGTAGTGAGATACTCTTGGCTGAGTTATAAAGGATGAGACATTTCTGGTAGTGAGATACTCTTGGCTGAGTTATTAACAAATGAATGAATCAATGAACTTATTTTTAAGTGTCAGGTGGAGTGGTGTTGTTGTGGCCCTTTGTTCCCCAGGGCATTCATAGGCATAAGTCAAGTAAAGATTTTTACTGATAAAATAACTTATTTTAACAGATGATAAAGAAACTGCTACAGATCCGGATTCTCCACCAAGAAGACGTAGTTTACCAGTCTCAGAACAGGAGAATGTGTGGCGAGCTTTTGCCAGTGATTATGAAGCTAGATTTTGTGGGCATTGCAATACAACTACAGACATTAAAGAAGCTAATTTCTTTGGAAGGTCTGTAATAAACTTGCATGAGAGTTACATTTTACTGGCAGGTCTGCCATGTTATCTTGTAACTACTTCATGATAGTATAACTCCTCCTCTCCACAACAGAATTTGAGGACATACAAAGGAATTGATGAATGTCAGTATAAATTTGTACCTAGACCATAAGTAGTTTTCTGCTTTAGAGGATTTTATCAGACAACTAGTCATCATAGTATTGTAGAACTAGCTCAGCATCGATTTGTATGTTAAATAAAAGGTCACATGAGTGTTCATGGATTTTATGATTCATACACCTTCCCTCATGACCGATAAAAGACACTTTCACTTGCATATAAACAAAATTGCATGCTTGTTTCTGAATTTATGAAAATTTTCTTTTGAATCAGTCTCTGGGGTGAGATTATTTATCTATGGTGAATAACCTTACACACATCTTGCACTTAAGCAAACAGACACTTTTGAAAGATATGTCTCCAATGTGACAGTTTATATACTTACTATAAGGGCCTCTGATGTGCAGGTAAATGTTACTGCTCAAGTGGTAGTTCTTGTCTATGTACTTATAAACATGTACCCAATGTCAAAGGTCATATTGTTTTGTATTACAGTAATGGTCAGTATATAGTAGCAGGCTCAGATGATGGGTCATTTTTTATATGGGAAAAAAGTACCACTAATATTGTCAGAGTGTTAAGAGGGGGACTCCATAGTAAATTGTTTACAGCCACATCCTACGTCCTGTCTCTTAGCAACCAGTGGAATAGATCCTGTAGTCAGGTTATGGAGTCCCAGGGCAGAGGTTAGTAAAATTTACTTATTTAGTTAGCCAAAATTATAGTTATGTGTTGCTTAATGCTGAAGTATAAGGATAATTCCCTTTATCTTAGTTGTGCCAGATATATGGTGTTCTTCATTCTGAGATATAAGGGATTTCCCATTTTCTCAATCATCAAAGCACTGGGAGGATGTGCCAGAGGAAATGGGTCTAAAAGAGCTGAGGCTAAAAGTTGTTATATTTGCTTAATTTTCTTATAAAAAGTAGCAGGGTTATAATCCTTAGAAAAAACATTGAAATATTTGCCTATTTCCTTCTTTATATCAGTGCAGATTTAGACATATTTCATATGGGCACTTTCTCACCATTCTTATCAAAAACAGACATACCACTGTTATTCAATTTGACCCTAACTTCAGATGAGCATACCTTCTGTTACAGCTGTTTATTCATTATCAATTTTATATATTTCATACACTTCTTTTTATTATTAGGATGGAACCAAAAATGAAAGAGAGATAGATAATTCTGACGACGCAGCACTAGCTAACCAAAAACGTATGAATGCAGATCCTTTAGAAGTCATGTTGATGAATATGGGTTACCGAATTACTGGAGTGTTTGATGTGGAAGAGGATGAAGAAAACCGAAATGAAAACCCTGTTCATTGTCGTCCAAGCTGAAAGTGACTTTATCTAGATTTATAAATTTTAGCCAGTGTTACGTCATCATAAAATGGTGATGTGATGTGCTAGTTAAAAATTAATAATGCACAATAACTAGAATAATGGTTTCAGTTAATGATTTAAATTTTGTCGTCATGGTGACAGTAAGTTAGCAAGCTTGTGATAAACATTATGATTTTAAAGCTAATGCTTTTTGTATCTTTTCTACATGTTTGAATCACATTTTTAAATCCTAGGTCACATCAGTGCATCTAAGTTATATCATGATAATATTATACCAGTAGTTATTACTTGCCTAATACCGAGTCTTATTGAAATATTTTATCTTTTATTTGGTTACTGAATTACTTAGAATCACTGTAAAGAAACACTAATTTATAATAATGAGTATTAAAATCCAGATTTGTTCAGTCAAATTAAATTTTGGAGTAATAAATGCGTTTGGTGATCAAACGAGAGGATGGGGAGTTACAATAAAACAAACTTGGAAGAAAACAATTTTAGGACTTCATTATAGTTCTGCGATAAGTGGGGTTTTGCTGTGAGTTTCTTTTCAGTATTTTCTTGAATCTTCTTTCATTCAGTATTATGATTTTAAAGTAGACACATTTTGCTGTGATATTGTACAGTAAATTATTTCCTCCTTACATAAACTTTGTATCTGTATTTTGTCAATAGAAAGTTGAAAATCATTCGAAAATACATTGTTACCCAATTTTTATTTTGAAAGAGTAATATATTGCATTAGAAATAACTATAGAAAACTTTGCAATACAATTTTTTAGACATTTTATTGGTACTGTCTGTGTTTGTTAATAAGGGATTCATACATTTCTTATTTTAGAAAAATTCCTTATCAATATCAAACAAAACTTTTGGTTGGAAAGTATTCTCAAATGACATCAACGTCCACACCCACAATGTTCCGACAAAAGGTCCAACATGCTTGAATTACACACAAAAAGAATGAAAACTCAGTCTGAGTTGTGTCATTTTATGACATCACTGACACTAGTACCTCATTAGTTGCCATGACACTGCTTTGGTTCCGTGATGGCAGCCAGTGTCGGAACATAAAAGGCATGACGGTGATAAGTCAATTCTAAAGCAATAAATATTTCCTCGCATCTTAGTGGAGTGGCAAACCTTCTTACACTAGGAACTGCCAGAGTGGAGTTTGAACCTAGATGAAGACAACGTGAAATACTTGACCATTAACAATTTAACAGTAGATAAGATGTTCCAAACTTTAAAATGCAAGTTTGTCATTACATATTGCAAGAAATGTTTCTCATATTTTTTTTAATGCTTTATTAGTTTAACTTTTTCATTTAGTTACCAGTAATCGATTTAGCAGAGAATTTGCCAGCTAACCATTGGACTGTTGATGATGTCATAAGATAATAACTTTTTGTTTTGTTTTTGTTTTGAATAAATTAAGATTTGTTTAATGCCAAAGTTAATTGTTGTTACAGAAAGCATAATTATGATTATACATGTATATTTTATTCTGATGCGCTTATTGTTTTATTTATATCAACAAATTGTGATATTATTGACTGTATATAATAGATATACATATAATGATTACTTAACAGTGAATTATATTTGATCTTGTTAAGGGACGTTTACTCAAAGTTTGCTGCTTGTATACAACTTAGTTTGACTATAAATTTGTATTTTATACAGGATCTATATTGAATTTATCAGTAAAACTGATATTTTGTCCCTTGAAATTAAAATTGTCGATTATTAGCCAAATATATAAACAGGGTTGTAGGGAAATGACTTTCACATCAGTCACTTTCTATGTCTATCTGATATATACCTGTATTAATAAGTTTCAAATGGTAATTTCTTTGGCTGGGTGATTATCGGGTTATTGCCTCTACTACTCACCAATACTCTGAAACAATTCAGTACAAGTTTATTTAAAACAATGCGATCATCATTGATCATTGTTGACATATATGCTTATTAAAGCATAAAAAGGAATTATAACATTGTAGTGTAGATACATCTTATGTACAGAATTCTCTGGACTGTCAATAGAGTCTGTAAAATTCATTTGTGAACTTTGGAATTTTTTCAACCCAATTATTGAAATATTTTCCTCATTAAGATGTCAGGGAATGGATTTTGCTGTCAAAACTATGGAAAATGATAAATTGTTCAAAGTCTTTCCACTTTTGTCTGTCATTAGCCATTTTTTGCAAATTGCCCCATGAATGTTGTAAATCGTTCATTTCTGCTTCCACAGTGCACCTCCATGTAATCTTTGGTCTTTCTCTAAGTCTTTTACCCTCAGGTGTCCAGTGTAGGGCAGTTTTGGGTATATTGTGTGTTTCTTTTCTTAGGACATACCGGTACCCAATCCATCTCCATCGTCTTTTCTTGATTTTTATAAACAGATCTTTTGACTGGCATCTTCTAAGAAGCTCATCATTTGATATTTTTAGGCCAAAAAGAAGAGAGTTACACACCTCATAAATAATGATTTAACCTCCAATGATCTCCTTTAGTGTAAAGTATGTATTTTTGTTTATTGATTTTGTAAACAAATTAAGATCCAGATTTGTACAGTACAAGATGTACAGGAATGATAAACTGTTCTTCTAATGATTATTCTTTTGGCATCTTTAACTAGAACTGTTAAAGTGGAATATGTTCTTGTTAAGAAAATGTTTTAGCTTCTTATAGTTGCAATCCATTCATATGAAGAGCATGATCCTCTGACAGTTGTTCTTTTTTCAGCTTATATTTTCAGTAGAGTGTGTGAGCTTCTGATAGCTGCCATTTTATTATGGAAATCATGTGCTTCTTAAAACTGTTGGGACATGTTATTTTGACAGGCTTGTTTAAGTAGAACAAGTGCATCTGGCAATGTGAGGTGTGCCGGTTGAGTTTGAACTTTAATTAAGATCAGATATAACTGACTGTTGTTGTATATATATAACTGTATATAGCAGAATGTTAAATGTTGTGACTATTCCTATAAATAAAGGAATGTAAAACATCATATATATACAACAATTATATATAGAGTTATGTCATTATTTACTCTGCCTGGAATCGGATAAAAATTACAGTCAAACCTGCCTGTAAACATCTTATATATACAACAATTATATAGTGTTATGTCATTATTTACTCCACTTGGCATCCAACAGCAATTACAGTCAAATCTGCTATAAAAGCCACTTAAGGTAGTTCCATACCATGGTGACATCGTGGTTTTGTGCGTACGGTCGAAATGTCTGATTTGACATCTTTTTTATCTATGACGTCACGAATGTGTGGTCTTTGGCGCCTACAGAATTATGGGGGAAAAGCTGTTATGCTACCATTCAGTAGAATAATTTTCTGCACTGACTAGATTAGAATTCACGATATCAATTTTGTGCACTATTTTTAAGAAGAAAATGTATATTGTACATAACGGAAATTAGGTAGATCTACACTGTTTAAAGTACTATTCTAAATAATTGAAAGATTCTTAGTACATTGTTTAAATTTTGAAGACGGTATTTAAAATGCCGCTTTACGTTTGGTTTTCGAGTTTTCGGTGATTAGCCGGACACAAACTGACGATTCTTCAATAAACATACTGTATAATTTTTCTTGGTGTCAAATTTTAGCAGTTTGACCATGCTCTTGTATTTGCGTTTCATTCAGCGGCCTAGAATCAATCTTGAACGCTTCAACAATGTATACGAATCCCCTTTCCACTTTAACTGATCTGTGTTGGGTAATGGTTGCTATGGGTTTCTATGGGTGACAAACCATATGATATTTAAATTGGTTTTGTTTTGCACAACCACATAGCTCAAAATCAGTGTTTTTGTTTATTTGTTAATATCAAACGAAAAACATTGAGTTCATAATAGTATCCTAGGACATTATTGGTAACTTCTTACGTAAGGAATGAGGCTTTTTTCTTGTTTTAGGATTTTGATGCAATTTTATGAAAAAAGTAGCTTGACGACCCCCTATTTTTTGTTTCCGAAAATTAAACTTATGTATTCATGTGCAATATATGTGAAAATAAGGGGTCGTATTCGACTTCGTTTTTTAAAAATCTACAAATTAACGAAAGGGTGTTACTTTGATTTTTCCAGAATGTTCTCTCTTGATAGGTAGCGCTGTAGAAAAATACCACGTGACCAGAAGTAAAATCCCATTGGTCCAAATAATCTTCATGACATAACAGTTAATTTAAATGCAAGAGACTTTTGGTTTCTAAGCATGACAAAAAATTATCAAAGCTTATTTGTTGATAACAGTAGTTATACTTTGATCATTTATGTCGTGAAAATGGCCACCAGGTGGTGCTTCAGAACTTCTTAAGCAAGTCGAATACCTGCCCTGAAATTTTGGCATGTTGAATGGTTTATGCCAATGTACAACATATCAAAATTTCAATATGTGTTTTCAGGCGATTTGTAAAGTATGGAACTACCTTAAGGGAACCAGTAAAATCAGTCTCTATCGGCAAGTGGCTCTTATGCACAGGTTCAAATAACATAAATAAAGAGTAATTGGGGGATAAAATTTGAATTGCCTTAAAAAGCAGGTGGCCTTTATATATATAGGTGGCTTTTAAGACAGGTTTGACTGCAATGACAAAGTGGTGATGATATACATGTATATATTTTAAATCTGAATGGTTCCTCTGTGTCTCTAGCACAGTTGATAAAGATTTCACTCTGTTAAGTGAAGGTCAGGCTTACTGACTGGGTCAGACCTTGGACTTGAAAATAGGTAGTGCTTTCTTTCACAGTTGGAATTGCTCATTGAAGTAAAGTAGAGTAATTGTATTCTATACCCCAGTCAAGATTCTTTCTATCTTTTTCGGGAAAGGTTGAGAAAACTAGAAAAAGTCACAAAGTTCCAGCAAGCAAACTGACAAACATTCTCATAACTTGGATTTGTACTTAAGGGGGTGAGAGCTTTAAGTGCAATTATGTTAGACATACATTTCTGATGTCGCATTTATATAGCTGGTGATGTATTTACATGAGTGAAGTAATCTTGAACTATATAGCTGGCAATGTATTGAGATAAATGAAGTAATCTTGACCTATATAGCTGGTGATGTATCAGTATAAGTGAAGTAATCTTGACCTAAATAGCTGGCAATGTATTGATATAAGTGAAGTAATCTTGACGTATATAGCTGGTGATTTATCGGTATAATTGAAGTAACAACCTATATAGCTGGTGATGTATCAATATAAGTGAAGTACTTTCGACCTATATAGCTCGCGATGTATTGACATAAGTAATCTTGCCTTGCAGCTAGTAATGTATTGATATAAGTGAAGTATATAACCATGACCTATATAGCTGGTGATGTATCAATATAAGTCAAGTTATTTTGGCCTATACAGTTGGCGATGTATTGGTTTTATTGAAGTAGCCTTGACCTATATAACTGTCGATGTATTGGTATAACTAAAGTGACCTTGACCTATAAAGCTGGTGATGTATTGGTATCATTGAAGTAGCCTTGACCTATAAAGCTGGCGATGTATTGATATCATTAAAGTAACCTTGACCTATATAGCTGATGATATATTGACATAAGAAATCCTTATGAAATGGCTAGCGATGGAGCAGAAATCATGACTGGATCTTTCTTGGATGATATGATGTCTATCAAGAACAGCTGCAGACTTTAGGTACCAAATGCTTCCTTCTAGAACTTCTGTATTAATATCGGGGTTGTTGTGACGATTAAAGCATGAATAGTCATGATGATATAGAAACAGCTAGCAATTTATGTTTATAAACACTCTGCCATCAGATTTTGAACAACCTATATATGTCACAATACTACTTAAAAACAATAACAACACATATGAAATCATTTTAAAATTGCGCCATTTAATGTAATTTAGTATCAAAATCATGTTTAACATCAAATATAAATTTAAACAAAGAAATAATCATTCTAAAAATCTCAACATCTGTGTTAAAAGCAAATAATCATCTACGACATTGATATAAGGTTTTAACAAACATGGAAAACAACAAGTTTAATAAATTATAACACAATACATGAATTTTCTCTTGGGGAGGAACATTTATATTATAAATTTGAGGTAAATTATAAGATTTTAAATTCTGAAATTTTTTTCTGTTTTTATGTTATGATATCACATATTACTGATTCATGACACAAAGATAAAAATCTATTAAAAACTTGTTTATTTTAATATACACTGAACAGTATAAGATGAATGATTGTAACAAATTTTCTGATGTGCACAGTAATTTTTCATGAATTTATTCTATAAAATTTATATTTGTTAAAATTAATTTTAAGGCAAAAAAAGCATGAAAACAACATGTCAACAATTCATATTTTATTATATTAATTTATTCAGTATCTGAATTCTAGTATATGTAAGAAAAAATGATTGTGTATAGTAATTAATGTAGAATCTGTTTTTTAATGGAAATAAATGTATCAAAAACAAAATTAAAAAAAATGAAATACATGTACATGTTGTATTTGTGTAACATCAGGTAAAGAAATACATTTACATGTTGTATTTGTGTAACATCAGGTAAAGAAATACATTTACATGTTGTATTTGTGTAACATCAGGTAAAGAAATACATGTATATGTTGTACGAGGGTCATTCATTTAATTCTGTCACTTATGCCATTCCATATATTCTTCATTGATATACTTCAATAAATCCATATGAATAACAAATTTAAAAAAATCCGAATATAACAGTCCAAACCCCAGTGAATTTGATAAAGAATATCACGAGCTATAAACATTTGAAACTGGTACAGTCATATACACTGGTATATTTCACGGGTCAAAGTGAAAGGTTTTAATAAGGTTGAAAGTAGAAACTACACAAAAAGCCGTGGAACATTGAAAATACCAGGAAAGGATATATTTTCTGAATTGTGTAAATTTTTTCGATATACTATTTTGACACTGAGAACAGTTTTTAGATAGTTAAAATATTTGAAGGGGGTAAATCTGATGTCAAAGATGACCCCCGTCCTGGACAGCCGAAGACATCCTTGACCAAAAAGAACATTCAATCTGTGCAGGATCTAATAAATGAAGTTGCAAGATATTAAGCATAGGAGATAGCTGAGTTCTTACAGATTTCACAAGGGAGTGTTCATTAAATTCTGACAAAACATTAAGGTCTACTAAAGATTTGTGCAAGGTGGTTACCACATTTATTGACTAATGAACAGAAGGGTGCCAGAGTTAAATGTTCTCTAGAAAATTGAAAAATGTTTCAAAATTGTGACAGAAGGAAATTTTCCACTCTTCTAACGGGCGATGCAACTTGGGTTTACATGTTTAAACGCCTAAGGCGTGCTGACAATAAGCAGTGGTGAACAAAAAATGAAAACGCCCTGTTGTTGCCAAAAGAAACAAAAGCACTATAAAGGTTCTGTACGTCATATTTTTCAATTCCAATGGACCTGTTGTTCAGATTTCTACTCCAGCTGGCAAATTTGTGACTGGTTAATTTTACAAGCAATGTGTCCTGCCAAATTTTTTCAGCAGAGGCGTCGTAAAACAATTATTGCAGGGATTCATTTGCTTCATGTAAATGCTGTACATCACAAGGGTAAAATTGCAATGGATTTTTTAAATAAACAGATAATGATTGTTTTGAATCACTCAGTATTTTCACCTGATCTAAGTCCCTGTGATTTTTTCTTGTTCCCAAAATTAAAGAAAATGTTGTCTGGTAAGAAATATCAAACGAGAAGTCCATTGGGTTGTGCGATATATCAGTGTTTGAAACATATATCTAAGGGAGACCACTTTGCCGCTTTCCAGAGTTGAATACCGAGACTAAAAAGTGTATATCTGTTAAGGGGGAATATTTTGACGGGTTGAAATAAAAATTAATTTAAAAACTATGTTTTGTTTTGTTTTAGGGGCTTTGTGACAAAATTAAATGAATGATCCTCGTATTTGTGTAACATCAGGTAAAGAAATACATGTACATGTTGTATTTGTGTAACATCAGGTTATGAAATACATTTACATGTTGTATTTGTGTAACATCAGGTAAAGAAATACATTTACATGTTGTATTTGTGTAACATCAGGTAAAGAAATACATGTACATGTTGTATTTGTGTAACATCAGGTAAAGAAATACATTTACATGTTGTATTTGTGTAACATCAGGTTACGAAATACATGTACATGTATTTGTGCCTCAACAGGTTAAGAAATGCATGTAAATGTTGTATTTGTGTAATATCAGGTAAAGAAATACATTTACATGTTGTATTTGTGCCTCAACAGGTTATAAAATACTGTACATGTATATGTTGTATTTGTGTAACATCAGGTTATAAAATACATTTACATGTTGTATTTGTGCCTCAACAGGTTATAAAATACATGTATATGTTGCATTTGTGTAACAAAAAGTTATAAAATACATGTACATGTTGTATTTGTGTAACATCAGGTTATGAAATACATGTACATGTATTTGTGTAACATAAAGTTATGAAATACATGTACATGTTGTATTTGTGTAACATAAAGTTATGAAATACATGTACATGTTGTATTTGTGCCTCACCAGGTTATAAAATACATGTACATGTTGTATTTGTGTAACATCAGGTTATGAAATACATGTACATGTTGTATTTGTGCCTCACCAGGTTATAAAATAAATGTACATGTTGTATTTGTGTAACATCAGGTTATGAAATACATGTACATGTTGTATTTGTGTAACATCAGGTTATGAAATACATGTACATGTTGTATTTGTGTAACATCGGGTTATGAAATTGTATTTGTGTAAGTGAACACTCATGCAAAATGAATATTAACACATGCACATATATATTAGCAACTACATGTATGACAATTGAAATTGCAATTCAATTAAAAATTTGTGCCGTAAATTAATTGTTTATCATTCATGTAACTGTATATATTGTATAATTTTCTAAAGTAACAAAAAAAAAAAAAACAACAACAAAACAAAACAAGAAAAAATTGTTCATTTTTACTAAAATTTTCTAATAAAATTATATGAAAAATGAATGAAGTGTATAAATAAACTGCTTTGTTAGAATATACAGCCAGCTGTTACAATTTGATTTGTTAATTTTATTAATAATTGTATATGAAGCAACAATATAAGTACATCTGCACATTATATACATAGAATACTCTTAACTTCTAAATTCCATTGTAAAGGCAAGTGTTTGAAATAAAGTTTGTTTTTGAATCTGTGGGTTCAGGGGTAACTGGTTACGAAGTAAGTGTGATGTTTAGAACTCTACAAAATGATACTAAAACCACTGCATGTACCTTTGGGTACTGCTTTCTTCTAATTAATTCAATGGCCGTCTTTACTCAGGAATTTAATAATCAATATTTTACATTTATGATGCTTGGTTGTATTAAACTCTGTTTGAGGCCAAATGAAGTTATGACTATAATCACATTTGCTAATGTGACGTCACTTAATTCTTGCTTACACCTATACCCATGACATCATTGGTTGTATGTTCCAGCAATTGGAATTGCATGTCGTAAACGACAGTGTTTTAAATTTATTTCAGGATTCAAAAACAGAGATTTTCAAAAAAGCTTAATGTAAATATAGCACTATAAACACCATTTCTAGACAGCTCAATGGTTAAATGTTTCTTATTTCATTCATATGTTACTGACAGACAAATCAAAGCAAACTGTACATATGACATGATGCATGTCATAATAAACACAATGGATTTCAAATTACAAGTTAGATTTAGAACCTTTCACATTTGTGTGACCTGGCCTGTCTATAAAGTTATGTTGTAATACCTGGTATTACAAACAAGTGTTACAGTTAAACATACATACATAAACAGTTAGCCATCTTCATCATCATTACTGTTATTGTATCAATTTTAGCATGTACAAGTTTTCACGCGTACCAGTTTTAGCATGGACAAATTTTAGCGCAAATTATAATTTGGTCAAATTCATGTGGACTTGCATTAACATAAATCTTATGGATCACATTAGACACAATAATCATATTTATATTTCAATGGACCTAATTTGGCGTTTTTTACTATCATTGGTTAAATTAGTACATTTACGGTATTATTCTGTATTTGTTACTCTCTCTCTTGCTCTCTCTTATGAGTACATATATTAATCATTGTTCACAAATTTCATAAATATATACTGTTCATTAAGATATGAAATATGGGAGTAGTGGACGAACTCAGATTGGTATCACCTCTTCCTCTTCTTTATCATTATCATCAAGATATGAAAAATTAGAGAGAAGTGAACCAACTCCAGTTGGTGTCATTCATCCCTCTTTTTGTTCATCAAGATATGAAAATGAGCATATAGGATTATTCTGGTATCATCCCTCCCTCTTCTTGTTCATCAAGATATGAAATATGAGCATATTGGATTATTCTGGTATCATCCCTCCCTCTTCTTGTTCATCAAGATATGAAATATGAGCATATTGGATTATTCTGGTATCATCCCTCCCTCTTCTTGTTCATCAAGATATGAAATATGAGCATATTGGATTATTCTGTTATCATCCCTCCCTCTTCTTGTTCATCAAGATACATTATAATCAACGAGATAATTCATAAATAATCATTAACAGTAATTTATATTTCAGTTAACCTGCCTATGCAGGACACCCTAAGAATCCCATAAAAATGGTCTTTATGAGCAGGTGATAATCAAACCTATCTATACAGGTCACCCAGGTGAACCAGTAAAAGTAGACTTATGAGCAAGTGGCAATCAACCCCATCCTGAACACAGAGGTCACCTTAGAGAACCAATAATATATACACATTAAGTTAGCCCAATAAAAGACAAAATAAGATGACATATTCATTGTAACTAGGTGGACTTTTACATAGAGAAATATTTACCCTTTTTCCTAATATTTTTAAGTCTAGAACTGGCCAACTAAGATTCTCTCTCTCTTTCTTTCTCTCTCTCTCACCCACCCACACACACACACACAAACAGTACAGCTCATCTGCACACCTTAACCATAAAAATCTTAATATTAATGGACGTCAAGATTCAATATAATCTTATCATTGATACGGTCATAAATTGTTCAAAAATTTGTGCAAGTTAAGATGTAAAACTAAAAACAAACTTTGTACCTTCCAGCTTCACACACAAAACACTACCTTTCATAAATGAGTATTAAACTAATGAGTTGTTTGTGATAATCTCTCCAACACATTTATAAAATGTCTTTGTTTCTAGTTATATATAAGTAATACTATTGTTCTACTCGTGTTCCTGGTCACAAACCCTGAGAATCTTCTGGAGGACTATAATACCGCGGACCATTCAACTGAAATGAAAAAACAACAACTGAATTTAAAATTATTATTAAAAGAAACCTATAGGGCTGATGTTTTCAACAAGCACAAGTTAATTAAAAAAGCTTTTGTCTCCACTTAAAATGTCAATTGCAACTTAAGTAATTTTAAACCAATGTAAGACAGATGGACCTTCAAAAATCAATGCTGACTTTTCAGGAACGGTGGGAAACTGCCAAAATTCAATTCAATTTCTGATGCAGTTCATCCTTTAAAGACTGGAAACTGTCTTTTATATATATTTTTGCAGTGACCTTTGGCCTACCGACCTGAAAATCAACCCCAAATGAACTCTGGTCATAAGCTACCTCTGTAAAAAGTTCTATTTAAAATTAAAATTGAAGTTATTGCAAAAGATCCAATAATCTATTTGTAATAACTGTGGTCTTGACTTTTGACCTAGTAATCTAAAAATCAACTCCTAGTGTTGTTAGAAGCTGCCTCTGTAACAAGTGTCATTAAAAACTCAATTATTATTACATAGAAACTATTGTGATGGGCAGATAGATGGATGCACCAAAATAAACATCCCCTGTTTCTATGGAAACCTATAGCAACAAAAAAACCTTTCTATCTCCATTACGTTTTGAATCAGGTATTATCTGGTATTGTCAATCCAAAGCTTTACCAATATAATAGAGTGATAGGGAAATTCTCCTGTGCCATAGGAATTAATTAAAAAACTATGAATATGAACCTTACTTTACTACAAGTACTTACCTCAATATCATAATTTATGACAAATGACGGTATATCTAACTGATCTGGATATATTGTACCATATAAATACTGAACACCTTTCATGCTGTAAACCTTCTTCTTAATGTCTGATGCTGTAAACGTTGTAAAAAACCAAGTCACCAACTACAAATACAATATTAAAACATAAGATCAGAATTTGTAATATTAGAGAAATTGGTGGGTTTTTAGAATATTGTTTAATTATACATCAGGTTTTTCAATAATTCAAATTTTTGTCAAGAGATGAAATTCTATTTTAAATCCTTCAAAGATAAAATAATTTATTCAAAAGTTAATGTAGACAGTAGTGTAGGTGAGTTTGTGTTTCTGATCTGCAATGTTATTGCATGCTTATAGTATTTTTAGTTCTAACACTCTGATCTGCAATGTTGAAGATTAACATCACAAACCATTGAGTATTATGTATCCCAGAACAGAAGAGGCACATGAAAAGATAAAACAATAAGCTCCCATGATGGTGGCCATTGTCATATCCATATGGTGAGCTCCCATGATGATTGCCACTATCAAATACACAGTGAGGAGCTCCATTACGATGACCAGTGGAGGCTCTTATTGTGGTCAGCACAACCATAACAATATTGGTGAGCCCCAATAATGGTGACTAGTCAAATACCGGTGGTGAGCTCCCATGATGATCACTGTCAAATCCATGGAGGTGACCTCCAATAATGGTCACAACAACCAAAGGAATATGGGCGAGCATTCTTTGTTGGTGACCACATCTAAATCAGGCAGTGAAATCCTATGATGGTTAGCACAGCCAAATCAATTATGGTGAACTCCCATGATGATTACCACAACTAAAAAATATGAGGAACACCTATGATGGTCACCACAGCCAAATACACCATAGTGAGCTTCCATGGTGGTGACTACAGCCAAATAGTAAACCCTATGTTCCATAACTACTCTAGCACTACAGCACAGAGATGATTGAAATGACATAATATCTGAACTTGTTTCATTAACTCACACAGTCTATATAACATAAATCACTGCCTTATACAATTGAAATGTATGCATACCTTGGACCACCAAGTTGGATGGATTATATAAAATGATTTTAAATTCTTTTTATATCTGAAAAACAACAAAAAAGTAATCATCAAACATAACAATTCTAGTATTTCTATAACAAAATCTGCAACAACAAATAAAATAGGAATTGCTGAATAATCTTTTTATCAATATCTTGCTCTGATAGGTTACATTAGATAAATATATGTTCACACTTACTTTCCTTCATCATCACATCATTTAGCTAGAGTGAGTTCTATCATGTCTGTTGCCATTTTTGGTAGCCTAAATCACCACTGGCTAATTATTTTCAGAAAGATTCATTCAAAAAGTAACCTATTTTAATAAATTTGCAAACATACTTTGTAAAGGACTATTTGGTCACTTATAATTTTTAAATTGTAGAAACTGGTCATGCTGACAATAGACCATAGTTATAACAAAGGGTCCAAAGAAATGTTGACTTCATAAGCTGCTTATGAAGTCAACATTTCTTTGGACCCTTTGTTGTCTCTATATACATTAAGTAACCTCTTCTTTATATGGGACTCTCCCTCTCCTGTCTTATCTGATACTTACTTTTCATCTAATAAATGGTAGACTTTCTTTAAGTATTCCATTGGTGGGTGGTTTTCTGCTGTCGTTTGTGTATGAAAATAAACCACTACATAATCTCTTTCTACAATAGGTTCCATAACTCGTATCATGTACAACATGGCCTAAAAATAAATAAAATTACAGTGCAACTATGATACAATAAGTCACAACATGCTACAAATTTAATTAGTTACGAAAACAAACTCCATCTAACCCTACCCGTCTCCTAATTCTGTTGGACATAAAACAGTTATATGGTCTATAAACTAATGTGTCTGAATTATTTGATTGTTGATTGATTGAATGTTGAATGGTGTTTTACTTCCCAGTCAAGAATATTTCACTTACATCAAGACATTACCAGATAAAAATGAAAAGTTGCAGAATTTTTTAACTTTGCAGTGCGCTCATGGCAATATGCAGGGAGGGTTCTTTAATATGCCACACCTGTCTTGAAACAGGGCATTGGTTTTAAGGCCTTTTCCAAAGGACCCAGTGACTTTCATTTCTAAATTCAGAGTGCTTGGCAAAAGAACTGTTATTACCTTTTTTGAAGCCAGACTGTATCTTATGTATAATTTCACTGGATTTAGTTTAGGCATGCTTTACACATCCAAGCACCTGTTTTCCTTGTTTTACTGATGTATGACATTATAATTACCCTTTCTAAGTCTACTTTGCTTGCATCAAGATGTTTTCCTACAAACACTACTACAGGTCTACCGTATCTATCAACACCTGTCCTATACAGACACCTTAAAGCTGCTATATCTGTTAAATCCTCAGTTTTAGCTCGCTTCATCAGTCTATCAAATCTAAAATAATTAAACAAATAATCAAATATGTAAAAATATGAACAAGTCTAGTACTAAATAGTAATGATGTATTATAATGTTAAGGTTCTTTTATTCAAAGTTTATTTCACTTCTATATGGGTTCTTGTCAACGACAATTTATTAAATGTTAAAATATGTAACATAAGGGAGTTAATTCAGTCAAAATCAAGAAAACAGTCACTGTTATGCAATTTTTGTTCTCATTATTGTATTGTAAGGTAAGGGAGATAACTGCTTTCAAGAGTACCAAATGAAAAGAACAAAACAGTATTATGATGTTATTCAGAACTCCTTTAACATGGTTAACAAGAGAACCTGTCACCATTATGGCCTGCTTTGCCACCTTGTCATATATTCTTCTGTATGTAAACTCCAGCTTGTGTATTATACAACATACCGAGGGTAGATGTTGATTTTTTCTTAAATAATTGTACCTTCGTTTTAATTCTAATTTTTTCTGTTCTTCTGATGTTTTACCATACAATGAGGTTTTCCTTCCATCGTCAGGATTATCTTCCATCTGAGAGAAAGGATGTCTACCGACTTCTATCACAGTTGAGGTACAAAATTCTTTATTTAAATCTACAGTTTCTTCAAAATCATCAGAATGAGTTTCTGTAAAGAAATAAAATTGCATTTCAAAATACATTATAAAATAGTTACTCCTGGTTCTTTTAAAAAACATTTCTACCAATTCAAGACTTATTATAACATAACCACTGTAATATGCTGCTGTAACAGCATAGTAACTTCTCAAAAAGCTTGAGGCTGAGAATTCAAATTCAAAGGCATTAAATGTTTTTTAAAAATATGTTCTAAAAGTCAAGAAGAAAGTTCAAGCAAGTTCATAAACTTGAAATAACTTTGGTCTAGGAAATATCCTTGTTACTGAAAATGCAGTAGAAAGTTTTGGCTGGTAAAGGATTAACAATAGTTGATGGATGACAATGAACCCATAGCAACAGATTAAGAGAAAAAGATGATCCCAACAGATAACCAAGGACCCAAGAACAACATATGGTCCAAAAAGACACCATGAGCCTTTTGTTACGACTTGAAATAATTAACAAGCTAAATCAACATACTGAGGGCAGCAAATGTAGGTTTATCCATAATTCTAATCTGCCGTTCGGCTATGACAGGTTCTCCATCTTCATTACCGATATCATCTGGTAGTTGTGTTATAGCATGATGTTCTTCTTTAGAATTCCTCGGGAAATACAGAGGTAACACATCTTGATATGCTTTCTGAAAAATACAAAATACAGACTTGAATATAAATATGTATAGTAATTGTATTTGTATATAAAAATTTTCTATTTTGTATTTTCAAAGAAGTATAATTACATTGTATACATTTACATGATATTTAATTTAAGGCCTAATTTGGCCACCAAAAAGCCATGAAGTATGATAATTTAATTATTGACTAATTTAAAGAAGTTTAAAGGGTCAAAACTATTTCCTTCCAATTGTTTGTGAAATTGCCACATGTAATTCAAGATGTTATAGGGTACCATGTGATATTATGAAGATCCCCATTCATGTGATCCCATCTGTTAATTTGTGAAACATGCTTTAATGTCATATTTGTGTTGCCATTAGTTATAAAACATTAAATTTCAAGTGATACCTCATAACATCTGTGAATAGTAATATTTTTCCCAAGGGGTGTGGAATTGAGTAAGTTGATGTATACCTGTAAAAATGATACAACTCCTGAATTTTGTGACTTAAACTTTTTTACTATTCAGTACAAAGAATATGGGGTATTTGGTATACTAGCAAACCCTATCAATGTAGACTGTTTAATATAACCATGATCATTGTTGTTAGATTTTTACTTTTAGTACTTACCAATGTTTCCTCAGTACAAACAAATATAACAGCTTCTAAATCATCACCATACTTCTCTAAGAATCTACGAACTGTTCCTAAAAGTACAAAACAAACTGGAATAAAACTTAAATACTTATTGATTTTTGGAGGTAAGTTTTGATACAGTTATTTCAATATTGTAAAAACCACTAGATCATCTAGGTGGCTGTATTAAAAAGTCTGTCTTAAGAGCAGGAGATCCTTGGTTCAAACCCCAGCCAGGTCATACATAAAACGTTAAAATTTGAGATATTGCTTCCTTACCTGGCACTCAGTATTAAGAGGATAGAGTATTGACTGGTTCACTCAATGTTGGTATGCATTCACCAACCTGTTTTTAGAATAATCATTAGAAATTAATAAAATTGCTCTTGTCATGGATAACTGAAAAATTGCTGATGCAACATAAATGAAAACTAATTAAACTAACTGAAAGACAAGCCATGTTCTCTGGGAACATTAATTTTTCAACTAACTTAGACACTCACCCTATGAACACATATTCAGTTATGATAAAAACTTAATTTTAGTGATTACATTATTAGTATAATACCCATGATAATCAAATCAAACACACTCTGAACATTTGATAACTATACTTTACTTAGGTATCCTTGAGAACATAAAATTTACATGTACTTAAATAATAGTTACTTACTGACAGCCATATGAGCTCCCTCTTCAATGGGATAACCTCTCTTCATATTGTGAACACATGGGAAAGCTACTGTCTTTATACTATTTTCTCTAAAATGAAGAAATATAAATTTTATAGAAATAACCATAATGTAAATTATTCTAATTATGAATAACAGTTTTGAAAATACCAATTTGTTTTTGAAAAAAACTACTTGTATCTTGGGGACAAAATTTCCAAAACATCCAACCAATGATGAGATTTTCAGCCAAGAATCTCAATGACTCAAAATATTTGGTTATGTTGCAACATTAAAACAATTAAAATTATATGCCTAGGTTAGCTGGTTTTCCAGTCTCAGGACAGAATAGTTAAAGCAAATTCTAAAAAGAGCTGATTCTAAGATAAGTTGTAACTTTTTCTGCTGTATATCATTTAGGCCATCTTAAAGTATCTAAAAATTACAATTTTGGGACTGTGATACTCAACTGTCTGTATTTATTACATTTAAGACAAAACTTGGCTCCAATTGGAACAGTAGTTACAGAGGAAACTTTCAAAGATTGGTGACAAAATCTGGCTGGCAAATATCCTGCCACCAGGAAATTAATGTGTGTGGTTGGGGGAATTAATAGAAAAAGCATGAACAGGAGGATTTTGGAATCAGAATATGCAAATTGGTAGCCATTTGAACTAAAAGTAAAACTGTTATACAAATTTGTAGCAAGTTGAGTTAAAACTGTTATATACATATATATACACAAATATAGTATATAGTATATATAGTAGTACCAGTTACCTGACTTCTTGTAATACATTTCTGTAACAACTGTAGAGGGCGCTGTGTGCCGCTGTCATATACTTGACGTTATATCGAGGTCCAACGGTATGTATCACATATCTAGCTATAAGTTTATGACCTTTGGTCAGCTTGGCTTGTCCAGTTTTACATACTGTAAAAGAAAAACACAAGCACCAAGTTAAACATAAATTCATATGGCAACTGATTGTAAATAAGTGGGATAATTAGTACTTGAACCACATCAGTACATTGTAGATAGTATCTTCTCCCATGACAAGACATGTAATATAGAAATATTCCATTGAAGACACCCATGGGGGATATTTCTATCCTCTATGAGTCGCATGTGCAAATTTACGCTGGAACTACCTTTGGTGGCGTCATAATCAAAAGACAATCGTGCGATGTCATTATGTTGGGAACATGACGTCATTTTTATGGAAAAGGACACCCAAGTCTTTAAAATTTTGAAATTTTGAGTGCGTTTCAAATGTTCTTTCTGGGAGTTTATGATAAATAACTTTAATTTGTAGTTAATGCAATTTGTATAAACCAAAATCAGGTACATTCTTTTCTATGGTGATATTTATTTTAAAGTAGAATGTTGAATAACAAAGTTAATTTTTCTATCATGGCGTCGATGTCTGTGTAAATTGAATTTGAAGCCAAATATTGGCATTAAAATGGGAGAAAAACAATCCATTATGAGTTTATCCATGTAGAAAAGGAAAATATCACACTCTAAGTTGAACATTTTTGGTCAGAGACTCAGCAAGCCTCAACTCTGAATGAAATGTTCAACCCCTCTGGTGAGATTTCCCAATCCTACATGGATACTCATTATGGATTCTTATATTGTAATTTATGTACAGTAACTGTATAAATAAAAAACAAACCAACCAATCCATGTCTAAATCACAATCCAAAGTCTAAGGAAATGAGGCCAGGTGCTACGGAAGTGTAATTACCTCCTATTTAGCTAGCTAAACCCACCATATGTAAAATTGAAATTGAGAATACAGAAGCTATAGTTAAATGATTAGTGGTCTCAATGTGAGTTAGCATATCTTGTATCTTGTTTCCTTTGTTTTGAAGTGACATGTTTTCTGTGCATATAGATGTAACTTTTTGGATCCAAGATCAGTTGAAAACTTCTGCTTAAAAAGACCTTTATCAGTGTTTTGACTTTACTGTTTTAGTTTAAATCCATTGCTCAAATGATAATGAACTGCTATTTTTTATTTTAACCTTTCCACGTCTGACTTCAATGTCAACATGACCACAGATATGAAACTTAACTATTTTGAGTTATGGCACAACTCACTGAAGAAAGAAGTTTTAATAGTAATGAATAGCAAAAATGTTTAAAATTTAGAGGCCCAGGCTTACCTTTAGGAGCCATGGGTTTCTGGGCCCTTGTTAATCTTAATCCGTTACCATACCACATCTCTAGTCAGGGTGACTGGAGTGAGTGAGCAATGGTGTTTAACGTCCCAGTCAAGAATATTTCACTTATATTGAGACATTGCCAGCTATAGGCGAAGGTGCAGAAATTGTTCCTGTGCGTTGCGCTGATGGCATTATACAGCAGGGTTCTTTAGCGTGCCAAGCCCCCCGCAAGGATTAATCCAGCTGTTTTAAAGTGGGTCCGCCAGACCCAGATTTGGGAAAATTTACGCGCACTTCAGCTGGTTTGGGAATTTTTACCAAAATCAAAACACTGTGTTTTTCCATGTAGTTCTCTGATCTTTTGTTAATGAATGCTGTTACTGTATATATATATATATATATATATATGATTCAATCATGATTTGATTTTAGTTATTAATAAAAACAACTACAATAATATATCCAAGTGTTGTTTTATTTTACAAAGAATTCACAGTTCTATTTTTCTATTTGGACCAAAGTCTTTAAATCTGTTAACCATATCTTCCAAATCAGCGTCACTGAACATTTTGGGTGCAAGTAAACAAATTCTCATCAGTGCATCTAATGACTGACTGTTAAGCCTTGTTCTCAAAGGAGTCTTTATTAACCCCATTTGGCTAAAACACCTTTCAACAGAGGCAGTGCCAGTTGGTATGATTTGAGAAAATGACAGAATTTTATAGATATTTGGATAAGTACATTTTAGACTTAAATCATTGTCCATTTCAAATAATAAGTCCCTGCAAGTTAAAACCTTCTCATTTTGAGCAAAGTGTTGTTTGTAAGTAAACATATGGTGTTTGTAGGATTGGAATTCAGTTTCTAGCCTAGTGCCATCCACCAATGGAGGAGCAGAATTTACAACTCCTTTATATGTATCATGTTTTTCAATGCCATAATGATCACAAAGAACTTTTATATCATTTTTGCCATAGTCAAGTAAATCTGACAAATCTTCTGGCAGATTTCTAAGGTCAAATACCCCAAATGCTTTCAAAACACTGTCAAGACTGAAAGCATCAGTTATCTCATTAACCAGATCATATATCATTGGGGATAGAACTTCTCTTATAAAAACAGCATTGTCAAAATTAAAGAGATTTCCACCTCTCATACGTCTTGCATAGGGTTGCCTCTCGGTAGATACGTCAAGAAATCTGTCAAACTGCTGCATGTGTTCACAGCCAGACAAAGTTTCTGCTATTTCCTGCAGACTGGAAATAGTGCTACTAACATACATGGGTAATTTTGTAAAGTTTGTATTTTCACTTTGTAAAATTAAACTTAGTTTATTTACCTCGGGTAAAATGTCACACAGAGTTAGCATCATGGAAATATTACAGGGTTTCAGAAGCTGCATTCTAATGCCTAACACTTCTGGTTCTTTTTTTTTATCATAAATCTGATCGAGAGCATCTAGAAAACACTCAAACCTTGCAAAAACACGATCACAGCAACTCTTGTGAGTCAACCATCTAGTTACGGATGGTTTAACTGGCATCAATACTGCAAGGCCTTGGACTGATTGTATATTTCTAAGGATATCTGACCTCTGTGCACTGTTCTCAAACAAAAGAGCTAAACTTACCAACATACTATCAACCTCCCTCAGCACATCATACCTCTTTATGAGGTGTTTCATGCATAAAGCTAATTTATGGTTTCTACAATTAATATATTTAGAAAACACTGATGCATGTCTAAACAGCCTCTGAACTCCCTTTACTTCACCCGACATTGTATTGGTGCCATCAAAGGCAACAAATAATACTTGTTCCAAGTTTAAACCTTTAGCTACAAAAAACTGTTCAATATAATCCATAAGCCCCCTTGCAGTAACATCTTCTACATTGACAATACCCAAGTAATATTCACCAAAACCCCAAATTTTATGACAGAATCTGCCAAACAAACTTAGTTGTTCTTTATTACTTTCATCAACCGATTCATCGGCCATGAAAGCAAATACATTCTGTTCACCATTTTCATTAACTTGACGCAATGAAGTTAGAACTTCTTCTTCTAATTTATTACTCATTATCTCTAAAAACTGATCAATCGAAGTGGGGGAAAGATATGTGTTATCATGATTACAAGTATCAAGATACAATTTTAGATCTTGTGATTCCATTTCATAAGCAATAAATTTAACTAACTCAGAAAAATTTTCCGTGTGAGCCCATTTTTTCCTAACCATGAAATGAACAGTTCGAAAAAGTTTTTTAACATAGTTTCTATTATTAACTCGGATTTGTTCATTTTTCTTCATATCTTGTTCTTGAATTTGCTTGATCACACTTCCTCTTCGAATACTGTTATGATATGCAATTTGTCTCTGTACAGAAGTTCGATGCAAATTTGAATCATTATGCTTACTAAGGATCCTCCCAGGATGACCCCCATGTGATTTCCAAACAACAGGCCTTGAAACAAATGGGGCACTTTCATTGTGACTGTCTTTGTTTGACAAAGAGAAATTTTCACACACTTTGCATAAGAAGCCTTGTTTGCTCATGCTGTAGTATAGCCAGTTGAATTGTTTTTCATACTGTGCACCTCTTGGTTTACTGCCAAAAGCTGAGGCACACTCTTCAGTGTATGTATCAGATTCACCAAGTGTATTGTCAGTACCAGTACTTTTAACATCACAGCTGCTCGACTGGGAAGATGTTTTATCTATTTTATCAAAAGATTTGCTGAGATGATCACTAATCATATCAGTAGATTCATTTTTATTTGTACTAGAGTCAGCTTCACTTTCATTTTCATTTGTATCACTGTAAGTGTTAGTGTAAGTGTTGGAAGAGTCGGTGTTAGAATTAAGAGTAACTGAATCTGCTTCACTTGAAGTTGTACTGCTACATAACTTATTAGATTTCTTAAACATTTCAGAAATTTTTAATGTGCCATCACTGTCCCTTTTCCTGATCTTCTTTATATAATATTTGCTGTTGTGACTCATCTTTCTGAAAAAATTAACGGACTTCAATTAATAAATATTTTTTCAGTCAATGGTTAATCATTCAATGCACATGTCAACATTTAATATTTGGAATGGCAATTTATTATCATTTAATACACGTTAACATTATGATTAATATTTGACAAGTTATTTATACTAACATGTAAGCAATCGATCCCCCCCCCCCAATTCTTCAATTTCAATTCAAATAAATTGTAGGTATTTTTTTTTTTTTTTTTTTTTTTTTTTTTTAGAAAAAAGTTAAACGGTAAATTACTAAATAGTCTATCTGGCTCAAATTTAATTTTCTAAAATTTCTGGTCTGCTCAATTCGGTCTGCCAATTCATAATAATAAAACATAAATAAACCACAAGATCGATAGGATTTCCTTTCCAAACAACCATACGTTTTTTTTCACAATTTTCATGTCATCGACGTAAAATTAATTCAAATCACATGCAATGTTAGTTGACCGTTTTTTATTATAAAGTTAACCGGTTTGAAATCGAAAATTTCAAAAAGACTGGTAGGCCTACCTGTTTTTATTGATTTTGATGTCAATACTAACACTTTTAATTTCATCGAGTCACGATCTCCAACTTCTATTTCTTCTATCAACCATGCCAACGTCAGTAACCAGGTCACCGACATCAAACACTTTACCGGAAATGGCTTTACGTCGAGACTAAATAACAAAACGATAACGGCTTGGAAGATACATTTTCATTACGGAATTAGCGGCCGATTCGGCAAATTGTACCCTGAATTTACAAGCCGATTGGGAATATTTCACTGAGGGGAATGGGTCCGCCAAGAGGGGAATGGGTCCGCCGGGCGGACCTAATTTATATAGTGGATTAATCCCTGCCCCGTGACACGGGACCCGTGTTCCCATCCGAAAGAACCACGACTTTCAATTCGTAATGCCGAGTGCTTGGCGAAAGAACAGTCACTACCCATTTTCAAGTCTTGGGTCAGACCCAGCCGGGGATCGAACCCACGACCTCCCACTTACGGAGCGAGCACTCTACCATCTGAGCTACCGTAGTGGTCTTCAGGGTGACTGGATTTGTAATCATTGTTAACTTACCTTTAACATTATTTTTTATATCATCCACAAGTTCCTTCCCTCCCTTGCTGTATATTAGTTCAGTTTCTGGTGATTTATCATTGAGGCGTTCATTTGTAGAATGTACTATAGCATGAATATTCAATGCTGTTATGTCCCCTGACCTGAAATATTAAAGTATTTAGTTCCAGGCACTTAAATAAAGTTAAGCCAGGTACCACAAGAGACCTACCAATATGTATTTGGTTTGAAAAGGGGACTTTTATTTCTATTTGTAATGGAAATTGGAATCACATAATTTTATGTTTTCAAGTTAATATAATAATAAGACATGATTTCAATTTGTTGTAGAATGTTTGATATATTATACTACATGAAAAAATATTTTAGATGTGGATATGATCTTTCACATGACACCATAACAGAGAAATCCACTGGATCAATATCTTTAATTTAAGTACAGATATGTTTTTTCATATATAGGACACAAAAATTAACTTTAATATTAGATTCATACACTTTTACATACACCAAGGGTATTGTTTAAATTTTACAATGGCACCTATGATCATGGCATGTCAATAAACACAATATTCAATATTCCTTTAATATATATCAGCTATTATCAGGAATTACGTTCATATTAAATGATTTTTTTTAAAATATTTTAATTACAAATGTCCACTGAAGTTTACTGCGATACCAAGATAAATGTGGAAGGGAACAGTGCTCACTCCAAGTGTCTGGTTAAATACAGCTCTGATTGTGATGGAATCTTTTGAATTGAATTTTTTAATTTAATGAATATTTACCACAGAATGATCTTGGAATTAAGGTCATTTCTCCATGGGAATGGTGTCGATTTTTCTACATCATCTGTACTTTCACTATACTCTGGAAGCTGTGTAACATTCCATTTTGTTAGATTTTCTAATTCTACTATGTTAGACCTTGTTCCAAGAGGGTCATCCATGACTTGCAAAATATTGAGCCTTACAATCACAAGACTCAGCACCTGTGATTTAAACCGACAGTCAATCTGAGAAGATAACAGTCAACAGAAAAACTCTAAACTTAGCCTGCTTGTTGATAACGCATTTCACTGTATTTAAACTAAATCATTTCATGTTTTCACTTGTTACAAAATAAACCAGTATTTGTCAAATTTATGTAGAAATAATCCTTTTCTTTCTATGATCTGATCAGTTCAGAAATCTTTCCTTGTGTGTACTGCAGCCACCATTTTCTAATCATGTGATTTAATTTTCTTGACTTGCCTTTCATGTCCCGCCATTTCCGGGAACACCTGAAATATTTTACTCTAGAATACAGTGACAGTACATCTAAAATGAATGAATGAATGAATGAATGAATGAATGAATGAATGAATGAATGAATGAATGAATGAATGAATGAATGAATGAATGCTAACCTAGCTAACTAAATTTAAGTTCAATATAATGTGAAGTTCCATTCAGTTCACTATTTTTTTGACATCACTATATCCCACTTTTGATACATATAAAGGTATCACTAATCTATTAATACCACTAATTTGTTGACAATTAAGGAAACAGAAATTATAAAGTGCCATTTTATTATTCATTTAGTATAATATATCACGTATCATTAATTCCAATTCAAGAGATCAGTTATTCAGATTTAATAGTGATATCAAATAACTTGATTTTTGTAGAGAATATATAGAAAGTATCTGGTTGATATTTATCATAAAAAGTAGCCAAACAAATAGAAAAAGATACCGGCATGTTGTGTGTGATAAATCCAGAAAAATATTTGGTTTATTTTTTATATGATTTCTATTTTAGATAAAATTCAAATATTATTACATTAATTATATTTTAAGGAAATCAGTTAAATTCCTGTCTGACTGCATAAAGCTTTAATGAATTCCAACAACTATCTGTCATTAACTTTTAATTATGAATTTTTTAATGTTTAAATGAAATGTCAAAATCATTTTTCTTTGTCATTATAAATTAATCATGTTTATTTTGTTGAATTTTATAAAGTCTTGACACATTTGAGCAAAAAATTCTTATTTAGGATTAAAAGCAATAGTTATTTATAGCTCAGAGTTTGATAGGTCTACAGTTTCAATGGGTCATATTGCTATTTTTAGACATTACAATATATTCATCCGCAGTCAGAGTATACACATTTTAACAGTTCTCACAAGTAATGGAAAAATAATTTTGATTTTCATAAAAATCTTATAGTCTGATACTTTTCAAACTTGTTGATTTTAAATTTTAATATTGTTTTTATAGTAGACATAAAATTTAATCAATTAAATTGATGGACTATATTTTTGATCGGATTATTCTGACGGTTTACCTCGATTCTAAGGAATTCCCAAGAATCTGTAAACAAACAACCATTGCACAACTGACTCTGGATAGTGAAGGATTTATAATAACATTATTTATTTTAGTGTAAGTATAGAATGTGTAATATTTTAAATTTCTTTTAACAGCACAATTGATCACACTTACCTGGCAATAACAGGTAAATGATAATTATAAGATTTAATAGTTATCTCCAACTTCCTCTTCCTATTTGAAGTATTTCCATCCATGCATGTAATGCATGTTGTGTATTGGGATAAGGTTAAACTACCAGTTTAACCAGTATATCATATTCCTTAAACACATTTCATTGCATAACATATGGTATTTTGACAGCTAGGTTTTAAAATTCTGAAATCCCTCTGTGCATACAGTACAAGCTGTTTACATCTTGGAAATTTTTTCTCCAGGGAATTCTTTAAAAAAGGAATTAATTCCCTGATATTTTTATGAAAGAATGCACAAGTAATATTATTGCAATGAAATAAACATGCTAGTGTATTAGTTTCAAGTTTCTTTATTTCTCATACTGAGTTTTATCAATACAGAGAACATATATATAATAATAAACATAAAACATATACAATATAGTGCACATGCAGGAAATTATTAATAATAACTAACTCACTAACCCGGAGGACTGATCGTCTTATTAATAACCTTGATAAATTTACACAAGTTATTTAACATAGACAATTTGTTAGAAGAAAAAAAGATTATAAAACTTAAGAGTACATTTAGATAAGAGACCAACAGAGAAACGGGGCTCTCAACTGACCTGGAGTGTGAGGGTCACTCCCGGAAATTCCACTTATGACCCGCAAAATAATCACTAGTATAGTAACCACCTAGCCATTACAGTTTTTCCAGATTTAGCTCTATCATTCACTAATTTAGCTAATTGTGAATTTTTATCATGTCAGGCTTAAGAAAACTTATACATTTGCATAATTTTTTTTACCAATTTCATTATGAGATTTACACAACTATGATAAAATAAAAAAAGTATTACAAATTGTTGATAACCAAGAACAACCTAGATTAGACAAGCAGATTAGATGAACTTGTCTGAAATCTTTCAATAAATTTAAAGTAGTAGACTTTCTTAAAGTAGCCAGCAAGTATGGAGTAAAATATATGTATTGCAAAAATATATTCACAAAATGTTAACTTAATAGTGGAAGTAGGCAACAAACTTAATCCAAATTCAAACAAGTAGCAGACGGTCACTTCGCTGGCTTTATTGAAACCACTGAATGTATGTATATAATAATAATTATGTGCGACTGTTTATGAAAGGCCATTTGAACCAATAATGTCAATGAATGTATGTATATAATAATAATTATGTGTGACTGTTTATGAAAGGCCATTTGAACCAATAATGTCAATGAATGTATGTATATAATAATAATTATGTGTGACTGTTTATGAAAGGCCATTTGAACCAATAATGTCAATGAACTACATGATAAAACTAACATGATCCACTCGGAGACTCTCGCACAAACAACATAAAGTCTTGCCTTATATACACAATGCTGTCTAAAGTACTCAGTACTGCTGCCCATAGTAAGGAGGACTCAGTATGGAAATTCACACCATGGGAAGTGGGTATTTGGGTAGTATTTATGGGCACCTGTCCAATAACACACTGCCCAATATTTGGATGCCTGATCAGTATCTGGGCTAGCCAAGAAGGCTGTGTGGGCACAACTTAATATAACCATGATGTCAATATTGACAATATTAAATGGTTTTAAAAAATGACATTCACACTTAGTTACAATCAAAATGTCATATGTATACTATGGACTTTGTGCTTTTGAAATCATATATAATATATATAATATATAAATGTGATAGTTGTTTGTCTTCCTGACTTTTTACCTTTGGTCAGATTGTATGTTTTAAATCTACTTCGATTCTATTACAGTATAACATATTGGTTTTGTAAAGCTACCAGTACTCAAAATGGATTTTGGTTCAGAATTCACTTACCTGTATGAACAACCAGAATATGAAGTTATATCAGATGAAGAATATGAATGTGGTATGGATGTCAGGTAAGGGGATCTCCTCTCTTTCTCTCCTACTGTTTGCTCAGGCTCAGAGCTAACAATGGGGTTTGCTGTTGTACCACATGATCAATACCCCTTAAATTTTGTATGGGACGTTTTGGATGTTTATATTACAAATTCCTGGGACATTACCATTTTTTAGAGGAAAGCATGAACAAATGTGATTCGATATTTCAATAAAAATAATTGTTCCACACAAAAGTTAGGGGTATCACATGGTATGACAGAGAACCCTATTTATACCATATGACAAATATCACCCTCTTAATCATTTAAAATGGAAGAAGACAATGTGTATAGCTTTGAGATATGAATGTTACCAAGGAAACAAAACAACAGACAAATAAAGCAAGAAAACAAGACAAGATCAACAAATGCTTGTTATTGAACTGGCACCGGATCAGGTGAACGTAGCGGTTAATGACAAAATGATATCTAGTGATGTTTTGAATACCTTTGTACGTCCTAACAAATTTATTTATTTGAAAGACTATTTTGTTAAACATAGGAACATTATCATTATCTGTACATTTGTTGTTTAAGTCTATCTCCTCAACCAGTTAGAATTTAAACCTATCATGTACCTTGTACTTTGTTTCTGTTTTGTCACAGTTTTACTTTTATATATACATGTGTATTTTACAGTGATTCTGACTCTGGTGACGACATGGAGACAGTAACACCAGGTACAGAGGTTTCACCAGGCACAGGGGTACCTCGCCCACCACCAGTTCCTCAGGTACCCGGTACAGATGGTCCATCACCACCACCACCACCACCAGTCCTCACGTTATCTGACTCGTCAGCAGGGCCACCACCCCCTCCAACAGCTGCTAAGAGTAAGGTCGGATCATTCCTATCCTTATTTTCAGGAAAAAAGAAACAAGATTCTCCACCAAAGAAGAAAAAAGTTGGAAAATGGAGAGAATCTGATGGTAAGAATTTCTAAGTACATGTTAATTTGTTTGTGTTAGTCATTGCATATGTCACACATGTATGTACAGATAAAACTGATTTAAAGGCCCCTGGTGTATAATGGTATCCTGCTTTTAAAGGCCAGTGAAATGTCATCACAACTGTTATAGTATTACTATTAATATAGTCATAAGAGTTATCTCTCTTCGTATACATAGGAATTGTATTAGAGTTGTCTCCCATATATAGATATATAGAATAAATGTCGGATCACACACGTCGTGTTTGTGTTGTGTATCTCCAGAGATCCATCACCATCCATACTATTACATGATGTCAGAACTTTTGAAATTGATCAAAGATGGATCTAACAGGCCTACCAATTCCGAAAATGGACTGGGAGTCGAGTAACCTTCCCGAAGCCTGGAAAAATTCCAAAACCATGTGAGTCTACTTTTCGAAGGACCACTTTTGGAAAAAGAAGAAGATATCAAAGTGAAATATCTACTACTATGGGTAGGAGACCGTGGCAGAGAGATTTTCAGCACATGGACAGACATGGAAGAAGCTGATAGAAAGAAACTTGAGCCACATTACACACGATTTAAAGCGTATGTACAACCGAAACTAAACCCTATCTTTGCAAGATTTAAATTTAGCAAAGAAATGCAAGGAACGAACTCTATTGAACAGTATATCACAAAACTTAAATCTATGGTAAAAGACTGTGCTTATACCAATCCAGAAGAAATGGTTCGCGACCAAATAGTATTTGGAACCGCATCTCAAAAGGTTCGCGAAAAGCTCATAAACGAGGGAGCAGGACTGACAGTGGAAAAGGCAATACAGATTGCTCAAACATGTGAATATTCTCAGGAACAACTGAAAATGATGAACTCTCAATCACAAGAGGTACACTCCATTAGAGGACGCCCTACACCGAGACAACCGTTCAAACAGAGACAGTCTATGAACACTGATAATAATGGTAAACATTCACAAAACAGAGGCAGAAGACAACGTTACCATGACAACCGCAAAACTGATCGCGCAACAAAAGAGGGTATCCACCGTAAAAATGACAGTACATCCACAGTTAAAGGTGAATGCAAACAGTGTGGAAAACCGAGCCATAAACCAGGAAGCAAATGTCCAGCATTAGGTCAACAATGTTCAAAATGTCTTCGTTATAATCACTTTGCTAAGAAATGTTATTCAAATGTACATGTACAAGAGATTAATGACTTAGATTCTATGTCAATTGTTGATGATACTTCTGTAAATGATGAATCTTCTGATGAATTTTTCATAGATTGTATTGGTACAAATAATGAAAATATTGTAGATCAAGCATTTTGTAACATGATAATTGAAAATAATCCTGTAAAACTTAAGTTAGATACTGGTTCTCAGGTAAATATATTACCTAAGAGTCTCTATGATGGCATAGTGAAGTGTGCTCCACTTACCCCTAGTGATGCTAGATTGTCAGCATATGGAGGTCAAAGGTTAACCACATTAGGTCAATGTGAGGTTGAATGCTCCTACAAGGATAAAAGGTCCAAGGTCACCTTTCATGTTTTAAATACTAACTCGTCACCTATATTAGGCATGAAAGATTGTATTAAATTTGATTTGATCAAGTTAGTTTACACTTGCGACTCTGTCTCACCTACAGACAGTATTCCTATGACTAAAGAACAAATATTGTCAGAATTTCCAGATACCTTTAATGGTATAGGACTATTCCCAGGGGAAGCTAACATCAGTATTGATCCCAATGTACCACCCACCATACACCCTCCCCGCAGGATCCCTATAGCCCTACAATCTAAACTCGAAGACGAGTTGAACAAGATGGAAGGTCAAGGTATAATTGCCAAGGTCACAAGACCCACGGACTGGGTCAACTCTCTTGTTGTAGTAGAGAAACCTGATTCAGGGAAACTAAGGGTATGTTTGGACCCAAGAGACCTTAATAGAGCAGTTCTTAGACCCCATCATCCAATGAAAACTTTGGAAGATGTACTTCCAGATCTCGCTGGAGCTAAATACTTTACAAAATTAGATGTAAGAACTGGCTACTGGAATATTAAACTTGACGAAAGGTCATCTTACCTTACCACCTTCAATACACACATGGGAAGGTACAGATTTTTAAGGCTTCCATTTGGCCTTAATTGTTCACAGGACTTGTTTCAGAGAAATATTGACAAGACATTTAATGACCTACCAGGTGTTATTGCCTTAGTAGATGATATTCTGGTGTTTGGTAAAAATGCCCAGGAACACAATGAAGCACTCCGTAAAGCTCTCAAAAGAACCAATGAGATTGGACTGAAATTAAACAAGGAGAAGCTCCAAGTTGGACTTACAAGTGTTAAGTACTTCGGACATGTTATTACTTCTGAAGGTATAAAACCTGACCCTGACAAAGTTGCTGCTGTACATGACATGACACCCCCAGCTAACAAGGCTGAATTAGAGACATTTCTAGGTATGATTACCTACTTATCCAAGTTTGCACCAAATCTGTCTGGACTGACTAAGCCTCTCAGACAGTTATTGGCTAAGGATGTTATGTTTGTTTGGGACAAACCTCAAACTGACTCGTTTAACAAGGTCAAAGCACTACTTACCTCTAGTCCTGGACCTGTGTTATCTTATTTTGACCCAAATAAACCCACTATTTTACAAGTTGATGCTTCTAAATATGGTCTAGGAGCCACCATCATGCAGGATGGTAAGCCAGTGGCATATGCGTCAAAATCTCTAGCCCCAAATGAGGTAGAATATGCCCAGATTGAGAAAGAGCTTTTTGCTATATTGTTTGGCTGCCGAAGATTTCACCAATATCTTTATGGCAGAAAAGTCTTAGTACAATCTGACCACAAACCCTTAACCCCAATATTCAAGAAACCCCTGCATACAGCACCACCACGCTTGCAGCGAATGCTTTTACAGTTACAGAATTATGACCTAGATGTCACTTATGTACCAGGTACCCAGATACCTGTAGCTGACACATTATCCAGAAAGTCATTGCCCAAGACTTATCCAAAATACTCTAAAGGTCTTGACGCTCATGTTCACCACATTGTTACCCAACTTCCTATCAGTGACCGCAAACTGGAGGAAATCTGCAAAGCAACAGAGTCTGATTCCACTCTACAGACACTTATCAAGGTCATTATCAATGGTTGGCCAGACACTAGAAACCATTGCCCCCCAACTATACTTGAATACTGGAACCACCGTGAAGAGCTCACATTACATGAAGGTCTTATTCTTAAAGGTCATAAGATCTTAATACCCCCTGCACTTCAAGAAAACATT
This sequence comes from Anadara kagoshimensis, assembly GCA_021292105.1. NCBI lineage: Eukaryota > Metazoa > Mollusca > Bivalvia > Arcoida > Arcidae > Anadara > Anadara kagoshimensis. Next base: position 69,445,376 of record CM037865.1, on the reverse strand, counting down.
CTTGAAACCCTGCACGTTGGTCACATGGGTATTGAAAAAACTCTTAAAAGAGCTCGCACATGCATTTTTTGGCCTGGTCTTACTGCTGATGTACAAGACCTAGTATCTAAATGTCCCCACTGTATGACCCACCGTAATTCTAACCCAAAGGAACCCCTTACCCCACACCCAATACCTGATTATCCATGGCAAGTAGTTGGCACAGATTTATTTCAATGGGACAACAAAGAATTTCTTGTTGTTATTGACTACTATAGCAAATTCTTTGAAGTTGTACAGCTAAATAGCACATCTAGTAAAGCTATCATTAACCATTTGAAAGCTATATTTGCCAGATTTGGTATACCAGAGAAGGTCATATCTGATAATGGTCCCCAGTACAGTTCTCATGAATTTGAAAATTTTACCATGACTTATGATTTTGTACACTCTACATCTAGCCCAAGGTACCCCCAATCCAATGGACTGGCAGAGCGAACAGTTCAAACCAGGGCCCCACAAACGCCGATAAGGTCATTCGGCGGTAAAAATCACCGTAAAAAAAAAAAAAAAAAAAAACCTCATTCATTCATACCCCCCCCCCCCCCCCCCCCCCTTCTTCATTGATAGAGCTTTTTGGTGGAGCTTACATTTCGTCTGGAATGTTACACAGCAAAAATCTACTTTCATATGCTTCCTTTCTTTCTTCATTTTATTCATGAAAAACTTTATTCATCCAAACAGTCACCACAAAGTCGGGAAAGACTACAGCCATGTGCTTTGTTTACTTTCTGTCACTATCATGATTATGTCCCTTTAACACATGTTATTATGCAGAGTGGGTAACGACTATTTGTCGGGTTAAAGTAAAAAAGAAAATATGGCTGTCACATGTTTTACTGCTTACATGGTCTTAATCATTAAAATCTGGGTTTATTTAGAAGAATATTAAAGAGATCATGATTTTATTATCGTCATACAGCATTCCTATGAATAAGGAATATATAATAAGGTAATTTTGTTCATCTGCCTTGTGCAATACACATCGTTTGCCTACAGTAGCTCTGTTCCAGAACAGATGGAGATTTTCTTTTTGTGCCGAATATTCAAATAGGATTCGAATAACAGCCAACTAATATTCAAATGCTTAATTTGGTATTCTTTTTAGCTCTTTTGTTTCACCTCGCTGTTAGAAGCATCTCCTTAAAACACGAAACAAGGCATAAATAAAACTGAGGCCTCAAGGTATTTTGTTTACACGGTTTGTTGAACACACGTGGTCTCGGTAATTAAGTGATTAGAGGATTAACTCTGGTGTTGATTATACACAGTCAATGATTAATTAATTATCACACCGATTGTACACCTGTGGGACACGTGGCTTCATCTTAAAGTCTTGTGTGATTTCTCGATCGTGAACTAATCTTAATTGACAAGACAAAATTTAGAAGGTTTATAGGGGGGAAAAAACCGAATGACCGAATTTCAATTCGGCGTTTTATTTGCCAATTCGGTGATTTTTAGCCGATTTTGGCGATTTGTGGGGCCCTGGTTCAAACTGTGAAACATATTTTTGAAAAGGCTAAATCTAGCAATAAGGACCCTTATCTGGGAATCCTTGAATACCGTAATACTCCTCTACAAAGCACTGGTCACTCCCCTTCTGAATTGCTTCAAGGAAGACTACTCAGATCAGTTCTCCCTACACTTACCAATCAGCTCAAACCCAAGGTCATGAACTCAACCTTAACAAACCAATCAATGAAACTTGACCAGCAAAGGCAAGCTAAATATTATAATGTTTCATCAAAAGCCCAAAATCCCCTTAATGTTGGTGAAAAAGTCAGATTCCAAAAGAATGACAGTAAATGGCAACCTGCTATAATCACTGGAAAAGATGATGATCATTCTTACACCTTAAGATCTCAGTACGGTGGCATATTTAGGCGAAACCGTCGTCACTTAATCAAATCAAATGAAAAGTTTGATATGTCACTTTCACCACCATACAAAATCTATGATGACAACCCCAACCCCTCCAAAATACTGACAAATAGCCCAAAGGTCAAATATGGTATTCTTCAAGATGACCCCAAGGTCAAGGACATGTCACATAGTGATCAAGTTCAACCACCCCCTGTAGTCAAGTATGAACCAATTCATTCTCAAGTTAATTCACAACCATACATTACTCGCAGTGGCAGAATTGTTAAGCCCAAGATCATTAATTCCATGTAATATATGTATTTTTTCATGTGTATCTACTTGTTATATGTTTAATTTGATTACATTTTGATATAATTGATGTTATTACTCATATAACATACATTTTTCATGTTTTTCTGTTTATTATGTACGATTCGATTATAAATTGTATTTGATATTATTATTCCATTAATGCTCAATATGACATGTATAATTCAAAGACACTTTAGAAGAAATCATGTCATCAAAATACTTTATTGACAATTTTAATTCATTTATTATAAATGTTTTGAAAAGATTAATGATAATCTTGAACATTATTTTAAGAGACTGAAAAGACATTTCATTGTACAATATTTTAATGTTTAATTGATTGCAATATATTTAATAGTGATCTAGATATTCGCAGTGATGTTTTGACATTCAATACACAACTGATATCTGTTTAATTATTTACAATTTAATAATGTCAGAAATAATATATACAAACTCAATTTTCAATGTAAAGAAAGGAGATGTTATAGTATTACTATTAATATAGTCATAAGAGTTATCTCTCTTCGTATACATAGGAATTGTATTAGAGTTGTCTCCCATATATAGATATATAGAATAAATGTCGGATCACACACGTCGTGTTTGTGTTGTGTATCTCCAGAGATCCATCACCATCCATACTATTACAACAACGTTATTTGAACCTTATAAAAAGAACACCTGCTCATTAAGGCCATTTTTACTAGTTCCTTTATGACCTGTAGATGGTCTTTATAGACAGGTTTGACTGTATAAAACTTGACCTGTAATTATATTAACAGGTTAATAATTAATAATTAATAATAATTAATTATTATTATTGTTGTTGTCATCATCATTATTATTACTATGGAAAGGAAGATTGGTTGATCTTCTGTCATTAATTCCTGTATTACTTTCTATACATTTTCAACACTCAGTGAAATATTACTGTGTTTTTTCAAATACAATGTACTGGTATTGATCAATTTGAAAATTAAGTGGACTTTTACCTTTAACAAGGAAATTATAATTATAAAATTAGGATTGTAACAAATAAAATGAGTTGTACATCAGTATTATGATATGGCCGTTATTTTTTCCCCAAAGTGAACTACACAAAATTAAATTGAAACCAGGTCTAAAGTGCACATCAATATAGGCAAACAGCATTGACCTGTCCGCTTGACCTTTAATTAGGAATATTCATATAGGCTGATCCACCCAATAAATGGGTAGTGTTATCATTCAAGTTAATACATACACAGTGCACATGTCTACTCTAGGAAGTGAGTATCACTCATGATTTACTTTATAAAGTGAATGCCTGTGTTCCCTACATATAAATGAACTGAACCATGATAAATATTTAAATTAAAGGTCAATCGGACAGGTCAATGTTGTTTACCTATATATCTTGTTGTTTTTGTTTGGGGTTTTAAGTCTATATGCAACTCTACGACCAATGTGAAGACCTTGTCCCTATATCTATCTTAAAATTAAATTCAAACATGGAAAAAAAAAGAATAATAACTGATTTAGTGTTATGGCATTAGTTTCACAGTAATGAATCTTCATGATTTTCATATTTGTAATTTATGTCATTTTTCAGCATTTTTCACATATTTTGAAATGGAGGTACCTTGTAACACTAATACTTTCATTTGGTGGTGCATGAATACTGTTTAGTTTTTATATCATGGTAATCATGTCTAATATTGTTATTGTTTTTTGTTATAGATGTATTACACACACCTCATCATCAACATCAGAAAGGACGGCGGGAGAGACGAGCTGACACAAATATTGTATCCATTAAATTCAACACCTTAGTGATGCCTAGCAACATGCACACTGGTGATGCAGTTTATTGTACATCATGTCGCTCAATCCTGTCCCATATTTCAGAGATTAAATCTGAGGACAGCAGTAAGGTAAGTGAAAGGTGATCAAATGTAGATTTTAGTGACCCACTTGAGTGGAGTAAAGGAATTTATGCCCTAGTCAGGAATATTTCACATATATCAAGGTTGCCAGTTCATGGATGTTGGAGGAAACTGAAGTTGTAATTTGGGTTAAGTCAAATTGGAGTGAGTCTCATGGATAAAATTACGGTAGTACACTGTTAAAATTAATACTTTTACAATATAAAAGGTGTGCTTCACATGCATTTTTCTGTACAGCTTGTAGTTGCATTACATGTTTTAATAATCTGTGCCAAGAGAGATGCACATGCTACTTACTGTGGATAACTTTGAATTCCCAAGAATCACATTTTTAGTACCAACCCCTAAGCATTATTTCACAAATATGTAAATTTACGACCATAATCCAAGTGAATATTATAATTAACAATCGGTTGGCATTTATCTCCCTTTCCTAAGAAGTCTTGCTCTTAAATACCTTTATCTTTTTGGGAAGAACTATTTTTATCCAGTTAAGAACTATGCGTTAATTAATCTCTTACAATAGAAAAGTACCATAATCTACAATACTCTAACTGTATACATGTATTGGAATAGTTTTATTTTGATAATTTTGTAACCTAGGTTTGGACATGTGAGTTTTGTGGAGAGAGAAATGAGATAGATATTGAAGATGAAGAAGTCCCTAAAGTTGATGATGTTACATTTATGTTAGAACCAGCTTTATCAACAACAGCTAGCGGCCCTAAAGGTACAGATGAGTCCCTTATCATATTCTGTGTTGACATATCAGGAAGCATGTGTCAGACCACGGAGGTGGGTAACATACAATTATAACACACTGTCATTCGTTAATTACTATATAAATTCCCCATAGGTTTATATTAAAATCATCATGTCCATTTTCATTCACAGAATTGAAATTTTATGGAGTATTTGAAGGTGATATATTAATTAATGATCTGAATGTATGTAACAAAGTTGTTTTTCTTGGAATTTTTAAGAATATAATTTTCAAGATGAAAAACACTATTTTAATTTGAAAACACTCAGTTTTATCATAACAATGTTTTCAACAATTTAATTTTGTGAAGATTTCCAGTTCAAAAATTTTACCACATGTCATCACCAAGATGTGTTAGTGAGACAGGACATGTAGCTAAAAGTACTTCTTGTTAATATTTAGCCTTTATTTTGGGATATTTATGTTTAGGTACCTGGTAAAATACAACTGAGAGGTTCAGCAAATTTACACAGCATACAGAGAATGAGAGAGGACAGGTCAGACCAGTATCTGCCTCACCAAAGACGGAATGTTACATACGTCTCACGTTTACAGGCAGTTCAAGCAGCAGTGGATCATCAGGTGGAAGAAATGATGAAAACTCACCCAAACAGACGAGTGGCCATCATTTCATTTAACAATGAGGTACTTTAATATATAAGGCAAAAGAGATTGGTGTATTGTATAAATGGAGTATGTTTATATTGTACAAATACAGTGTTGAACTTTACTCATGTTTTTCATTTGTAAGTTTTTTATGCCCCCACCATGAATATGGCCGGGGCATATAGTGTTACATATGTCCCAGAATTTGTTTCTGCTCTATTACCTTTGTATAAAAAGAGGTATCAAAGTGATATTAAGAAGAGATATACAGTATGGAAAGAGGGTGTGTCACATACCCAATTGAGGGAACAGGACCACAAAAACTTGCACTTTTTCACTGTTTCCACTCTATAACTTTTGTATTAAAAGAGATATCAAAGTGACATTAACAAGAGATATACAGTATGGAGAGAGAATTTGTTGTGTACCAAAAAATTGTAAACTAGAGTTGGGGTGTAATCCCCATTCAATAATTTATTTTAATTAAAGAGTGGGCATATTGTCATATTGATACTCTTTTGGCATTGTTCCACAGACATCTGATACATTCTTTTCTATGGTACATAGTTTAAAAAATAACCTACCATTTTCTGAGTAGGCTAACATGGCTTATAAGAAACACTCTTCTAAAACTCCAATACAATGACTGTTGAAATGTTTACTGTGTATTTATTGATTTATTATACAAAAACATGTATTAACAATTTTATTCATTATTTATAACTAGATTCAGGTGATTGGAGATGGCAAAGGTGAACCAGTTATTGTAGCTGGAGACAAACTCAGTGATAAAGACCAGTTGTTAAGTATCGGGACAGATCTGGGTATGCCAGGTTCTGTGAAAGATACCAGACTCAAGCTCGGAGAAAAGATATTTAGGTATGTGACATACCGGTAAACATGAAGATGTATTATTATGTTGTACATGGGTGATTACTTAAACTATTTGAAAACATCTGTAGTATGTAATGTTGAAAACAGAGTAATTGTGTTCAGCACCCCAAGAATGATTCTTTTACTTATAGCCATCAGTTCTGGGAAGGTAGTGAAAACCAGATTATCCAGACAAATCCATCAGTCTTCCTTCAGCAAATGAGATAACCAGCGTCTGACTGAGGGGTTCAAACCTAGATGGTTAGAGATGGCCAGCGTCTGACTGAGGGGTTCAAACCTAGATGGTTAGAAATGGATTTTTTGGTTGATTTGTTTGTAATTTATAATATTTTATTATATGATTTTTTGTGTTCTTTAGTTATATGCAAATATAGTTTATTTCTCATAATTGCAAATACAATACTTTTCAGTCTGGAAGAAGGAGGGGCTACAGCATTAGGACCTGCATTACTAGTGGCAACATCCATGGCATCACAACACATGGGGTCAAAGGTCATCATATGCACAGATGGCCTGGCTAATGTTGGATTAGGAAGGTTAGATAATCTACAGTCTGTGGACGATGAAGCAGCTGCTAACAAATTTTATGAAGACATTGGCAACCTGGCAGTTAGCAAAGGGTAGGTTTATTTCATATACAATAAACTAGACTGCACACACACACACACACACACACACACACACTGTATTTGTTGTTTCATTAAAATCGTTAAATATTATTTTTCTTATTCTATTTTATCGCTGTGTAAGAGTTACTTCCCTTTCACTCCTAAACTTGTTTTATGTCCTTATGTAGAGAGTTCCATGTACACTTGCAAGTGAGAAATTTATTTGAAGGGTGACAATATTTGTTATTGTTATTTATTGTCATATACATGTATTATACTTGTTGTTCCATTTTAACGTTATATATTACATGTATTAAATGTGTTTTCAGAGTCTCAGTGTCAATTACCAGTATCAAAGGTACAAATTGTAAGCTGGTTCACCTGGGTAAATTAGCTGATGTAACCGGAGGACAGGTAAGACAGAGTTCTTAACTATTTATTTACTGATTCCATCTAAACCCATGTTATATATACATATTCTCACCCATATGACCAGGGAATCTAGCCATTTCACCAGTGCTAGATTTCCCTGTCTCACCCTGGTTGAGACAGATCACAGGAACAATCTCCCACATTAATCTGATCTCTGACTTTTGAATCTGATTTTATGAAAAAAATAAAGGGCATTCCGGATGAGACATGATCACTTATGAACACTCATTTAATAAAGTCATAACCCAAAAGATTGTTTTGGAAAGGAAAATATTCACCCTTGTTTGAGATATCTCTGTCTTACACTGTTACTAGTGTAAGATTCTATTAATAGCCAATTTAAAGTGAAATAGGATTTAATAATAAAAGACAATTTTATGTGAAGTTATGTTATGTTAAGCTATGTATGTAATATCGTGTGAACCAGGCACCTTCTAAACTAATATCCTGTATCAAGGTAGGAAGTTATTATACGCCAAACATTTCTGATTACATTATCATCATTTTTATTTAAGCCTACCTTAAAGGCATTTTTGGGTTTTTTCATTGCGCACAGAATCCACGCATCCAGGGGCTACAACTCTGTTTACGTTATTGTCTGTGTAAGTGGTGCAACATTTCAAATGAAGGGATATACTAGCAGTAGACGAAGATCAACTGTAGGAACTGTAAACATCCGGCTTTCTTTAAATCAGTATTCGGCAATATAAATCGTATAAATCGTAAAATTATTGATCAAAATGCCTCTTAGAAGAAGAGGATGGTTGACTAAAGTATCGGATAAGAAAAGGCGAGAAGTATGTTCTGCCCGCATGATTCAAATGAACAAATCTGGTTCAACTGTTGTCGAACCCGAACGTACTTCTCAACCACTAGCTTCGAAAAATGAATAAATGATATCTATTACAGTAAACATAAACAAATGGAAACCATACATCAGTGAATTGTCCAAATTTCATCACAACGTTGTAGCAATTAGGTTCTATTTATCTTGTGTAATCCAAAACGAAAAATGGTACGGCCTATAATGCGAGTATTACTAGCACAGATGCACAAAATGTAAACTTACCATGGTATAGAGTTTTCTCTCTTTGACCATACCACAAAGTAATGGAAATTTATGTAAGTTCCAAGAGATATTAGATTCTTAATATGATTGAACAAAACTGTTCTATTTTGTTCTTTTCATTGGAGTTTTTGAAATCTTAAAGATTCGCAGATATTTTTTAGGATAATTATGAATCCATTTTTAAAATCCAGATTATAAAACAAAGATTAATATTGTAAATTATATGTAAAATATACTTTGTTTTGTGTATTATCTTGAATCTGATGCTAATATTTGAATTAATCAAAGAGAGAAAACCTTTTGGGGATTTTTTTTTCATTTTTTCAATGGAAAATTTGAAAAAATCATGGGGGTAGGGATAATTTTTTATTTTTAAATCCTAATATATCCTGGTGACCTATCAATTTTTCTTTGTTTTTATGAAGTATATAGTCTGGTTAAACTTTTGGCAGGTTTTGATAAGATTTCGATTGGTAGATTTTTTTTTGTACATGAAAATGTATGGAATTTTTGTGAAAAAGGTGGTAAAATGAGCACTTTCTCCAATGTATTTTTTACCAATTATTTTAATAAATGTGTATTGAACTGCCAACTTTGACATTTTTTAACATGTTAAATATGGGTATGATGTATTTTTGCTGTTTATAACATTTTAATGAATTTCTTGAGTTTGTTTGAGGTTGATTTTTCAAATTATACCGATTTTTGGGTAAAAATGCAAAATCCTTGAAATACTGCATATATTGAACAAGAGTTGTTGAAAAATTACATGCGGTGACCTACCATTATTTTTGCATATTTTTGTTTGCATGTTCATATAGAACAAACAGTGAAAAAATTAGCTTGTTTTGAATGGTGGTTCTATTTCATAGCATATGCCTTTAAGTCAGTTTTTTTTGTCATTTATTTTAAATGAAAGTAATGAAATGTTTTGATGCCAGAATACTGTAAAATCATTGCTTTGTGTCTTGGTGAACAAATAATTATAAGCATCAGCTTACAGGTTGTAGTAACTCTCAAACTACATGTTAGACTGACTTGATCCTATCCTAGTGTGAGAAAGCTTGAACATCATTGGTTGTCTCTAAATGCTCATGTTTTGTTCACTATCACAGAACTGACCACCTCAATATAAGTGAAAGAATCTTGAGTATTGTCTCAAACACACTACTGTCACTCTCTGTGTTTTTTACACATCCATCAATGATTGACTTCCAGAATATAATTTGTGTTATCCTAAACCAACTTTATTGATGTTTAGTATTCAGATATCATTGATGAAATACAGATGATGTTTGAATTTGAGTATTTTTGGACATTATCAGTAAGATAAACCCCCTTGATGGGTATTTTGCATTCTTATACCAGTATTAATTTATTGTTTTAGTTATCATATTTCATTGCTTTGACTTTTATTTCAGGTCAACATTGTAGATCCACTGAAGTTAACTCAGGAATTCTCCACCATCTTGGCTAACAATATCATAGCAACCAATGTTGTGGCAACCTTTATTATCCATAAACAATTGTAAGTTTATTACTGCATTTATAATGACTGGTTCTGACACATGTTAAAAACTTAATAAATTTAAGCCCATCATTCAACCTTTAACATAGGCACTGTATGGCTCATCATTATTTTAAAAAAATCCAACATTTGAATTTTTACTCCATTCATTTGTCTGTCCGTTTGTCTGTTTAATAACTTTGTATGTTATTCTTTTCAGAAAATTCATACATGCTTCAGTAGTTTCAGTACTTTGATTTTCTTTTAAAATGGGGGGGGGGGGGGGTCTTGCTGGGTGGTTCTTTGGGGTGATATTCAGCGCCATTCACAATTCAAAATCTTATGGTTTTTTCACAATCATTTTGCCAATTTGTGGATATTTTACTTTAAAAATCTGTTTTTTGAATTTGTCTATCAATTTTTCCTTTTCACAATTTTTGCCATTATGATGCTAATATTTTCAAAATTGTAAGGGCCTTGGCCCTATATACAAAAAAATGAGAGAGAGAGCTCTGATAGGTAATGTCTGCTATTTTCAATTTTGTAATTTTTTTTTAGATTTTTCCACTTTGAGGAAACTGAGGAGAGTAAAGTTGTTAGACAAATTGGTAATGTTACCGCAGATACTGAGGTAACATTTGAATATGGCGTGAGAACAAAACGTAAGAAAACGGAGACAGGGGACACAAAACCAGGTATTGTAACTTGACACTAGCATAAAATCTGAAAATAATGGACTAAAAATGTTTAAGTAATCTAAACCTTCTTCAAAGTTATCAATTTACTGGAAATATAAAAGTTAAGGATATTTAATCAATGTAGAGATGGACCATGACTTTAAATTCCCAACACATTGTCATCTTTTAAAACTTTGTTTATTTTGTCCCTCAAATGAAGTGGGTGGACAAATTGTGTTCACTCCATTTCTTGAAAACAATTTAACAGATCTTTAGTTTAAACGATATTTATTTAATAATTAAATATAATACATATAACATTATAAATAATAAATTGATAGGATTCTGGAACTTTAAGTGGAGTACTATTGGCTGTTCATATTTTCAACATACACAAGGCTTCAAAAACATGGATCTTCAGGTGGGGTTCCTTTTAGGGCCACTTTGGAAATGGCATCAAATTTCAGTTATAACTTGTTTAACTTAAGCATGTTAAGAGTCTATTATTTTGTTATTAAGGTCAAAAGTACTACCCAGAGTTTGAAAAAGAGAAGGCCATATTTGGTTGTTTCATAGGATGCCAATTGTTTGTATGATTCATATAACACACTACTTGTACTAACTGAATTACAGATGACCAAAAAATGGAAGATAGTGGAGCAACAGCTGGTCCCAGCACAGCGGGTCCTAGTACAGCAGGTCCAAGTACAGCGGGTCCCAGTACAGCTGAGAAAGACAAGGGTCCAGACAAGCTTCCATTCCAGTTACAGATACAATATACTGATACAGATGGGGCTAAGGCCTTAAGAGTACTTACACAAGCTAAACCAGTTACTTGGGACAGGAAAATTGCAGAAAACAGTAATAATTTATTTCTAGAATAATAATAAATAACTGAGTAGAGTGAAGTATGATGTTTTATGAACATTCAAGATTTATTCACTTATAAAACCATCAGTTCAGCAAGTTGGACTATACTGGATCCCCCTGGAAAAACCACCAAATTTTGGCAAGTGAACTTACAAACTTTCTGACACTGGATCTGCACCCAAATAGTGTTTGAATCACCTTCCACAATTGAAAGAGTAATTCTATTTATCAAATAAAGCGTTGAGTATTAAAGTTTGCATTCAATATTAATCATCATCATTTCAATTTCCAGAGATGAATTTGGATGTCCTTGGTAAACATACTGCTCATGTGTCAGGTCAGTTAGCTATGGATGGACTCTATACACAGTCAAGGTCAAAGGCATTGATGAATCAGAGGTTGGCATGGCGATATACAAAGTAAGTGATATTATTATTACAATATAAGTTATTATTTAAGAATTGAATTGCACTTTTTACGTTGTTATCGGGTGTAACAACGTGAAAATTATCACAAATTGTGTAAAACCGCGTAGCGTAGCGCAGCGGTTTTACGCATAATTTGTGATAATTTTCACGTTGTTACACCCCGATAACAACGTAAAAAGTGCAATTCAATTCTTATAATTACAAACCCAAAATTTAACATTTTTTAAAGCTGACCTACATTTCTGAACTGATCAGCTGATTTTCAGAAAATCGACGTTACAAGGCGTAGTGATACAATGACATCTTTATGAAACGATAAAATATCCGATAAAAAAGCTGATATAGTTTTGAATTTATATTTTTATTTATTTTTTAGTTATTTCAGTCAACATATAAATTATGTTACATTTTAATTCATTGACAAAAGGGATTATATTATGTCTCGCAATCATGAAAACAAACAACACTTTGTACAACGTCATACGTGACGGCCAAACGTTTGTAGGACGGGCGTGTTTACATTTTGATTTTTTACCCATAACATAAGAAAAACTACATTGGTTAAATGAACAGTGTGTTAAACAAACCCCGAAATCAACTATTGACATGGAATTGATGTTTTCTTGGATGATTCAATGTTTAACAACCTATGGAATGGATGTGAGATGAGGGATTCTGTCACCGGTGGTAGCTGTTTGGCTGGTCAGGGACATTTTGAGAAGGTAAACAAGCGGTACGGGTGAACATTAGACTGGAATAGAGTATGTTATCAATTTTAATATATTATTATTGGCAGGCCTACCACTGTCATTATCATCAAGATCCAATTAAGAATCAACCATCTGACTTATCTGCACACTGGCATTGCATTCTTCAAAATATTTATCCTGATCCCCGGCTATACATTGTCTGGGGGAAATAAAATGTCTTTGCTTTCAAAAGGATGCGTATGTGATGAATTTCAAACAAAACACCCTGCACTGAGGTTTGGCATCCGAGAATACCATGGTGCGTGTCATATTGCTTATACTTAGTAGCCTATAGACACGTAAAATGCTCAATGACGATAAAATGTCGATTTTGAAAAATATTTCATAAATATACAATCATAAATGTAAATTATTAAAAATATCGGTGAAAATTAATTAGAACATGTTTGAAATAATTTTTCAAATTTGAATTTATAAAAAAAAATCGAAGTATTTTAATGTTTCTATGTGAAATCGTTCCCGACCTCCCCGTTTGTTTACAATCTTAAAATGGCTGTTCCGAGATGGGTAATCCCCGAAACAGACCCAAAGTAGTTCCGGTAGAAAACGTTGTTATTGGAAAATAACACCGTGTTTTTGCAAAACGACAACCAATGAAAATGCTCTAAATTGTGTAACAACGTGAAGTTTGTAATTATAATACAGTGAAACCTGTGAATACTGGACAACCTCTGGGTAAAGTCCACTTTAAACAGGTTTTAGCATGAGATACTTGCCAATTGTTGTTTTTCATTGGTCAAATGAGGATTCTGATTTCTTCAGGGTCCAGTTTTCACTGTATCTTACAAATTCTCTGAAATATGAGAGAGAGAGAGAGAGAGAGAGAGAGAGAGAGATAGAGAGCGAGAGGTGTATACAATTTTTATTACCTCTCCATGCCCCCTGGCACATAGGGCCTTAGGACTCATACAACAGTTTCCATCTTGCTTTCACATAAAAAACCTGTACCTCAAGTTCCGTAGTTTATCACAGATTCATTATTGAAGTTAGACTATCCATTTCTTTTTTATATCTACAGCTATATCTCTAAGATTTATTTTGCATTTGTGTATTACTCGTGGCTCCCCCTACATTGCGGGAAAAAACATTCAAAACATAAATTTTTTTTCAAATTCCTCAAGTTTGAATAGATTTTTTGGAACCCTAAATATAAATTAGGTCCAATTTTTTTTGGTGTTTCAGAAAGCTCCTTTAAAATACTACAAAATATTGGGAAAAGATACGAACCCTTAACAGCTCGTTTTCGAGATAAATGACGTAACGTCAGATGTACAAAAAATAGCACTATTAAAACGCTGCAATGAGACCAACCGGGGGTCAAGCTGAGCTGGCCATAGATTCATACACACACGGCACAATTTAATGCAGTTTATATATTCAAGTACGATAACACCATATCCTCCTCACTAAAACATTTTTTTCTAATTTTATCATCATTTTCCGGTTGTCACGGGCAACAATTCGTTGCCACAGCGATTTTTGATAATTTTAAAGTTTAGACCGTGGACGAAAATACGAAACTGTTGTATGAGACCTTATTACGCCTTCTCCATGATGATCTGTCTTTGGCAGCTGCCCTTGCTGACTAGTTATTACAGTGACAATTTATTAAGTGAAAAATTGTTAATTTTGTAATTTCCTGTTGTATTTTGTCCAAGGTCCCTGAATCTTATTTCAGTTTGTCTTTGAATATTATTTTTGTATGTTTTCAGCCAATCAGAAGAAGGGAGACATCACAGAAGGAATTATAAGGCAATGTTTGGAAAAATAAAATCTGCAGAAAATCACCTTAATGTTCAACAGAGGGTAGGTTACTAACTAACAGAATGTAAAAATAAAATTTGTTAAGAACCAGCTAGGGTAGGTTGTTTATTAATGGAATGTAAAAAAATCTTGAGACAAGCTTAGTGTTGCACAGAGGTTGGGCTTTTATTTTTATAAATATATTGTAAATTTTTTTTTTTGAGAACCAGGTTTATGCTGCCATCTGCAATTGTGGCAAATGACCAATTGCTCCATAACACAATTTAAATTAGTTTCTAATCATGAGAGGTTTTTATTGAAAGTTCAGGCAAGTTACATGACAAGGCCTGTGTAGACGTTATCAGTGTCACAGCATGGGTCTATTATCTTGTCTTTTTTTCCCATTCAAAATAAAGAAAAGTCATCCTTATTTTTTCCCCATTCAAACTAAATAAAAGTCATCCATATTTTTCCCCATTCAAAATAAAGAAAAGTCATCCATATTTTTCCCCATTTAAAATAAAGAAATGTCATCCATATTTTTTTCCATTCAAATTAAAGAAAAGTCATCCATTTTTTCTGCATTCAAAATAAAAAAATGTTATCCATAAATTGAATCCCACTTAAAACAAAGAAATGTTATATTTTTTTGTTAAACTTTCCAGATTGAGAAATGTTCAAATGCTGGCAGAACGTACAGTGACAGTGAAGATAGTGATGCAGAAGATGAATGTCCTGACATGAAAGTTCTGTGTTAGTCAAGAAGAGCAAAAAGAAGGTATTTAAACTGTTTCAATAACCTGAACCTCATCACCATTGTAATTATATAGTCCAATTTGCCTTAAAGGTCACCTCTATATACGGAAACCCTGTTTTTAAATGGCCAGTAAAATTTTATCCCAATTTCTCTTTATTCATGTTCTTTGATCTTTTATATATAAATATAAATATATGAACATAAAGACCACCTGCCCATAAAGGCCACTTTTACTGGTTCTTTGGATGGCCTTTTTAGACAGGTTTGACTGAACATATATCATTATGTCTGATGTCTTCAAAGTCTGATATTTATCATCACAGGTCATAAAGTTAAGTTTGAATCTTATATCTAGGTTTTTCCAGAAGGAACGTTTTTTATAATGAAGGTCTAAAAGGCATTTTAATTGCTTCATATTCGTAACAGTTCTTAAGTCTGGAGAATAAACCAGGTTTGTCTAACTAATCTTACTGTGATATGATTAAGAATTTATGTGTCAACTTTAATTTTTCTTCCTGTAAAGTTTTCATATATCTAACCCCAAAAAAGCCCTTAAAACATATACATACTCTGCAGTGTTCAAACTAGAAGTGTATTTGGTGTGGTCATCTTGGCCCAGGTCTTGAAAAAAAAAAACGGGACCCACATTTCCAAAAGTTGAGTTCACATTATACCTTGCTAGGGTTGGCCCAAAGAGAATATTTTTGTGAAACAAAATCATTATTTTAGGGTCATTGGAGCAGGGGCCCCTTCTAGATTGAACACTGTATTCTGTATTTATTCAAAATGTTAATTAAATTGAAAAAGATTTAATGCTATTCGCAGAAATTTTGTTAATTATATATTTAATTTACTTATTTTTGGCTAGATGAACATTTCCAATAAAACCAGAAATGGTAAGTTTTTGGTTAATATTATTTGCTGAGGTTCTGGTTCATCAAACTTTCAAAGCCAACTCATTTAAATATTTTATAATTTCAATATAAAGTGTTTTGATAAGCTTAGCCTGTATTGAGCATTTTTCTTAAATCTTTTTTACAGTTAATAGAAGAGCTGCTGAGTGTTCAGATGAGGTTTATGAGGCTCTACATGATTGTAAGGATTTATCACAGTTCAAGAAGAAATAGAAGCATGGCAGCCATATTTGAACCATTGCTCATGTGTATGAAGTGATTCAAATTGCTGTTTTGATTCCAAGTACAAAGTGTAAAAAGACTGTATTAATATTCATTTATTGCGTCCGAACACAATGTCAAAACTTGACAGTATGGTGTGGATCAAGAATAAAGTGTTAAAAGAATTGTATCAACATTCACTTTTTATGTACATGCATGATTTGACAGTATAATGTTGATTAATCTACCATCAGTACTTTTGGTGCTTTGATGAATTTTAGAGCATTTAACTACAACAAATTTTGAGTATATTATAACCCATTTTTACATAAATGTTATTGTATTTTTCTTATGTTCAAGCAGCTATGCCATCAAAGGGTTGTGACCATGTAGTATTGTCATTCAGTCCCTTTAACATTTTATTTCTATTATACAATTTAAAAATTCATAAATATGTTTGTTTATGTATCCATAAGCACCAAGGCTTGCCCCTTTTACTTATTTATTTTTTAATTGGCAGACTTAAAGTTTGTTCATTTTACCATTTTCATTTTAAGACTATTATGGTAGTCATGATCTGATCAAGATAAAGCCAATATCTCGAGGTAAAATGAACTCAATTTGAAGGTCAAGGTGAAGTTATATATCAAAATTAAAGGTCAAACTTTATATATTGATGCAAAAATCAAGCTTATTTAAGATTTGAAATTAAGTCTCAAAATTCAACAAAATGATGTCCATGTAAATGGAACAGACGGTTGTAAAGGTCAAGGTTGTCTATTTGGAATAAACACAAATCGTCCGAATTAAACTTTCTAATCACTTTGTTAATTATAAATATCAGGCTGACCAATCAAATTTATTTATTTGCCCAGATCCGGTACATATTTAGTGTGTAAAGTTGCCACTTAGGTACGTAAGTGTTTGATTTTGATCACAATTTCCATACAAAAAGTCAGAATTTTTAGTACTTTTAATTAAAATAACCATCAAAATGGGAAAATCTGTCTAATTTGTCCTTTTCATTTTATCCATTTTTATGGTACAAATCCGTCAAAAATGGATAAATCTGTCAAATTGGTCAGCCTGGAATATACTTGTGTAATTGAATTATGTACATGTCTGTAAATATTAGTTTTTTTATTGTAGTTGATTTAAACATAATGCTTGTATTAAACATATATACATATATAATGTCTTAATTTGCTGCTAGTTAAAATATGAAAATTCTCCAAAACTATAAGGTATACTTCCTCATGTAAAGTATTTCCTTGGTTAAATAGATTTTTTGTCCTTTGAATATTTTTTCAACCCCTAGAAAAATTTTGGTTTAACAATTTTGGTGCTGCTGATGAGGAATTGTATTCTGTAATGGCTGTCTTGTGCTGTAAAATTAACACTGATATAATATATAACATTCCTTATAAAAGGTATAATTGCTACCAAGTACTGACCTTTACCATGTTTCTGTCTTTGTGATCACATGACTAGAAGAATATTCAAGTTTAAACAGCTAATCCCAAGTGTCAGTAGTCAAATGAAAAATAGTCTAAATGACTGCTTTGTAAAGAAGCATGACTTGTTATGTCTATTCTTCTTATTCACTATGGAACTTTTAGTATTTAATCAACAGGGTGGCAGCCTGAATTAGGTATTTATTATATTGTATATATACCATGTTAGAAACTTATTATTTTAAATTTATAAAAAGTTTATATAATGTAGTATGTTGTTTTTACCTGTCTTTACCTGTTATTTTTATCTTTTATTACCTGTAATTTTTACCTTTACCTGTTTTTATGAGATGTATTATTTGAAAATTGTTAATGAGTTATCACAATACATATATGTATAGAACATTTGTCATTGTGAAATTTCAAACAAGGTCATTAGAAATTATGACATGATTATATTCCAATCAAAGAGAATGTATTGCAACATGTGAATCTATTGTAAAATCCTGTGAGTGTAGGCATATAGAATGATTTGAATTAAATTTTGAATTTCCGTAGTTGGTGGAATTTTTTGAATTTTTGTCAAGGTTTATGACGATTAGCATCTATGTAAATTTATTGTAAGATAACTGTGATATTGTTTTATTTTGTTTTAATACATTTATACTGTTGTAATTGTTGTTAAAATGTTTAACATGCAGAGATCTAGAGAGATATGTTGAAGAGTTTGAGTGTTATTGGATTTTGGGTGTAGATACATTGCAATTCTTATTATTGCCTGTGTGCTTGTGAGAGAGAGAGAGCGAGAGAGAGAGAGAGAGAGAGAGTTTAATTATCCCCATCCCCTGCCTTTTGAAGAAAGGGGGATATTAAATTTTAGTTTCCGTTTATCCTTCCATCCATCTGTCTCAAATTCTTGTCTGTGCAAATTCCACAAAACTATGAAGCACTATTTTATGAAACTTGGTGCAAAGCATCAACATTGATAGGAGATGTCCTATCGTTAACCCTAGTTGGTTTGCAAATTTTTCTAGGAGTTATTTCCCTTTTAACATAAGTGCAAATCACAAAAAAGAACCTGCCGGCAGGGGTTCCTAAGTCACTGAATTTACTTGTTTTTTTCTTGACATATGTGCAGAATAAATTTTTCATCTTTGCGGGTTGCATTTTGTGAAGTAGTAACCAATGTTAAGTTTTTATATTTGGCCAATTAATGTTTTGTAATTTTCTGCTGTTTTGGGGTTTAAAATGTTATTCTTTTTAATAAAAAAATGTTGAAGTGTATTTTTTTCAAATTAACTTTGTTAAATGTAATTATTATAATTTTTGTTATGAGTTTTCATGGTTATTTTGTTTAAATATAATATTATGAATGTTTAAGATAAACAGTGCTTTTTAAAACCGTAATTTTTGTGATTGTTCAAATTAACACAAGTTTTTAACTTCATTATTTCTAATGGTTTTATCATACTTTTAATAAATGATAATACATAACACAAACTTACAGACTTGAATTTCTTTATTATACAGACCATTTTTTTTGTGAACAATTGTCACTGTTGTAATCAACAATAAAAAAGAAACATACTAATCCATATCCGAATCACAATCCAGAATCTAAGTAAAAGCTTTGGAACTGACAAGTCGGGTGAAACACATGAACTTTTATCATGAAAGTGAGGCCGGGTGTTCCAGAAGGGTAAGCACCTCCTGTTTAGCTAACTACACCCAACGCGTGTGTAATCAAAATTGCGTGAAAGGAACATGGAACTATGGGACGTCAAATATATCCAGGACAATCCTGGACACAGAGACATTAAACTTATCAATAATACTGTGATGACGGCCATAAAACTTTTTAGGGCCTTGATAAGCCTAGGCTTGCAATATCCCTGAGTCAACAATATATTTGCAAGCAGCGTATATTGAATAACATTTTATACATTAAACTTGGTGCATGTTGATTTTTTTCAATTGAGAAAAATGTTACAGTATTTATCCCTCCCCTTCAGCAAGTCACAGAACTCTCAACACATGTATAGCGCACATTTGTGTTTTCCCTCTTATTATATAGTACATGATGGTATTTTTATTGTAGAAATATCACAACATTTAACTCCTATCATCAAGTCGCATTACTCTTTGTTATAAAAAGCAAACATTCTTATCCATGTCCAAATCACATTCCGACAGCAAAGTAAAAGCTTTGAAACACACAAGTTAGGTTAAACGTGTGAAATTACATCAGGGAAGTGAGACTGGATGCTCCGAAAGGGTAAGCACCTCCTGTTTAGCTAGCTACCTGTTAGCGTTTCAATGTGGATGGTATCACAATATTAAGCCCCCATCACCAAGTCACAGTAATCTTGACAATTTATTTTTTTGATTTAGAAAATAACAAAACATTTTTTTAAGAAATTTGTCAACCTGAACCAAGTAGAGATAAGCTGATTTCATATCCTTGACCAATGCGATCCCTCGGATTGTCAGTGCTGACCTCTTGGATTAAAAGTTTTTGATGTACAGGTCAATTACTGCAGTCTTTGTGTTTGCAATAACATGATGCTCATGAATACTTTGATTTATCATGGGTGTTGGAATAGGCTGAAGCA
Source organism: Anadara kagoshimensis (assembly GCA_021292105.1). NCBI lineage: Eukaryota > Metazoa > Mollusca > Bivalvia > Arcoida > Arcidae > Anadara > Anadara kagoshimensis. The sequence continues at coordinate 69,424,926 of CM037865.1, read as the reverse complement.
TGTTAGAAATGCATGAAATAAGAAAACCAGACAAGAAAAAGACATATTTCGAACACGGATTTTAAAAATCCCGACAGTTACTGGGTAATACCAAATTAATATAATGTCCAGTTGTGCAGTTAAGTACTTATGTAGGACCATTACCACTCAAATTGCTATACTGGTTGATGCTCATTGGTTACTAAATATATATATATATATGAGTAATTGAGCTGGTCAATAAAATATGAAGATTAAACAATTAATTAAGTCACCATATAAACACAATAAAAACTTGTTTATTAGTGGTGTCTTATCAGGGAAATAGGTTCAAGCTCTTCAATAATGCAATGGGGTGTTTTCAGTGAGTTGAAAATATCCGTAATGAACGGATTGTATTTTTAGATTATATTTACTAAATGGACATAAGACAAATGAGAACACATTAGTTTGATGATTTTTCGTATTTTGGTGCTTGTTAAAATGGAATTATTTTCATTTCTATATCATAATGCAGGTATATCTTGGCCATAAAAGACCTATCAAAATTTTGATTGCAAGACAATGGTTTTTCTTTGAAAAACCAGACTAATTTTATCAAAGATGAAATTCTTCCAACCATAGGGAGTTCTCGAGTGTCTGTATCCATTCAAAAGAGGAAGAACATGAACTTCTTAAGATTTAATTGTATTGGATTCCTTAACTTGACAAAATCCAAACAAGGAAAGATATATAGCAGACTACTAAATCATTATCAGTAACTCCGACAGTTGTCGGAGGTTGTCTTCTGTCTTATTCAGATCGGATTATGTCTATTTTACATCTGGCATCATCTAAATTTGTATTCTGAAAACGTGTAAGAGATTGCTTCAACATCTTGTTTCTAATAGTTTATTTCGGTATAACGTAGTGAACGTTTGGTTTTTTACACATTACATTACTATCCCTCGTTTCAATTGAAGTTACGTCTAAAACAAATAATTCACTCATCATTTTTTTACAAAATGGCAAATATAAGTTATAAATATCTAGTGTTGAATGGTGATTCTGGTTATTTGTTAAACACCATACTTTGTTTCACAGTTAATGAGGTATGATTGACCTTGTTTCCACTACGGGGTCTTTATACAACGAAACAACCTGATTGCAAATAAATTACTGCCACAATGGTATAGTAAGCCTAGACTAATCAAGGCTCTAAAATATTTTATAGACGTCACCACAATTTACTGTTTATAAGTATAGCGTCTCTGTATCCAAAATAATCATGGATATGTTTGATGTCACAAAGTACCATGTTCCATTCATTCTCTATTTTGATTACACACGTGGCGTGGCGAGTGTAGCTAGATACAGGAGGTGTTTAGGTGTTTACCCTTCCGGAGCACCTGGTCTCACTTCCCTGGTTCACGCGTTTGACTTAATTTGTTTTCACAGCTTTGCTTTTAGGATTGTGATTTTGATATGGACTTGTATGGTTGTTTTTTATTTTCTTTGTAAGTGTCTATATACAAATAGTTTCAAATTAAATATTGGCAAGTTTATGCATATATAGACTACTTTAAGTGGGTTATTAGTTATAATTTGCGTATTTAGACTTATGCACTTAAACATTTTCCACGGTGTTTTGGAGACTTAATTAACTGAGTTATTACCGCTGTAAATAATATACAAATAATATACAAATGTACTAGACATATCACGAACAAAACACAACAATATAAGAAAAAAGTATATTTAAACAGGAAAAAATAATGATGAAATTATACAGGAAATCTGAATATCCGGACTATATGTACTACGGATACCTGTTTATGCAGAAGTTACTTATTTGTCAAATGGACAGACGATAAGTTGCTTTTTATTTATAAAACAATCTAGCCATAAGTAGTCAACAATTTGGATACTCATTAACAGCTTAAAGGTATGTTCTTCATGTTAACTGTTTTCTTCTATGTTACAAAGGTTTTGTTTTATTGATTGCATTGTATATTGCCAGGCACATTTTAATTTATATTTAGTGTCCTCCTATTACAAATGCCAAAAGGAACTAAAATGATTTTTAGATTATAATATCATAGACGTAAATTGTATTAAAACCAAACTAAGTAAATAATTGCACAGTACGCATAATCAGTCTGAAAAATAAAGGACAAAATGAACGAAACCAATACCTATCTATTGATCTTTCCACACACCGCCAATTTCTACATTTTTGACAGAAATCTAGTCAGTTTCCTTAAGCAAGTGCTTGAAAAGGACGCGTCTTGTTTGTAAACAACGAATAAAAGCATAGACTTTGAGTATGTGAAAATGTCTATTGGTAAAACATTGTTCCTAGACAATATTACAAAATAAAATACATTGACTACGGAAACCTTTTCCCTTTCAGAGTGCGACAAGTGAGACGATTCCTTCACAATGGATTTTGTATCAGACTTTGCCTGGTTGTTTGACGAATCGGATTATGAAGATGTGTCTGATGATGAATACGAACACGGAATGGATGTCAGGTAACAAAAAGATATAGGGTTTTTACTTGCATAACTCATGTGAGAATCTAAACCTATAGAATGACCAATGTTGTATATCGAATAACATTTTATAAGTTGTACAACACTTAAGATATGCGTTCTGAATACAGCGTTATTTTAAAAAACTTAAAAACCCATATATTATTGACAAATTTTAAACTTTATTGAACTTCAACAATTTTATATATAAAAAAAAGTTTTCACATTTTATGGTTAACACCAAGAACCTATTATCAAGTGTATTATGGGTTTCCGTTAACTGCTTGCAAAATAAGTTGGATAGATAGAACACGAGCCACAACACAATACCTATACCATTTTGTAAATAAAACCAGTGTTCGCCCTAACTAGATTGTATTAAATAATTGACCCCAATGTATGTATTTATCTCCTCGAAGTTTGATATATTTCTTTTATCGTGGTGTTTTTGATTGCTAGGGATTTTATTAAGTAGCGTTTCTCTATACTCTCTTCCATTATTTGTAACAATAAAAACAAACATACCAATCCATGTCTAAACCACAATCCCATAGAAAAGTAAAAACTTTAAAACTGACATATTAGGTTAAACACGTGGATTTCAACGAGGAAGGTGAGACCGGATGCTCTGTAAGCGGCTTGCTTCGTTGTATAAAGTTCCCGAAGTGGGAACAAGCTCCAGCATAGCGTATTATTTGGGAAACAAATACACCATAATCAAAAGAAGCAGTTATATTGCTGCATAAAAAGGGAAAATGACAATAGAAAAATTGTAGTCATCATGTTTGTCATACAGCTAAGATGAAAGATTATAGGAATTTGTCGGAGTTTTAACACATATACCTATCTATGTCCAAATTAATGGAGACCCTTTTTGCATGACCATTACGTAAATCTGCATTTTACAGCGATTCTGAAGAGGAACAAGATAAACAAGGGGCAGACGACATAGATCCATCTTCTGCTTATAAAAGTGGATTGAGGAGACTTGTCGGAAGATGGCGTAATCCAAAGTTAATGGAAGGTAAATAAAAAACATAATTCTACCAAATATCAAATCAAAAACAAACATACCATTTCATATCTAAATCACAATTCCAAAAGCAAAGTTAAAAACTGGCTAAATAAGTCAACCACGTGAAATGTCTTCACCAGGAAAGTTAGACCGGGTGCTCCTTGAGAGAGTGTAAATTACAACAAATGTTGTGTCCTCAAAATAATATGTAGCACATGCCTGGGTACCGTTTGTCCAGCATACCTAATGTCTATTCAAGAGGTATCAGAATTAGCTGATTTAAAGGTTTCTTTATTTCCTTTGCTTATTAAATTGTGGCAATGGTTGTTTTGGTTATTGTTAATTACATTTCTCAAACCTAAATTTTCTATAAAGATAAGTTTGTCTCGAAAATCTAAAGGACAGAAGAGTTCAATGTATGTTTTACTTGATATTATAATGGCTGATCGGTGTCTTGGCAATGTTGATTAAATGTTCCAGCAGTATTACAAATGCCTTTCTTTTATATTTTTATGTAGAGTTTCTCCATACACAGAATGTTAGCACATCTTGTTGTGACGGGCGGAGATACAGACGAGCTGATACTAACATCTTGTCTATGAAATGTGACAAGTTACTTTCATGTGGATACACCCACTCCGCGAAGGCTGTTTATTGCAAATCATGTTATGCTATCTTGACACATAAAAGTTATGTATTAAATAAGGTAAGTAAAGTAAGGCAGCAAGAGCTGATTTTTTTATTTCAATATTTTATCATTATGTAATATAAATTACCATCTATTTTCCTAGGCAAATAAAGCAAGTGTTATTCATAGTACTATGGATAATGACGCGACGTCAACATATAAACACGGCATGTGTCATTTTTTCGTGACATCATTATTTATGATTCACTCTTGCGTACGCTACTATTTTTCAACAAAATACTGACAAATCGACACAAACTACTTACTCAGAAAGTAAGTAAAAAATAATATAAAAAATAAGACATCCTCACCAAGCAAATTTGACTGTTTTGTCATTTATCCTTTATCTTTTATCATTTATCTATAATAAAAAAAATCCGCTACAACCTTATAGGTAATATTAGAAGGATATATCGCGTCTAGACAATTTGGTAGGATGTCTCACTGAAGATATTTCGTTGTGATGAACATGTTCAATCAAATTGTTTTGTCCATTTGGTTTAAAGTAAGTAAAACATACTTTTTATGTTTGTAAACGTTTGAAGATTTTGAATTGTTTAGTAAGTACTGGTATAATGTTAAGCTTGTTTTCACAAAATGTCGAAAACACTGATCTAACTATAGAATTTGCCTTCAGTTACAATGACTTTATTCATGACAAGAGTAAGCATTTACATTAAAAGCTTTATCACAGACTTGTCATATGCTATTTTTCAACGTATTTAATAGTAGTGATTTTATAAAAAAAATGCTATGTGGCAATGCTTATTTTCAGTAATTATTATCTCTTTTAAAATAGATATGGAAGTGTGAATTCTGTGGTTCAGAAAACCAAGTACGATTAGAAGATGAAGAGTTGCCCAGGTATATGTATGACGATTTATCGTTTTTGTTGGAACCAGCTGTATCAGACACTGTAACCATAGAAACAGATGATACTCTAGTGATATTCTGTATTGATATATCTGGAAGTATGTGTGTAACTACACCGGTAAGTACATATTTTGGTTATATGTAACGATTTCTTCACTGATTGAGATTCTGATTTTATTGACTGCAATGGTTATTTGATATCGATCAAAGACCATCAAATACTTTCAGACTGTTTCAAATAAAATATCAAAATGCTAGCATTATGGTTTTATTGCATGAACGCAAATTACAGTTTTGTGCCAATTAAGATAAATTTGTTCATCCAAGTTTTAACTGTTTGTATAATCAGATTCCTTCGTTCCTAGTATTTATTTGTACCCTTATCGATCCTGTAGTGTGACCTTAATGATTATGGCCCGAGGATATCACAGACTAAGTAGGCAATAATTGTGTATTATTGTCAGAAATATACTATTGTCTAAATTTGCTGCTAGTGAAAATTTGGAATTTCTCAAAACTATGGTATACTCCCTCTTGCAAAGTATTTCCTTAGCTAAATTTGGTAACATATGTTTTGGTCCTTTGGGTATCTTATCAATCTTGACAACAATTTTGGTTTCATTTTTTTGGTACAAGCAACTGGTATAATATGTAATTTGGCCATTGTTTGGTAAATTCTATTCATCTTTAACATTTATACGAAGTGTTAGAGGCGTCTTTAGTCACTAGTATTGAAGGGAACTTTGTGGCATTATTGAAGACTTCATTATGACTGACTAGTACAGATGTCATAAACATTTTGCTAAGTTATTTTTCAGATTTAATTATTTCTCTCCCATCTTGAGTTTTAATTACAATTCAGGTACCAGGTAAATTTAAACTTCGAGGAGTGGATAGGCCCTGTAGTATTGATCTTGCGGACCAATTTCTCCCGGGGGAGAATAAAGACGTAACTTATGTGTCCAGACTCCAGGCAGCACAAGCGGCAGTTGACCAACAACTTGAGGACATGTCAAAGGAACACCCAAATAGACGAGTAGCACTTATAACCTTCAACAGTCAGGTTAGTAGAATCTTTCATAGTGAACGATTTGTTTTTGATACACATGGGTTTTTTGTGTGGTCATAGTCTCAAAGAGTTTTTTAAATAAAGTTATCTATAGTTAAAACATGCACTTGGCTGTCATCAATAGTTTCAAAAACAAACGCAACAAGGCAGCACGATAGTAAATATATGAAATTACCATGAAAATTACTGAATTCGAGTGAAATTATGAAATTACCATGAAAATCCCTGAATTCGAGTGATATTATGAAATTGCCATGAAAATTCTTCAATCCGACATTGAATAAATAACTGGATATATGACTCAATGATATTTGTAGTTAAAATATTTTTTCAAGAATCAAACAAATAATTATACTTCCAATGGTCCTTAAAACATCACATATACATTCATATTCATATAACTATTTGGTGGAGGTTCACGTGTTTCATTTGAGTGGTAAATTTCAACGTTTTTTACTTTGCTTTAGAATGGACGACGTGCTTAATTGGGATTAATAAACTTTATAACAACCATGAAAATCATACTTAATAATGTCATTTAAAGTATATTACGCCACTCTTCAGTGATAATATAGTAAAACCTATTTTTCATATAACAAGCTACTCTTACGATTTCTTTTCTCAACTTTGCAACCAAAGCTATTATTTTGTGTGTACGTGTAATTGACATAACTGTAATACTGAATGTTACTTGTAATACATACATTTATGTATTTTCAATGCACAGGGGAAATAAAAAACGTCAAAAACTCTGATGAGATAATAAAATAATATCACTTTAAAAGTGCCTAATTTTTTTAATTTTTAATATAGGTACAAGTTATAGGTGACGGGACAATAGAGCCTACCATAGTAAGTGGTGACTCGCTGCAGGATAAAGATGAATTGAACTACATTGCATCCAATATCAGTCTTCCTAAACCAATATCAGAAACCAGAGAGATATTAAGTGACAAAGTGTTCCAGTAAGTAACAATATTGATTGAAATAATTTACTGGAAATGCACCCGACCTCATTTTCCTGTTGGAAGTTCACTTGTTTAGCTTGGTTTGCTTGTTTTGAGAGTTTTTGCTTTTCCTTGACATTGCGCTTTAAATATGGATGGTTACAAGCGTATGTTTGTATTTGACTTTAAAGCCGTTTATATAATCCCAAGCTTTTTGCATTTACAATAACATGTTTGTGGACATCGTTGATATACTTCTTTCAATTCACACGACGCATTTTAAAAATAATTAAAAAAAGAAAACATTTAGTGTTCGATGTAGTGATATTGGCATTTATACATAAAGAATAAGTTAATATGTCGTAATTGCAATGGCTTTGAAATGGTCCAATTATACAGTGTAAATTTTACATCCAACAAAGGTTGGAATTAAAGAAAACCAGAAAATTCATTTAATGTTCAGCTACACGGTAGTTATTCGTAAGAAAGAAAAATGCTTTAGAAACAACTTTAATGGCGCTAGATGGATATTTCAGGCAATATAAGGTTATTATTCCTACAGCTGTTAATTATTATGTTAATACTAATTCCAAAATTTTACTTTCCTTTTGATAATTGTGATTTGGACATGAACCATGACATGACTGATTAATATCTTGATTTAGGTTAGAGGAAGGAACGGTAACTGCGTTGGGTCCTGCTTTAACGATTGCTGTTGCCATTGCTTCACAAAGGCCAAGGTCAAAGGTCATTATTTGTACTGACGGAAGAGCAAACACTGGACTAGGAAAGTTGGACGAATTAAACACTGACGAAGACGAGGAAAATGCAAGAAAATTTTATAAAGATGTCGGAACCCATGCTTTGAAGAAAGGGTTTGTGTCTTGTTTGATTCTGTCTTAAACAGAAGGTGTTTACCCTTCCGGGGGCATCCGGCCTAACTTCCATAGTGTTAAGCCTTATTTGCCAGTTTCAAATGTTTTGCTTAGCCTTGGGATTATGATTTGGACATGAATCGGTATAGTTGTTTTCATCCTAATTGATCACCATTATTATAATAGTTACTTGTTTTACTCAATTCCTATTGCATTTGTAAGGCGATATAGTAATGTAGACTTGGTATTAACAAATGTTAGGCTTGTCTCCCTTTAAATATTTTGTTTCTAGTTTAAATTATTAAATTTTTATAATAGGACAATGAGGGATGTTCAGTATGTGACTTAATGATTACTAACACATCGGTTATATTCAGTTCTGTGAAATACAATAACATGCAAATATTTATTTTAAGTTAAATCTAAACGAAGACGAGTTTATTAGAATCCTCTTTGAAATCTCTTGTTCTTTTTAGCTTTTTAATGATGTTATTCAATCATTTGCGTACGTCAAGATAGCAAGATTCCAGGAAATTTATAAAATATAAACGGGTTTTTTAATTTTAGGGTAACTATATCTGTTATTGGTATAAAAGGTACTGACTGTAAAATGGTTCACCTTGGTAAATTGGCTGATATTACCGGAGGACAGGTTAGTTTGTGATAGATAAGTTGAGTAATGGTGTTTAACGTCCCAGTCAAGAATATTTCATTTATATCGAGACGTCGCCAGCTATAGGCAAAGGTTCAGATAGCATTATACAGCATGGTTCTTTATTGTGCCAAGCCTACCGTGACACGGGATCTCGTTTATTTTAAGTTCCCACCCAAAAAGGACCATTACTTTCATTTTCATTATGCCTAGCATAAGAACAGTCACTACCCACTTTCAAGACTGAGCCGGTCGGGGGGTTCGTATCCCTGATCTCCACTTTACGGCACTCTACCAACTGATATGTCGCATTGGTTTGTCATAGATAAGACAAAAGATTTAAAAACACTGGTCAACTTTGAGGACATCCTTGTCATTCGCATATCCGCAGTATTGTGTTTCAACTCACGAGTATTATTGTTAATGTCATTACATTTTTAGTTTTTTTTTAAAAGAGCTAAAAATATATCATAATTATCTTGAAATAGACCGAGAAACTTGAAATACAATGCAAACAAATTGTTTTATACCAAGATGGTCAGAAAAGCATTAAGAAACATGTATGTGGAATTATTTTTTACTTCTTCGTTTACAATACTGCTTTACTTAAAACAAATTAGGGATTGACTAACACCCCTAATCAAACCGAAAATAGTACGCTCTTTGGAATGCACCATTAGCTATTGATCTGGTTACTCAATTGGAACGAAGAACAACAACATATGAAAAGATGATTATGTATTAAATGAATACGTATTAATAATACTGATCTAATAGGATACTTGGGGAAACAAGTCCGGAGCATACGGCCTCAATTTCCTGGTGGAAGTTCACGTGTTTAAACTAACTTGTCAGTTTCAAAGTTTTTACAATGCTTCTGGTTTGTGAATCGAATATGTATTAGTATGTTTGCTTTATCTAATAATCCTAAATATTTGTGCATACTTTCATACCCGCCCATCAAAGACGAATAACTGTTTCGCTAAGTTGTTTATAAATGTGTTCTCTTTTAAATTGATGTGTAATTATTGAACAGAATGTAACCATTACAATTGTGATAATTAAGTGTTATATTATTTATTTTCGCGTTTTAGGTTAATATGGTCGATCCCCAAACATTGCCAAGGGTATTTTCTAATATTTTAGCGGAACCTGTTATCGCAACAAACGTTATGATAACTCTGGTATTGCCAAATAAACTGTAAGTAATTGAGACATTGTTTTAGTTATTGTTTTTGCCATCCAATAGTCCTGCCTAGTATTGAGAAAAAATATTGCTGTATTAAACAGGAGACACTTTTGTGGTGGCAGTTAACGTGTTTATCCTAACTTGTCAGTTTCAAAGCTTTTACTTTGCTTCTAGATTGTGATTCGGGCATCCATTAGTATGTTTGGTTTTGGATATTACTGTTTCGTATCGACTGATTCACAATCTTTGAAACCGTTATGACAAACGTGATGACTTCTTCTTTTTATTGTCAACTTTTCTTTTCTATGCAGCTATATACCTGCTTCTCATGCTTATGGTGTATTTGTATTAGTTTTTAATTCACTGTATTCCATTCAATTCAACCATACACATATCAGTCGATGTTAAAATCACAATTTTAATAGCAAAGTAAAAAATCTGAAAACTGTCAAAACAAGGAAACACACATTCACCAGGGAAGTCAGGTCGGGTGCTCTCATAGGTGTAAGTATCTCGAGTCTGATTAGCTAACTAAATTTTAATTAAAAGGAGCATTGAACTACGAGATGTAATCCATATGGATACAGAGACACCATACTCATCATACTCACACCTAATTGGTTTAGATAGAAGCTATGGTTCATTTTCAGTAGTGATTGTTGTTCCGTTAGTGGTTTTGTTGAAGTCTTGTTTCTGGTTAACTACATATACATGCACGTGTAATTGATTGCATGAATATCAAAATAAATTAAAAATGTGACATAAATATGTACAACAACAATAATAATAATAACTTTTCCGTTTTAATGTTCGGTAATATATATTCACAGTAATAATTATTTATTTCAAGTTACTGTTACGACTCCAGTGGTGCAATCAGTAACAGACGTGTACAGACCGTAGGTAACGTGACGTCATCATCAGAAGTAACCTTCCAATACAATGTTAAATGTAACAAGAAACATAAACAACGGGAAGAGCAGGAGGATCAACAACAATGTCAACAGGTGCATCAGCAATGTCAACAGCAACAACAAGAACAACAGCAGCAGCAACAGCAGCAACAACAACAGCAGCAGCAGCAACAACAACAACAACAACAGCAGCAACAACAACAACGACAGCAACAGCAGCAACAACAACAGCAGCAACAACAAGAAGAAGGAAGAGGTATTACAGAAACACAAAATGACGTGTCTGATTTTTCATGTTTCAATATCAGTTTACTTATCATTATCTGGATATTTTTAATTAACCCTCTGTTTTTAGGTAGTTTGTACAAGATTTTTTGCACTTTTGTTTTTATCGGATACAAAGACGTAGGAATTGATTTTTCGAAGAGGATATTAATGGTTTACCGAACACCATATAGTATTAACAAGGCAGGCTGTATGCGTTCAATCCTTCAATGATTTCTCAGAATCTTTCTAAATCAACATTTTGGAGATGTATTAGGAATACCAATTTTGCTTTGTAAATGACATAAGTGTTAATTGTAATGGTTTTGACCTAAATTTTTACATTGTCAACTTTTCTTTTCTATACGGCAATAAACCTGCTTCTCCGGCTTATGGTGTATTTGTTTCTCAATTCATATGCTATGGCAGGGCTTGTTCTTACTACTTGTATTTTATATGTACAACAAAGCAAGCTGCTAATAAATAAATCGTTGACCCGGAGATACTGCAAGCCTTTTTATCAGCGCTTTCAAAAGTTTTATCGCCGTCATCACAGTAGTGTTGATAAGTATGAAAACTCTTTGTCCAGGATTTATCTGTATATATTTTGCGTTTCATTTTCTTTCACTCTCAAATTTTATTACATACGTAGCGGGTGTAGCTAGTGAAATACCAGGTGCTTACCCTTCCAGAACCCGGCCTCACTTCCACGTGTTTAACCTGATTTGTCAGTTTCAAAGTTTTTACCCTTTATTTCCATACTTTCAATGATATGTTTGTTTTTGGTCATGCATACAGGAGATAATTGATGATTTTTATTTGCAGGATCTTCAGATACAAGTGGTGAAAAATTACCATTCCAGTTGCAAGTTCACTACAGATCATTAAACGGGGCTAAAATACTGAGAGTATTTACAGAGATGAGACCAGTAACGAAGGATAGGAAGTTAGCTGAAAGAAGTGAGTACCGTAATTAAGACTCTTTTCTCATTTCTAGAACATTAGATACCGATTATCCCTTTATTCCCTCTATACTTTGGAATGTCCATCATAACATTATTGTGGCAATATATTCCAATGGCTTTGGACATAGACCAAATATTATTCTGACGATATGTTCCAATGGTTTAGGTTTCTTGTGGATAAAGGAATTAGTAAAGAAGGAATAAATTGTCATATTTTTAACAAATCACATGTTATTATCTGTATAAAAGTTACAAAAATAAGTAAGGTTTCTAATTGTTAATTATTTAACAGTAAAACAATCTGTATTTATAGATCGATCGATAGATAGATAGATAGGCGATTTTGTGTTCATACGAAAACTATTTTGTTTTCAGGAATAAATTTGGATATTTTGGGCAAACACACAGCTAATGTTACTGCACAATTAGCGATGGAAGGAAAGTATTCAAAGAGTAGAAGTGTCGCACTGATGAATCAAAGACTGGCATCGCGATATACCAAGTAAGGAAAGACATTGGGGCAGGCATCGGCATATCGCAAAATACTTGTTTTATATTTAGTTCTTTATCTATTTAAATACTAACCTACTAATTATTGCTATGTCAATAGCGCTTGAGAAGTAAATATATTAGCCGAAAAAGTATTGACTGTCAATTTAAAAAATGACATAAGAATCTAACAAACAACTAATCTCAAGAACACAAATACACATATAGAATGTTTCTGTACTGTTTCTACAAAGTAGACGAATACTTGTATTACTATCAAATAATCGAGTTATTGTAACAACGAGCTTTTTCTGTAAAGAAAGGGTGTTTTACCAGCAGATTTGTTACAAAGAATATTAAAAACACTTCTGATTTCATATATGTTGGTAAACTGGGTTAACACCACCAGTATTTCTGCTTACATTATCATATAACATGTTTTTCTTTATTTTTACGACAACGTAGGACTTCAGAAGAAGGTAAATGTCAGCGCCATAAATACAAAAGAATCTTCAAGAAAATTAAGTCAATGGAGAATGAAATCAATACACTGCAGAAGGTAATTATCGCCAAAACTTACTTGCTAACTTCCAGGAGGTGCTTATCCTTCAAGAACACCCAGGCTCCCTTCCCTGATTGAAATTCAAATATCTTCCTTAATCTGTCAGTTTTTACTTTGCTTTTTAGGTTGTGATTTGAGCATGAACTAGTACGTTTAAATTTGTTTAATTGCGAGAGATTGGTTACTTTATATCTGATTGCAGGTTAATTATCAAACAAAAGGGTGTATAATTTTCAACAGTACTTATTATAATAAATTATTGTTTGGTCAGGAACACTACAGCGGTGCTTGAGCCGCGAACTAAATTCTAGCAAATGTTTTTCTAATCAGTTGACCTAAAATAAGAACAAAATTAAGTAAGCAAAGAAAAGATTAAGCTTTTAGACATTGTCTATTATTGGTTATGATTGGTGTTGGAGTCTAATAAATTTGGACTAAAACGCTTATACTTTAAAATATAACGTATTAAGTATATGATTTATTTGTTATGTTAAAGAGAGAACGTCTAAAACTTGGCCATACTTACAGTGATGACGAAGACGAGGTCGGTGTTCTACAGTCACTACTACCGGATACCAAAACAAAAATTACAACTAAGGTAAATTAAACAATAATTTGAAAAAGTTGGCGTATGAAATTCAGAACACGTTTTAGGACCACTTATGAAATTCATGACCTTGAATACAGCTTAAAGGTGTAGGGTAATAATAATATAATACAACCAGTATTCAAGTCACACTTTGTTTTACATCCATTGTCCATAAATGTTCGAATTTGGAAAATAAAAGCAATCCTTTAACAAAATAATAATAAAATACAAATGTAAATGTGTATACAATGTATATTGAAATGCAAGTACTTCGCTTCAAGGAGGTTAATTCGCTGCGTGTTAGTCTAATTTGGAATGTACAGTTATATGTTGATAAGATTATATATTATACCAGTTAGAATTAAACATCATTAGACGGCTGATTCTGAATACAATTCCTCATCATTAGCGCTTGGACCGAAATTATGAAAACAAAATTTCTTTTTTCCAGATGTTGAACAGATACCTAAAGGACCAAAATATATTTTTCCAAATTTAGCTAAAGAAATACTTTGTATGAATTTTATATTGTAGGTCAACAAAAGAACATCAGAATGCAGTGATCAGACAGCGACATTGATCTACCAATGTAAATCTTGTAAATTTGATTGATCAATAGAAATCTAAAGATACTTGAAGTTAAGATGGTTATTATAATCACGAAATTCTCAATTTATGCAAATTTTTGTCTAAATATTTGTTATTTTGAAAATACACTCATTAAGTTGGCGGTTTTAATTTTGTTTTGTTTTGAGAATCCAGAGTTATTTACTTATAAATAATCATTCAAACAAAAATGCTATGAATACTAAGCAGACATGCTATTCTGTTTGATGAAATTTAGACAATACTTTGTCTATTTTTCATGAATTCTTAATAATTCAATCAACCCATGATATCAACAATCGCAATCAATTTCTAAGTTCACGAAACACTTTTATTTTCTGCTTTAATTAATATAAGGTTTGCGGTATATAATTAAAATAACTTATTTTAAGGTTTCATGCTTGTTTGTACTTGAAAGTTTGCAACTAAACGCCGCCATTTGTTTGGTTAAAAGGTATAATACATGTTTATAGCAATACTACATTTCCTATCGATATTCTCAAAAATACTTGTATATCTTTTTTATTTTAAACACTTACTTCTGTGTTTATCCATTCAATAAATAAAATTTTATTCAATCTGACCCGAGTTAAGTTTTAATTATTACTACTTGATATGTCTTAATTTTGCAGTACTAGAGGACAGTTTCTGAATAAATTTCCTCATCAGTGGTTCTCAAATTATGGAAATTCGAATATTTTAGATATTGAAATGAGAAAAATAGAAGGACTAAATGTATTTTACAAAATCCATCTAAAACAATACAGCCCAACCTTCCTTAAAGACCACCTCTATATAAAGGTCACCTGATTATAAAGGCCAGTGAAATTGTTCTCTATTCATATTACTTGAATCTGTATATAAAGGCCACCTGCCCATAAATTCCCATAAATGCCACTTTTATCGGTTCCCTTTGATGACCTTGGTAGACAGGTTTCATTGTACTTTGAATGCTTAGTTACAGCTTAGTTTTGACAATAAAAATTAAAATTTAAAGGGCAAAAATATTTATGATGATAATGTTTATCTATTGTTCATCAAGGAACCATAATTTATCAGAGCGAATCTCTGTAATGATAGAGAGCTAAAACATTTACCTTCAGAAAGATATTGTGATAAGTTTGCACACATATAATCAAAAACAAACATACGTATCCATGTTCGAATCATAATCTAGAAGCTAAGTAAAAATTTTGAAACTGACAAATCAGGTTAGACACGTGAAATTCCACCAGGGAAGTAACCTTGGGTGCTCCGAAAGGGTAAGCACCTCCTGTTTAGCTAGTTACACCACGTGTATAATCAAAATTGTGTGAAAGGAACATGAAATATATATCATGGTTATAAAATGCCTATAACCTACGCTCATAAGTATTACAGCATGTTTTGTTTAACGTTAGTTGTAGATGACTACTAAAAACTGTTTTCTGAAAGTGGTAGTTTAGTAAATATTAATAACAAACATTGAAGTTAAAATCTCAAATCAAATGCAAAACAAAACTTTTAAAATCAGTAAGAAAGCAAAGTAAAAACTTCCATAATGGACGTGAGACCTGAATCTCCGAAGATAAACACTCTGACTAGCTAGCTACATCCGCTAAGTGTGTAATAAAAGTTGACAAGGAAAGGAACATTGAACCATGGGACGTCAAATATATCCAGGGTCATTTTGGTTACAGAGACTTTAAACTTATCAACAATATAGTGATGGAGGCCATAAAACTCTACGAATACCCTAATGAGTCGCTGCTTACAATATTGGCGAGTCAACAATTAAAATTTGTAAACAGCATGTTGCGTTGTATAAAGGTTTTTGTAGTATGAATAAGCTCTACCACGGCGTAGTAATTGTGAAACAAATACACCATTAACGGGAGAAGTAAATATATTGCTGCATTGAAAAGGAAAATTGAAATTATTCATATTATTTGTCATATATATTTCTTCTAGAAACCGACAGTTTTCCTTAGCGTTTCATATTAAAATATTGCGCGAATAACGACACATATTGTACAATAACATTAAAACTTTGAATACAATAAAGTAATCAAGACAACAAGACAACATAGAACCCCATTTATAATTTAGTGAACTCGCAAGTTACGATAGGGACCTAAATGAGGATGTGAGTCAATTAGACCGACACATTTCACAATTTGAAGGTGTATCTATTCAAGAACAATAAATCATGTACATCATCTCAAAATCACAATAAATAATATTTGATTTACAGCTTTTGTTTTGAAAAGTATATACTTTGAGACTTTGTCATATTACAGAATGGACTAATTCATGTCACTTGGCAACAGCAAACGCATCCATAAACACTTGACACAAGTGTTAAATGTATAGCCAAAGAATATAAACAGCCAAACAAGATGCGACACAACAACCTATCGTGTAACATTTTTTTCATCACATTCATTAGGTCGTTTTTCCATTTCTTGAAACTATTTGTTATGCTTTGTCTCCAGTTCTATCAGCTGAAATTTCAGATGGACATTTTCCTTTTCCACTCTAAAAATATCATCTAGCCGTCGTTCTTACTCCGTCAATCTTTCAAAAAGAATTGGTTGTTTGAGGAAACAAAATTGAAACTTATGACACACAAATCATGAAATAAAAGACATATTTATTCCATCAGATATCACACAAAGGTAACCAAAATTGTGTTAAATCAACGTATAAAACCATGAAAGATTTCTGCATTACATAAGGAAATAGGACAAATAAATGTCTTATCTGTTTTTGTTTTCAAATTAGAGACTTGTGCCTGAATTTAGAATCATTAAGTTTGTGGGTTTAGAGGCATGTTAAGCAGATTATTAGACTTCACATTACCTAAAATCGTGAGTTTTATAATAAAGCCAGAGTTTCAAAACTATTGATTTACTAAGAGACATGATGGGGCTACTGATTATAAAATTCCAGTTTTTTGACTTGCATTTGAGTTAAAGTTCACTGTGGCATTAATGTACTACTATTGAATGACCCAAACCAGCCACTTATTTCACAACAAGTGGTCCATAAATTGCTGCATAATGTCACATTTGTCAGATAGACTGTTGTGAAGTGGTAATTACGTACAACATAATAAAAGAGGTTGTTAACTTTAATTTTAGATAAGTATATTCAAAATGAAATCGTAGAAATGGAACAAACGTCAAATAAATTACCATAAATCCAGAATGTCAAAGACCTGGGAAGTTCTAGAAATAGGTCCTTTACCCCAAGACAAAAATATTGTGAAAAGTTATTTTAGTAAAACTGTGAATAATTAAGAAAACTCAGAAATTTATGAATGATTTATTTTTAGGACCTACGTATTTAAAGATTTATCTACTCACGAACAATTAATTACGTAGTTCCAGTTTGATTTACAGGTTTTATGTTTTGAAAAGACGCGCTCCTATAACAGAACATATACATAATATTGTATTATTTCATGTCTATGTTTAAAAGATATTATAATCAAAAACAAACATACTAATCAATGTCCGAATCACATTCCAGAAGTAAAAACGTTGGAACTGAGAAGTCAGGTTAGACACATGAACTTCTCCAGGGAAGTGAGGCCGGGTGCTCCAGAGGGGTAAGCACCTTCTGTTAAGCTAGCTACACTCACCACATGTGTTATCAAAATTGTGTGAAAGGAACATGGAACTATGGGACGTCAAATATATCCAGGGCAATCCTGGACGCAGAGACATCAAACTTATCAACAATTCTGTGATGGCCGCCATAAAACTTTATGAGGGCTTTGATAAGCCTAGGCTATAAGCAAAGTTATGATGTCTCTTTATATAAACTTGTCCTGGATGTATTTGACATCCCATGTATCCTTTCATTCTCAATTTTGATGTCAGGCTTGACCGATGTGTCTACAGGAGATGCTTACCCTTCCGGAGCACCTGGTCTCACTTTTCTGTGGAAGTTCACGTGTTTAACTCGTTTTCCAGTTTCAAAGTTTTGACTTTGGCTTTGGATTATGATTTGGACAAGGACTGGTATGTTTGTGGTTGATTACTACTAGTATTCATTTAAGTATTTATAAAGGTAAATTGGTTTGCTTAGCCAGTGTTTGCATGTTTTACTTATCACATGGTAACTGAGTAATGTCATCATGTAGGTGATTTCTCATTTTGGAGTAAAGATCAGTTGAAATCAGAAGTTTGTTAAACAACTTAATGGCAATAGCTAAAACAAGGACACAATTAACAAATGAACCATTATGAAATGATAACAGTGAGATTGGATAGAAAAGGTATCGAGGTTCTATCACTACTAAATGGTAAACGTTGCAGCGTAGCTACAGCTATATAGTTTTGACAATTACAGGAAGATATAAAAGAAACAAAATACATATAATTTTCATTCAGACTATTTTATTATAAACATAACTACAGTATAACATAAAAACAAAATATTTTACAATTTATTTAAAACAATTTTGTACAAGATTTTTATTACATTATTTTCAATTGTTTTTCAATATAAGGAATTAACAACATTTAAAACATAAAACAAAGACTTGTTTATATCAATGTACAGTCGAACCTGCCTTAAAGACAATCTGTAAAAAAGGATCATCTGTTTTTAAAGGTCAGTAAACTTTTATCCCGAATCCTCTTTATTCATGTTTTTGTAACCTCTATATGATAAGGGCCACATGCCCATAAAGGCAACTTTTACTGTTTCCATTGGGTAACCTTTATATACAGGTTGGACTGTATTATTGGTATTGCCATACGATAAATTTGAATGCCTCATTTAATAAAGATATCCCAATATAGCACATGTCAATATGTGTTAGCTACATAATGTTACCGTATGTTTGTTTTTGTGTCAGCTGAATGAAATCTTTTTCATTCATCAGTTCATTGGTATTTTTAAAGTAATTGTAATTCAATTAATAACTAATATTAATTTGTCGTCCTAGCACAAGCGTTTGAATTTTTACACACAAAATAATACCATAAACGATCAACCCCGTGTAAAAGCCGAACTTCCTGTGGTCCTTGTGTCGCTAGAAATGTGGATGTCTTCATTCAATTAGTAAGTTCTTATCACACTGTCTATGTATTCACTGAATATATAATAAGACTGTGAAAATGAACGTATTGGCGAGTAGATCGCGGATAAGTAAACATTTAGCACTACCAATAAGTAAAAACAATATATAAATCTACGAAAGCATTTGGGGTATGGATATAAACAAGAAATGAATGATTATGTTGTGTGTAATGGTTTCATGAAATATTGATGGGTAACGTCCATGACAATATGAAAGTTGACATGAAAAAATGAAAAACTACTAATAAATAATAACAAGAAGTTCAAATGGTTGTATTCCGCTATCCAAAATAGGCTTTGCATTTTGCAAAACATCCCATCCACGTTTCAAAATGATTTCCGTTGTGTTCCTGTTCACCGCCATATCTGAACGATCTGCATCTTAATGTGGCCGGGTCAAAGTACCAAAACTTATGATTTGCCATATATCCACCGATGTTCATTGGCTCGAAGCAATCTGAAATAAAGATGAAATGGGCGTCATCATTGCATTATATTCATTATATGACATATTTGCATTTAAGTAAAACTGAACAGTGTCGATTTAGTTGCGTTTTTATGTGCCTTATGTATGGCCTCGCGAATACCAACTCTTATTCAGTAAAGAAGGTCATCTTAGCATGTTAAGTAACACCCTTACCTGGCCATTAAGGAAAGTTATAAATCGTATTATAGCTAATTCAAAAATATTCTTGCCTTATGTGCGCGAATTTAAGAATGCGCTAATTAGTCTACACCCCTTAGAGCGCTAAAATTTGAGTGTGCTAATTTAAGTACATGTACAGTATTCTATCTGTCTAAGTTTAACCTTTCTGATAATGCTTAATTTAGTTACAAATTGTCGGTTCTACACTAAACATATAATCGCACAAAATTACAAAAGTTTGAGGAGATGCTAAATTTTCTAGAACACTTGATCTTAATTTCCATATGTCACGATGACTGTTATTTCTAAATTACTATTTAAAATATATAATTTTTATGAGATTCTTGAAAATAAAATGAAAACAATGCAAAATAAATGTATAACATCTCACCTTGAGAAGGAAGTCGTCTCATGCCTTTCAAAAGAATACCTAGAATAAAAGCAATGAACACGGATTTAATATTTACATTTGTGATGTTTTATTGTATAACTCTTTTTGAGACCAAAAGTAAAAATGCCATTGATAAAGTGATGTCACTTATTTCTTACTCAGCCTATACGCGTGACGTCATTGATTGGCTGTTCAATTGATTTGAAATGCAAATCGTACACAATATTTTAGGATTAGAAAAAAAACAAAAGATTTTCAAAAATGTGAAATATAAATATAACCATTGAAGTGTCATTCATTCATATACACATTATACATACTTGCTTCCTTGGATTGCTTGGTCTCTACCTCCTGCACACTACAGATTGATGTAATAACAATAACTGTTACAACTGGTAATAACATGATTTATCTGAAAGTACAGAAAAACAAACTTATATTAACTTATGACTTCGAGAAGATATATTTTGATTATCTAGAGCTATTGTTGAAGTTGCCAACCATAACTACCTACCATCATTATGGCCGCATAGTGTTCTGTTATACATTGTATTGTTATATTCAGTGTTGCGATTACTTTAGTGCATCATCTATCTTTTTATTGTTAACATAACTTGTTAATACATTGAAGGTCATTGATTGCGATACAGCAGAATCTTGCCATTTTCCTTACTTTTGAAAGTAAGTCCGTCTATACCTATGTAACAACTTGGCTTTTAGAACCC
Organism: Anadara kagoshimensis; assembly: GCA_021292105.1. Taxonomy (NCBI): domain Eukaryota; kingdom Metazoa; phylum Mollusca; class Bivalvia; order Arcoida; family Arcidae; genus Anadara; species Anadara kagoshimensis. The sequence goes on along the minus strand of CM037865.1, from coordinate 69,403,902 downwards.
CATACATGGACGTAACAACATGTATGTCACCTGTGGATTTGCAAAACAGTTTACCTAACAATACTCATATGTCACGCACGTGAGTGTACCACAACATAAATGGCAGTGCGTTACTTGTTAAATACTGACCCCGAATACTCAGAACAGTAAGTTCAGTTACGTGAAGATGTGCTGTAACTCACTCAGATAATAACAGTCACGCAATACCTATTCAAAAGCGTATACAAAAGAACGGTGAAAAGTAAGTGACGTACGTATCAGCACCCTAACGATATGTCACGCAATGACGTATGCAACAAAAAGCCTAACGATAAGTGATAACACATGTCACGCTCGTGTAACAGGAAGTTAAGTGAAAACATACGTACCAAGATACATAACAAACATTACAAGAAGACGTACGTAACGGTACGTTCAACAATACGTCACAAGTAGACAGCTTGCCTAACAGGAAGTCGTCTGCTCTCAAAAGCACACCTAACAGTACATCACGCATTACGCTATGTAAGTGGATTCTGTGTGGTCGAGGTTATTGTTAAGCGACAAAGTAGCATTATCATTGAGCAGTAACATATATCATACGGGTTAGAGTTTAATATTATAATGATGATATAGGAAGTCTACTCGTACTGACCGTAAATATATCAATGTGGTAAATACGGTTATAAATGTCACAGAAACGACAGGATGATTTTCCTTGACCCAGACGAAATCATTTTTATTTATCTTTGACATTTGTAATGTTAAGAAAGCCTTACGTAGTAATTCAGTTGGTTCATTCACAAAGATACAGGATTGTGTTACGCGTCACAATTCTTTCATACTTCCATAACAAAATGAATTAATTTCATTTACTATAATTCAATGTATATAAATTTTTCAACAACAAACCAACAATTTAAACAAGTGAAAAATATCATTGCTATAGGGTAGGAATTCTGTGCGTCATCCGTGATACGATTATGTCACTGAGAGCCAATCCATTCATGCAAACGTAACAGAAAAGATCTGACCAATCAAAATGCATGTAACATAGGAGAATTGAAGTATTTAGATATCCATCCATTAACATCCCCACCCCTTCGACTTGATAAAATTGAAAGTTGAGGTTGGAGATGCGTGTATACATTTTATCCGCTGTTTTGTGGATGACCTTTAATTGTAATTTTAAAACGACTGTTTATTGTAATTATTATGGCTTTTGAACCATTTCATGTGTTCTTGTTGTATCGAGACTGGCAGTCTGGCAACTTTGGCAACAGGGAGTTGCGGTTCCCAGGCCAAACAACTATCTAAAACTTAGACTATACTTAAATGATACCATGGAACAATATATCATTTGATATATTCAAAATGCGTGAAAGCACCTTGAAACACATACATGAAATACCTTGAGAATAAATAACATAATGTATCTTCATGTGATATACATCTTTTTGTTAAGTACACTTGACCGGTGTATGCTCACTGGTCAGACCTCATACCTTCTCAAAAAACAAACATAATAAACATTACATGTCTGTCAAAAGTTTAACACAAAGCTAACGAATTAATGTCGAATTAGCAGCTCATGTTGGCCCTATATTTGCTATATCTCGATAGCTTTTCGGCAGGTGCTATCTAAATCTCGGCAGCGTTTTGGCAACTGGCTATCCCTAACTCGATAGCCGAGTCTTATCAGTGTTAAACTTTCGACAGGCCTGTAGTTTATGATAAAGCGAAACTATAAGTTGACCTTTTGTTGTTCGCTCTAAGTACAGTACTTGTAGTTGGTAAGCAGTACCATACATCATACAAATTACCTTTAAATGTTTTGTTTTCAGGTACCAACTATGTACAAACCGGTAGTAGTTAGGGAAAGAATGTGATATATACGCTATAAACGTCGGTTAATCAAAATCAAAATTTTTTCTTGACCCAGACAAATTACTCTTTAGTTTGTCCTTGACAATTTTTTTCTAGAAATATTTGTTTTATAATTAGAAAACAATGGGAACCTACACATGGATGAAAATCCGATTACAGCCACTTCACACGGACTGTTACTTCGATAAAGAAAATTATCACCGTTTGTCGCATGCCTAATTCTTAGAATTTGTGATGATTGCTCCAATCAAGATTAAATACTACCTGCATGTCATGAAATTAAAGTATTTCGGGGTTGGCGTTCATTTCAAACACGTAGTTGTGGCAATTGCAATCAAATATTAAAAACGCCAAAAATAAAATGATATAACACAGAATTGTGTCTCGTTAAAGTCACACCAAATGCGCTTCGGAAGAACACAAGCTGCTTTATATTATGTGTAATGTTGAAACGTATAATACTAAACATCAAAATATACAGTGACAGAACTACAATATCAGAGGGATTAAACCTTAATTTCTTAAGCATGCTTTGTCCTTTAAAGCTGAATATCCTATTACCAGACAATTGTGACCAAAATAGAATATAATTTAATGTTGTTCATGTTGTAAGCCTTAGGTAATACTGAAGCTACCTTAATTAAGTTACCTGTCGAGGACGTATACAACCAATGCTGAAGTAAATTATCGTAGCTTTTCTATACTTCGTTGGCTGGCTAATATCATACATGTATTTGAATCGTTGCCTCACAATGTTTTTATTTTATACAACAATTCTTAATCCGACGTAAAGAAGGTCATTAAAGTTCTACGCATCAAATAAACAAAAATGGTTCTAGTCTGTTATGGTTCCACACATTGCGCAGATTTGGTATCGTCCTCAACGTCACCGCAACATTTAGACAATGTATTTAAAGTGCTTTTCTTATATTAATATTCTATGAAACAAGTTATGAATTAGGTGTGGGGTGGGATTTGGGGCTTTTAAGGCATAGTAACTCAATGCGCAATCTTTTCAAATGTTCGTCTTTGTCTACCTGTAAGGCTGTTGGCGTTTAGTCGCTTGCTATGGAACGCGCTTAGATGTATTGAAAAAGTGTCCCACTCGATAAACATTTCCATCCAAACCGGAGATATGATAATATAGGTTTACATCACTGACTTTAATTACTTCTTTTCGTGCTTGCAATGTCAGATCAGTACAAAGCAGCTTACTTCTCAGCGATTTCAGAATTATATAGCAAGACTTGCGATAGACAAACGCCAAATATTTAATCAAAGTTTCATAGATTTAATATAGACAGTGCTAATCTTTTAACCGAATCGGCCCAATGTAGGTTGTAACATGTCAAACAATTCTTAAAACTGTAACATGTTCTTTATTGGCAATAGTTGCAACCGAAATGATCGCCATGAGCAGCTAACCATTTTACCTGAGTAGTTTTACGTGATGACAAACATCCGTATATATAAAATGTTTCAAAGATCAAATTGAAAATGTATGAAATAATATATAGAAAACATGTTGCCCATTTTGCATACTAAATGTACTTTTGCTAAGTCTAACTATAACATCGTTTAAAAACAATAAAGGTCGGCATCAAACCTAATGAGTACAACTCAACCTAGTTTTTGGTTATCTGGAAATAAATAAAGTCATTAAAGAATAAACAAAAAATAATTAATAAGTTAATAATAACTACTTACTTGTATTGTAATATTCCTTGTGTCGTGTTGAGTTACAATCTTCGTCTTATGTTCCACATTATATAACAGAAATATTTCAATTTTGATGTCTATATATACCAACACTGTTCAACTAATTAGCATGAAAAACATTTAAGTTGCATCATGATTAATACGTATTTAGACAAATGATATCTACAAGACGGCTTAAAACTCCCGGCATGAATTATACATTCAATGGACACATCAGGATTTTTTGTTGTTTACTTCAAGTAAAAAAATCCGATTTTTATTACAAGGCCTCGCCAAATATTTCTTAGGTTTTCATTTTAGTTCATTGACGTATTCGAATGCTGTCATATTTTTTTTTAACTTGCTGAAGTCTTTCATTCTTATATATGATTGTATTTTAATAATTTTAAACGTATTTTTTCAAATGTCAATAGCACCTTTCCGGCATTTTTAGGTTTATATTATAGACGCTGTGTGCCAAACAACTGGCATAGTCTTTTTTCCGTGTTATAGTCAGGAAATACTATGTGGGTATATCTCAATTCTGCTTCTATCACACGAATATGCATAAGGGTAGTCTACAATCATAGGGGATATACAATTCCACAATGTGAGTGTACAAACGTTCAAGAAGTTCCAGTGCTGTCTGGAATAGTATTTCCATTTGTAAACAGAAACTTAACGATGTAACGGACCTTATTCTCCTAGAGGGTTTATTTACACTTCCTCATGATGAGCATGGTGCAACAGGTAAAGTATTGTATTTGGGTAATGGAAGAGGTGCAGAAAGTTAGGGAACGTGAATAAAACTGCAAAGAAAAAAATGTCGGCAACGTAAACATTTCCAGAAAGGTAATTTTAAAGGGTCTGAATTGTAAAACCAATTGCAGGAAGAGTAAGGTATATGTTGAGCTCTTTTCGGTTAAACCAAAATTGTTTTTCAATTTACATTCGTGGGAAAGCTGCATTATTATCCTTTCAGTATTTTTCACTTTTTATATACAATTGAAATGTACATTATAGTGCAGGACACAGAAACATTTACTAAAAATTAATTGTATTGTGCCTAGTTGAATATAAGATCGTAAAAGGTAGAAAAGTGTCAAAACAACAAATAAAAGTGTGTAATAAAAGATATATTTGTCAGATAAATTACATCAATAGAGTTCTCTAGACATGTCCAACTATTTTAAGACATAATAATTAATTACTTCATCGGGGTGGGAAATAATAAAAAACTATTTATATATAATTTATTATTTCTTTTCTGATTTTTGTGTTAATACAGTCAACTTTGAGAAGGTGAAAATCGGAGACAAATAAAGTAAGATAAATGGGCATTTTACGCCCGTTACGAAACGGTAAGACGTTGTCCGGCCTACTCCTCCACCACTGTAGAGTACAATTACTCGTGTTCGTCATAAGAAAAGTGGACTTAATTTTTTCTCAGAACTGTGCCCTTTTATAATTTTAGGCATTTTCTTATCAATTTTCTCAGATTTGTGCCCCTGGGAAATTTAAATCTTTACCACGAGTTGAACGATAAACAAGGAAATGGACGCATATTGTTCCGCCTAGAAAGGCGCTCTTGTTTAATAAATTGTTTGTCGCATATTGCTGTACACACATACTACCACATATGTACATGTCAATGGGGATAACCAGCGTATCTCCTTCCACGTGATGCCATATTTCAACACATTTGTGGGCAAATATTATTTACAATGGACCGCATAAATTGACATTTCCTGTAAAACGAGAATTTGCGATTTCATTTTTGCCAAACCGTTTCGGAAAAAATGCTATTTGGCATTAATCACGTGATGTGTTGTGTATCTAAATTAAGGTAAAAATTTGCAGCATGACTCGACATGCGCCTTCACCAAAGTGCAAAATGGTATTGATCACGTGGTACGCGTGAATTGTGACCTATATCAAATTTTGTCTGATTTGATAATGTTTCAAAATCCCTTTTTAATGTTCAGCTTTACATTGTACTTGCCTAACCTTTTATCGCAGTATTGTTGTACTAGCACTGCATGTCTAATATTTTAATATTTCAAGTTCAAAAGCTGATTCATCTGGACGTAGACAGGAAATCTACATTTACTGCCCCCAAAAAGTCACACAAAACACTAGAAATAGATGACAAGTGACAAGTGTTCATATATTTGGTGCAGTAAGCATACATAAATATTATATTTCTCACATATCATGTCCCTGGCCTTGCTTGTACACGTAGGGCTTGTAGAGAGCACTCCATTTTACTCACTGTAGCTCCTGGACTTTCATTGTGCATTCCGTGTGACTACAAATTGAGCATCATAACTCCACTACATTTTTTTTTCAAATTGTCAACTGCCATTTTCTATGCAGCAATATGCTTGGTTCTTCTGCTTGTGGTGTATTTGATTCACAGTTAATACGCTTTATGCGGAGCTTGTTTCAACTACCGGGACTATATACAACGAAGCAAGCTGCTTACAGCAGGAGTTAAAAGAGTTGTGGTCGTAATCACAATATTGAATTTGTACACGGCCGTCAAAGACATATTATGTTATTTAATTATTTCGTGTTTGTATCTTGCAAATATAAATTATAGTAGTAGTGCCATGCGCTGATTTTGAATTTTTATTAAAATAATGCATTGAAAATCAGCATATGAGTTGTCATGTGCTGATTTTCAATGCATTATTTTAATTAAAAAAATTAAAACCAGCACATGACAATATATAAATATTACATTTCTGATAGGGTGACAGTTCATATTGTCACCCCGAGAAATTTCATTGTCAAACGAGGCGAAGCCGAGGTTGACAATGAATTTCGAGGAGTGACAATATGGACTGCCACCCTATCAGAAATGTAATATTTATTTTATTATACCGATTGTTGATGTTTATTATACTGTGCAACCAAAATATACTGGATTGAAAATCATGACAGTCACCTGTTGTCTCTAAGCAACTTGTCAGACACTTGTGACATTAATCATATTTAACATTACCTTAGAAAAGCATTTTACTGATTTAGAAGACAAATGCGTTCGAAACGCATACGCAGTTTTTCTGCGCATGTGACATTTTTTGTAATGTCAACCGCTCACGTAATGTCACCCTGTGACGTCACATTTTCTGACATCCGAGGGTGACATTAAATTTACCCAAACGCTCATTAACCAATCAAATTTCGAGAAATTTACAAAAGGTATAATAATAGTATTTGAGCGATAAAGACTGTATTTGACATCCCAAAGTTAAATGTCACTTTCATTCTCAATTTTGATTTGACTGAAACGTGTGTAGCTAGCTAAACAGGATGTGCTCACACTTCCGGAACACCTGGCCTCACTTGTCTGGTGCAAGTCCATATGTTTAAGTTAATTTGCAAGTTTCAAAGTCTATGACTTGCTTTAGGTATACTGATTTGAACATGGACCGGTATGTTAATTCGTATTCTCAGTTCATAGTAAAATCGGTGAAAAAAACATTCATTCAGAATATACGTTTACTTCCGTGTAATTTGAATATTCGGGCGTTGTCTGTTTATAACATCACGGAGATGTACGTAAATCACGCTGTTTTACAACTTTATGCCGTTAATTATTTCACAGATTTATTACTTATTTTTCTTCCATGTTTATAAATCTGCGAGCTGACTTAATTTTATTACACCTGTCAAGTTTGTTGTCTTTCCTGGTTGCCCTGCCCTCATTTTACAGAGATATAATTAAATTTGAAGATATACACAATTTAATGTCGTGCTTATAATTGGCAACATTAAGGTCAATTGTGGCATTATTAATTAATAAATTTAATCATTTTTATACTTATTTTGTAAGCTCGGTACAGAACAGCTATTAGCGGGATATTTAGCTATTTATGGCTGTTATTTCTGATTTATGTATACCTTGTGGACAATAAGCATCACAGTAAACCAGCCAATACATATCGCTAGCATACGGATTAAATCCAGGGAATCACCAGGTGAACAGCTATAAATACAACAAAATGTTTGATTAATCGGAATCAAAGCTATTCATATCATTGTTGTTACGTATAATCAAAACAAACATACTAATCCATGTCATAATCACATTCCAGAAGCCAAGTAAAAACTTTGAAACTGACAAGTTAGGTAAAACACGTGAATTTTCACCAGGGAAGTGAGGCCGGGTGCTCCGGAAAGGTAAGCTCCTGCAGTTAAACTACCAACAACTGCCACGTGTGTAATCAAAATTGAGTGAAAGGAACATGGAACTATGAGACGTCAAATATATCTAGGGCAATGCTGTACACAGAAACATCAAACTTATCAACAATACTGTGATGACGTCAATAAATTTTTTGAGGGTCATAATAAGCCTAGCCTTGCAATCTCCCTTTGTCAGCAATTTATTTGTAAGCAGTTTGCTTTGTTGTATAAAGTTCCCATTGTAGGAATAGGCTCTGCCATAACGTATTAATTGGGAAAAAAACCATAAGCAGGAGAGGCAGGCATGCTGCTGCATATAAAGGAAAGCTGACAATAAAGAAAAGAAGATCCAGCAGTTCATGTCATGACGTATATACTGTCTGCTTTATCTTTGTTTTATAGCGCATAATTACCTGTTATTCTGCACTGCACTTTAAACATAATCACTAGTATCGTTCGTCCTTGACCTTTAGGTACCTTCATTGACATAAGGCGTGCAAAGCAAAGTGACAGAACAATCATTTACTAGTAAATGGCAATAAAACGTGGTTTCTCTATTGTTTGTGTGCATTGTAGTTGTAGATTCGAACAAACACCGAACTTACAACTGCATTGACGTGATATTGCTTAGAAAGCACTCTGCTTTTTTTTACTTGCCTACGGTTTTTTAAATACGAATGTGTTCAGAAAAGCAACATGACATGTATAATTACATTGTATATTAATCATGCAATACTACTCAAACTACAAGGATATTTTCTGTCTCTAGAATCGTCTCTCTAAAAGTTGCTTACAAATAAATTATTGACTGAGGAATATTGTAAGCCTAGGCTCATCAAGAATCTCAAAACGAAAAACAGTTTTATGGTCTTCATCATAATAATGTTGATAAGTATGATGCCTCTGTATCCAAAACTATCCTGGATATATTTGACGTCACATTGTTTATTGTTACTATCCCTTTTATTCTCAATTTTGATAACGCATGTGGGTATAGCTTAACAAACAGGAGGTGCTTACCCGACATGACTTCCTTTTTCTTTTTTCTTTCATTTATTTATTTATTTTTATTTTTTTGTTACAGAATATTCACTTTACTGAAAATTTGATTGTGACCGATAAAATGAATATCTCCAATAAAAACGGGCATGATTAGGCACTTGCGGCATCAAACATTTGTAAGAATCTTTGTTATTTTTAATATCACTTATCGCTGATTCGACGCAGGACTGTTGCATCATCCGTTTTAAATGTTTTTGAAGTTTTGTCTGAGGTAGAATTGATTTACAGGTCTGATACATTGAGATATTATTATACTCCCGCAAACTAGTTGAAGGAGATATATAGGAATCACCATGTCTGTCTGTCCGTCCGTCTATCTGTTAGTCTGTGTAAAATCGTATCCGGGCCAAACCTCATAACTGCTTTGGATGACTGTCTTAAAACTCCACATGAATAATCTTCATGGTCCAAAGGTTGTCATGACCTTGAACCAAAGTCATATAGGAAAAGTCAAGGTCGCGGGAAAACATTAAACCCTTGTAGATGTTGGGGCGGGAGTATTTGGCTCCCAAGAGACAGTTCTTGTTCTACATAACATCTTCAGCGGTTGTTGCCAACAATAAAATACCTGAACTTTCCCATGCAGACAAACCAAACCAAAATAGCAATTTAAACAATTATAATGAAAATTATAGACTTCTTCCTTAATATTTTTCAGTCACAAGAATAGGATTAAAGCGGGCGTAGGTGGTATAATAAATTATAACATTGGTGTACTGCGGTCAAGGTGTTTCAGTAATAAAAGTATTAACTTGTGACAGTCAGCATGCAGTAAATGACAACCCAGTTCTGTTAGATGTCTGCCACTGTTAGAAACTCCCCATACTTCCTGACGTCAGGCTGGGGACAAGCGGATAACCAGGAAATGCTATATAATGGATGCAAGAAGGAGCAAAAAATGGCCAATAAACGCCCAGAATGTTTAAAATTACCGAACATATGCAACGTTACAAAATTACGTTTTATTTGAAACGAAGAATAAATTAAAATTTTCCGTGAATGAAAAGTGCATGTTCTGCAGATTTCTATATACTCTGAATATGTAATTTGCCTAAAAGCTCATAAAACTCAGGTAGCATAAATGATGTTCCTAACTAAACCAAATCACGTATAGTGCGTGGAATATGGTGGTGTTTATCAACTTCAAAACTAATTTCAAGCATGGCAATTATTCTTTTAATGTAACAACCAAACAAAAACATACCGGTTCATGGTGAAATACCAATCCCAAATGCAAAGTAAAAACTTTGGAAACAGGCATACGGTCCGGATGGGTAAGCTTGCACTGTGTAGACAGTACAACATATCGATTCGTTATTTTAAACATATCAATCTCATTTATTGTCGCAACATTCAAGTTGAGTGATTCTCAAAGGAATTGCAAGTAACTGACCATCAAGAAATGATGAAAATATCAAGACGTTGTGTTAAAGCTGGTGATATCACAAAGGAAATGGTCTCTTTTGTGGAAACTCTTATCCTCGACGATTATTTAATAAAGTTGAAGTCCTATATGCTTCTTGGAGATGAGGAACTCATGACTGCAACAGATGCATAATTTATGGCCAAAATCTGAGACTTCTATTCGAAAAGTGTAGAAAGTCTGAAAAAATGAGCAAAGTGCGCTGAGGTAAATAGGAACTAATCTGACAATAATGCCAGCATTGCAAATACAACTGTATAAACAACGTTTATGAACTTTTGACCACCTCTTGTATATATATCATATTGTCCAAATGTGTTTCAAAAAGCTCATTGGCTATAGGCAGTTGACATTGCAAATCGTCCTATGGCGCCCATTAAGTTAGTTTTATCAAAAAACTAAAGTTTGTTTATAAAACATTTTATAAAAATAACCGTTGTTATCGGTAGTACATGTACAGAAAGCGCATGATAAAGATGTAGTTACTAGTGGTTGATTCATTTAGATGTGAAACCATCGGCAGTCAGTTTACATAATTACTTTTTGTTGGATCAACGTAAGCGAAATATGCAAATGATTATTTGGACCTTTGGTGTGCAATTATTATTCCCAGTTTAAGTTCATAGCTTAGTCTGACATTTAAAATACCGGTACTACTGTTACTATAAATAGAAAATATACATAAACGATTAATGACGATTCATTTATTGACTAATATGAACTCAATATGTGAATTTGTGACTGGTTTTAAAGCAATAAGTAGGATTAGTTTTAATAACATCAATAAGTTTCAGAGTCTGTCATGATGTCTAACATCCTTTTAAAGACACATATTTTAATGTGTTTATGTTAAATGCCTTTTGTAATAAATATCATTATAATTTTTTATATACCGGTACTTTAGATGTTGTTATGGTTTTAACAAAATTTTAACCACATTCCTGGACTCCAGCTTGTCATAATGCCCAACAACCTTATAAAACCGCAGTTTTTAATCTGTGTTTTCAGGGGTTTTTTTTACCAATAATTGTTATTAACATTATTATTATTATTATAGGTATCTTTTCATGGTTTTAACTATATTCCAGATAACTTGTATTTCATTACAAGTTTCATTATTTCATTATTGTGTTGGTGTATGTGTCCATGTTTCTCGTCAAATAACGTTAACAGGATTTTATTTTTATGCATTTATGATCGATTTTCTCTAATTTTACAAATATCCTATAACATTACCACGTAAGCAATATTTATCTCATTTGACAAATAACTGTACACATCTGTTACAATATGATAAATCATGATGTACCTGTACGTTGTAGGAGGCAACAGAATTATATGTCGGTTAAACTGGTATGTTGGTCTATGTTTCATAATTCTATAACATTCGTTCTTAATAAAGAACTAATGAACCACAAACTTACCGGCCCATGTCCGAATGACAATCATAAAAAAGTCCAATCACAAACATACCGATCCATGTTCAAATGACAATCAAAAAATGTCAGCAACTAACATATGTGCTGGTCAACGTTCAAATCACAATTCCAAAAAGTCAACCACAAACTTAAATGTTCAAATGACAATCCGAAAAGTCAACCACAAACATATCGGTCCAAGTTCAAATGCCAATCTGAAAAGTCAAATACAAACATATCGGTCCAAGTTCAAATGCCAATCTGAAAAGTCAACTACAAACATACCTACCGATCCATGTTCACATCACAATCCAAAAGTCAGACACAAACATACCGGTCCAAATCACAATCCGAAAAGTCAACTACAAACATACCTGTCCATGTTCAAATGCCAATCTAAAAAGTCAACTACAAACATACCTACCGATCCATGTTCACATGCCAATCTGAAAAGTCAACTACAAACATACCTGTCCATGTCCAAATGCCAATCTAAAAAGTCAACTACAAACATACCTGTCCATGTCCAAATGCCAATCTAAAAAGTCAACTACAAACATACCTCTCCATGTCCAAATGCCAATCTAAAAAGTCAACTACAAACATACCTGTCCATGTCCAAATGCCAATCTAAAAAGTCAACTACAAACATACCGGTCCATGTTCAAATCACAATCCGAAAAGTCAACTACAAACATACCTGTCCATGTCCAAATCACAATCCGAAAAGTCAACTACAAACATACCTCTCCATGTCCAAATCACAATCCGAAAAGTCAACTACAAACATACCTGTCCATGTCCAAATCACAATCCGAAAAGTCAACTACAAACATACCTGTCCATGTCCAAATCACAATCCGAAAAGTCAACTACAAACATACCTGTCCATGTTCAAATGCCAATCTAAAAAGTCAACTACAAACATACCGGTCCATGTTCACATGCCAATCTGAAAAGTCAACTACATACATACCGGTTCATGGTCAAATGACAATCAGAAAAGTTAACTACAAACATACCGGTCAATGTTCAAATGCCAATTTGAAAAGTCAACCACAAACATATCGGTGCAAGTTCAAATGCCACTTTGAAAAGTCAACTACAAACATACCGGTCCATGTTCAAATCACAATCTGAAAAGTCAAATACAAATATACCGGTCCATGTTCAAATGACAATCCGAAAGTTAACCACAAATATACCTGTCCATGTTCAAATGTCAATCTAAAAAGTTAACTACAAACATACCGGTCCATGCTGAAATGACATTCTTTAAAGTCAACTACAAGCATACAAGTCCATGTTCAAATCACAACCCCAAGAGCAAAGTAAAATGACGTGAACATTTCATAGTTGCTACGACTTGATGTAGCAATTTTTGTGTCAAAATATATTTTTTAATCAGAGCTGGAACTGGTATTTTGCGATACCGATGGTAATAATTAATAAACCAAATTACAAAAAAAAGTGTTTATTTACAAAAATCGATAACATAAAAATAATATAACAAAATATATGAATTTGATATCATGTAAAATGGCTAAAAATAGTATATGACTTAGTTCATGAGGACTAGCTACGTCTTTTAATAAACATCGTCACTTTGAAAATAGACCAAACCGGGAGTAGACTACTGATGTACCGATGAAGTCACTTGTCCATAGGGCGTGATATGAGACCGGATACCGGTCACCCAAAATAGACCCATGTCCGAGTGGATCGTGTATAATACCAGTCATCTTCTGATTTATCTGTCGACTTGTCACTTCTGCAAACACATTCTACAAAAATATAAAATACATAATAAAAATCAGAAAGTTTTAGATGTGCCCGGCTGTTTGTTCGTAGTGTTGTTTTATTTTTAAATGCCTGTCTCGTTGTAAAATAGGTGGGGAAGATAGATCCTACAAAAGTGAGCGCATATCATTTTATCATGAAGAACTCCATTTATAGTCAGGAGTTTTGTTATCAGTATTACTCCTGACGTTACTCGGACTTGTTAGCGCTCATGATGACTAGCATGACACAGATGGGGAAAGCGATTAACCAATTATCGATTAATCGATGACATTATAAAGAATGATTCCCAAAACGCCGAGCTATCCGCCTATAGGAATATATACGCAAGAAACTAGGTTACACCCTTTTCGGACACTACTTCGAGGCCAAGTTCAAATAAATCTCTGTGTTAATATATACGTTGCATATTAATAAAAAAATTTCGTTTATTATAATGACTTGTGTGGAAACTGGCATTACTGGTTGGTTAGTTGTCTATATAATTTAAATTTTTGTTATTCTGTACCAAAGTGTAGTGCTACTGTCAGAAATTGCCATTACTTTGCTAGCACAAAAACAAAAATAATGCGTATACGTTGTGTCTATTGACGGCATGTCAGTGTGATTTCATAGCAGAATACTTCGATTTAGGCCGTCATACTTGTATTTAGATGATATCAATAATAGAAGACATTCAAGAAACTCTGTTGTTAGAGCCACCCTTGCTTCAAAGAAAATGCTTGACATCTGTGGAACATTTTGTTGCTAAGAGTTCATGGTAAAGACCATTTTGAAACTTTGTCAAGAGCAGTCCTAACGCAAAGCTTTTAGACCTTAGTGCTGTGGACTTTACTGATATAACCTTTGTTACAAGATGCTAAGTCCAGTCAATAATAGTGTATAATAGTCATCATCAGAAAGGTCATTTGTATAATCGAAATATATTTCTCTACTTTTACTATAAAATATTCTTATTTGGAGATTGTTTAATAATTCGGTGATTTCCGTTGTATGTAAACTTGATGATTTTTTTCATCTTTGAAGCATCAAAGATTACTGAAGGTTTGATATTTTGTTTAGATAAATAATTACAGTATATGCGAACACCAGATGGTACAAAGATGCCTTGTTTCACGAAAATGTCAGTTCTTGTCTGAATTGGTGCAAGTTTCATGGCGGAAACTTTTTCTTTGAAAATAAAGCAAATGGCAATTTATTTGCCGCAGCTCAAAATGGGAAGGTCTATACATTCAGATTTCAAGTCTATTCGAACAACCACAGGTTCATGATATTCAGTCTTGTCCAGCTGGTGACATTCATCACATATGAAACCTACCCCGACTTTTTGTCAATGGCCTTTCTTCGTGCGACGAATGCACTTAGAAAAGTTAATGTTTTGGCATTTTGTTTACTAGTACGGTTTCAACATACACGAAACACACGCGAAATGACATGTGGCCTTAAACTGGATTGTAATGTCGTTATATATATTGTATGTATAAAACAAATATGCGTGCATGTCTTTCTTTCTATTATGTTATTTGTGGCAGAAATAAATAATATTGCATTTAAATTCTAACACAAAGTAAGATAAAAAAGAAATAAAGCCGTAAAATATACATTTTATTAAAATAAAATAAGTTGAAAAATAAAATTGTAACTTTGGGATTCGAACCAATAAGGTAAGACTCACTAGTCCCTACGTATACCCACTACACCACGCAGGTAACTGTTGACAAGATAGGTTTATTATTATCAAGTACGAGTATAGTACGGTATACAAAGAGGTTATATTGGGGTAACTCTCTAAACATTGATTTCTACCAAAATCAGCATCAGCGCATATCTCTCCATTAACCATACTTTGCATATCTAACAGTGAAAAAATATAAATTTTATATTCAAAATATCTTTAATATAGAGGCATGCGCTCTATGTGTATTTATTAAAAACGTGTTGATTTCTACTGACTTGTTCCATGTTTCTATAGAGTTATACGGAGACAAACCTAATGGATTGCATGTGTTAAACATATAATGCAATACTTTACTGAGATTTTTGCCATATAAACTTTTACATAATGATGGTAGCTTTAGGTTTTTTCACTATCAATATGTGTTCAACATACTTTTAAATTTTAAATCCTATAGGCGGATAGCTCGGCGTTTTGGGTATCATCCTTTGTATTTATAAAAAACTTGAGATGAAACTGAATATTCTCTCAGCGTACATTAAATATTCTTTTCGTCTTGTTTGTTTGGTACTTTCACAACCATGTATTCGTTGTGGTATTGGCTGTTGCCAAATGAAAATTGTCAACTATTATTTAAAGAAGGAGACTAAGATTAAAGGTTCTATATGAACCTTCAACCTTTAGTGATGCCATGTATTATGACGTTGTATCATACTACTTCGGTAGTTACTTACGTGTGACACGAGCCAATGATCGCCTTGCAGTCTTAACAAATTTCTTGCCCACTGATTTATTTGGACTAAGTCCTCCTCGTTTATTCGCCTTGTCTTTCATTCAGATAAACTGAAAATTAAACATAAAGGATATCAATATAATGCCATTAAAGTACCATTCTGAATGAACACTTCTGGACCAGCGTAAAATGTATTTGTTGAGCAGTGAAAAGTTTTTAATGTATTGAATGATTATTTTTTAACATAGCATATGGCAGGTCTATAACTATTTTTTTTTCTTGTTATGCTTGACGTTTGGCACTAGATTAAGAGCAAAGTTAGATATCGCGATACAAGTTTTGTGGTATTATCATAATGGGATTGACCAGCATACTTGTACCACATGTTGTTCACTCGGCAGCCCATAATGTTTGTGCGAATATGTTACTTCTAATTAATATTGAATCCCATATATTGGCGTTTTGACGTTGTTTCGGGATTATGCGATGGAAAAGTTTTCCAAAAAACTCCTCATAAACGGAAGTACATGTAAATGTTGTTCAGCAAAGGTTAGAGAGCGCTCTGTATTTTTTGTCATTTATGACATTAGCGGTAAATTTGATTTTTAAATTACCGAAAAAACAACGCCCAGGAAAATTCTGCCAAACGTATTCAGCAAACGCCCTAACAGGAAATTGCACGTGGGAATGTATATTTCTTGGAATTCTTTTCAAACTTGAATTGTCAGACTTCGTATTCGTAGCAAAGAAACGACACCTAGGGGTTGAATTTAACATTGATCTCATGAATTACGTAATAAAAGGCATACCAAAGATCAAGACATAATTTTGCACTTGACTGATATCAGACAAGTTTCTATTGTTTTCTCTTCTATTGCGTCTGCAGGATTGCGCCGTGTGGTCCCTCAAATATACGTACAGGGCGCGGGAAGGCCAAAGAGGTTATTTTTGCTGGTTTAACATTTGACATTAAACTAACACCAGTGTAGAGAGAATGATAATTAATTCATCAGTAGAGTAAACAAAAAAGTATGTTTTTGATGTATAAAAAGAGAACAAAAGCTGTTCAGACGTCAGTGCGGCGTGGGTGGGCATCAACTTTCAGGCTGGTCGGTCAAGACCTGCGGTTTGGGGATCTTAAAAGGCCTATTTAGCTGACAACTCTTGCATCAAGCAACAGATCATTGCGGTTTGTGAACTGTCAAGATGGTCATTAAATTATAATATAAACATCGTTGTGTTTAGGCCAAAAATAAAGTGACATGTTGCTTAGTCACCGGACATTAAAGTTTATAACGGCTATTTGACAACTATTTAATTCCTGTGTTTACATAAAATCGCGTTTTATTCGGGGGAGGGTCATTTTCTCAAATGTCCCTGAATTATATGAATGAATGTGTTTACAAGTCAAAGGTTACCTGCCTTATCTAAACTAACCGCTTGTCGTGAGAATCAACACGAAGAATAGTTTTTCTTCAGTTTTTTAAGATTTTAACCCCAAAACTTCCATAAAATACCAATGTACCAAACAATCCAACACAGTTTTTATATCATATCGATAGCAAGACGTTCCAAAATGGCACTGATAAAGTCAGTACCTGATATTGCCCACGTTTCACATTCACATTAGATATAACAACATGAAACACTTTAGCTACATGTTATACCGCCAAGCAGGACCTTAATCATTCAAACATTGACACGTGATTTTAAGAATTTAAAACAAAGCGCACCTGACGACAGTTAATGATAATTTAGAGATAAACTTTGATTTTGATTTTTTGCAAAAGTTCAAACAATTTCCATGTACATTGTAATTTGTGATTTAAACAATACGTATATTTTTATCTAATTATAGATGTATGAGTACTGAACATTTTAGATTCTAAGGACCATCTTTGAATCTAAAATGTGGTTGTACGTTTTCTAGAAACAATGTGCAGAAGTATTTGAAGCATTATAAACTAACCATTATAATTATATACATGTAGATAAACTTACAGATAGTGTTGGTTCCCAGTGTTTGTGCAATGTTCCTAAAAGCGAGTGAGTAGGTTAACTACTGATTTTACAATGCGACGTGCTAGTATCGGGGTTTTCTGAACTTTGATAAAACCAAGACTTTTATTTCCCCCAAAACACACTCATTTAAGAAACAAGCATTACGTCAGTAACAGGAAAATTAATTCTGATCATGTTGAATTATCTATGTTAGGTGAAAGTACAGCAGTGTTTGACCAGGGCCTGGGTCAATGGTCTATCGGTTATACGTTACAAATGACTTAAATAGTACAGTGAACACTTTCTTAAGACATCTTCCATATATGTGACGTCATAGAACGTGGACTAGCCACACGCAAGTCACACAACATGCATAGATCGGTATACATACATGCTGCACGTGTCGTAAAATAAGCAAATCTATCGATACCGAAATAAGAGATAATCTCAGTATGCAAATGTAACAGCGGACTTTTCGTCAATTTCAGACATTCCGATTACTTAACACTTTTCATCTTTATTGACATTTTTTACTAAGAACTTCCAGGTGTTTTTACTTAACTTTTTATCATATTTGTTGAGAGGTTTATCTTAATCCAGTGACTTGAGATAATACGTTTCCTAAGACCCTTGATTTACACTTTTATTATATAACATTAATTACCTCAATCATGTCATTTCTATGTCTTATATTTGTATGTTTGTTTGTTTGTACGAGTATTTACAACATGTACCTAAGTTTTCGGTAATCAACCAATCAAATGGTTTCATTTAATCTCTTTCGGGTTGATAGAACGTGAAATCCCGAAATCTGGGCTTTTCGGATCTACCGGAGTGAGAGAAGGTTGACACGGAATTTTACCGTTCAACCCTAAACTCGTTATTAGAACATTTTTATATCTTAAGCGGATACACGCAACATATCAAATATCTATTGTGAACATTTTTATTTATTGTGAACTCTTTTACGGACATATCGTTTTAGCGGAGACGCGCATTATTAATTAATATGTGAACAAAATTATTATATGAGATTTCTATATAGAATACACTTCAACAGAAACGACATCAAGTGTGTTCAGTATTTGTTTTCATTATTTTGTTATTAAGTAAGCCGCCGGTCCGTCCAGCTCTACCCACCTAACCAGCGACGTTCCCCACCTACGGACCTTATTACTTTCTGGCGCGCTTACACAAACATGAATGCAAAATTCTTGTACATAGAAGATGAAGAGATATAAGAATTCTTGAAGACACGCTAATTCCTGTAACCTGTATCTTGGGGCAGGGGCGGATCCAGGATTTCTTTAAAGGGGGGGGGTGAGAATTACTAATATATCAATGCTAGGTGCTTCCAGAGACGTGGGGTCTAGTAAACGAGATCCGGAACAACACGTATACAGAAATGGGTTGTTACATTAACATATGGGGTCACATCAGTCGATAGCTCTCTCTCTCTCTTAATTTTTTTTCAAATCCGCCACTGTGGGGGTAGGCTAGTATAGCTATAGGCTGATTGACTCTTGAACCCTTCTTTATATTGTTTGGTCTTCCGGTTATGGGTATAAAACAGTTTGGCATTTTCTAGAATTTAGTTGGCATATAAGAAAACTTAACCAAAACATTTACATGTTGTTGACATACTCCATAACAAACAAAGCAAATCCAAAACATAATATATACTGTTGACATGCACCATCTGGATATTCACATTTGACATTTGCAAAACGTCTCAAATTAAGTTATCTATTATATTGTGTCCTTTAAGTTTAAACCTCAATATAGGTACAGCAACAATCAATAAATACATGAACTCATATGTTACATGCACATTGTATTTTAATGTTGAACGCAGTCCCATCACTAATTAGCGATATTGACTTTTGATGGACCAGGCTTTACAATAGGTTTATTATTACAGTCAGAGAATATACAGCATAGACCATTGACCCAGGCCCTGGTCAAACACTTGTGTGCTTTCGCCTAACATACGGATAATTCAATATGATCAGAATTAATTTTCCTGTTACTGACGTAATGCTTGTTTCTTAAATTTGTGCGTTTTGGGGGAAATAAAAGTCTTAGTTTTTATCAAAGTTCAGAAAACCCCGATACTAGCTCGCCGCATTGTAATATCAAATATCTGAAGTTTTACGCATTATTCTATTGGGTACAAATTCTAAATTTTATTTCGGTTAAGTTAGTTATATCAAAACAGAACAAATTTGTTAGAGGAAAGTTTTGTACGTGTTTGTTGAGGTAGTGGCAACACATGCGACCGTGTGTTTTGCCCTTTTACAACATGATTTACTCCATCAATCGACAGACATTCAGACCTGCCCGTGATAAGGTAAAGTTAATTAAAACATTTTCAACTTTATTTGAAAAGTTGAACTATATTGGACTCGTTATCACGTTGACCCTTGTCCAAACCCAAGTAAAAGCTATTTGCTCTAGAAATAGTGAATATTGGTACCATAAAACTATAAACTTCATTGTTATAGTCGTGGTCTATCGGTTATACGTTACAAATGACTTAAATAGTACAGTGAACACTTTCTTAAGACATTTTCCATATATGTATGTGACGTCATAGAAAGTGGACTAGTCACACGCAAGTCACACAACATGCATAGATCGGCATACATACATGCTGCACGTATCGTAAAATAAGCAAATCTATCGATACCGAAATAAGTGATAATCTCAGTATGCAAACATGAATGTTAAAATACGTGTATAGGAGATGAAGAGATGTGAGAATTCTTGAAGACACGTTAATTCCTGTAACTTGTATCTTGGGGTAATTAAGCTAGTATATATATAGCGGCTTATTGACTCATGGACCCTTCTTTATACAGTCTGGCATTTTCTGGAATTTAGTTGGTAGAACAATAGGAGAAAGCTGGAAACAGGGCTTTGTGATAATTGTGAACATATCTAGATGTAGTCTATGATGATAAAGGTGGCATGAGCCCAGTCAAACTAATGATATCGATTTTGTACAAAACCAAACCAAAACATTAACTCGTACATATTGTTGACATAGCCCATAACCAACAAAGCAAAGCCATAACATAATAAGGTCTGGGTATCTGCATTCACATTTGTTTGACATTTGCAAAACGTCTCAAATTAAGTTAACTGTAGCATATTGTGTCTTTTAGTCTTTAACTATGATACAGGTACTGCAACAACCAATAAATACTCTTTAGCGATATTGACTTTTAATGGACCTGGCTTTACGAAAGTTTCTGTTATTGCAGTCAAAAGTTCAAACAATCTTCGTGTACATTGTAATTTGTTATTTAAACACTACGTACAGTTTTTATCTAATTATAATTTAGATTTATGAATGCCATTTTGGATTCTTAGAACCATATCTGAATGGAATATATAGATTGGGTTTCTAGAAACGGGGTGCATAATGCCCTTATGTACATGTTATATAAATACGTTCCGGAGCACCCGGCCTCAATTCCCTGGTGGAAGTTCACGTGTCTAACCTAACTTGTCAGTTCCAAAGTTTTTACTTTGCTTCTGGATTGTGATTCGGAAATGGATTAGTATGTTTGTTTTTGATTGTATACATATAAACTAACTGATAGTGGTTCTCAATGTCAATACAATTACTCCTTAAAACCAAAGATGCTACACAGTGCTTAAATGTTACAATGAGGTGTTAGTTGGAGTTTTATGAACTTTGAAGAGAAAACTCGAGTTTTATTTCCTCCAAAAATAAACAAATTCCAGATTAAAGAGACAATTATTACGTCAGAAACAGAGGAATTAATTCTGATCATGTTGAATTATCTATGTTAGGTGAAAGTCCACAAGTGTTTGACCAGGGCCTGGGTCAATGGTCTATCGGTTATACGTAACAAATGACTTAAATAGTAAACTCTTTCTGAATGCATATTCCATATATGTGACGTCATAGACAGTGGACTAGTCACACACCAGTCACATAACATGTATATATTGATATACATACTAATGCTTCATATGTCGTAAAATAGGCAAATCTAGCGATACCGAAATAAGTGACAATCGGCTCAGCGTGCAAACATGGGTGCAAGATAAGGAGATATGAGAATTCTTGGTAGACACGCTAGTTATCCTGTTACTTGTATCATGGGGTATTTAATCTAGTTTAGTTATAAGCTTATTGACTCATGGACCCTTCTTTATATTGTTTGGACTTTCGGTTATGGGTGTAAAAAGTTTGGCATTTTCTAGAATTTAGTTGGTATATTACAAAGCAAAACCAAAACATAATACATGTTGTTGGCATGCCTGTCTGGGTATCTGTATTCACATTTGTTTGACATTTGCACAACGTCTCAAATTAAAACTGTAGCATATTGTGTCCTTTAGTCTTCGACTACGATACAAGTACTGCAACAACCAATAAATACTCCTTAGCGATATTTACTTTTTATGGACCAGGCTTTACAAAAGTTTCTGTTATTGCAGTCAGAGAAAATATTTGAGGTTTTATTCTATTTGGGTGCAATTTTTAATTTTATTTATATTTTTATTTCGGTTAAGGTGGTTATATCAAAACAGAACAAATTTGTTAGAAGAAATGATTTGTGTTTGTTGAAGTAGTGGCGACCGTGTGTTTTGTCCTTTCATAACATGATTTACTCCATCAATTGACAGACATTCAGACCTGTCCGTGGTAAGGTAAAGTTAATTCATGTATGCTGAAAACTTACCTGGATATAATAAATCAATCGACAAACATTCAGACTTTCCCTTGATAAAGGTAAAGTTAATTCAGGTATGCTGAAAACTTACCTAGATATAACGAATGTCTGTATCAATCGACAGACATTCAGACCTCTCCGTGGTAAGGTAAAGTTAATTCAGGTATGCTGAAAACTTTCCTGGATTCAACGAATGCCTGCATTAATCGACAGACATTCAGGCTTTTCCGCTATCAGGTAAACTTAATTCAGGAAAACTGAAAATTTACCTGGATAAAATAAATACCTCCATCAATCATATCCGCATACTTTAACGTAACATTACCTTGTAGTATCGGAGAAGTTTTACTTCATATTAAGTTAAATATTTTACAAAACATCCTCGGTATTTCTGTAATTTCAGCACTCACCTTGTAACAATGTCTAAAGTTTGAAAAAAAAAAAACAAAACAACGGACAACCGCCTTGACACTTTTCTTAATTGGTGAAAAAAATTACTGCATGAACACGTATGTCAATAAGATAAGGAGAATAGATTAGACAGTTGTTTATTTTGTCCTCCAGCAAGTAACTAGAGTACATGTGTAATATACATGTAAAATTAGGACATTTTCAACTTTATTTGAAAAGTTGAACTATATTGGACTCGTTATCACGTTGACCCTTGTCCAAACCCAAATAAAAGCTCTTTGCTCTAGAAATAGTGAATATTAGTGCCATAAAACAATAACACTCATTATTATAGTCGTGGACTTTAAACAAGTCTTATGTTTGCTGGCCCCCCGTCTTCTCTCTTCCTCCCCATAGCAGTATATTTTCAGTAATTATTCGTTCTTCCTCCAAAACTAACTTAGCTAGCTACACAAAAGGTGCTTACTGCTTACTCTTCCGGAGCACCCGGCCTCACTTCCCTGGTGAAAGTTCACGTTTTTACTTTGCTTATGGATTGTGATTTGCACATGAATTGTATGTTTGTTTTTGGTTGATTACACTTACACTTGTTTTATATTTTAATTATGACTTGTTTGATATATATGCTGACCGTATATTAACTAAGAAAGTATATATTTCCATACTTTACTCCTGGTTTACTTTGGATAAAATCATTGTTGATATAATGAATGCTCACTGTTTTCAAGATGTGCACATAACGATTGAACACCAGTGTCAGGAGTCTTGAGAATAGTTATTAGCATTTACAAGATGAAACGGACCTTCTTGTTTATAATGGATTTTATATCTTGGGATACGTACAGGTTTCATTTAATAAATTTTAAAATCTTAATGCGGATATTTAAATTTTAACCAGTATATTATAAAATTGTCTTTGATGTCCAACAAGGAGTAAATAAGGTAAAGATAGAAAATAAACACCATAAACATATGTTATCTAGTTAACGACCCTTCTTTATGTTCCTCATGCCGCAGATACAGGCACACATTATGAACCTCAAGGACGGACTTCAGTTATCAAATAACAGTAACCTACAAACCTTGTTTTAAGATTAAAAACTGTGGTTAATACAGACCCTCATAACAAACTTATAGAGATATTCCTCTAACTGACCATTAAATACAAACTTCAGAACCTAATAACATTATTTTCAAATACGAACTATGATCAACACAGGACAAAACATTGTTTCTCTAACTAACCTTCTGATATCGACTTCAAATATAAAACGAACACTCACCTAAAACCTTTATTTTAAAATAACAGGGACAACATGCTTGGGGCGGGGGGGGGGGGGTGTGTGCATTTGTAACAAACTTTCATGAACGACAACTCATGGAACAAGGGGGTGCAGGCTACAGGATACAATGCTCCTCAAAATGTCCGCTAAGGTTTAATTGAAATAACATGTTAAGGCTCACAGAACAACCAGCAACATAACACATCTATGGAACAAAAGTGGTTCCTAGACGCCAATACAACCCAAAATAACAGCCGCAGATCAAAACCCCTAGTGATTAGAGATGACAGTGCAATAGAACATGCAAGGACACCAAGTTGAAATGAATTTGTAAATATAAACAAATAGAACGTCTTGTCCCAAAACAATAATGGCTTTCAATTTTATTTATTTATTTATTTATTTATTTGTACTAGTCTAATGCTTTTAAACCCTTTTGTGTACTTTCCTCAAACAGTTGAACCATATGGTAACAGCATTTTTACATCTTGTTTTGAAATGAAACAACAACAAAAAATGTAAACAGATAAAGGACATTTAACTGAATTTCAAATTGATTAGTATCTATACAATGACTTACCTTAAGGTATTGTAGTCCTAATGAATATAAGATGAAGACAAACACTTGTTTATCTTTTATAACTGCCTCTCGTTAAATTTGATTTTACATTACATATACGTGGATAAAAACATTACTAGCCTACAGCATCAAGCACAGCTGGTGTATTTACCGATTGTTTATGAATGAATAATATTGACCGTTTATAAACTGCCACAAATAAATATATCGATGAGGAAGGTATACCTTAACCAACAAAATACAACATACAGTACAGGCCTGCCGAAAGTTAAACATTGAGCTTACAAAAAAAGTCGGTGCTCGACTGTCGAGATATGGAAAGCTAGTAGCCGAGAAGCTGCTAAGAGATAGAAAGCAGCTGCCTAAAAGTTGTGGAGGTATAGCTAACAATGGACTGAGATAAGCTATCAGTTCGGCACTTATTCGTCGGCTTATGTTAAACTTTCGACAGGTCTCTAACGAATTTCTAGATAAATGTTAACCAGTTTATCTTGTTCCATTCATACATCACTAACTAGAAGATTGTCTTATTTCACTTTGATGTAACATGATAATAACTACGATAATCAATCACTGGTTGTGGTGTTTTATGCTACAATAGTTCAACTTTCATACTCCCCCGAGTCATTTACTTATTTTATTGTTTAAGTTTACGCATTATTGGGTTTTACTTTATGTCGGTACAGTTTAAGATTATCTAACTTATATTAAGACGTTACCGCTTACACAAGAAGTTGCAGAACATGTCGTTCATGCAAATGCCCCGATGCCTAATTTTAAAAAGGACTCAATATTGTTACATTGATGTATGATAAATACAAATTATATTGATTTGCAGAGGAAGATGATTTAATGAGAGATGACTTGTATTATCAAATATGTCTATTAGAGCAGGTAAATAATTGTCCAAGAGACTAATGGTTGTAAAATAATTGAAATTATCGATGTCCTCTAAAAGTACTCAAACTCGCCACTGACATTTTGCTATTACATGTATATGCAATGCTCATCCAAAGCAAAGAGCTCATAGCATAAGATATTATATTCTGATTAGACGCAATGCTCACCCAAAGCCAAGGGACCAGACCAATGGTGTCATATTGTGATTAAATGCTATGCTCATCCAACGTCAAGAGCCCACACTGATGGATGGCATATTGTCATTATATCCAATGCTCACCCAAAGCAATAGCTACCATATTGCCATTATATGAAATTATCATCCAACGCCAAGGGACCACACCAATGGATGTCACATCCTCATGTAGATACAGTGCATGTGCAAAGTTATGGATCACATGGTGATCTCAGTGATCTCAAAATGTGTTTTCGTGATTGCATTGGATTTTTTGCATAGTTCATATTTTTCAACCACCACATATTAGGATCTGTCCGGGTTTTTTTTTTTTTTTTGCAATAAGTACGGTTACTGGAACAAACAGTTATAGTTACTCGAAATGACCTGATATCGAAGTTACTCCACAATCAATTTTCGGTTCAACATCAGCTTTCTTTATATACATGTATAATGGTTCATGTATTTTAATGTTATACATGTACAAGATATTACTGGCAAACATAAAACAACTGTAATCGACGTTTTCATTATTTAATATGGATTATGTCTCTTTGCTTACTTGTCCAATCTGTATATTAGCTTATTTTTACTTACGTAATACTCGTTTTTATGGACCACTTGTTGTAAAACAAGTAAAATAATAGAATCCTAAAAATAACTATACATCTACGGGCTCCATTTAGTCATTTTCTAAGCGCCTGTCCAAAGTCACGAGTTAAATTTTTTGGGTTTTCTTAACAAGTTTTAAGATGTTTTTGTGATGGTTACATTTGTCCTACGGTTTTATTTTATTTTGATTTCACACGCGGCGGGTAGAGCTATATAGACACGAGGTGCTTACTCTTCCGGACAACCGGGTCTCAATTACCTGATTGGAGTTTACCACGTGTTTTACCTTATTTGCCAGTAATGTTTTCACTGTTAAAACTTAGCTTTTGGGATTGGGATTTGAACATGGACCGGTATGTTTGGGGTTCGTTGTTATTGCTAAGTATCTGCTAATAAGTTACAAATAGGGTTCGCTGTAGTACCACGTGGTAACCCTGTAAGTTTGTTGGGAGATATTATTACCATTGGATATGGAATTACAAGTATCAGTTCACGTTTTCAGGTAAAAATGGCGTCATACCGGGAATTCGCGGTGTAAACGTTTTTGCAAAACATCCCGCACAAACGTTAAGTGATGTTGATCAGGTGATACAGAGGCGACTCCTTTGCCGACGTCTATCGGTACGAGCGCTTTTTATGTCATAACTGTATCTTGTGTCATATTTTCTATATATGTGATCTATATCTGTGTACAGCCGCCCTAGTTTACGTGTTGTTCTAATTGTTCACATTTGACATTGACCATGAACTATGATATAGATAATGTTTGCCGGCCTTTTCTTCAAGGTTCCCTCAACAAGTTAAAATAACAGAGTTAACATACATGTAACACATATATGTATATAAAATTATTTGGTCCTCATCACTGAATGTCATTATATCCAATAGCCTTTAAGGTACAGTGTCATAGCATTTTGACATCAACGTATATTTAGGGGATAACTGTCTTGTAATTTTCGATTTGCAGACGTATATCGGTGGTTATACTGTCGCAAATTAGTTTTATTGGCGACGCGTCAGCGAGTTTTGGCGTCTGAGTTAAAGAATCCTACGCCACTAACAGTGTAATATTTACAATGACAGGAAAATATTCATCCTCGATTGATATATCTCTGTCATACCCTGTGCAAGTTTCCATTAATCCATCAAGATGGTTCGGTACCGCATGCGCACGTGCAAGTACCCGAAAAATTTGAAGCAGTATATTGTGGTTTTACTGTCGGAATTTGCGACAGTATATCGGTGGTTATACTGTCGCAAATTGTTGACGTCAACCAATTAAAACAAGCGTTACATACAGAATGAATTAGAATTTCGATTTGCCGACATACAACGAGATCATAACCCTATACCGTTCGCAAGGAACTTCCCGAAAGGACCGGTATTTTTGCGGAAAAACGTCAATTTTCCTAGATATTAAAATAGATGACACTAAATAGCACTTTAATTACGTAGAACAGTTATTCACAAATTTACAAAATTAATCGACAACGCATTTGAAGTAAACATGTTCTAGACCATACAGCTAATTCTGTAATCCATAAAGCTTACCATGCAGCATACCGGGAGCCATGGTTTCCTTCATGCAATCAGTAAGTAGGTACACATAAACTCCGGAATTGCAACTTACATGGTGAAAGTTCACGTGTCTAACCTAACTCGTCAGTTCCAAAGTTTTTTCTTTGCTTCTGGATTGTGATTCGGAAATGGATAAGTATGTTTGTTTTTGATTACATACTACAAGCCAAAGTTCAAGTTAATTATGTCATCCTTGAAGCTTTTCTGGGACGTCAACCTCCATATAATAAACTGCATGGTAGGTCATAACAGATTCAAAACAATGTATTTACGAAATGTCTATGAATTAATCATGATGACCTGGTTTAAATAAAATATCTACATCATGACAGAAACTATATCAATTTCATTAAAACCTTGTTAAAAAGTTTTATACAGGACAATGATCTGAGTAATCGTGATCAAAATCCTTAAGCAGTGGTGAGGCATAAACAGGTTGTTTGAACATTACATCACACTGGTGATTACGATATAAACTATACATTCACAATCACGCCAGAAATGCGTGAAGTACAGCACATACAAGAAAATGAGCCGTAAAAATATTATGCGTTGTTTTTTATGAAATATTTTTAAAGGGACAAAAGGCGTGCCGACTTGAATATTGTTGAAGTTTCACAACTGCCGGCAAAGTGCAACCAAAAGCTTCATTATACTAGCTGCTATTGGACCTGGTATTGTAAATATGACCCCCTTAGAGATAACTGGTTTATGTGTCTGTCCTACAAAAGTACTGGGAACATAATGTACAGGCCTGTCGAAGGTTTAACACTAAGCTTACGAATTAGTATCGAATCGGCAGCTCACATCGATCCCAGGTTGGCTACATCGGGGCAGCTGCTATCTAACTCTCGGCAAACTTTCGGACACATAGCTATTTCAGCCAGCACTCGGTATCTTAGCTTCGACTTTTATTCGTTAGCGTATCGTTCAACATTCGACAGGTATGTACTGTAATTCGTTAGCGTATCGTTCAACATTCGACAGGTCTGTACTGTAACTCGTTAGCGTAGTGTTTAACATTCGACAGGTATGTACTGTAATTCGTTAGCGTAGTGTTTAACATTCGACAGGTCTGTAATGTAATTCGTTAGCGTAGTGTTTAACATTCGACAGATATGTACTGTAATTCGTTAGCGTATCGTTTAACATTCGACAGGTATGTACTGTAATTCGTTAGCGTATCGTTTAACATTCGACAGGTCTGTACTGTAATTCGTTAGCGTATCGTTTAACATTCGACAGGTCTGTACTGTAATTCGTTAGCGTATCGTTTAACATTCTACAGGTATGTACTGTAATTCGTTAGCGTATCGTTTAACATTCGACAGGTATGTACTGTAATTCGTTAGCGTATCGTTTAACATTCGACAGGTTTGTACTGTAATTCGTTAGCGTAGTGTTTAACATTCGACAGGTCTGTACTGTAATTCGTAAGCGTAGTGTTTAACATTCGATAGGTCTGTACTGTAATTCGTTAGCGTATCGTTTAACAATCGACAGGTCTGTACTGTAATTCGTTAGCGTAGTGTTTAACATTCGACAGGTCTGTACTGTAATTCGTTAGCGTAGTGTTTAACATTCGACAGGTCTGTACTGTAATTCGTTAGCGTAGTGTTTAACATTCGACAGGTATGTACTGTAATTCGTCAGCGTAGTGTTTAACATTCGACAGGTCTGTACTGTAATTCGTTAGCGTAGTGTTTAACATTCGACAGGTATGTACTGTAATTCGTTAGCGTAGTGTTTAACATTCGACAGGTCTGTACTGTAATTTGTTAGCGTAGTGTTTAACATTCGACAGGTATGTACTGTAATTCGTTAGCGTATCGTTTAACATTCGACAGGTCTGTACTGTAATTCATTAGCGTAGTGTTTAACATTCGACAGGTCTGTACTGTAATTCGTTAGCGTAGTGTTTAACATTCGACAGGTCTGTAATGTAATTCGTTAGCGTATCGTTTAACATTCGACAGGTCTGTACTGTAATTCGTTAGCGTAGTGTTTAACATTCGACAGGTCTGTACTGTAATTCGTTAGCGTAGTGTTTAACATTCGACAGGTCTGTACTGTAATTCGTTAGCGTAGTGTTTAACATTCGACAGGTCTGTACTGTAATTCGTTAGCGTATCGTTTAACATTCGACAGGTCTGTACTGTAATTCGTTAGCGTATCGTTTAACATTCGACAGGTTTGTAATGTAATTCGTTAGCGTATCGTTTAACATTCGACAGGTCTGTACTGTAATTCGTTAGCGTAGTGTTTAACATTCGACAGGTCTGTAATGTAATTCGTTAGCGTATCGTTTAACATTCGACAGGTCTGTACTGTAATTCGTTAGCGTAGTGTTTAACATTCGACAGGTCTGTACTGTAATTCGTTAGCGTAGTGTTCAACATTCGACAGGTCTGTAATGTAATTCGTTAGCGTATCGTTTAACATTCGACAGGTCTGTAATGTAATTCGTTAGCGTAGTGTTTAACATTCGACAGGTCTGTACTGTAATTTGTTAGCGTATCGTTTAACATTCGACAGGTATGTACTGTAATTCGTTAGCGTAGTGTTTAACATTCGACAGGTATGTACTGTAATTCGTTAGCGTAGTGTTTAACATTCGACAGGTCTGTACTGTAATTCGTTAGCGTAGTGTTTAACATTCGATAGGTCTGTACTGTAATTCGTTAGCGTAGTGTTTAACATTCGACAGGTATGTACTGTAATTCGTTAGCGTAGTGTTTAACATTCGACAGGTCTGTACTGTAATTCGTTAGCATATCGTTTAACATTCGACAGGTATGTACTGTAATTCGTTAGCGTAGTGTTTAACATTCGACAGGTCTGTACTGTAATTCGTTAGCGTATCGTTTAACATTCGACAGGTATGTACTGTAATTCGTTAGCGTATCGTTTAACATTCGACAGGTATGTACTGTAATTCGTTAGCGTATCGTTTAACAATCGAAAGGTATGTACTGTAATTCGTTAGCGTAGTGTTTAACATTCGACAGGTCTGTACTGTAATTCGTTAGCGTATCGTTTAACATTCTACAGGTATGTACTGTAATTCGTTAGCATATCGTTTAACATTCGACAGGTATGTACTGTAATTCGTTAGCGTAGTGTTTAACATTCGACAGGTCTGTACTGTAATTCGTTAGCGTATCGTTTAACATTCGACAGGTATGTACTGTAATTCGTTAGCGTATCGTTTAACATTCGACAGGTATGTACTGTAATTCGTTAGCGTATCGTTTAACAATCGAAAGGTATGTACTGTAATTCGTTAGCGTAGTGTTTAACATTCGACAGGTCTGTACTGTAATTCGTTAGCGTAGTGTTTAACATTCGACAGGTCTGTACTGTAATTCGTTAGCATATCGTTTAACATTCTACAGGTATGTACTGTAATTCGTTAGCGTATCGTTTAACATTCGACAGGTCTGTACTGTAATTCGTTAGCATATCGTTTAACATTCTACAGGTATGTACTGTAATTCGTTAGCGTATCGTTTAACATTCGACAGGTATGTACTGTAATTCGTTAGCGTATCGTTTAACATTCTACAGGTATGTACTGTAATTCGTTAGCGTATCGTTTAACATTCGACAGGTATGTACTGTAATTCGTTAGCGTATCGTTTAACATTCTACAGGTCTGTACTGTAATTCGTTAGCGTATCGTTTAACATTCGACAGGTCTGTACTGTAATTCGTTAGCGTATCGTTTAACATTCGACAGGTCTGTACTGTAATTCGTTAGCGTAGTGTTTAACATTCGACAGGTATGTACTGTAATTCGTTAGCGTAGTGTTTAACATTCGACAGGTATGTACTGTAATTCGTTAGCGTAGTGTTTAACATTCGACAGGTCTGTACTGTAATTCGTTAGCGTAGTGTTTAACATTCGACAGGTCTGTACTGTAATTTGTTAGCGTATCGTTTAACATTCGACAGGTATGTACTGTAATTCGTTAGCGTAGTGTTTAACATTCGACAGGTATGTACTGTAATTCGTTAGCGTAGTGTTTAACATTCGACAGGTCTGTACTGTAATTCGTTAGCGTAGTGTTTAACATTGGACAGGTCTGTACTGTAATTCGTTAGCGTAGTGTTTAACATTCGACAGGTCTGTACTGTAATTCGTTAGCGTAGTGTTTAACATTCGACAGGTATGTACTGTAATTCGTTAGCGTAGTGTTTAACATTCGACAGGTCTGTACTGTAATTCGTTAGCATATCGTTTAACATTCGACAGTCTGTACTGTAATTCGTTAGCGTAGTGTTTAACATTCGACAGGTCTGTACTGTAATTCGTTAGCATATCGTTTAACATTCGACAGGTATGTACTGTAATTCGTTAGCGTAGTGTTTAACATTCGACAGGTCTGTACTGTAATTCGTTAGCATATCGTTTAACATTCGACAGGTATGTACTGTAATTCGTTAGCGTAGTGTTTAACATTCGACAGGTCTGTACTGTAATTCGTTAGCGTATCGTTTAACATTCGACAGGTATGTACTGTAATTCGTTAGCGTATCGTTTAACATTCGACAGGTATGTACTGTAATTCGTTAGCGTATCGTTTAACAATCGAAAGGTATGTACTGTAATTCGTTAGCGTAGTGTTTAACATTCGACAGGTCTGTACTGTAATTCGTTAGCGTATCGTTTAACATTCTACAGGTATGTACTGTAATTCGTTAGCGTATCGTTTAACATTCGACAGGTCTGTACTGTAATTCGTTACCGTAGTGTTTAACATTCGACAGGTATGTACTGTAATTCGTTAGCGTATCGTTTAACATTCGACAGGTCTGTACTGTAATTCGTTAGCGTAGTGTTTAACATTCGACAGGTCTGTACTGTAATTCGTTAGCGTAGTGTTTAACATTCGACAGGTCTGTACTTTAATTCGTTAGCGTAGTGTTTAACATTCGACAGGTCTGTACTGTAATTTGTTAGCGTATCGTTTAACATTCGACAGGTATGTACTGTAATTCGTTAGCGTAGTGTTTAACATTCGACAGGTATGTACTGTAATTCGTTAGCGTAGTGTTTAACATTCGACAGGTCTGTACTGTAATTCGTTAGCGTAGTCGTTTAACATTCGACAGGTCTGTACTGTAATTCGTTAGCGTAGTGTTTAACATTCGACAGGTATGTACTGTAATTCGTTAGCGTATCGTTTAACATTCGACAGGTATGCACTGTACTTCTGTAATATAGCACAGTACCCATCCTGGTGGGAAGATCTCAATATATCACGGTTTATCTTATTTGTTTCTTGATTATACCTGTTTGTGTTAGTGTGATCTTGGCTGTGCTGGTTATTACTGGGTATGTGTTACTTAGCTGCAAAACGATACTTCTTTATGCGTATAGTAAAATCTTGTCATTTCCCCACACTTTTTGTAATGTTACTATTTGATATACAAGAACACTAACGCTGTTTCCTAACATAAAGACAATTGACATTTTAGATGAAACACCTTTTTATTTCATGGTGATATTATTTGATCTATTTTGTCATTAAACTACGTGTCCAAGTATACGCTCTACGGCTACCTGTCAATCGGTTGTACAGAAACTATCTAGCAGTCATGTTGAGGTCTACTGTTAAGCATATCGGACATTTTTGTACCGGGATACATCCATAAATACTATATGCATCAGTATGTTAAGTGATAATGTTTAGCATAACTCAGATTTTTATACACTAACGCACACACAGATACTTTGAGGCTATGTTGAGGTGCAATTTTAAGAAAACATTTGAGTTTTGGTCATTATTTTTTTTTGTCTTAAAGCAATCAAAAGAGAATAGTTAAATTATCAAGTATTAAGTACTACAATGCATTTGTTCTAGCGTCTAAACTATCTTAATTACTAGTCTAAATTGTCTAAATTACTAGCGAGCTTGAAATAAAAGATACGACTGCGTGTCCAAGTTTTACCATATATCTGTCTATCGGTTGTACAAAAACCATACAGCAGTCATATTTGGCTAAATTGTTAAGCATATTAGACATATTTGTACCCGTTTACATCCATAAATATTATATGCATCAGTATGTTGAGTTACAATGTCAAGCATACCTCAGTTTTTTTTAATACTAAACCACACAAAAAGACTGAGGCTATGTGTAACTGTCATGTTGAGCTACAAATTTAAGCGAACATTTGAGTTTTTGTCAACATGTTCTTGTCTTCAAGCAATCAAATGAATATGTATTCGTGGATTTGGATAACAGTTGTATTATCAAGTATTAAAGTACTACAATGCATTTGTTCTAGCGTCTAAGGTGTTGAATGTGTGTTGTTTGAATAAGTCCATAAATGGTTACCAATTATTTTTTTCTAAATTAAAGTTAAGGGAAATCTTAGTTAAGATATGATTATGAAACCGGATTTAGAAGTATTTTCTATAAATATGTTGGAATTGTTTACTGTGATGTATTTCTTTAACTCTGTTTGTGTTACACGCGTTAAAGTATTTGGCAGTATTTGTATCATGTCTAAGATTGTGCTGTATCATGAAAATGTTCAAAATTTCTCATTCCGATTATTGGATCTTAAGCCTATTCTTTAGTCACTGCTACTGTGTTTTCGCTTTTAAACCAACAATAACAGACGAAAAACAACCATTGTTTTTTTCCACAAAATCATATTTTTGTGCTGTCCTGTACAGTTTTGAATGTTCGTTTTAATACCTACAATAACAAATCAAAAACAATCATTTTCCCATAATACTTTTTTAACCATTTTTAGATATTGTTATTGTATCAATTTTAACAAACAGTAACCGTTTTGTTTGTCAAATTGGGGTCGTTCGGTCATTTTTGCTATGCCAGAACAGAACAGAAGTTTTCCTGTATATTGTAACAGAGGTCTTCCGATATTTTGTAACTAATACACCTTAATCAGACATGTCAATATTAGTAGGTATCTGTTTAGTAGCTATATACATATTTTCACACGTTTTAAGTAAATACTTATATATACCTATGTAAATTATTCCAGATATCAAGGGGTCACTTTTTTATTTGTACAAAACTTTAAAACCCCTCACTAATTTAGATAGTGTCCTGAGAGGAACCAAATCTAAAGATAATCCCTTCAACATTTCTTTTCTTGTAACGGACTTATCCATATCATATGACACTTTTTCATTGATTAACCCTATTTATAGCTAAATCCTATAACTGTTACTTGTAAAAGTTAAAAAATCCGGTGCACATGAGCTTAGTTTGGAGAGACGAGTTCATTTCTCATCGATGATCGGTGACATCCCATTTATCACAAAACATTTTTGTTGTAACTGTTCTTTTGTACTGGTTTATCGGCAACATTTGGTCTTGTCTAGCTAGCTATAACTATCACGTGTGAATTCAAAATTGAAAATGAATGAAATATGGAATGTCTAAG